>LR990117.1:7680000-8930000 GCA_905147225.2 Euproctis similis | reverse complement strand
CACATAAATGATAATTAAAAGGTTTTTTTATGGGATAGGAGGGCAAACGAGCAGACGTGTCACCTGATGGTAAGCAACCAACGCCGCCCATGGACACCAGCAACACGTTGCCGACCTTTAAGGGATAGGGGATTTTGGGCCTCCGGGTACCCCTCTCACCGAACTAAACGCGGCATGAGCCACTTTACGTCGCTCTTCTGAGAGGTCGTGGTATTTCACCGGTCGAGCCGGCCCATTCACGCGGCAAACTGCTTGCCTCTACCACTTTCGAGGTCTACAAAAAGTCCATGGTGACATATATCAATCCTTTACATTTTAAGAGAAATAATGGGTTACTTGCGTAGTGATTTCAATAATTTCTTCATTAACATTTTGGGACCGTATTGATCTATATTGAATACGGTTCAAAAAAGGTACTTATTGACACCTTTTTTGAACTGTATTCAATATAAATCAATATGGTCCCATATGACATGTTATTTAAATAAATATTTGGGAAGTTATTACAGATTTAAAATACAGGAACGAACTTAAGGGCTGTGGCGCGGGCCAATTTTACAAAATCCAAAATTTACTCATTTATTGCTTTTCGGCGAAACAATGTTTGCCTGATCGGCTAGTATCTTTTATATAGTATCAAAAATGAATAAATATTTTCATATCATCAAACAAAATGAACCATACATGCAGTTCTCGAATCACTCTTTGCGTAAAAGATTTACATGACTAAGCAGGTAATAATATTATACATTACCCAGGTATGTACGCTCTGTCATACTTTGTGGAAATTTGACGTTGAAAAAGTGGTTTGTTTGCTGTCATTTTAATTAGTTATTAATCTCGTAAGAATAACCGTGGAAGATTAATTAATAAATCAGCTTATACAGAATGGAACAATGGTGAAGATGAAAGGAAATACACTTATAATTAATAATATAGTAGTTAAAATAATTTGTAGTCTTGATGGTCCAGTGGTCGGGCACACCGCTTCTGAATCCAGAGGTCGCGGGTTCGAATCCTGAGTCACTCTAATGAAATTTTCGAATCAATTTCGAAAGTTATGTGTGGCAAATATGGATGACTGAAAACTTTGTGCCAGATATGGCAATAGGTTCGCCACCTATTCCGTTTGGGACGTAAACATAACGGCGAGTCGAGGCTTAACAGCCACTGCCTACACCTTCGGGTAGAGAAAGGCGTGAAGTTATATGTGTGTTACTTTGATTATGAGGGATGCCCACAGCACCACGCGAGTCATCGCGTTTCAAGTATGACCAAATCGAATTCATTCTTAGATTCATTACAATTCATTGTGTTTCATATGTTATTACTCTACGAATAACGCAAAATTATACAAAAAAGTAATAAATTACAGTCAGATAAAAAAAGGGAAAAAAATAAAGCGTTACTCGCATCATTAACCGGAGTTTAATGGTGTGTTGGGCAGATACCTGGACGCAAAAAAATGTTAGTAGAAGAGTCCAGCTCGCTATACATAATACGGTGCTGATAATCTTAGGAAGAGGAAGCTGGGTAAGGCAGAGTATGGCGTCGGGCGAAATAAGAGTACTTTGTCAAATTTGCCGAGTCCACGTCAAAAAGAAGGTTGCAATCAAGAAAGTGGATTGAAAAACGGTGTCGGTTTAAAATTAAGAAAGGGCGTGCTCCAATGGCTTGGGTGTGTAGAGAACATTAATGAACTAAGATTGACTAATCACATATGTACAGTGCAAAAGCAGAAGGATAAAGGAGTTAAGGCCGGTCACGAAACACTTTTCATGACCAAATTGAGTACGTCAGCCTTAAAACTGACGATCGTGTATGACAAGAGTAAGAGCCGTACCTTATGGTGGTTTATTCTTTCTGCCTATCCCGCAAGGAAAGGAACGGGGTGTGATGTTACGTATGTGCCTTTGTAGACAAAAACTATTTTGATCGAATAAAAAAATAAATATTAGTCCTCTACCAAGACGACCGATTTTTTTTCACAGACCACCGGGTCTGTAGGATAAGGAACGCGCTTCTAATTCAAAAAGTCGTCGGTTCACAATCAGTCTCACACCAATAATTTCTGGAATAATTTCTTGGAGGTAAGGTGTGATAAATATCGATGTCTGACAGCATGGTTTACAATGTATGGCACGATGTATGGAGGCTAATTTGAGACTTAACAGCCGTTGTTATAATTAAATAGTTCGAATGAATATCATCATCATCAGCCTATTGCAGTCCACTGCTGGACATAGGCCTCTCCCAATTTGCGCCACAACATCCGATTCTCTGCCTTCCGCATCCAGTCTTTTCCAGCAGCCTTTCTGAGGTCGTCTGACCATCGGGCTGGTGGGCGTCTTACACTACGTTTACCAAGACGCGGTCTCCACTCTATGACCTTCTTACTCCATCTACCGTCGGTCCTTGGGCAGATGTGACCAGCCCATTGCCACTTCAGCGAGCTTATCCTACGAGCTACGTCGGTTACCCCAGTTCTCTGGCGGATATACTCATTCCTGAGCTTATCCTTCAGAGATATCCCGAGCATAGCCCGCTCCATAGCTCGCTGAGTGACTTTAAATTCGTGGACCAGCCCCACCGTGAGTGTCCACGTTTCGGCACCGTAGGTACCGGTAGGACGCACTGGTCAAAGACCTTGGTCTTCAGATATTGCGGTATAGGCGAGCTGAAGACCCGACGCAGTTTGCTAAATGCAGCCCAACCCAGCTGAATCCTCCTTTCGGCCTCCTTCTCGAAGTTTCGTCTACCTAACTGGATGATTTGGCCTAGGTAGACGTATTTGTTTACGACTTCGAGAACTGACCCTTCGACGCTTATCGGTCCGGGCACGACATGTTCATTGAACATGACCTTGGTCTTGTCCAAGTTCATGCCCAAACCGACACGCCGGGAGGACTCGTCTAGGCTGCGCAGCATTCCGCTTAACTGTTCCAGCGACTCTGCCATCACAACGATGTCGTCAGCAAACCGAAGATGTGAGATGTACTCACCATTCACGTTGATACCCTGTCCAGTCCAATCCAGTGTCTTGAAGACGTCCTCCAGAGTGTTGGTGAAGAGTTTGGGAGATATGACATCTCCTTGTCTTACACCTCGATTCAGCTCGATGGAGTTCGTCACCTGGTCCTGTATCTGAACAGTCATCGTGGCGGTGTCATACAAACATCTCAACACCTCGATATAGCGCCAGTCGATCCGACATCGCTGCAATGCATCCAGAACTGCCCATGTTTCGATGGAGTCGAAGGTTTTCTCGTAATCCACGAATGCCATACACAGCGGCTGATTGTACTCCTCGGTCTTCTGTACAATCTGCCGAACAGTATGGATGTGGTCCACGGTGCTAAAGCCTTTTCGAAACCCGGCCTGCTCTGGAGGCTGGAACTCGTCGAGTCTTGCAGCGAGACGATTCGTGACGGCCCTCGAGAACTGAAACTCTGAACTCGAGAATGAATATAGATTTACTATTAATATTAATTTTCCGATTAACTTACAATTTTTCTTAGGTGCTATTAGTATTATTAAAAACACAAGTGTTCTTTGATCATTTTCACGATCTCTGTAAAGAGTTCGAAACGTCGGGGAACAAATATAAATAAATAAGAAATAAACGCGATATAATCCTAAAAAGTTGTTTTAATGAGTGAGATTCGCGAAAATCTTAGAAATAAATATTTAATTATATATACGATATAGGTCATATATCACAACACAAATCTGTTAATCGATCTACACAATACAATGATAGCGATAATAGGGTACATCACCCCTAAAACGATCCCGCCAGGATTAGTTGTGGTATTGGTCTGAGAAATAATGATAGTCCTTCGAGCCGTAAATTCTCAATATCCCCCGGGAACTTATTCTTTTTGTCGATATGGATTGCTTTTGCAAACTGTCTATGTTGCCAACATATAATGTGATATTTTTCTTTGTTGTTATAGATACTTTCTTTGGACCGGTTCTTTTGTATGTATTGTATGTTAAGTCACATGGGAATTCATGGATAAGTGTTTTACATTAGATCATATTAGCTCTTCATTTGGCTATAGTAATATAGGTTTATTCATGTGTTTGGCAATTGAGCACTTATTCTATTTATTCTATTTATATATAATTATTAGTAAAACAATTTTAGAGAACTAAAATTAATAAACAAAATTCTCGGTGTTCCATTGGTCTAGTATCCAGCTTTCAATCAAAATGTCGTGGGTTCGAATCCTGGCTTACAACAATGACTTTTATAAATTATTTTCGGAAGCTATGTGTGACCAATATCGATGTCTGTACCAGGTGTAATATTTTTTTACATTGTCGTCACTTGACTGCCTGCCCTTATCTGTACTTCTATACTTATATTATAAAGCGGAAGAGTTTTGTTTGTTTGTTTGAACGCGCTAATCTCAGAAACCACCGGTCCGATTTCAAATATTCTTTAAAGGGTATATATGTAGTCCATTTATCGAGGAAGGCTTTAAGCTATATTATATTTTCAAATTAATTAGGGATCCTTACTATAATTCCAATAACGTAACCCAAGGTGTAAGAAAAGACTCGAAAATAATTTTTACTTCATGAACGCTGCGAAAACTATTGATTCTTGAACAAAACAATGTACTACACTTTTAAAGAACATATATTTGTTTATAAAAAAACTTCACGACGCTATATGTCTAACTATTGTGGTTATCTCACAATATGTGTGTTTTAATTTTTGAAAAATAATTATAATGATGTCAGTTTAGAAATTTATTTTGTATCTTGGTATTAACTCTCCTGAAAATAAATTACTTCAATAAAAAGATAGATTCAATGCCTTTCTAGAACTATTTGAATGATTCAATTCGGACATTTAATTCAAAAGATATCGCAGAATACAAAATGTAAGTATTCGTTTTATAGGGAAATATTTAGTTAGTTACGGATGATGTATCCGACTCGGACAGCTCGGACCGCGACAGCCAGCAGGTAGATTTTTTTACGTTTGTTTCTTGCTAAAAGGTCTCGGTGGTCAATATGGTAACTCTATTTCGTTGCTTAGCTGGGATTATCAATTTTTAAAATTACAACATACAATGATGTTTAAAAAACTTACAATATTTTTTATTAAAACGGTAAAATATATTTCTCTGTAACAAAAATAAATAATTTTGCTTAATAAATCTTGCATATAAAGTAGTTGTGATTGATATATTTTATGTTTTTAATAGTGTGATATATCTTGATTTCGCTGACTTAGCAGATGAAGAATCAAAGCATTTTTAAATGATTTGATTCGATTTTTTGGCTTTGCTTTAAGCATTTATTGAATTGAAGCGTTAATTTAATTGATTCCGGTAGGTACAACGAGTTCACGCCATCTATTATTAGCTTGATTTTAGTTCGAGATTCGATAAAAGCCTTCTATCTGCTCAGCCTATTAATTCGTTCCGAGTTTCATTAAAAAGGAGGATTTAAACGACGACAAATTTATGCCTCGCACGTAACGTTAAGACAGATTACAGAGCGGCGTGTCCACTTCACGTTCAGTTCGGCCACGAATCACGAATGTCTACTGTGTTGCTGAATTTTAACTTTTGCAAATGGTTTGAATTAAATGTGTACAAAGTGTTTTTAAATTTTGAATTGATATCGAAAAAACAACTCGTAAAGAAATGTGGTGAATGTCAGCTATTTTTTTTTAAATTGACATTACAGTTACTACAAGATATTTAATTTGATATGTATTTAAATAGCTAACCATGCAACGTGCGCACCAATAATGTCAATGCTTATGAAAAAAATTTTTTAGCAGTCGATAGTTTGAGTGTTCCAAAATGATCCGAACCCAACAAAAGTAGTTCTAATAAAAGCACTTTGAGTCTCATCTGTCTGACTCGCCTGTATTTTGGAATATAATTTTGACAGTGGTTAAAATTATAAAGCAAGCAGTTCGGTGCATGAGTGGGCCGGCACGACCGGTGAAATACCACGACCTCTCAGAAGATCGACGTAAAGTGGCTCATGCCGCGTTTCGTTCGGTGAGAGAGGTACCTGGAGGCCCACCCCCTTTTCCCATCCTTCCCTATCCCCTACCCCTAAAAGGTTAGCAACGCAACAGTAACTCTATATGTGTTGCTGGTGTCCATGGGTGGCGTTGGTTGCTTACCATCAGGTGACACGCCTGTTCGTTTGCCCTCCTATCCCATAAAAACACATAGCTACTGTATCACTAGAAAATTGTAGATCTGTAAATTCCGATTTGTATACGACTATTTGTTTGCCAATAGTCCTTCCACAAATCAGGAGGAATCAGGACCGACGACGACGGATGACCATTCACCATGACAATGCCGGCAGTCACACTTCGAGTGTTGTAGTTATTTGGAAGATGGAACGCTCTAAATAACGGGTCATTGTCCTTATAGCCCTGATTCGGCAACCAACCACTTCTTTTTATTACCTACTGTAAAGAACACATTACGTCATCTATTTTCAATCCGAGGGAAGGCGTTGAGATACTATAATCATATTTTCTCTTCTCATCTTATTTGATAATCATGTTTTGGAGATACCGCCTTCGGAATGGAATTTTTTTTTCTCTAAAACTGGTTTCACCGAATGTAAAAGTGTATTAATCATAACATAACATAGTTTCACGCCTTTTTCTACCTGATGGTGTAGGCAGTGGCTGAAGCCCGGACTCGCCGTTACATTTACATTCCAAATGGAATAGGTGGCTAACCTATTTCTATACCGGGCACAAACTTTAATTTGATGATTAATGATCAAATTTTGTGCACTAATCATCATGGAGAATATTTTGAAAAGCAATAAAACTATATTTCAAACATAAACATACCTTCACGCCTTTTGTTACCGCCGTTATGTTTACGTCCCAAATGGAATAGGTGGCGATCCTATTGCCAAACTGGGCACAAAGTTTTCAGTCGTCGTTATGTCAGTTTAGTACCCAGTAAACTGAGTAAAATCTGTATGTCTACGACTCAAAGGCAAAAGGAAAGGTTATAGTTATATATATTTAGTAGAACGGAAGAGAATTTCCCAAATCAAATAACGTGTTTTAGGTTGTTAATTGGGTTTATAAATTGAAATGGTGTTTATTCAGTTATGTAAATGTTAGTTTTGTACATCAAATTATATGTTAACAACATAACATTATAGAGAGTAGTCTTGGTGGTCCAGTGGTTGAGCACACGGTTTCTGAATCCAGAGGTCGCGAGTTGGAATCCTGGCACACACCAATGACTTTTCGAAATTAATTAATTGCGAAAGTTATGTGTATTACATATCGATGACTAAAAACTTTGTGCCCGGTATGGCAATAGGTTCGCCACCTGTTCCATTTGGGATGTAAACTTAACGGCCTAACAGCCACTGCCTACACCTTCGGGTAGAAAAAGGCGTGAAGTTATGTATATGTTATGTTTGTTTATTTATATTAAATATTTTTTCAACACAACGCACACGTCAATAAAATTGTTTTGTTATGAATATATACGGGATTTATCGAGGAGAAGGCTTTCAAAGGAAATGTTCACCGAGTGAACAGAATAATATCTGCGGTGCATTGTTTGTAGTTGTGAGTGACAGAGGGGATGTTTTGTATTGTTGTAACGAGTGTTTGTCACGTCTACAACCTGCTTGAGTCAACTGAGAACTTTTTCTTTCAACCCGATCGCGACAGAAGCAGTAGAGAGCTGTAGATATAAATATGGAGGAAGAAAGTAGAATTGGGGAAATACTATATGTAGTCTAAAATATAGCCTGATGATAGTTCGCAAATTTTATATTTTTAAATACATTTTATAGGTAACAGTCTCGGTGGCGCAGTGGTCGAGTACACGGCTTCTGATCCAAAGGTCCGGGTTCGATTCCAGACACTGGCTCACACCAATGACTTTTCAAAATTGTTTTCGGAAGTTACGTGTGATAAATATATATGACTGAAAAACTTTGTGCCCGGTATGGCAATAGGTTCGCCACCTATTCCATTAGGGACGTAACATAACGGCGAGACGAGGCTTAACAGCCGCTGCCTACACCTTCGGGTAACAAAAGGCGTGAAGTTATGTTATATTATATATGTTATATATGTATATAGGTAAATTTAAAATTAAATTATGTAGTTAAATATTAAAAAAATATATAATTTTAGATTTATGCTACATCTCTTCACACTTTGAAAACTTATTCAACCTTTTTGATAAGACTGTGTAGATTATGAGGGGATTTAGTACGTTAATATTTCAATGCATTCTGGTTTCTCTGGTAATTCCCCATTTAGACCTGGACAGGGTCCAGGTACAGAGACAAATACTTTCGGTATGTTTTTTTTTTCGGTATTTATATACTAACACTGTAGGGACTGAGGTAGTATAAAAATACGTATAATTGCCCTCCTTACTTCTTTTTAACCGACTTTAAAACCTCTGTAAAGTTGGACATTACATGCACAGTTTTTGGGAGATTTATTATTTTATTCGAAGAGTTATACTTCCTAGATTTTCAAATTTAGATTTAATCGAAATAGGTAAACTTGCAAATTATAAGAAATCTGAAGTTTTGAAGTCGATTGTAAATCGATATTTTTTTACAGAGAAGTAGTAAAATCTTTATTTTATTAAGGTACTACGTGAGTTACATAATATGATAATCGATGACTATGTTCCGCATCAAAAGTAATAATTTAGTAAATTTTGGATTTATCACTTTTTCTTTACTATATCATACATGGATTATCGATAAAAACCACCCCGTTGACACCCTCTATCTATTAAAAAAACCGCATCGAAATCTGTTGAATAGTCTGTTGAATATTTAAGGGGCCAGACAGCAGAAAGCGACTTTATTTTATAAAGTAATCATATATGCAGTACATCTTCTGAATATAAACAAACAATATTTATGTTGTTACTCTGTTTAATGAAAAAAGGTAATAAGGCAGAAAGTGAATAAATAATAATAGACAAGTCTTTGTATTGGCTTCGTGTTTTACTTAAACGTTGTGGCTGAGTGTGGAGCGTAGCAGTAAGCCTCGCTTGGCAGCCACACTGAGCTGATATTAGCAGGTAGTTCAGTTGACAGGCAATATCCGGTTGAGGCATTCTCATTGAGTTCCCCCGTAAACAAGACAATGTCTTTTCAGATTAACCCAGATGCTGAGTAATACATTAATACTAGGTATCATTATTATTTGATCTCTGCAATTTCGCAAGAATAAACTTAAAAGGAAACAAATAGAAAAGAAAAGTCTTTGTTACTGCCTTATTCTGAATTAATTAGCTAATGGTTGACATATTATTAAACATAATATAACATAACTTCACGCCTTTTTCTACCCGAAGGTGTAGGCAGCGGCTGTTAAGCCTCGTCTCGCCGTTGTGTTTACGTCCCAAATGGAATAGGTGGCGAACCTATTGCCATATCGGGCACAAACTTGTCAGTCATCGATATTTATCACACGTAACTTCCGAAAACGTCATTGGTGTGTGCCGGGATTTGAACCCACTACTTCTTGAATCAGAAGCGCGGTGCTAGCCACTGCGCCACCGAGACTGTTATATTATATTAAAAAGTATTTTACTATCTAGTTAGCGTTGGTAATTAAAATGCTGAATCTCGAAAATTATTACTTTTTTACCAAATTATACATTAATCATACATAAAAACCTCCCCACCACCTATAAAAAACCACATCAAAATCCGTAGCGTAGTTTCAAAGATCTGAGCATATAAGAGGACTGACAGCGGAAAACGACTTTGTTTTAATACATAAACTAAATCTGATTATTACTATTTGCAAATTAAATGTTTTCACAGGTGCTTGAGGAAAATATATCGATGGAAGTTTAAATTTTCTTAAATTACTAACTTTTGATTTGGTAAATTTACAATTTTACTTTACTTTTTGTTGTAAATGGTTCAGTATATTGATTAAAACAACTTTTAGGATTATATCGCGTTTATTTACTACTGATTTATATTTATTTCCCGACGTTTCAAACTCTTTACAGAGATCATTTTCACGAGTGATGAACAAAAAGATGGTAGTTGTTCAAAAGCTATTTTCATTGATACAGAGAGCACCCACTTTTTGGAAATAAAAATCAAAAAGTTGATGTTAAAAATACGATTTTTACTATTGGTAACCCACATCAGACCATGAAAAAAATACATATTTATCTTTTAAATAAGTATTTAACTTTTGTTTTCATATTTTTTGTTTGTAAAGATCCTTTATTGTATGATTTAATAAGTAAAAGTTGTTATTATTAAGTTATTAGAAAATTATCTTATTTTTCTAAGTTGGTTGAGATCAAAGTATAACTATTATTATATATTGATTGATTTTAAATTAAAAGGTAAAGTATTTGTTAAAAATCTACCACTGGGTCACAAACGCGGCCAGTTCTGAGAAAGACCCAGCAAGAAAACTCAGCGGCTGTTCTTCAAAACTGATTATTATTTCATTTTGAATGGCATTGATATTGCTATTATTTATAAAAATTTTGAGAAAAAAGAAAGGAACTTGGTTTCCAGGTTCCTTTCTTTTTTCTCAAAAAAATTATAAATAATACGCCGAACCAGAAATACCGAATACACCAGAAAAACGTTGAGTATTTTATTCATATCCACTGGGTCTCTCATCCGGAGATATTTTTAATTCTTTCCTACAGTAAGGGTATCTAATAGAAGGGCTTGAAATGAGTAACTTGAAAAATAATGTGACGTCATTCTACATCCAATAGTGCGGAATAGATATTTTAGTGCGTTTATACATTATGGGTATCAAATTAAAGAGCATGTTGAGAGTAACTTGAAAAATAATAGGACGTCATTCAAATATTTAACTATCTATTTATTATATTCTCATATGGCAGATAATTTAAAAAAGAGATCTAGTTATTCTACCAGATTCTAGCTAGATGCAGATAAAAATTTATATATGGGTAGGGATCTAACCCACCAATCTCGATTCCACACCCTTATGCACCAGGTCCATCGTAATGGGAGTAAGATATGCTCTTTTTACATTTAGTATGTTATAAATGTATGTTTGTAACAAAGTTTTACTTCTTTAGCGCGGAAGGTCTTCACGCATATTATTTTTAGCCTGTCAATCTCTTTCTGGTGCAGATGGGTATAAAGCAAAAGCCATCATAGAATTTAGACTGAAAGTTTGACTCGTCCATGTGACAGGCTCACCCGTACAGCGCAAGTTATCTAATAAATCAGTTATGTCTCTTGTTTTTAGAAGATATGTGGGGCGGACACATGTTTGTTTGGCGTTAAATGCTGGGCGTACTGGCATTTAAAATAAAAACATTGGGCTACATTCTGGGTTGGACGGTCAATATCAAGTGCAATCAATTAATTGAGCTTGATTAGTTAAGCAGAAAAAATGGAATCAAGTTTGTTGTTATAAAACTTTTTTTTATATTTTCAGCCTTGATACCGGCAGCCTCGGCAGTAAAGCCGTGACTCATTTGGTGAAATTGGATTGGATGAAACTTCTTTATATAAACTCCAGATTTTTTAAAACAACAAAATGTTTCACTAAATTTATATATCCCATAAGAAATAAATGGTGGGATCTATTATCGTGAATGGGTCACAATTCTGGCAGTCATCGTCATAGAAATTCGTTGAAGTGAGCCGGGATTGCCAACCAAGGCGTATATTTAATATAAAAAGAATTACATATTTTCGCGCAAGAAGCTGCGCGAAAATCAACTAGATTGTTACACAGAAAAAAGTTGTGAAAGTTCCCAAATATAATAACAAAATCCGCATCACAACAACCTCCAGTAAGAACTAATATAACAATAAGTGACGAGCGCCTCATTTGTTATTTTATTTGTGAACAAAAATGAACCAAATAAATGGCTGCCAATTTTCGGGGCTATTTAACACGAAGCTCGTTGCCATAACAATAACTGTTTAAATATAACACACATAGCGCCATCTGGTTTTCCTACACAAGTAACTAAATGCTCGTTTTATCTCTACCTAGCATACAGCGTCGCTTTCCGCTGTCGGTTTCTATGTATGCCTAGATCTTTTCGATTTTGATGCAGTTTTTGGATAGATAAAGTAATCTAAGAGGGTGGTTTGTATTTATAATATATTATTATAGGTTTTTTGGTTTTAATTACATTACTGGTTGAACTAGAGCTGAAGTCAAAATAATGTACAACCGTAATATACATCCAAAAAGGGTTTTAAAAAGTCCTTAGTAACATATATCTATCTCGTAGGTCGACATCACCTTCTATGATGACGTTAGACTCCTGACATCACCTTTTATGATGCATATTCGAAACTATGTGCAACGTAAAGAGCAATGGAAGTAAATCCAGTGTGAAGAATTTTCATTTGTATGTCTGTTACGTAAATACTAATGTATGACTTTAATGAGATTTAACAAAATACATATCATTAGTCATTGTGATTTATCTGGACAAAAATCTGTTGTTAGAAAGGACGGAGTTACGGGCAACTAATAGTTTAAATAAAAATAATAAGTGTTCGATTGACAGTTGGAAAAATAGATTTTATAATTCTAAATCTAAATGTAGATGCAATGTTTCTTAATTAATTTTCCGCAAGCGTTTGCAATTAAAAAGCAAGCTTCATATATAATACTGTTTCTCTACTATATTATGCATGAATAATACATAAAAACTACGTCGTTGACACCCTTTTTATATTAAAAAAAAACACATCAAAATCCGTTGCAAAGTTTCAAAGATCTTTTCATATACCTAAGGGGAAAGCGACTTTTTTATACTAAAATCAAAATAATGATACGTGTACATAACATATCTGATGATACTTTAACAAAGCATTTTTTACTTTATCTGCTATTTTAATAAACAATTTTATCAAGCTTTTAGTAAGAGTAAAAGAAAAAAGTGTCCGAAAATGTAACAGTAGAAGTGTGAGGAGTTTAGCCTCAAAATGGATTATATTTTATCTACTTTGTTGTCATCATATCTGCGTAATCCTCGAGGGGACAGAAAATGTTCCTTTGACAATATTATCAAAAACTGCTTCCGCTTCAAGCCTTACTAAGCAAACGGGACTTATAAATAAAACATTTTTCTTAGATTTTCGCCTAAAATCAAAGTAATCACAATCATTTATTTTTTTTCACATTTATAAGGATTACATACTAAACACAGTACTACGCCTTACTTTAATACATAAACATGAAAAACATAAACATAACTTCACGCCTTTTGTTACCCGAAGGTGTAGGCAGCGGCTGTTAAGCCTCGTCTCACCGTTATGTTTACGTCCCAAATGGAATAGGTGGCGAACCTATTGCCATACCGGGCACAAAGTTTTTCAGTCATCTATATTTATCACACACAACTTTAATGCAATTTATTTTAAACTTTTAAAACACTTATGATCTTCGCCGTGATAAGATTAGCTGACGTACCGACATAACGTTGAAATGTTGACAAATTACACTCGAGATTTATCCCGAGGGAATATGAACAGAACCATGCATTACCACAAATTACTGACACGTTACAAATGTACTCGTAGACTATATACAATTTATTTTATTTATGTGATGAAATATGTAGCTAGAGATACTAAACCGTACAATAATGTAAGAAATTTGTTAGTATTTTTTTATATAGTAGTAATATAGACACTCCGTTAGCGAAGAATTCACATTTTATATAACACAAGGGCTTTTTAAAAGCTTTTATTTAGCTTGCACTGTATGTATGTATGTATGTAAGTATGTATGTTCGGTGGAATCTTGCAACTCAATTTTGAAGTAGATATCTTCAACCGATTGAGCTGAAATTTTGTATACACGTTTACTTTGGATGACAATGCATGATATGATGTGTGACATTGTCACGTTGAGTGACAATGTCAATTTTCATCATAATAAATTTAGGCTTCAAAGACACGGCTTCCGGGTCATAAATAAAAAATAAACAGTAGGTAGTATACGAAAATTAATAAATAAAATCATATTCTATAAAGTAGGTAGGTAATTATTTAATATGACAGACTGACCAGACATTTTAAAATTAGACAGGATATTCGACCATTTCATTTGAAACTATTACCAAGAAAGGAGCCAGAATAACCTACGCCTTCAACTAAACTTTTGATTTTATTGGTGAGTGGTTTAACCAATTTATTTCACCCTAATAGCTAAGATATTATTGCCTGCGGTGCCGTGAACTTGATGTGCCTAATTTATTAAAATTATTTCATGTAGTTTACTTTATCATGGAAAAGAGTATAATCACATATCTCATCTTAAAGTTTATAATTTCATATTCAGATTCTCCTAATAGCAGCATATTATTTTTATATATATTACAGTAATTTCCTATATAAATTATTCTGTATTTAAAAAAAAAAAAATCTATATCCAATATGGCGGACCACCTAAGATGGAGGAATGGATATTTTGAATGCATTTCTGCAATATGGGTATCAAATGAAAGGGCTTATTGAGTGTAACTTAAAAAATAATATGACGTCATTCTAAATCTAATATGGTGGAATATCCAAGATGGAGGAAAACATAGTTTAAGCTTCTGTACAATATGGATATCAAATGAAAGGGCTCATTGAGAGTAACTGAAAAAATACTGTGACGTCATTTTAAATCCAATATGGCGGATCATCCAAGATAGAGGAACTGTTTTTTTAATGCATTTCTACAATATGGGTATCAAATGAAAGGGCTTGTTAATAGTATCTCAAAAAATAATATAACGTCATTATAAATCCAATATGGTGGAATATCCAAGATGGAGGAAAACATATTTTAAGCTTCTGTACAATATGGGTATCAAATGAAAGGGCTTATTGATAGTAACTAAAAAATAATGTGACGTCATTCTAAATCCAATATAACGGGTCATCCAAGATAGAGGAACAGTTTTTTTAATGCATTTCTACAAATGGGTATCAAATGAAAGGGCTTGTTGAGAATAACTCGAAAAATGATGTGACGGCATACATATTTTTGATGCATTTCTACAATATGACTATGAATTAAAAATCATCATTGCGATTAAATGGAAAAGAAAGCTCTAAGCTGAAATTGAATAAGATGATCGCCTTATTGAAGAGCTGGTCTGTTTGAAATTAAGCGGTAAACTAACTTGCAATAATGATGCGTTGAATGAAATGACACTAACCTAGCCAGCTATAACTAAAAATAAGAAAATAAATTAAAAGCAAAAATCCTTTTTAAAGAAGCTTTTATATAAGCGCTCTAAAAATAAGAAAATAATATTTCCTTAAAAATTTCAAGTATCGACTTAGAGCATCAGTATGTACAATTTATATAATAACAAAAGCTTGTCGCGAGGTTTGACTCCCTATCAGTAGGTAATTAAATTGCAATAGATAATATAGTAAAGTTAGTAGATTAATTTACAAGAGTGTTTTGCCCATTTCTTCTCATGACCACCTTACACTCAGAATCGTCCGTGCGTTTTTGTTCCAATGAGGCAATTTTCTCAAGCGCTCGTGTTTTAATATGTTATGCTTTAAATATAATAATAAGTTTAATATCTGTATTTACGGACTATATTTAACTGTGTGTGAAGACCCAAGAAAATAAAGCTATTTTGATTTGATTTGCCATTATAAAATTAGTAAAGTTCATTTACAACTTGCGCGACAAGCTTTTATTATTATATAAATTGTACATACTGAGGCTCTAAGTTGATACTTCAAATTTTTAAGGAAATATTATTTTTTTATTTTTAGAGCGCTTAAATAAAAGCTTCTTTAAAAAGGATTTTTGCTTTTAATTTATTTAAAGTTGAAATTTGATAAATATAATTGACGAAAACTATTATATATAATAGAAGAAATTTTCTCCATCAATCATCTAAAAAGAAACGCAATCGTAACGTATCAACAAACTGAGATACATATTTTGTATCATAATTTATCTCATATATAGAGAGAGAGAAAAGAGTTAGCGAAGAGACTAGTACAGTTATGAAATGATACTAGTGGAAATAACTTTTTTTATGGTATAGGAGGGCAAACGAGCATGCGTGTCACCTGATAGTAAGCAACCAACCCCGCCCATGGACACCAGCAACACTTACAGTGTTACTGTTGCGTTGCCGACCTTTAAGGGATAGGGGATAGGGAAGGTTGGGGGAGGGGGTGCGCCTCCGGGTACCTCTCTCACCAAACGAAACGCGGCATGAGCCACTTTACGTCGATTTTCCGAGAGGTCGTGGTATTTCACCAGTCGAGCCGGCCCATTCATACAGCGAACTGCTTGGCTTGGCTTGACTCTGTATCTTCTGTATTGCACGCCGCACAAGCGGTAGTGCTCTACTCTCGACATGTCAAAAAACCCAGCCTTTCGAAACTTAGATGACGTTTTTTTTTACTAATATAACACTTTCCGGATAATATGAGTGCACTAAAATCAAGTTAAATAATCTATCTAACACATATGGTATATTTTATAAACAATTATTTTGTTGAATATAGTAAATAATAACATTAAAATCAATCAGTGTTGGACGTCCGTCAATCTGTGTTTATGGATGTGGCAGAGAAATCGATCGAAAAATTTATCTTACCAGAATACTTTTTTTTTATTATATAAAGTTATACCCTGTGCTGATTCCTAGTTAATATTGGCGTTCTAAGTACTGTCGTATTATTATAATTTATAAAAAACTAAAATACGACTGTGTATTTGTATATCTATATTTATTTACAAATGAAGATTAGCTTTAAGCCAAATGTAAAAAGTTGAGATCAGCGCATGCGCCATTATAAATATCTCGCAAAATGGCGCGACACTTGAATTTGATAAATCTTTTTTTGACATTTCATTATCAAAAACTCTATTTAAATTGTTTATTTCAGTTAATGAGCGCGGTGAGGCGTGCACTTTTGGATTTTCCAAATATTATCTTCACTATATGCACGGAAATTTCGATTTTGTTTTAGACCTAGACATAAGTATATCCCAAAGCTACAGAAAAGATCGTGATTTTCTAGCTACTGTATTTAATTTGAATGTTCAAATAAAATCGTTTGCATGTTTCCGGGTTTTTTTTTTCATGTATAAATTAATTGGTGTGATTTGAGAATTTGAGAGATATCCTCCAGTCCTTTAAATTTAAAAGCTTCAGCATCTATTTTCAATATGGTAACAAATAACTTATTTAAGAATGTTACATATTATATGATATTAACTTACTCTTGATAATCATCAAATTAAAATTCACATAGAAAAACCGGATAATATTGCTATTAAAGACAAACAGTATCATCACCAACTATTTGAGTTATTGCATATTTGTCTCGTTTTGTTAATATTATTTAATTGGATGCGGGCAAACGAGCAAGCGAATCACCTGATTGTAAGTGACAATCGTCATCCATGGACATTTGCAACCCAGATTTCAGTTGTGTTGATGACTACAAAGGAAAAGGGATTGAAAGGGCTCCTAGCTTTAGGTTTTGGTCTCCTGGTAATTCTCACTCCAAAACTCCAGTAGCTCTCCTCTTAGTAGCTGTCCCTTCTCTCATTAGCAACGCGTGCCAAAAGACTGGACGCCGTCAATGCACCAGGGACTGCATAAGAAGAAGTTTCTCACCATTAGTTGTGGCTGGGCGGCATTTTACTCACCGCGCGCCCACTCACGTCAGTATTACTTTGTAGTTTATTTTTGGCAAACTCGAAATGTAGACTATATTTTATGGTGCAATTATAATTCAAACTAAAAAAAACCATGTTTGTAAGTAAGTAGAAAAACAAAGTATTCGTTGATAATAATAAATAAAAATGGCTAAAATAGAAGCTCAAAATTCCTCTTGCTACCGGCTTGGTTAACGTCTATATTTTTTTTTATGGGTTAGGAGGGCAAACGAGCAGGCGTGTCACCTGATGGTAAGCAACCAACGCCGCCCATGGATACAGCAACACATATAGTGTTACTGTTGCGTTGCCGATCTTTAAGGGATTGGGGTTAGGAAAGGATGGGGAAGGGGGGTGGGCCTCCGGGTACCTCTCTCACTGAACGAAACGCGGCATGAGCCACTTTACGTCGGTCTTCTGAGAGGTCGTGGTATTTCACCGGTTAAGCTGGCTCATTCATGTGCGCGTTCACACAATACTTATGATATATAAGTAATATTTTTGTAATAACTCGAATTAAGCATTTAATTTTACATTGCTGGCTTAAAAGGGTTTTCCCGAGTCTGGAAAAAAAATTAAACTGGATTATGTCTTAATATTTTTCTTTATCATTTTTTACCGGCGTACATTCCAATTTTTATTAATACGGTCTTGAGATACATTTCAGAGAGACCGTTTATAATTTTTTTCCATTGGATACATATATGGCTGTAGGCTAGCTTTACCGTAGATAGATTAGCTTTTGCATTGACCATCTGCTTAGGCAATCTTACATCATCCATGATGTAAGATATGTTATATTATACAGTTTTCCCCTAGTAGTTCCCTTACAAAATGACTGTACTTCTAAAACATGCTTATTAATTATGAACTTTCTCCAATACACCAATGAAAAAAAATTGTTATTTTAACAAAACATTCCAATGGAATTGATTAATTAATGGCATTGTCTATGAAAAGCATGCTAATTGAAATGATTTCTTTTTCTTGGGATAATAGTACCACTTTTATGATGTTCAGAAATAAAACTCATATTTATATAAATACATTAAAGAAGAAGTCGACACATTACTACAGTCGTTTCAAATCCTTTCCCTGGTGATTTTCCAAAATTTTCTGGTTTCGGAAATTAAATGAAATTTTAAATTGCCTGATGTTTCTACTGGCGTGTTGATTTTGCTTTTACATATAACGGCTGTCATCGGATTGAAACTTAGCAATCAATACTGGTACATACTCCAGTTACGTGGTAGTCTCCAACAGTGGTCTCCAACAGTGGTAGAGCCAAGCAGTTCGCTGCATGAATGGGCCGGCTCGACCAGTGAAATACCACGACCTCTCAGAAGACTGACGTAAAGTGGCTCGTGCCGCGTTTCGTTCGGTGAGAGAGGTACCCGGAGGCCCACCCCCCTTCCCCATCCTTTCCTATCCCCTATCCCTTAAAGGTCGGCAACGCAACAGTAACACTATATGTGTTGCTGGTGTCCATGGGCGGCGTTGGTTGCTTACCATCAGGTGACACGCCTGCTCGTTTGCCCTCCTATCGCATAAAAAAAAAAAAACACCACGCTAAATCCCTTGCGGGGTAGGCAGACAGAACGGAGCGCCATAAGGCACGATTCTTACACACCTCACTCGCTTCGTTGACTTTCATAAATTATTTATTACATAACATAACATAACTTCACGCCTTTTGTTAACCGAAGGTGTAGGCAGCGGCTGTTAAGCCTTTACGTCCCAAATGGAATAGGTGGCGAACCTATTGTCATACCGGGTACAAAGTTTTCAGTCATCGATATTTATCACACATAACTTCCGAAAACAATTTCGTAAAGTCATTGATGTGAGCCAGTGTCAAGAATCGAACCCGGACCTCTGGATCAAAAGCAGTGTGCTCGACCACTGGGCTACCGAGACTATATTAAGTTATTTATTCATTAAATTTATTTATTTATGTGACTAACGGACTGCCAAAATCGACTTTTTTATTAAATATTCGTTTAACTATAGCCTATTAAAAATAAACAAATAAATATTTTGTATAAAACTTTTTTCATTGTAAAGTAAAGTTTCAGTGTAAACGCAAGTAAAAGGAGTGGTTTATTATTACATAGTATAAAACAAAGTTAGTTTCCGCTGTCTGTCCCCTTATATGCTTATATCTTTGAAACTACGCAACGGATTTTGATGCAATTTTTTTTAATAGTGTGAGGGTGTCAACGGGGTGGTTTTGATCTATAATTTATATATGATGTTGTAAATAAAAAATGATAATTTTCCAGATTTAGCACTTTAATTGCAAACGCAGGCTGAACCCAAAGTGATAGATCAAAACAATGTTCTCCATTATTAAACATCTTCAGAAGGTCTACAAAAAAGTCCGCCAGGGCATATGTTTACCTCTTAGGGATAACCCACAATGATCATTTTTATTTTTTTAATTTGTACAATAAATAATGGCTTATTTACGAAGCGATTTTAAACATTAAAGTATTAATTTTCATCCAAATAAGTGTCTTAAGTAGATTATGCGTGCTATATAGATGATCCTGGCCCTTTACAGCATGCAATTTAATGAATATCATCCAAGATATTGCAGTATTAACATAGCGGGACAGCAGCTAAAGCCGATAAATAGCACAAATTGAACCTCATGATATCCAAGATTTACTCATTTATTACTTTTGGTGCGGAACAAAGTTCGCCGGGTCAGCTAGTGGATTATAATTCTCTTAGGTATAATATAATTATTTGGTACGTTTTTGCTCTAACACATAAAAAAATACTCAGCTAGATACTAATAATTCTAAACTAATAAAAATGGTCTGTTCTAATTGTCAATGGTGATTTTTCAATAAATATTTAAATGTTAAGTTACGAAGATTTTGGGCTGTTATAATATCATTGTTATAATAATGAAATACTTTCCTCTCATTGTCAGTAATGTTCCCCACAGATGACTGACTCGAGACAAATGTATCTATGAATTACTTGCTATTTATACCAGCTACTTGGTAACCGAGCAAATCTCAGCAACCCGACAAATAGTTATTGTTAATATTACGGTGATTAACGTGTTCTTATCGGTGAGAGGATTGCCTGATTTTCTTCATATTCGCCTCGAATTTCATAGTTCTGTCAGTATAAATTTAAGCCTCCATTGTACGCCCTTAAGTCTTTATATAACATCAAATAAATTATTTTATTGTTGGTGTTATGAAGAAATATACCTACTTACCCATTCACCTTATGCTACAACTAAATTAGAGTTTCGTGGCAAGATATCTATTGATCTTTTTACATAGCAATGTTGTTGTTGGATTTGAAACAATTTCAAGCAGTATTTTGAGGACTTACTTGAACGGTTAACAAGATTATAGACGAATTGAAACTTTATTTTGAACAAACACATTAAATAATATCTATCGTACGACTTAAATCTATGAGAAAATTGTGAAAGGGTAATCTCGATCATCATAAAATAAATCAGATGAGCATGTATTAAAGCGTAGTTCCAAGTAAAAAAAAAATCCAGAACTAGTGTCCGACCGTAGCTTCGGCTTCGGCCACCTTCGGCTAAAAATTCATCTTCGGCGAGAACGAGAAGGTCCGAAAACAGTCGGAATTAAACGAACTGTTATGAAAGACTGAGTGACTGACGGACTGGACTGCCCTTAGTTCAGTGCGGATACTTCTATCACTGAAAAAAGAGGCAAGAGCCACTTTACGCCGATATTCTTCTTTCACTGTGGATAATATTGAAGAAAATTATTAAATTACTAATAGTTTATAACCTTCGGCTTCGGCTTCGGCCGAAGGTTGTGGAGATTGCCGATTAATCGGCTACGGCTTCGGCCAAAAACAGACCTTCAGTCGGACACTATCCAGAACTAATGTTTTTCTTTCTTGGTAAACTTTTAAAATGAAAGTATACAAGATCTATCAGTCTGTAAACTAACTTAAACAAACTGAGTAAAGGGTTTGGTTTAAATCGGAGAAACTCTTGCAATCAACACACAACGGAACAATAAGAGAGATACACTGAGTTTGCGATTTGTGTTTTCTCAGCGGACCCTTTTGTATAAATAGTTTGACGTGACGCAATTTCAAAGAGCTGATTAGTCCTAAAGCAACAGTAACTCGTAACATAATAATAATAATAATAATAAATCTTTATTCTTCATAATTGTGTGCAAATTGTTACATTGATATACTGACCTCTGAGCTAGTTTAGAAACTGTGTTACAGAGGCCACATGTTCAAACACATTCAAAATCAATGTATGTGGACAGAATGTAGGGACTAGTATAATCATATTATAGTATATGCACTAAAAACAAGGTGCCAACGTATTAAAATAGACAGTAAGTTTTGATTTTGACAGGGGTAGAGCCAAGCAATTCGCTGCATGAATGGGCCTGCTCGACCGGTGAAATACCACGAACTCTCAGAAGATCGACGTAAAGTGGCTCATGCCGCGTTTCGTTCGGTGAGAGAGGTACCCGGAGGCCCACCCCCTTTCCTCATCCTTTCCTTTCCCCTACCCCTTAAAGGTCGGCAACGCAACAGTAACACTATATGTGTTGCTGGTGTCCATGGGCGGCGTTGGTTGCTTACCATCAGGTGACACGCCTGCTCGTTTGCCCTCCTATCCCATAAAAAAAGACGGCGCGGGCGAGCACACCGCCCGCAAGTGCGCCAGTGATGACCCCCCGGTGTGTTCGGGGAGGGTCGTCGGGGGCGCCGCGGCCGCGCGCCTTTTTACAGCGCGCGGCCACATCTAGACTCCTCCAAGATGAACCTCCCTCATAAAAGGTGGAGTGGGAGCGACGGGCAGTGTGTTCTAAAGGGCTTAAAGTAACCTGGACCACTCTTACGCCGGAAGAATAAAAAAAAATGGTATTTAGTTAACAACTCGTAGAATACAATCCAATGGAATTCCCAGATATCAAATCATTACAGTATTTTCTTGTACTAGAAGAGATACTAAGACAACTAATATATAGACGTATGATAGAGTAAAAACAAGCAAGAAGTTCACCTGATATTAAGCAACTAGCGCCGCCCATGGATACCTACGATATAGAACGTTTTATAGAAGCGTGTCCGGGCTTTCAAATAGAACAGAAAGAAGATTAAAATTGCGATGGAGACGAGTGGGGGAAGTAGTTGGGCCACCGGATACCTTTGTCATTGAACCACTAAACGTCAATATTCTGACAAGTCGTATTTCAATTGTAGAATCACATATAGAACAACTGCTTGGTTATTTATACCACTGTTGTAAGAATGTATGTGTTTTGCTTAAAATTTCGCCAGTATGTTATAAAAACAATGTTTATTTCTTAGATTTTCGCGAATCACGCTCATACCATTAAAACAACTTTTTATGGATTATATCGCGTTTATTTAGAACTTATTTTCTATTTATTTCCCGACGTTTCCAACTCTTTACAGAGATCATTTTCACGAGTAAAAACTGAAAATGAAAATAATAGAAAATAAGGTCTAAATAAACGCGATATAATCCAGAAAAAGTTGTTTTTCTAATATATAAAATTCTCGTGTCACGGGGTGCCTAATTGAACTCCTCCGAAACGGCTCGACCGATTCTCATGAAATTTTGTGTGCATATCGGGTAGGTCTGAGAATAGGACAACATCTATTTTTCATCCCCCTAAATCACAAGGTGAACCCCTCAATATTTTTTTAAATTTTTCAATATATTTCGGTTCTTTATTTTTTTTATAAAACGTGATACAAAAATACATACAACCCTAAATTTTCAACCCCCTACGATCAACCACTATTTTTTAAATTTTATTTTTTGGCAAGACAACGTTTGCTGGGTCAGCTAGTATGTTATAGAAACAATGTAATAATAATTTAAAGTTTCTGCTTTAGTATTGTATACTTTGAGACATATTGACTAGTCGATGTTTGTTAGTTTGTTCAACTTTCGTTCATATTTCATAATAGTGCAGCGTGAAATAAAGTTGCTTGGTCGTTAAAATGTTAAGTCTAGTTTATTATGTAGTTGAAAATATTAAAAAATTAAGGTTAAGGGATAATATTCTGATATTTTTTCTATTGGATATTCTGAGAGGTCGTGGCATTTCAGCGGTAGAGCCGGCCCATTCGTGCAGCGAACTGCGCGACTCTACCACTACAATGTAGTTGTAGTCAAGATTGTTTTTTTTTAGGATAGGGGGCAAACGAGCATGCGTGTCATCTGATGGTAAGCAACCGACGCCGCCCATGGACACCAGCAACACATATAGTGTTACTGTTGCGTTGCCGACCTTTAAGGTATAGGGGATAAGGAAGGATGGGGAAGGGGGATGGGCCTCCGGGTACCTCTCTTACCGAACGAAACGCGGCATTAGTCACTTTACGACGATCTTCTGAGAGGTCGTGGTATTTCACCGGTCGAGCCGACTCATTCATACAGCGAACTGCTTGGCTCTACCACTATTGAAAGTGAATTGAAAGTTTCCATTTCTCTCTTAATTTTCAGGTAACTATAAATAGGTCTAGCTTTAGACAAATTTAAATTTAGTGCATTGTTGCAAATTTAGTGGTTGTTTTACCTCGACTAGTCGGTCTTTATTAGGTAGATCAAAGGCCAGTCAGGCTTCACAGACACTAAGCCCGGGTTAACTCGCAACAAGGTGATGTTGTATAAATGGTGGGGTTGGAAGAGCATTATTCATTATGAGCTGTTACCTGGCTGTATAATAAATAATACAGGACCATCGATAATACTACGACCTCTCAGAATATCCACGTAAAGTGGCTCATGCCACGTTTTGTTCAGTTACAGAGGTACCCGGAGCCTAACCTCCCTTCCCCATCCTTTCCCATCCTACTACCTTGAAAGTTCGGCAACGCTACAGAACCCTATACGTGTTGCAGGCGTCAATGGGCAGCGCTGGTCATTTTTCATCAGGTGACACGCCTGCTAGTTTGCCCTTCTATATCATAAAAAAAATATTTTAGATAACTGGCAGCTCAGTTGTGATGTTATTACTTCCAAAGTGATGAAGTACAAACATTTTACACTGGATCAGTTCATATTATCATCAAATAAGGGTGAGTGTACAATGTACGGCTAACATTATATTCTCTATCTGTGGTAGAGCCATAAATTTAGATGCATCGATTCCGCGTTTTGTTCTTTCTTTTGTCTTCTCTTTACCTATTCCACCTTAAAGGGTAGCAATGTAACTGTGATCGTTTCCGTGTAAAAGATGACCGAATCGACAGGTCGCTGACCCTTATATCTTTATGACGTATGACGAATAATTAATAGTTAGGTTTATATTCGACTAATCAATTATTTTGATCGCGTGGAATATGATGGGACGCCTAACACAATATATAGGCTACACACGGCTACACATGGCATCGCTATGAATGGGCTCTACCACTGTTAAACTGTTGTATAAAATTTTCAATTTAATTTTACTTATTATGTGAATTTCAAACGTCAAAGTTAAATTAAAACTTCATTCAAGATTATTTAATACATTACAATGGGCTCTTCGGTGGGTCTTGAGATACTTTCCTTATCGAACGAATCCAGACATGAGTCCCTTTTGTTGATATTAATCGTCGTGTTATTTCACCGTTAGAGACGGCCCATTCATACTGTAAGCATCATGACTACCAACTGTAAGTAAAATAAAATGATTCTTAGACTAGTGAAACGTGATACTTTGAAAAGTTTTCTACAAAATAGGTTACTTAACTAACGTTGCAGTAGTTTTAAAAAACTAGGAACTTACAAGAAAAAGGGGGCACTTTTATAACATTATCCCGGTAATAGTTGAATTCAACAAAGAATTAGATAAAAATGTCTGAAAGGAAATGTTTGTATGAAAGACTTTACGAAATGAAAGTTTTGCTGTCATGTCTTTTATTGAAGTTAGTGCACCTAAATAACCTAACTTTTTATGGTATAGGAGGGCAACCAAGCAGGGTATCACCTGATGGTAAGCAACCAACGCCACCCATGGACACCAGCAACACATATAGTGTTACTGTTGCGTTGCCGACCTTTTAAGGGATAGGGGATAGGAAAGGATGGGGAAGGGGGGTGGGCCTCCGGGTACCTCTCTCACCGAACAAAACGCCGCATGAGCCACTTTACGTCGGTCTTCTGCGAGGTCGTGGTATTTCACCGGTCGAGCCTGCCCATTCATGCAGCGACTTACTTTTGACTCTACCACCAGAAGTTGGTCTCGGGAGCCTGAAAAAACCGTTATCTATTCAAAATGCTAAATTAAAGCCTATTAAATACTTGAAGTTCTTTCTTTAGGTACAGGTCTAGTATAGGTCTTGCTTCAAGTCGACATATAATAGTAAACGACTAAGAAGTTAAGCATCTCCATGTTAGTATGTTAAACTTAACTAAATTGTTCTGGTCTAACTTGTGCTAGTTCCAAAGATGCTTAACCAACGAAGAGAGACATGTTTATAGCAAACTGTTCAAGCCGTAGATTTTACCAGACTGCCTTAGAAAGGAACGTTAAAATGGTAGAGCCATGCAGTTCACTGCTTATAAAATAACACGTCTTCTCAAAAGAACGACGTAGCTCATGCAACAGTTCGTTAGGTGAAAGTTACCCTCTTGATTACCCTTCATATTTCGTTCTAATGGATGGAACACAACTGTGACACTAGCTGTTGTTTAGGTGCTCATAGGCAGCGGTTTAGGTGAGGTTTCTGGTTTGGACCTTAATTTCAATTTCATTTTACTATACAAAGCTTCAGCTTAGTATTTTATTAAAAAAACACTTGGAATCCTGTTCTAAACTCAAAAAATATACCTATTACTAATTAATATTTTTTAAGAACGGGAGCTATATTTAATTGAAATGCTATAAAGGAACTCAAAAAGATTAAAGATGAGTTTGACGCATTTATATTTCTGCCTCTGAATATTATATCGGGTCAAATGGCCAAAATGAAATTCGTGCCTTCACTGTTGATGGCAGAGTAGACCCTCCATGAATATTATAGTGCATGATTTGATTGCTTTTGTGCCACAATAGTACCAACTGTCAAATCTATAGATCATATTTAAAGAGAGATCATATTATTATTCTACTTTTAATATAGTAAGTATCGTAATATGTGTATACAAATTTATTACTTATTACAGTTTTTATTAGCATTCATTAGTTTAACACAAAAAATATCTATTTGATAAATACGATGGCGCCTTATCCTATAAAAAATAGTATGAAAAATATCCACGGTTTTAGCATCTGGTTTTAACATCTGGACTTGGAATTAGAAAAAATCTCCTTAATCAAATAGTACCAAAAAGTATACATCACTAAATTGCCCTGATTGCAAGACTAATACTAACTGTATTAGCATCAGTACAAAAGTATCAAGAACATTTTCTTGAACTACCACCCAGTCAAACACCATGCCTCTGAATCTACGCTTAATGACGTGGTATTAACTTGGACTTTTGCGCATTTTATTTGGCAATCATGTGTGCATTGCAATTAGCTCCACCTATCCCATTTGGGACTTTAACAATCAAGAAGTCAAGGTTTTAGCTGCTGCCTACATTTTTGAATAGAAAAAGGCATAAAAAATCTATGACTCAGTGCGCAGTGTATTTTATATACAAGTCAAATATTTACATTATTTTTTTTATTGACATATAATAAGAATTTGTTATTTGGCGCAAGAATGGCGCTGGGGATATAATTACTTTAAATGACGTAAGTGATATGAGTAATATATTATAGCAAAATAGTATATTCATTGGTATAACATCATAGGTGGCGAACTTACAATTTATTGGCGACTGCCCCCAGCCAAGGATATAATCGTAACTAAGAATTTTCTGACAAAAATTGTTTCATATTTTTTTCCGCTTTGGTAACCGCATGTGAAAAAAATATAAAATATATTTTTCCTGACATATATTATCTCACACTATATATTCAATATATGAGCAATATGGAGCACGAGCTGTAGATACGTTTTCTAGAGACAATTATATATGATTGATTGGCCTGGCAAACTATATATAGCATGATAATATGAATTGTTGACAGAAGATTGTTAGCATTAGGATTGTTTAGTGTGGAACAAAATTTTTTCTATAAAGAAAAAATTATAAATACACCACTTTTTTTATTCTGGGGGAGTTTTTTATGGTAAAGGAGGGAGGGGAAGAGTAGGCGTATCACTTGATGGTTACCAGCTAACATTGCCCATGTACACCTGTAATACAGATAGTGTTACAGTAGCGTTGCCGGCCATTAAAGGAGTAGGATGGGATGGAATAGGAAAAGAAGCAAAATACGGCGTGAGCCACTTTATGATTCTGAGAGGTAGTAGTATTTGACCGGTCGAGCCGGTCCATTCATGCAATGAACTGTGTGGCTCTACCACTTTTTAAAACTGTGACACCTGAATTTCATAAATCATTAAAGGGATATTATTTATATACATGGCCAATTTAATAAGAACTCCTTAATACATACATACATAATTTCACGCCTAATCTCTTGCGGGGTAGGCAGAGAAAACAGAGCGCCATAAGTGACCCATGTGTAGTTCTCAGTTATAACATTAACCCAATATTTTATCCTGTAAGGTTGAAATATCGATTCGCTGCATCAACGGGCCGACTCTAGCAGTGAAATAACATCTCGTTAAAATCGACGTAAAGTAGTTCAAACCGTGTTTCAATCAATGTGAGAGGTATCGTTTGAAGGCACTCCCTTCCCTTCTTAACCCTTTCTGACAACTTAAAACGTCCTGTCACTTGTGCAGGTGACCCTCTTGCTCGTTTATCTGCACTTCTATAAAAAATAACCTTTTTTATACAATTTATAGCTAATAAAGCTATATATTGTATATATGCCGAAGTGACAAAAATAACGTGTTCTGGAGGAAGGTGATGTTAGGAGCTCCAAAAATCGACGCGCATGCATGAAAAGAGGTATGAAAGTCAACAAAGCGAGTGAGTTGTGTAAGAATCGTGCCTTATGGTGTGCCTCTGTTCTTTCTGCCTACCCGCAAGAGATTTGGCTTGAAGTTATGTATGCATACATACATTACTTCGTGTTTTGATCGAAGTGAATCTTTGATAACAATTCCTGTATATTGCAACCACTACGTGAACATAATTGCTATCCATGATGAATAATGGCTGTGTTAGTTGATTTGTTTAACTGCAAGTTATTTACTGTGACCGCTGTTAACTGACTGCCATTGATATTGTTCCGTTTCACATACTGTTTATATGATGCCACAACTAATGGGCAAATAATATTTAAAATTATTCTTATTTCTATAATTTCTTCTTATTTCTTCTTTATTCTAATTGTGCCCGTTATTTGTTGTTACTTTTGTAAGCAGCGGCTGCGATACCTTTAATCGCCTAATATTTACGTTTCTAATAAATTAGGCGGCAGAACTTTTTTTTTTTTTTTTTTTTTTTTTTTTACGCGAGGAAATGCTTTATGCACACCCCCCGCCTGGGGACGGCAGGGGGTAGTGTGGGACTCCCAAAACAGTAAACTTAAATCCGATCCTAGGGTTACCCACTAAAACCTCGCGGCGGCCTTCCTCCGGCGTTGGGGTGGCCCAGGACAGTGCATCGGCCCTCTGGTCCACCCCGCCGTCGCCCCCCCTCTGTTACGAGGGGTTGCTCATCCTCGGGGAGCCTCGGTGAAGCTCCCCCGGGCGGGGCGGCTCCGACCACGCGCTGTAAAGAGGCGCGCGGCCGGCGGCGCCCCCGACGACCCTCCCTGGCCGCACCTGGGGGTCATCCATCCCGGGCCGCGACCCGGGCGCACCCGCGGGGTGTGCGCCCTCGCGGCCCGTCGACGGCGGCGATCACTGAGCTCGCCGCCGAGGCGGCAGAACCTATTGCTACTCATTGGTGACATTTTTGTCAGTTATCAATGATATCTATCACATACAACTACCGAAATGAATTCTGAGAAATCAATGATGTAAGATCGGATTCGAACCCTTTCGTCCCGACCACTGAGATGACGTCAAAATTTTGCCTATATTAGTCACAAAAAAGTGACTCTTTAATTGTTATTTTTTTATGGATTACACACAACAGAAGTAGTATTCGATTTTTCATAATTTTGGTATTGATTTTAAATATTAATTAGTGTAACACTTAATTTTGTAATTAATAATACTAAAAGCTAGCATAGAATAATGTTTTACGAAGAAACTAACTATTTAACTAGCTCATAATTGTAGACTATCCGTAACGACTTGCTCTCGGGAGGGTAGTCGGGTAATTTAGTTGTCGCCTCTCAGATCATATTATTCCAATTCTTAACACAAATGACTCGTAGTTCCGCTGGGATGTGCCAAAATTGGTAAATTAGGCCGTAGTATTACTCTGCCTCGAGACTAATTTTATATATTCACATATAATAATATAAAATGTGTAGTTAGTGTTTTCTGGCTTATCTCCAGACCAGCGGCGTGATAACGAGACCACACATGATAGACCATTTTTAACAAATTTAACTCAATGGTTTTGTTACAAAAAGAAACGTGTATTCTTATAATATATTCTTTGATTATTTTCTGTTTAAACATAATGCAATGAATAAAAACTTTTTTTTATGGGATAGGAGTCAAACGAGCAGGCGTGTCAGCTGATGGTAAGTGACCAGAGCCGCCCATGGAAACTTGCGACACATATAGTGTTACAGTTGCGCTGCTGACCTTTACGGGAGTAGGACTGGATAGGATAGGGAAGAGGGGTGGCCTCCGGGTACCTCTCTTACCGAACGAATCGCGGTATGGGCCACTTTACGTCAATCTTCTGAGAGGTTTTACCGGTCGAGCCATTCATGCAGCGAACTGCTTGGTTCTAATCCAAGCAAAGTACTTCTTAATCAATATTTCAACTAACGAATCGGAAAAAATTCTATTTTGTGGCTAAGAATATAATCATAAAGCGTGATAATTTAAAAAGAAAAGGCAACGTTGCATTTCTGCATGGAATTAAATATTACTACATAGTGCTTCATCACTGAAACAAAAATACATAATACGTAATACTTCTAAATAATAAATATAAAAACCATTAAATATAATTTTCCAACTCATCTATCCAATTCATAATTAATTAATCTTGTTAAAAATAAAAACATTTCGCTTTAAATAGATCGAGACGTAAATTATACGCAATGTACCATTTATTATTGTGAATTATTGCAATGGGAATACCGGATTCGTGGTCTTAATTAATAAAATCTTCAGTATATTTTAAAAGATAAATGGACTTAGAATTAGAGTTCCTCTTGAACTAATCTTTAGAATTCCAAGTCCAGTACCTACTTAGCCAAAAAGGAGATTAAAAAATGATAAATGTTGATTTTCTGAGACGTCGTGGTATTTTACCGGTCGAGCCAGCCCATTCATGCAGCAACTGCTTAGCTCTCCCACTATTAAAGACAAGTGAGAAAATTTAATGAGTTGCTTAGGTATACGGTTAACTTACATAGTTTGAAAAGAGTATTTGGCACATGAGCGTCTTGCTCGGTATTTATCACTAAAGCTTCTATTCTCTTGGCAATAAAATGAAATAAAATAACACGAATGTATCGTGTTATTTTATTTCACGGAAGCACTTTCCTCAAGCGCCCATATTAATAGCAATACTAATAATATATCTAATTTTATGTATCTTTATGTATTAATGATATTATGACAAGCCTCATGGTACATTGATCAAACAACCGAAACTGCGGCATCTAGATCGACGGGTTTGATCACCATCCAAAAGCAAATACTTATGATACACATGAATATTTGTGCGGTGTCTGGGTGTTCTAATATTATAATATGTATGTATGTACAAAAGAAAATTATATAATATTGTATAAATATCAGCTATCTTATTAATATAACAGAAGCAATTAATTGCTTAAACCACATTTTTGGGTTCGGTATGGGTTGTAGATCAAAAAGCATAGTATTATAAAAAAAATACTCAATGTACAGTTTCAACTCTCCTGAAATTTTATTATAGGGGAGGTAGGGGAGGGATGGGCACTTTTTTACTATTTATTGCATAAAAAATTAGATTTTATAGATAATCAACTTTTATTGCCAATTTTTGCTGCACCACATATTTGGCTAGATATAATTGAAGAGCTTTCTTAAAAATTACAATCAGTGTCAACATTATGCGATATTTTATAAACTAAGTCAAAAGTGGCCAACGCTCCCTTTGGGAGGGAGGCTTGGGCATACCCGGTCGGAGGCTTGGGCACGGCCTATAAATCAGTTTATATACATGATGGAATTCAAAAATTAGTTAACAAATGGACTATTACTAAACTATATCTATAACAGAAACCAAGGATAAGGAAATAAAAAAAAACATCTTAAACAGTATCTTAAATTATCGGAAATTGGGTATAACCCTTTAAGGACTAAGTCTCGGTAGCGCAGTGCCGAGCATCCCGCTTCTGATTCAAGAAATAGTGACTTTTTTATGAGATAGGAGGGCAAACGAGCAGGCGTGCCACCTGATGGTAAGCAACCAACGCCACCCATGGACACCAGCAACACATATAGTATTACTGTTGCGTTGCCAACCTTTAAGGGATATGGGATAGAAAACGATGGGGAAGGGGATAGGGAAAGATGGGGAAGGGGGGTAGCCTCCGGGTACATCTCTCACCGAACGAAACGCGACATAAGCCACTTTACGTCGGTCTTCTGAGAGGTCGTGTTATTTCACCGGTCGAGCCAGCCCATCCATGCAGCGAACTGCTTGGCTCTAAGACCTACACATGACTTTTCACTACAACTTTTCGTAATCTTCGGAAGTTATGTGTAATAAATATTGATGACTGACAACTTTGTGCCTGGTATGGCAATAGGTTCGCCACCTATTCCATTTGGGACGTGAATATAACGGTGAAACGAGGCTTAACAGCCACTGCCTACTTCTTCGGGTAAAACTGGCGTGAAATTATGTTACGTTAATTAAAAATAAACCAAATGTTAACAATTTTCCTATACTGAACATAGTAAGTAGTAGCATTGGGCATGCCCAAACCTCCCCATCATCCAAATGCCCATTGCTCCCTGTGTATACATTTTCGACTTAAGTTATCGGTATTTTAATGAATCTTTATATTTAGGTTTAACTTTTAGTTTAATATATAGATTAGTAAATATACAATAGATAAATAATAAAAAATACACATACCTTTTATTAGTTTTATCTTTATTACGATCCGAAATCACAACAAAATATTTACTTTTACTAGCCCAAAATTTTTAAACGTAATATACTCTATGGATTAACAGTGTTTCTAGTTGGTAAAGAAAACTAACAAATCAAGAAAAATATAAAATCTATGATCAAATCAGAATAAAAGGGGGGTGCCCATGTCTCCCTACTGCCCATCCCTCCCCTACCTCCCCATGAATGGATTATGGTATGTTATAAAAGTAATTTAAACTTCGACACCTTTACAAGCGAGATTGCCTTTTAGCTTCGAACTTTATAATTATATCTGTACCATTAGCGGTATATCCAGAGGTATATTCTCAAGATGTATGCTAGTAACACGTTCAGAACAAGCGGAGATTTATATGCTTCGGTAAATATTTTAATTAAATACCTTTGTACTTGCGAGATATGAGAAATATACTGTACAAGAATAAGAGAAAGTTTACAGTAATTAAATTTGTATATAATGAACATAAAAAATCTTCCACTTCATCCCTATAAACTTGATCACATCTTGACGGTCCCGTGGTCGAGGCGAGTCCTGGATCAGAATAATGACTTTTTTAAATTAATTTCGTGTCTGTGACAAGTATCAAGACTCAAAACTTTGCGCCCGTATGGCAATAGGTTCGCCACCTATTCCATTTGGGACATAAACAAAACGGCGATTCTAGCCTTAACAGCCACTGCCTACACTTTCGGGTAGAAAAGGCGTGAATTTATGTTATGTTACACTTTTTATATATTTCGATTAATTTATAAATATAATTAATATTTATTTATTATTTTAGATACTCACCAAAGCACCCGTGCCCGGTGAGTATCTGAGTCAACCTGTAGGTGACAGTGCCCCATTTACGGAGCATCCAGGCCTCAAGGTGGGGCAGGACGGTACGGATGGCGCGCTGACGCGCATAGCCCTGGAGGACCAGCGCGTCGTGCCAGTCCCCCAGGACCCGCCGGAAGGCCTCCGCACTTCGTGTCCCCGCTTTGTCCAAAAAGAGATTTTTGGACTAATTTGTAGAAATTCTTAACACAATGGAGACACGGTTTTAATATTTTTATTTAGATACAAGCAGACGAATGCCTTGCTTTTATGACAACTTTAAGGGCTGTTGTACTTAGTCCCAGTTAGTTGTCGAGTGTAGAATACAAATTTGTATTCAAATGGTGTTTTGAGAAGCACGTCTCGGCGCTAGAAGACATTGCGTCTCATCTTTATGTTCGTATAATATCAAATGGTCCATTGTCATATTCACCGTCTCAACTTAAAAGAAAAAAAGCAGATTATATTACTACTGGATAAAATATATTGGTATCCCATCCCTTTTATAGATTTCTTATCTCCAAGAAACGTGAATTATGTGCCAAGTTTAGCTGGTATGTCATATTACGACTCAACCTGAGTTTTAAGCATTTATACCTGGTATTGCTACTGGATAGAATTTTAAGTTAATGTACCCCCGACAAGCAACTAGTGCTCAAGCTTATTAGTGCCTAGAAGTTTTAAAGCGACAGTCCTCAGCTTTTCGGAATTATTTTTCTTGTTATATTTCTTGTGGGCGCTTAAAAATTTATCTCTAGTTCCCAGAGTTACAAAGTCCACAATAGTAGGTTTAACATAAGATATTGTTTTAATGCAGTATTCGTCCCTTACTTGTAGATCTTTTGTTGGAATATTCAGAGTTTCTGTCAAAATTTTAATAATATTCCTAAAGTGTTCCTAACTTTAAGTATCTGTGGTATATTCCAAATTTCTAAAGAACTATTTCTTAAGTTGCGGTTCAATATTTCATTCTGGTTTTTATGGAACTGTAGACGCCTCCGCCGGGTCAAAATACAATTTACAAATTACAATTACAAATTTTAAAATTACTAGAAATTAGTGAATCATCTCTATGTTGTAGTGAATAATATGTCCGTATGTTTGACTGACATGTCACTAGTTCTAATCTAAATACAATGACAGCATCAGCTTCACTGAGGCTCCCCGAAGATGAGCACCCCCTTGTGACAGAGGGAGGGCGACGGTGGGGTGGACCAGAGGGCTGAAGCACTGTCCTAGGCCACCCCAACGCCGGAGGAAGGCCACTCCGAGGTTTTAGTGGGTAACCCTAGGATCGGATTGCAGTTTACTGTTTTGGAAGTCCCACACCCCCTGCCGTACCAGGCGGGGGTGTGCATAAAGCATTTCCTCGCGTAAGATAAACAAAAAAAAAGGTGATCCTCGCGGACCGCGTCGAAAAAAAAGTTTGTAAGGAAGGAAGTGGATTGAAAGATAGTATTGGTGTAAGAGTAGTAAAGGGCATGCTCCGATGGTTCGGACATGTCGAAAGGATGGCTGATGCAAGATTGACTAAGCAGATATACAATGCAAAAGCGTATGGATGTAGGAGTCGAGGACGGCCAAGACACAAATTCCATGACCAAACAGAACGTGTTCTGAAGGAAGGTGATGTTAGGAGCCTAAAAGCTAAGAGCCTAAGAGTTATGAATGTCAACGAATCGAGTGAGGTGTGTAAGAATCGTGCCTTATGGCGCTCCGTTCTCTCTGCCTATCCCGCAAGGGATTTGGCGTGAAGTTATGTATGTATGTATCCTTTATACGTATCCGTATTCGTAATGTTTATGTTATTGGCATATACTATACATATTGTGTTTTAGTATATTTTAGTACTAGGTAAAATAATATACTAAGGAGCGAGTGATAAATAAAAATTATATTCTGAAAACGTTGTATTTTAAGTCAGAATCACTGAGCCGTGTTACGACCTGGAATATTCTATTTAGCGTCCAGGTTATTCCTGTGTTTATGTTTTTCTTAGATTTCAATCAGAAACAAGTAAGATTTATAGACTTGCTTGTAAAAGCTTAGTTTAAAAGCTTAGCTTTGAATTTATATACATGTTTGAAAAATTGATATGCTGACTACAATATCTGCTGGCGTAGAGTCGACGAGTACGACGAGGGCTTATGTCTTTAATTAACTGCTTTTTATAACTTGAACTCCTGCAGAAGACTTATTCATTATAATTTTTGGGCGAGCACAATCTTAAAGAAACTCAAAACAATCAAAGATAATCGATAGGTGGATGTTAAAATACTGAAATATGTCTCAGCCACATAGCAGCATATTTAAAGTAAGAACCAATTTTCTTGCAACTTGGCATCCGAACAACAGACAATTGTGCTTACGTATGGTGACTATTTCCAGAGATGCACAATTCATCCTCGGTTGCAGTACGTCTTATTGGACAATTTGATGTTAAACAACTGAATGTAACAATCGTTTATTGTTCAAATTATGTTTGTTGGAAACCTTTAAAAAATACGTTAACTGCTGGGGACGAGAACTTCAAGATTTATAAACTTATTGAATTGTTTACACTTGGTTTTATAAATTAATTGATTGTTTGTATAACTTTAACAACATTTAAATAATAACGTAGCTAATACAAATTATTCATTTAATCGTCTCAGTGGTTTTGAGGTAAGCACCCTGATTCTGAATCAGGAGGAATTAAATTTTAATCCTGGCTTATTTCTATTACGTGACTGACGAAATTATTCCCAAAGTTATTTATGATAAATGTCAAAGTCAAAATAATACCCGGAGAATCGTAATAGGTTTTGCCACATAGTCCATTGGGATGCAAAAATTTACGAAATACAGATTAAACAGCTGGTGCGTAAGAAAACTAGTGAAGTATTAAATATATCAGTTTAAATTGAAAACGAAAATGTGTAAGCATTAGTATTTTATTATTTAGTATGCTGAGTTCAAAAATATTAGAAGAAAATTTATTTTTAATTCATCACCATCATCATCATGAGCCCAAATTAGTCCACTGCTGAACGTAGGTCTGCCCCTTAGCACGCCATAACTCCCGATCCTGTGTCAAATGTTCTTAATTGCTCATAATTAAAGAAAATACTTTATAAGTAAAGTGTGTTCTTTGTAATTAATACTTTATCTTTTGATAGTTTATTTAGTTAATTAAATAGTTAAAATCGAATTAACACAATATTTAATTATTCTATAACGTTTACTGATAAAGTAAATATATATATATATATATTTACTTTATATATTTACTCTATATATATGTTTGATATAATTAGAATTTGAAACATGGAATATTATTTATCTGAATTATTAGCCACGACATTACAAAAATATATCTTAAGACCAACTTTCCACAGTGGTAGAGCCAAGCAGTTCGCTGCATGAATGGGCCGGCTCAACCGGTGAAATACCACGACCTCTCAGAAGACCGACGTAAAGTGGCTCATGCCGCGTTTCGTTCGGTGAGAGAGGTACCCGGAGGCCCACCCCCCTTCCCCACCCTTTCCTATCCCCTATCCCTTAAAGGTCGGCAAAGCAACAGTAACACTAAATGTGTTACTGGTGTCCATGGGCGGCGTTGGTTGCTTACCATCAGGTGACACGCCTGGTTGTTTGGCCTCCTGATCCATAAAAAAAAAACTCCAATTACTATGTAAGAATAACTAATGTATATAAAATAACATAATCTGTATCCATATAACAATATAAATATATATTTAGTATATATATTTATTTCTAAGACTTTCGCGAATCCCACTCATGGATCAAAACAACTTTCAGGATTATATCGCGTTTATTTACTACTTATTTATATTTATTTTCGAACTCTTTACAGAGATCATTTTCACTCGCGATATAATCCTGAAAGTTGTTTTGATCAATTAGTATATATGTCCTTGATACTGAAAGAAACAATAGGCTCGTTACCAGACACGACAGTGTGAAAGTGGCTTCGAGCCAAGAATAGCTATATAATACTTGAATATTCATAATAATGTTGTAAATGATATTATTTGCTAAATAATTTACAACAATAAAAATGGCCCTTGCAGTATTAAAAAAGGAAAGTCTCAAAATTAAAACCATGGGAGGAAGAAAAAAAATGAAGCCGGTAGAGTTAGTTTTATCTTTAAAAGGTTGGTTCATTTCAATTGATTCCATTTTTACAAATCATTTAAAACTAGTTATGGAGACAAAATATTAAGATTTTTAAGTTGAATTAAATGCCATTAATGTATTTTTTATGATATTGAAGGATTTATTTATAAACTTCACGCATTCAATATCCAAAGCAACAATTGTGTTATGACATTTCGAATTCTGGATTTCATGTTATAGGTGACAGGTTTAATTACCACAATTTATACAGAATTAGGCCGATAATTGATAGTTATTTATAAAACAAAACATCATAACTTTTTTTTTCAAGTCTTTGGTATCCATCTCCACAGTAACCCATCATTTCTGATTCAAAAGCGGATGTTTTAACTTACAAGCTATCGATACTAAAATCACTTTTACATTGTTCCCATGTTTCCGTGGATAAAAAACCTTTAACCTACATTATATTTATATAAATTTATGGATTTTCAGTGTATGTCCTTTTACTACCATCTACTTAATAAGCTTTCATTTCTACTGACACTAATCGATCCTTACGTACGTACTTCATAATATACGGTACATTAGGTACCCCGAAGTCATCCCCTCAAACGCTTCGTCGACAAAATATTTCATAAGCGTAACGTGATCGGCACCTTGTGAGCAAAAATACGCTATTATATTACTTACTCACTTAACAATTTTTGTAAGTTAAATAAAGTTTATTCTTTACAAAACAAAAGCATAAACTAGGTTTCTCTATTAAGTTTTTATATCACAATATTATAATAGCATAGAAATCCAAATAAAATATACAGCTAAACTTAATTAATACTCGATGTATGGCATTAGACTATGAGACCATCTATTTGTTACATGGGAGTTGGAACCAAATTCGAGGTATAATTCCTGCTGCTCACACCAAATTTTAGCAACTGTATATCAGCTGTATATCAGCTGTTTGAGTAATTGAAAATTTAAAAGCCTATCATAATATTAACACGAGACCCGTGCAGCTTTTTATTGCTTACTACGGTTCTGATGTTGTATATTCTAGTAAAGCAACCTAGCAGGGTAGAAATAAGTGTGAAGATCTATCTATGACATTTTTGTCTAACAGCAAAATCATTAGCGCACAAAATTAAAATGTTGCAAGTATCATTGTACGCTGACACGCCACAGAATAAAGTTGCCATTTCAACATAGAAGATCAAAATTGTGCTTTTTTATGATAGAAGGGAGCAAACGAGCTTGCGAGTCACCTGACGGAAAGCGACTACCGCCGCCCATGGACATATGCAACACCAGGGGCATCACATCAGAGTTGCCGGTCTTTAAGGTGGAAAAAGACTCGTTTCTTGAAGGTTCTTAGGTTGTAGATGGCCGGAAATACCATTTCCGGCAACTGGTTCCACAATGGAACAGTGCGTGGCAAGAAGTGCCGGTGGAAACGCACAGTTGTCGATCGCCAACTGTTCAGTCAATGCGTATGGTATTGGCGAGTTGAGCGTTGGCGAAATTCAGTAGGCGGTATTAATCCGAACAATTCCTCGTAGCACTCCCCGTGGTATATGCGGATGGGGATGTATTAAGATGCAACATCTCTCCGCAACGCCAAAGGTTCAAGCCGATCGGAAAGAGCTTGGTTGTCGAGAAGTCGAACCGCGCGTCGTTGGATGTGGTCAAATGGGGTAGGCTGGTACTGGGGTGCCCCTACCCAAAGATGAGAACAGTGTTCCACGTGAGGTCGGAGTTGAGCTTGACATAGCTGCAAGCGATGGTTTGACGTAAAATACCGTCCCGCTCTATTGAGCACACCAAGCTTTCTTGAGGCCAATTTGACCTTGTCCTCCAGATGACCGCTAAACTGGACGTCACTTGACAAATCGACACCAAGACTTCCAATATCGGCTGAGGTGGGTAAGGGAGTGCCTTCAATACAGGGAGCTATTATGATTTTTACCACCGTGAACTCTGGCCCCTGTAAAACATTTATCCCTCCAGGAATCTGGTTGGGTTTTTCTTTGCTTCTCGCTATTAAAGATCCTCAAAGCTGTATAAACCATTCCTTGCATAGGTACGCTGTTGTACATCGGCAGCGATGCTATCGCCGTAGTTCCGATTTTAGCCCAGGTTACCGATTCAATGAAAAATGGCCTTTGCTTTAATTTTTTTGTTTATTTTCATTCACAAATTTTTGAAAAGATTAGATTTTTTTACAATTATAAGAAAAAATAAATAAATAATAATAATCTTTACAATATATACAATTAAAAATAGCTGAAATCAAATTTCTTGGCATCTCAGTCTACTGGCAGCGTGCCCAAAAGACTGGGCGCATTGCCACGCTGAATTTAAATTCAGCTGAATTTAAATGCTAATTCTCTATGCGAAGAATAGACCAGTCTCTGGTCAGTAAAGGCCTTGATCATTATTTTTGGAAGATCTTTATAGAGTGCACAACCACTCGGACTCCATGTCTCTAGAGTTTTATCCCCAAACGGCTCAAAAAAATAATCACCTACAAGGTTTCTGTATTTGTACTGCTTGAGATTTTCTGCTGAAGCAGCAGCAGAACTGACTACCCCTACCGAGCTTCGAAGGTGTGATGACGTAAAGGTGTGGATGTTAGTAGCGTTCCACTCCAAAGACCTATCTATGTTCCAAAGCAAAAGAGGCATTCTGTCCGGTCTTTGCCGTTCGGCTCTAGAACGGCACGTACACCGGCGTTGACAAGAGCACTAAGGATAATGTCGTTTATATTGGCGTGACGGGAAATGCGGCTGGCGCTCCTGTCTCTGCTGATGTCCCTTGCTGTCGACTATCTCTCCGCAGCGCCATAAATGCGAGATAGCACAGGGAGTACCTAAATAAAGGCAAATTGCAGTACGGAAAAAAGCCAGCCGGAGTTTAGTTATTGTTTGGGTACTGTTTTAATGTACTTAAGGATTTGGTGGTTTCTGTTTCTTCAAGTCGGTTTCACATTTTTTTAACTAATTTTCGTAATCTACTGGTGTTATCCTGTCTCTTATGACTTTATATCTAAAGCAATTGCTTTGAATATAATACTCGTGCATTGTTTGCCTTTATAGTGGCTTATTGTTAAAGTGACTCTAAGCAGAGAGAGTACTCTTTAAATCTTCGCTAATGGCTTTTTAAAATCGCCAGTATATTTTACTAAAATGCTTTTTTATTATTCAACAGTGGAACTTTAAAATATTTATAATTAGGTCTCGCCTAATGTGGTTGTATTTTAATAATGTTCTCCTTTGTCTTGAAACGTTCCGTATACTAAGTAAAGATAAATACCATGAGAAAACATAAATTAAAGTTTGTGATTTAACGCTGAGTATAAATATGGTAAACCTTTTAATATCAAATTTGCATTTTTTATGGGATAAGAAGGAAAACGAGCATGCATGCTACCTGATGGTAAGTACCAGCACCGCCCATGGACACCTGCAACACATATAGTGTTACCGACCTTTAAGGGATTAGGATTGGGAAGGGAGGGGGTGGGCGTCCGGGCACCTCTCTCACCGAAATGAAATGCGGCATGAGCTACTTTACGTCGATCTTAAATAAGTTGACGGTTGAAAAACTGATATGATTTTATTTATTTATACATCAAAAATTACTTTTCTTACAGGTTAACCCAATGCAATAGTGTAACTAACAAATAACTAAAATATATAATTCAAGGGCATTTTATAAAAGTAAATTTAAAGATTAAAATAGACACAGTTTTAAGTAGAGTGTGCCGGTATACCTCCACGGGTCTTGTTGCTGCGTGTTCTGAGAATTCCCTCGGGAAATGTTCGTCTACCTCATTGTTTTATTGGAAAACATTACTCATACGCCAGTTTTTATTACTAACCTCATAAACATAGGTCCATAACATGATACTTTATTGGAAAACATCACTCATACGCCAGTCTGTATTACTAACCTTATAAACATAGGTACATGATAACTTTTGAATGTTCTCATCCAAAACTCAGGCTAGAAAGATTCAGAACATTGAACTCGTTAATGGATAAATGCATAGTAGATTATTCTTCTTGGGATCGATTCCGGGCTCACACCAATGATTTGTATTCACCTTTCGGAAGTTATTATTATTTTTTCGTGGTAGAGCCACGCAGTTCGCTGCAGGAATGAGCCTGCGACCGGTTTTGATATAAATGTATTATTAAAGTCCAGCAGTGATAGAACCCACCGATTTCTAATAAGAAGCCAGTTGTTTTACCGAATGTACCTTGTCATCAACAAACTTTACTCCAGTTCACGAAGGCTTTTATACAATTCCTCTCTGACAGTGCGGCAGATTATCTATTCAACCGATCATCATGAAACTTTGTACACATATTCTTGGAGGTATTAGAAGTAACATAAGGTACTTTTTATTACATATATTTTCAACCGAAGGAAAAACTTATAATATAGTCCACAAAATATCCTACATTAATACTCTGCATTTATATCTTATAAAATTGTTAAAGTCCATTATTATTTATTTTATTACAGAAAAATATATTTTACCGTTTGTTGTTGCATTGCAATAAAGTATATTGTAAGATTTTTAAACGTCATTATATGTTATAATTTTAAAAAATGCTAATCCCAAATAAAGCAATAAAATAGAGTAATCATATTGATTCATTTCTATGGTAATGATCTTTTATACTTATTTAATGGCTTCAATGTGAGTGAAGACGCGTGTAAAAGCTAGTATTTCAATAAATTTAACTTCATTAAAAAAAAACATGCTAATCATTCAAACAAACAAACAAATTTTGCTTCTTATCTGCTAATCCATAGCCATAAACTTTAAATAATAATTATTATTATTAATTAATTATTAAAGGCGAATTCAGTATTTATTCATATCTCACAAGGAAAATACATAATATACATAGAAAGAATATAGATCACATTTGCCATTTATATAAATATTTAAATATATTTGGTGTGCACCCAATTTGGAACTCAGGGCCTCTTCATCGGAAGTCGGAGTGCGTAACCATCATGCAACCAAAACAAATTCAAATGAGGTACTATGTACTGTATTTAATTAAATTGAATTTTACAATATTCGTATAACATCATAAGGAGAACTAAAAAAGAAATTCTTTTTTTAATAAATAAAGTTTCATTCTAAAATAAGAGAATGTTTGTTGCTTTCATCAATAAGCTTTTAATAATATTAACTTTTCGCATTTCCTGTTATTTCACTTTACGTTGAATAATATAAAAATATCCAATTAAAGTAGACCTTGCCACTCTACCGGCATGTTTCAGAACAGGTATTGAATCTGGTGTGGATTCTACGAAAATATAAAATTGTCATTAAATATTTCATAAAAAAATTAAGGAAACGTGACTAATTTGAATTTTGTCGGCTTTATGTTCTTAAGAACTTTTTTGATAAGATATTCTTTTATATTACACAATTATATTTCTTTGGATTATTTATTGAAGCTGTGTGGCGCCGGCTTAGAGTACCGCCACCCCATCTCTTCCCGTGGGTGTCGTAAAAGGCGACTAAGGGAAAAGCTAGAAGAATGGGCAGCAGCATTCTCTCTCAAGAAAATACAGCCTACTGCCATCGCCAACCCACCTGCCAAGCGTGGCGATTCAGGCAAAAACCCCCCATGATTGAGCAGACTGGTAGTTGTGGCGCTCTACGGGGGAGGCCAATGTCCAGCAGTGGACCTCAAAAAGGCTAATGATGATGATGATGATAATTTATTGAAGATATGTCTAGATAGATATACAAAATCAATTTCAAACCCGGGACACCTCGATCAGAAGTAAACTTGCTAACAAGCGAGGCTTTATTAGATATTAATACTACTAACCAATTTCAGTCTAGGTGGTCCAGTGGTCGCCCACCCCGCTTATGAATTAAAAACTCGTGGATTCGAATCCGGGCTGACACCAATGACTTTTCGAAATTCTTTTCGGATGTCAAGTATGGTAGATATTGACTGACAAATTTGTGCCCGAGGCACCCTGAGGTTGACCCCCTCGTAACCTTGGCAGGGTGGTTTAGAGGAGCGAACCGCATCCTGGACCAACCTAACGCCGGAGGAAGGCCGCCGCGGGGATTTTGTGGGTAGCCCTAAGTTGGACTGCAGCGTGCTGTTTTTGTAGTCCCACTCTACCCCTGCCGTCCATTATGCTTGCATCCATGCTGGATTGCTCCCTTTCAAAAACCATAACTTTTGTTTTCACCACATTCAATTGTAATTCTTTCATCAAGCAATCATCTCTCATAGTAGTGACTAGTGTTTGCAGGTCCAGCGGCGATTTGGCTAAAAGTATGTTGTTTCAATAATTCAGAGGAAAGAATATTACCGTCATTAAAAAAAAAACACTATAGAATCACAAGTGACAACTAGTATAAAATAATAAGTGAGGCGTCTTTAATATCGGTATAGAGTAATGTAAGACCCCAATGCCTATTTGGAAACTTAATAGACCTGTACCAAAGACATCTAACAAAAGAATTTATCAAAGGATCACACTTGGAATTGAATGACAAAACCTCAACGAACTCGTTCAATGTTAATTATCCATCTTATACAACACAATGGGAGACATTGACAGAGAACCTTTGTGTTCCTTCACTACGATGAGTTTTCTGTTTATAATATGAAACAATTATTTCTTATATCTCATTGTCTAATGAAATAACTTACAACAGTGGTAGAGCAAGCAATTCGCTGCATGAATGGGCCCGCTCGACCGGTGAAATACCACGACCTCTCAGAAGACCGACGTGGCTCATGACGCGGTTCGTTCGGTGAGAGAGGTGTCCGGAGGCCCACCCTCCTTCCCCATCCTTTCCTATCCCCTATCCCTTAAAGGTCGGCAACGCAACAGTAACACTATATATGTTGCTGGTGTCCATGGGCAGCGTTGGTTGCTTACCATCAGGTGACACGCCTGCTCGTTTGCCCTCCTATCCCATAAAAAAGATAATTACTAGTACTTAAAAGTATCCATTGCACTATATTAAATTTGTAATGGAGTTTTTTAAACAGCTTGAAAACTTGCGTTGTATGTACCTATTGTTTACAAAACTCCATTATAAATTTAATCAAGTGCAATGGATATCTTTAAGTATTAGTGATGGGTTCTAAGTATTTTGTAGTTTACTTTACCTAGATAATCTTCGTAAGACAGAGTAGGGCTAAGTAGTTTATCTTGTCTTATTCTAAATGTTAAGGCCTAAAGGTTTTACTGAACTTAGTTGTTCAAGTCTGTGGTTAGTTGTTTGAAACATTAATAAACTTTGACGATGTCATGTTTACAACTTGTTAATTGTTAACTTATTCTAGATTAAATAGATTAGGGATTCGCGAAAGTCTGATCAAACTGAATCAAATTTATCAAAATATTTTCACTTTATAATAAAATAACTCCTGACCTAATAGCTCCTAATACCTAATAACACGTGACAAATTGTAACTTTGTTGTAATTATAGAACGACCACCGCTAGTGTCGGTGGTCCAGTGGTCGAGCACACGACTTCTGATCCAGAGGTCCGGGTTCGAATCCTGACACTGGCTGACACATGACTTTTCTCAATTGTTTTCGGAAGTTAAGTGTGATAAATATTGATGACTGAAAACTTTATGCCCGGTATGGATTGCCATACCGGGCATAAAGTTTTCAGTCATCAGGTTCGCCACCTATTTTATTTGGGACGCAAACAACGGCGAAACGAGGCTTAACAGCCACTGGCTATACCTTCGGTTAACAAAGGCGTGAAGTTAGTTGATGATATCGTAGGAAAAATATAAGCAATCTGTAGTTAATCAGCTTGTATCGTCATAATATTGAAGATCTTATTATCTTTTGTGCAGAAGACTGGAGAAATTTGTAAGCTGAATAGCACGTTTTTAAATTTATTTAGTCTGATTATACAGTATGTGAACTTAAATTAATATTTAAATTTCAATTTATCTGTCGTAGAAATTTCACCATTTTGAAGTGTACCAATATAAGTAAGTGAGGATAAAGGATAAGGTTTTTACATCAAAAGAGGCTTTTGTAGAGGAGGTAATGTGTGTGATATGTGATTGTCTCGTTGCAATTTTTTTTCAACTATAATATTTTAATGTACCGACTATTTAATTTTTGTACTTTGTAACGTTAAAAGCTTCAGGCATTATAAGCGAAACAGTATAAAAATATAACAGTAAAGCATTTCATATAAGTAAATATAAAGATTGAAATAGACACAATTTCAACTAGATTGTGCCGAGTCTTATGTACTATTGTCGCTCCGTATTCTGAGGATTCCCTCGGGAAATATTCGCGTAGCTCATTGTTTTATTTGAAAGCATCACTCATACGCCTGTTTTAATTACTAACGTACATATCAACTTTTGAGAAATGAAAGCAAAAACTCCACGTAGTTATTAGGTAGCTTTGAATTTGTTAATTACGGAATGACTAAAAAAACGTAAAGTTTTTTACTCTATCCGTACCTCTTTTATCTTATTAGGACATTATTTATAAGGACTTCCGAGGATAAGTAAGTGGGGCTAAATGTCATATATTTACATTTATACAATTTATAGATTTATTTTTTAAGAAACAGACATATAAACAAATAAAAATAAGTAGAAAACCGCCAGCGTCGGGTACAGGAAACAAAAAATCAATAGTTACTGTTTTAGAGCAAGGAACATCCCCACGATACGTTCCGTGAAAGGCAGTACCGCTTTCTGATTCCAGCTCATATCCAACTGCCTAATGTGAGACAGGTATATTTTTTTATGATAGAAGGGGACAAACGTGCTTGCGGGTCACCTCATGGAAAGTGATCACCGTCGCCCATGGCGTCTGCAATACCAGGGGGCTCGCTTCTTGGAGGTTCCTAGGTAGTAGCGGTCCGGAAATACCGTCGGCAGCAACTGGTTTCATGAAGGAACAGTGCGTGGCAAGAAGTGGATGGATGGATTGAGGATGTGTTATGTAAGTACCTATATCTACAAAAATAATTGCATTCGTTAATAATATAGTTACAAAATTAGTTAAACGTTCAGACATAATTTCCTTCCCTGCCATTACCATTCATAAACCGTATATTTGCATGTTTGTCATACACCACGCACAAGTCTTCAGTCATCGATATTCATCACACATAACTTCTGAAAAGAATTTTGAGTAGTCATTGGGGTGAGTCCGGATTCCAAGCCACGTCTTCTCGATTCAAAAAGGGCGTGCTCGACCAGTAGACCACCGAGACGACTAAAATTCAGTATCAATTTTAAAATATTGGGTATATACATTATATTAAGAGTCGTTCCTGTTTTGTCAACCAATCAATCAGTATTAACATGTATTTGCAATGTGCACCAGAAAAGAAAACCTTAACATATCTAAAAAATGTTTCAACATAACAATATCTTAATAAGTATTTTTTCTGCGAATAAACGAAACAATTGTATAAACACAAACTCAATATTTCACCATCTCAACGGAGCTTTAGTAAATTTTATTCAGACAGGATACATAATAAATAACATTGTCATACATAAATGTATATGTTAATATTACTTGTTGTATATTCAAGATGCGGCCCGATATAAACTGCTGCAGTGTAAATTGCATTTCCAACAATTTACTCAAACACTACAGTCGAGCTTTCCACATTCAAATATAATGCAGTCGGGCATTAGACAGCTATTATACTCATATAGCTTAGTTTGTGCTTGATAAATGCTGGATTTTGTCATTTATAATCTCTTGCGTACTCGTAGTCAAATTAAAATCATTTTTATAACATAAAAGTGGAAACGATGATCTAACAGTGCTAGAGTTTTACAGTTTGCTGCATGAATGAGCAGACTCAACCGGTGAAATACCACGACCACTCGAAATATCAGCGTGCAGTGGCTCGTGCCCCGCGTTTCCTTCGGTGATATAGGTATCTGGAAGCATAATCCTCTTTCCTTTTCCTTTATCCTTTTTCCCCCTACTCCCTTAAATGACAGCAACGCACCACGTTGTATATGGGCGATGAGAAGTTACTCACCATAAGGTGACCCACTTGCTCGTTTGTCGTCCTATCTCAGAAAAAAAGATGATCCTAGAGAAATATACGAGATTTTTTTTTGTATTCTCATGACTTTTCTACCTGAAGAAGTAGGCGGCGACTGATATGCCTCGACTATAATATGTATACTTATATAATATTTGTGAGATTAGATCAACCGAATATTCATGTACTTCTGAATTAAAATGTTTAAAAAAATATATTGTCTCATTTGAAAATCCTATAAACAGCTGGAATTTTAAAGCAATTATTTGGAAGAGAGTATGGTTTTGATAAATAATAATAATAAATCTTTACTTATCCCAAACTAATTTACAAAAGTTGTTTTACATATTCTTGAATTATCTGCCGGTGTGTAATTTAATTTGGACCCCTTTTGGGTAAAAGCTTCCTCCAACATTTTTCACTTTTCTTTGTCTTGTCCTTGCATGATCCATTCTTTCCCTGCTACCGCTATTATTTCGTCTGCCCATCGTCGCTTCGGTCTCCCAACATGTCTTCTTCCAATAGGTCTTTCCCATTTGGTTATTTTGGTGTTGATAAGTTTAATTTATTTACAATGAGCTTTATAATAAATTATTGACACTTCTAGATAAATCACAAATGAATCAGTACTGTATGGCGCCGGCTTAGAATACCGTCACCCCATCTCTTTCCGTGGGTGTCGTAAAAGGCGACTAAGGGAAAAGCTGGAAGGATGGGCAGCAGCATTTTCTCTAAACAAAATACGGCCTACTGCAATCGCCAACCCGCCTGCCAAGCGTGGCGATTATGGCAATAACCGTTGCTGAGTTTACGTGGTTAGTGATTTTGCTTCCGGTTACACTTTTGTTTGTATCAGGGATCTAAATAATACAATATTATTAGTATTTTTTAAATTTCGGGCACAATAAAAGTAGCGAAACTTAGTATTCCAAGCCTTAATCTTAATATTTACGTTTTGGAAAATAGACAGTAGATATTATTAATAATAATAGTTTAAACATACGATTTACTTACACATACGATATTTTATAAATGCTAACTGCTATATGCTAGTGCGAACTGTGTAAGAATTGTGCCATAAATATCGTTTTACTATGATGATAAATACTTGAAATGTACCTATGTATTGATATCCGAAATCTTCTTATCATAACACAAGTATTCGAGTTTTTTGGTTTAAATATCTATGGCGTTATGTTTATTAAGCAATAAAAATGTTTAGATAAAAAATTTTAAACTCTACAAAACGATATCGCTTTCTAGTAAATTGTGCCTGACATTTGTATAATCTCCTTAACAGTTCAGTGTTCCGCGTCGCTTTTATAACAAACAATTAATTAGTGTTGGCCCTATTCATTGTTGTGCTATTTTGACTTTGTTTTATAATAGATACACATATTTAACTATATACATATTATTGGAAAACATAAATCAAATCAGAGTTTTGAATAAACCACCTTTGCAAATGAAAAAAAATGCTTATTGCTCAACTCCGTTTTGTTGTAGGGTGAAGAAACATGGTCTCTAGACTTCTTCAATAAGCAGGGCGGCAGGGCGATCCAGAAGGCTGAAGCACTGTTCTGGATTACCCTAACGCCGAAAGAAGGCCGCCGCTTCTAGCGGGTAGCCCTAGGATCGGATTGCAGTTTACTGCTTTGGGAGTCCAAACACTATCCCCTGCCCTACCCGGGCGGGGCGGGGAAGCATTTCCTCACGTAAAAAAGGCTTCTTCAATAAAGAAATTATTCGTGAAAACAGTTACTGAAACACAATTATAAAAATAAAAAGTATCAAACAATATTATGGCCTTTAATATATATCTGTATTTTTTATATTACATGCTCATTGTGATGGAAGATAAAAAAATGAAATTCAATTATTCGTCCTGGCTGTTCACGGGATTGGTGTCAATTTCACACATTCTCTTCTTCCATTCAGCTTGAAGAAGTTATTAAGGATAACGCTTCGGCATGGAAAAACATGGGACCTTCTTAAATTATTTCGAGCTATGTCGTAAAACTTTATTTTTTAGTAGTTCATGTTTATGGTTGTGTTGTTTTATGTTCTTATATGTTTATTTCATCTGTAATAAGATATACAAATATCATATAAAAGGTAATACAGCTTTTAATCCTATTGAATATTTTGTGAATTTAAACGAGATTTGTCTTACTGAATGCGAACTTATTATGTTTATCAAAATTGTTAAACTGAGAATTGAAAAGAGTCGGCGTTGAGTTTCTTGCCAGTTCTTCTCAAAAAACCTTCACGCTGGAACTAGCACTTAAATTCGCTTTCACATTCAAGACAATATTACGAAAGGGAATCTAAGCTCAGCGGATTTTAGTTATTAGTTTTATATGACGATTATAAGCAGTATACTAAAGGAATTTTAAGGAATAAAGATATTTTGAATTTCAATTCAAAGTTCGAAGTTTAATTAACTTTCAATAGGCACACCAGCTAAATAAATATTTATGATAAAAAAAAATATGAAGTTGGGTTCAACGATTATCTTTTAAAGTAAAGGGGAGCAAGGTGAGAAAGCGGGACACCCATGGACATTTGCAATAATGAGAGAGTTATATTGAATACGTTGGTGTTTGTTTTCGAATACATGTCGCAACGACCGAAACATGGCACGTGTGGCAAGATGACGATTTTTCTAAGAGGGTGTGGTATTTTATTTCATTTCATACAGTATTTAGTATATATGAAGCTACAAAAACCTGCGGATATCAGAGTGCATACATATATCAGTGGAACACAGATATAATTATATGTTCTCGGATGGGTAGGGGGAAAGGGTCTACAGACTAAATCGATACACGCTATTGCCTATCATATCTGCGATTTGTCTTCTTTAATCCCTTGGGAATGTTAATGTTCTATCACTCAGGCTTTATAGATTTCTAAGTGTGTTTGTAAGTGTTCCGCTCATTTCTAGCTACTTCATTCCTATTAGATGATCAGTAAAGTCTAGTATGAAATTACTTGCGCAAAATAAAATGCCAAAAATAAGTAATAAGAAATAATTTGTCAATAAAAATAAGTTTTAAGTAAGTTTTGGTAAACAATATAGTATTAAAATATAACTAATAGACTAAATTGATTTTGCAAAATAACGTGCGAATAATTTCGTTTTGCAAGATTTTTTCTAATTATATTTAGTTGTTGTTGAGTGTAGCGCATTAAAGCAGACCAACAAATTCTGATTCTTTATTTACTAATTAATAGTGATAAAACTGCAAATAATGGTACATATTTTCACAGATAACAACAATCCATTAAAATTCTGAATTAGACGAACAAAAACTTTAATATATTCCAGAAATTTGTTTCAAACAAGATTACTTCCCTAACTTTATAATTACACAAACATGTTGCTTAAAATTGCTGTTTGGGTTTAAACGATGTTAAGATCCATTAAAACGGCGTAAGGAGTTCTAAAAGGGTTCTCTGACTTCGGGAATTCTGACGGAGTTAAACAAAATTTGTATTTCAAAATACTGAGGCTCAATGCAAACCTCCAACTGCACTTTGTAAGTTACTTACCATCACGGAGGTATAGTAAATAAATGAATGAAAAGTTGTGTCAAGTATAAAATAAAGGGTGGCTGGAGTAATACCAACTTGTATGAACTGAATAAATGGACGGTGTCTAGGATGACATTCTACGTCAGTCGAGCCACAGTGGTAGAGCCAAGCAGTTCGCTGCATAAATGGGCCGGCTCGACCAGTGAAGTACCACGACCTTTTAGAAGACCGACGTAAAGTGGCTCATGCCGCGTTTCGTTCGGTGAGAGAGGTATCCGGAGGCCCACGCCCCCTTTCCTATCCCTTATCCAGTAAAGGTCGGCAACGCAACAGTAACACTGTATGTGTTGCTGGTGTCTATGGGCGGCGTTGGTTGGTTACCTTCAACACGCCTGCTCGTTTGCCCTCCTATCCCATAAAAAAAAAGAAACAGACTCAGAGCCGCTGGAAATAATGTGATATTCTTAGGAACGGCATCGGATTTGTTACACTTATTTGGTCAAGTACTGATCTTGTTGGAAGTACTTAGCTTAATACAAGTCTTGTAAAATAATCGTGGACTGAGTTAAACTGAGTCGAGATTTTAATTTTATTTTAATGGTTTAAATGTTCTCAATTGCATATAATTTTAATTGACTAGCAGGGAGATATCATTATCATTAATTTGTTATATTTTACAGGAGTTTTAAAATTTTATACTGCATTATTTATAATAAATTTAAGCCGGTTTCAAGTTAAATAAACAAGATAAACCAAAAATACTGAAAATTCATGACAACCGTCTTTTCCTTTGTCATTGTTGTCACGGAACGTCTGTCATTGTTCAGGGAGGGCAGAGTTATAAAACTTGTTACAACTTTGGGAAACATTGTTAATTTTTATACTTCTCATTACGTTTACGACATAATTTATTTTACGATTCGCAGTTAATTTAAACGGTAATTAAATGTCTTTACTAAGTGTCTCGGTGTCCCAGTGGTCGAGCCCACGATTTCTGATCCAGAGGTCGCAGGCTCGAATCCTGACGCTGGCTCACACCAATGACTTTTCGAAATTGTTTTCGGAAGTTATGTGTGATAAATATTGATGACTGAAAATTTTGTGCCCGGTATAGCAATAGGTTCGCCACCTATTCCATTTGGGACGTAAACATAACGGCGAGCCGAGGTTTAACAACCGCTGCCTACACCTTCGGGTAACAAAGTCGTGAAGTTATGTTATGTTATCGTATTAAAACAAGAAACTTATACTAAAAGTACGTTTTAGACCTGTTTCGACGAGTGTTATTTCCTTAATATTTTTTTATGCTGAGGTACTGTTTTTAGAAATATTCTCAAATGCATCTAATGCATATGTGAGCCGTGGTAATCTCACTTATCAGTTCCATATATTGGCCGAAATTTTGTCAAGCATCGATATTTGATATTTATCACGTTACATAACTTCACGCCAAATCCCTTGCGGGGTAGGAAGAGAGAACGGAGCGCCATAAGGCATGATTCTTACACACCTCGCTCGGTTCGTTGACTTCCATAACTATTTTTTTCATGCACGCGCGTCGATTTTTGAGGCGCCTAATATCACCTTTATCACGCATAACTTCCAGAAAGAAGAAAAACGAAAGAACAAACCATTAGGGCGTTCGTGACTTATGAGTTGAGAGATGGTCCAGACGAAATCACTTAGTCTCATCTTACAACACCCATGGAATGATATAAGATACCTAATTCAATATTGATAGATCCTTTCAGTTCGCTGCATTAATGGGCTGGCTCGACCAGTGAAATACCACAACTTCTCGGAACATCGGCGTAAAGTATCGTGCCGCGTTTCGTTCGGTGAGAGAGGTATCCGGAGGCTCGATTCCCTTTCCCCTCAAGGCGGCAACGCACCACAATGTTTGTGGGCGGTTGCTTGTTGTTTGCTTGCTATCAGGTGACTCACTTGCTCGTTTGCCCTCATATCTTATGTAAAATAGAATAAGATGGCACTTTCCCAAGGGAGTGTCTGTCGTCAAATATAAGGCTAATAAAAGACATAAATATGTGAGTACTTACTTGCCATGATTGAATTATTTTCAGCCAATCTATAACTAATTGCCATAACCCGAATTAACTAAAAGAAAATTTAATTTCAAACCAACAAAATTCTTGTTCGATTGGGGCGAACAAATATTTCGGTTGTTTACTGGTTAATAAACAACTCTCGAAATAGAGCGAGTTCCATTGGCAATAATGCTAGCTTTGACTTACAAAATTTCAATTGGTATTTTGATAAAACATTACTAATTTGTAATTGTGAATACTTTATTATGACACTGCCATAGTAACAGTTTCGGTGGTCCAGTTGACGAGGAACCCGCTTCTGAATCAAAAAGTCGCGGGTTCGAATCCTGGCTCACACCAATAACTTTTCAAATTAATTTCAAAAGATGTGTGATGAATATCGATGGCTGTAAATCTTTGTGTCCGGTATGGCAATAGGTTTGCCACCTATTCCATTTGGGACGTAAACATACCGACGAGTCGAGGCCTGAATTAATCTTATGTTTGTCTTAGTAACTTCCTTTAGGTATACCTTGTAGTGCAAGTAAATCTCAGTAACAAAGTTATTGTTTATCTTTTTATGGACGAAAACATGATAAAAAGGACGGATAAGAATCTTTCTTAACGTTCGGGTAATAATTAGAAAAATATCTTGCAACAGTGGTAGAGCCAAGCAGTTCGCTGTATGAATGGGCCGGCTCAACCGGTGAAATACCACGACCTCTCAGAAGACCGACGTAAAGTGGCTCATGCCGCGTTTCGTTCGGTGAGAGATGTACCCGGAGGCCCACCCCCCTTCCCAATCCTTTCCTAACCCCTATCCCTTAAAGGTCGACAACGCAACAGTTACACTATATGTGTTGCTGGTGTCCATGGGCAGCGTTGGTTGCTTACCATCAGGTGACACGCCTGCTCGTTTGCACTCCTATACCATAAAAAAAAAACCAAAATGTTCTTAAAAACGCAAAGCCTTCAAAATTGAAATTAGTCACGTTTCCTTAAATCTACTTTGAAATATTTTATAAAATTTTCTATTTTCGTAAAATATAAAGCGGATTGGATACCTGTTCTGAAACATCCTGGTAGAGTAGCAAGGTCTTCTTGAATTGGAGAGTCTAATATTATTACACTGAAAGTGAAATAACAGGAAACAGAAAGTTAATATTATTATAAGCTTATTGGGCCAAGTAACAAATATTCTGTTATTTTAGTATAAAAGTTTATTTATCTTATTAACTAAAAGAATGCCGGCTATATTTAGCTTGTGATTTTAGCTGAATATTTTGAAATTCAATTTAAAATAATTATGTAACATTGTAACTTTTTATTTGATATATATTTATTTACAATAACAATAACAAGAACAAATAAATTAATTACATTATTTACAATATATACAATTAAAAAACTACCTGAAATCAAATTTCTCCGCATCTCGGTCTACTGGCAGCGTGCCCAGAAGACTGGCCGCATTGCCACGCTGAATGGCAATGCTAATCCTCTGTGCGAAGAATAGACCAGCCCTCTGGTCGCGAGAGGCTTCGATCAGCCTCTTTGCAAGATCTTTGTAAAGTGCACGAGCACTCGGACCCCATGTTCCCAAAGTCTCAACCCCAAACGGCTCAAACACATAGTCACCTACAAAGTTTCTGTATTTGTGCCGCTTGAGATTTTCTGCCGAAGCAGCAGCAGCACCGGCCACCTCTACCGTGCTTGGAAGATGCGATGGCGCAAGGGTGTCGACGCAAGTAGCGTCCCACACCAAAGGCCTACCCATCCTCCAAGGCAAAAGAGACATCCCGTCCGGTCTCTTGCCATCATCGCGCACCAAACCGTTCGGTTCCAGAACGGCCGGTACACCGGCGGTGGCAAGAGCACGACGGATAATGTCGTTGATGTTGGCGTGACGGGAAATGCGGCCGGCGCTCCTGGCGCATGAGAGGCCATGATGTCCCTTGCTGTCGACAACCTCTCCGCAGCGACATAAATGCGAAGAAACACAGGGAGCACCTAAACGAAGACAAGTTGCGATACGGAAAGTCGTATTATCTAATAATGTTCCTATATTGGGCGATGGCAGTGCTCTAAGCCAAACACCGGACTCCCACTCTCCCACAGCCCGCAAAAGAGCGCGCTCAACATCTCCTACAGAACCACTAATAAGTGATTCTTTTAAGATGACGCAGAGCGGCTCATCCCACTGTCTCTGGGAAAATGGGTTGGTCGGTAAATTTGAGTTAGGATAGGCCTGTTTCCAGGCATTTACTGCGTCAGTCTTGCATAACACTTCAGAATTACTCAGTGTATGAGTGAGAATTTTCCTGGTTAATTCTTCTGTGCTATGGACTGAAGACAGAAAAGCCGGTAAACTTATATCAGAAATTTTTCGAATACCTAAATTGTAATTGATTGTAACTTAAATTGATCTTGGTTGCTTGATGCTTTAGCACTTCCACCACTGATGGAGAGGCCCTGGGAGTATATTAGGAGCTCTTAATTCCAGCCAGCTTGCTCTCTGCCTAGGGAATTCATATTTTCAACGACTAATTTCAGCTAGTCTAGACTACTCATGACTGACTAAATGGAATTGGTCGCTAATAAATAGAATTCAGAGTGAATTTCACAGTGTCTAGTTGTCACCGGCTAGCAGAAATTAGTCGTTGAAAATATGAACTTGCAAGGCAGCGAGTAAGTTGGCTGGAATAAGAGCTCATAATGTGCCCCTGAGTTCAAAATTGAGTGCACATCGATATGTGTCTCGTTATATCGGTTCGAGAACACACATAACTTCTTTAAGTCCCTTACGAAAACAGTACCTGAGACAACAGAGTGCCATAAGGCTTTATACTCAAACACCTAGGTCGCTTCATCCACTTTCATAACTCTTGTCTTACTCGACTGATGCACTTATTGTGATCTGTTTTAATATTTGACAGAATACAAAGTGCAATGTTAATTAATAAATCAAAATATATCAAACTTCCCACATTTTTCTACCCGAAGGTGTTCTCACCGAAGCCGAGAACCGATACAAAGTTGTCAATCATCATAGTTTATCACACATAATTTCCGAAAAGAATTCCGGGAAATCGTTAGTCGGAATCGATAGCACGACTTCTGAATCAGAAACCGAAGCTCAACCACATGACCACCGAGACCGATTATTCGTTTAATTTCATATAATTGTGTGAAATGCTTCGCCCTTTAAAAAACCAATAATATTTTTACTGAGATGCGCATGCACTACAAGGTGTACATAAAGAAAGTAACTTGTGATCAAAATCCAAATAAAATTTTATAAGTCAAAGCTACCATTATCGCCAATGGACCTCGTTCTGTAGCAAAAGTTGATCATTATTCAGTAATCAGCCGTACTATTTATAAGCTCCAATTGAATATAAAATAAGCAATTTATTGGTTTAAAATTAAATTTTGGTTTGGATTATACGGGTAATCGCAATTGGTTACAGATTGGCTAAAATAATTCAAATACGAGTAACACGTATACAAGTAACATACTCAAATATTTTATACTTTTTATAACGTTTATTAAACAGAAATATGTAGTCATTATATTCTTACTACAGTAATAATATTCTCTTCGTTCTCTTCTATTCTATATTCGTACTTCGGAAAGACCAATGACATCCCATTTTATTATTTTATGACTTATATGTAATGAATTGCCTAAATTAAATATTTGTAATATCTACATATTACAAATACTTAATTTAAGACAGTTCTCGGAGATTGGAATTCTTGAAATCCTTTCATTAATGTGTTCTCCAAAAATAATTTATATACGTTGTAATCTGCTTTGTAGGGATCACGAATATCGATATAATATACTTTCACGTGTTTTCTTTTTTCAAAAATTCATCGACATTCATAATTCGAACCCGGAACCCTGCAGTAACTAAGCGAATAAGATAAAAAGCATAACAAATAACAAGTGACGTGAGTGAGGTATTAAAATATTCCAAATAAATTACTATAGTAAATAAATACTTGAAGCAAATAGCGCTCCTCCGGATACCTCTCTCACCGAGCAAAACGCAGCATGTGCCACTTCACGTCGATATTTTGAAAAATCATGGTATTTCACCGGTCGAGCCGGCCCATTCATGCACCAACCTACGTGGATCTACCATTGTTTAGTGTTCCACCGTTGTTCAATTTTGTGTATATGATCGGAAAAGTTCATATTGTTTAAAAAACATCACTGCAGCTAAGAATTCATATTCGATATTTTATCACGTGTCGATTCAGAAATAGTGAATAATACTATGAAGTAAATTTGTGGCCAGAACACCCCATTCTCCCCGAGCTCATAAACTACGCCTGTAGAGAATGTTGGGGTTGCTGATTTAATTTCAGAGACCCTTTGAGCCGTTCTCTACCAATTCCAGACTAAAGGCTGCCCAATGAGTATGGGTCCTTAAAACAAAGGATGACATATGGCTGCCTTATTTATAACTGCGAGTGTAGTCTAATGTACGCACTTATTTTTATTTGACGCGCCATCTTGCCCGACAGGTGAATGGATAATATGCAACTAGTTGACCCCGCAAATTTTGTTTCACGTAAAAAGTAATGAAGTAAATATGTTTATTGCGGCTTATCCCTAAGAGATAGACACACGGACAATTTTGTAGATCTTTTTCAGGTTTATAATAATGTAGCACATTATTTTGATTTATAATACATACAAACACACACGTACGATACAAACCACTCCGTGGACACAGTGTTTACAGTGTTTAAAATAAAGTACTTATAAACATACATAAAAAGCATCCCAATGACACTTCCTATCTAAAAAAAAGCATCAAAATCCGTTGCTTAGTTTCAAAGATAATTAATATAATATAAGATAATTCATTTAAGGGGAAAGACAGCGGATAGCGACTTTGTTTTATACTATGTAATGATATTAAATAACGTTCAGTAAGAATTTACTATTAGTAAATTTTGATTTAAATAAAATAGCATGGTTTCACGACGAGGTTAGCAGGCAAAAAAAATAGCGTGGCGTATAAAATGATTTTCATATCGTCTTGTTTGACGTTAGTTTTAAGGTTCCCGGTGTCATGTACCTTTATAAAATAAATAATTGAAGTGGCTTTAAAGCAAAGTAACAAAAAGCTACTGTCGCATTAAAATAAATATAATAATATGATTTTAGAAAAAGTTCTGATATTAATATAACTTAATATAATTTCACGCCATTTTCTACTCGAACGTGTAGGCAGCGAAACTATTGCCATACCGGGCACAAAGTTTTCAGTCATCGATATCTATCACACATAGTTTTCAAAAAGAGATTTGACAAGTCATCAGTGTGAGCCAGGATTCGAACCCGCGTCTTCTTGATTCAGAAGCGGGGTGCTCGACCACTGGAGTATTATATATAGCAACCTGAATATACATATACAATTCCACAATATTAGCCTACTATATTAATATAATATCGGTACAGACATTAAATATCAGAAGAATAACAATGTGCTCGAAACAAATCTATTACTTTCTATTTTCCACACGACTAATAGGTAAGTAAGTACTTGGAGAAAATTAGCTATTAGGGTGTGGCCCATTTCTGACGTGAATACGGTAGGGGCTTGTTAAATGTTTTCTCTTAATATCGAGGTTACAGCAGGAGTTTATTTTGGAGAGCTGTTACATCGGTTACCATTATGGAACACGCTGTATTCAGTTCTTTGTTCCAAGTAGCTTGGGGTTACTAATCAATTACTCTGTTGAGATTTTTTTTTATTTTAACATAACACATAACATAACTTCACTCCTTTTCTTACCCGAAGGTGTAGGCAGCGGCTGTTAAGCCTCGTCTCGCCGTTATGTTTACGTCCCAAATGGAATACGTGGCGAACCTATTGCCATACCGGGCACAAAGTTTTTCAGTCATCGATATTTGTCACACATAACTTCCGAAAACAATTTCGAAAAGTCATTGGTGTGAGCCAGTATCTGGAATCGAACCCAGACCTCTGGATCAGAAGCCGTGTGCTCGATCACTGCGCTACCGAGACATTTTTTTATTTTGATTATGATATATTCATAACTTATCTAATATATTTCTCGTGTCACAATTTTCGTTCCCATACTCCTCCGAAACGGTTTGACCGATTCTCATGAAATTTTGTATGCATATCGGGTAAGTCTGAGAATAGGACAACATTTATTTTTTATCCCCCTAAATCACAAGTGTAGCCCACCCCTCAATATCTTTTTTGTTATTTATTTTTCGATATATTTCTGTTTATTTAAAACGGGATAGAAAAATACATACAATCATAAATTTTCAACCGCCTACGATCAACCCCTATCTTTTAAATTATATTGGCAAGACAACGTTTGCCGGGTCAGCTAGTAGTCTTTAATATTAATAAAATCTACGTTGCTTCACACAGTTTTTTTCTCTCAACATTTACAGTTATATGTTGAATAATTTTTTTTATAAAATACTTACATTCATTAAATTTTGTAGTTAAAAAATACTACGATTTTTATTTTTCACTTGTTATAATGTGAATTTTCTACTTTTCCGAAAATATGAATATGAAATTATTACGATTGAGTTTTAATGTTGTTTTACTATAATTATGAAAGCACATATTTTGGTTATCCCACATTGTATAATATCAAATTTAATTTAAAAATGTTAATTAAATAATTTAAAAAAAATAATTAACTACCCAAATGTAATGATTTTAGGAAAAAAATAATAGTTTTTATTATTCTTTTTGAAGTCAGTGCTTTCCTTTTTTTATTTACACACTTATTTTTTTATAATAATATACTTAATAGAAAATAAAACGTTAAAAATTTTATCAATGGATTTCCAGCTTCATCACGTACTTTAAATTTACAAATACAATACACAATTATGTACAGTCCAATATAAGACTTCACTTCGAAGTCATCGAAAATAAATGTAATAAATTTTCCGAGATTTTGGCAATCGTAGGGATAGCAGAAATACCACGACATCTCAAAATGTCGACTTATTGTGGCTTATGCCGCTTTTACTTCGTGAGATAGGTGTTTGGTGACCCTTCTCTTTGATCCTTTTTTATTCTACCTTAAAGGCCGGCAACGCAACTGTAAAAGATTTTCCTTGTTGCAGAAAACCATGAAACTCGCTATTCGCTAATATCTGGTGAATTTTGCGCCACGAAATAGCGTTAGCAATATGCGATCCATCACACGATCAATTCAACGTGACGAATTGTAGGTTGCCCACGGAAAAAATAATCCAATAAGCATTCCTGCTTATACTGACACACGATATGGTACGACATTTCCGTTAATATTGCATTCCTTTTACCTGCCATGCGGGAAATTCTTGCCAATTATTTATTAATCCATTTGATATTTAAAAGATATCGCCCAACTACATAAAAACGGTCGTCTCCAGTGGTCAAACACCCCGATTCTGAATACAGAGGTCGCGGGTTCGGATCCTGGCTCACACCAATAAGTTTTCGAAATTAATTTCGAAATTAATGTGTGATAAATATTAAAATAAATAATAATAAGTGATAAACAGTCGCGATTATTTTTTTAAAATAGTTTTGTTACAACTATTACTAACAATGCTAGTGGATCCAATAGATGGTATCCTGCATGTGATTAATATATATACTAAGTGAAGTAAATTATCCTCTGCAGCTAAACCGATTAGATTTTTTTTTGTTTGTGTTCAAGTGGATTCGGGAAAGTTTAGATTCCAAATAATTCCAGGTGCAGCCATTAAGGGGAATGCTCACTGTTAACACAAGTACAGAAGAATTGTATAGGTAGGTATATAAAGATTCATTTATATATGATAGATTAATGTCAGAACATACATACACAAAAGCACATCCCAAATTGATAAGGTTCTCCCTTTAGATGAAAATATATTAAACATTGACAATGGTAATTAATTGAACGTATGTTATATCAAGGTTAATCCCGGTACAATCTTAATCCCGGTCAAATTATTTTCACTTTGTTGTAAAAGGGATTCACATAATGTAAGTATAATGAATTAAGTTAGGACCCACAGGTAACCTTGTCACACAATGTCACACAATTTCAAATTTAAGTACAAGAGGACGGAAAAGTGAGATAGATCTGAATAGGCCATAAATTATGTTCTTTTTTGTAATATTTTTTAAGGGAAAGGGGACCAAGTAAATAGGGGCTACTAGAGTTAATCATGATCATGTACAACACCGAGAGAATCACGTTTTCCTTGACGACCTTTAAGAAGAGATAGGTAAGCGGGTTCAAAACTTGCCTCACATCAAGTACTTGTCGGAATAGTTACCGAAATATAAATGTGTGTTTTGAGAGCTCTCCCTTACTCGCCTCAGCTGTTATCGGAATTCTTGGTGTCGACTTGTCGAGTGACGTCCAGCTTACTCCATTTGACCGCATCCAACGACGCGCGGTTCGACTTCTTCGACTTGACAGCCAAGCTCTTTCCGGTCGGCTTGACTCTCTGGCGTTGCGGAGAGAGGTGGCATCTTTATGCATCCTCTACCGCATATACCACGGGGAGTGTTCTGAGGAATTGTTCGGATTGATACCGCCAGCTGATTTTCGCCATCACTAGATGCGCCAACACTACCATCCGCATTGACTAAACGGTTGGCGATCGACAACAGTTCATTTCAGCTGGCACTTCTTGCCACGTACTGTTCCTTTATGGAACCAGTTGCCGGCGCCGGTATTTCCAGACCGCTACGGTCTAGGAACCTTCAAGAAGCGAGCTTAGTTTCATTTGAAAGGCCGGCAACGCTGATGTGATGCCCCTGGTATTACAGACGCCATGGGCGGCGGTGATCGCTTTTTATCAGGTGACCCGCAGGCTAGTTTGCCCCCTCCTAACATAAAAAAATGTGTGACAAAAATCGACAAATATCTAAATTCCACGCGCAATCAGTTTAATCAGTTAAGTATAGCTGCTTCGTTATTGTAAAACAAGATCTGAATCAACCCTATTAATAAATATATAATATATTGTATTAAGTATACAAACTAGTAAATTACGTTATTTATCGCTTTTTAGTTATATAGGTACTGTTTTTATATACTTAAAGATTGTGTGGTTTACGTTTCTAGAAGTCAGTTTAACTTTCTTTTTAAAGTAATTTTTTTAATAATATTAATGAGCTGTGAACTTCAATAGAAGTTAGTTCATTTACATGGCTTTCAGTTTAGTAAATATATTATTACTAATTACAACTCCATTTGTTAAATGGTTAATATTTTAGGGAGCTATAATTGTCATAAATAGGTATTTAGATAAAAGAGTATGATAATTCTGCTGAGTATTTAATTTTTGTAATTATCATGGGTAGACCCAATAACACTGCAGCCCGAATGAAGGCCAATCGTAGCCTGGAAACTATTGAAGAAAAAATCATTTTTACAGAATTGTGTTCTAACTCCTAACCGTTTAAGAGTTCTTTAGCTTCATCATCAGAACAGTAGTATCAGACGTTGATTCAAGCATATCTCCAAAGCAACACTATAGTGTCCTATATACTACTAAACAGTTACTTTTTGCTCAAGCTAGTATAAAATTTTAGCTAGGACCAAACGAATTTGAAAATGCAAGGTGGGCCAATAGATGTAGTGTCCAGAAGTATAGTATAACGATTTAAAAGAGAAAGTTTTTTGTCACAATCCGGAGAGTATTAAATTTTGTCTTCAAAAGCAACTAACTTTATAAAATAAGAAAATATATATTATGAAGCATGATTTGTGTGTAGCTAGTGTGAGACCATATATGCTTATGCCATTCACGAGCCTCTAATATTTGTGATATGTCACGCCAGATAAAGAGGATAAAAAGGAAAATATGATATTTTCGTATTAAGAGACGGCCGGATAAGATGTTGCCGAAATAACTGTGTAGTTTTGCTGGTGTTAATAGATGAGTCCCTTATCTTTAGTGTGTATAACAAAGTTAGGATAACTTAACTTGTGAACTTCTTATATATAACACTTGTTGTTGCACCGAACTCCTCACACCTTGCCATCCTACTGTCGATGGCTTTTTTAACTAGCACTGTTAAAATTGTGCGGGTCGTTTGACAATAAGTTTTAACACTTTGATTTATGAACTCCTTTGCATACACCTTTGATTATGAAAAGCTTGAAGTTACAATATTATATCTGTTTCTCTATCGTTGGTCTTATCAAACTCATATATGACAATAGAAAATAAAATTACCTATAATGCCAATATGGAAGGCGTCGAGAATTGAGCTGCAAAAATAAATTACATTTTATCAACATTGTTGTCATCGTATCTCCGTAATCCCCCGGGACAATGGAGGCTCATTTGACAATGTTACGAACATAATACAAAATTGTTTTCAACAAACAAGTAAAATACACAACGCTTTAATTCAGCTTGTTGGTGAAGAAAATTCTTAAAACTAAAAATTTTGTACACATGTAGGTACGAATAACTGCTGAAATGAATTTTGAAAAGTCATTGGTGTAAGACAGGATTCGAACCTACGACTGCTTGATTCAGAAGCGAGGTGCTCGACCACTGGACCACCGCGACTTTTAATTGTATCTACTAAATAATAACAAATTCATCGCTTCTAGATAACACCCGCTGTTCGCCTACACCCTTGGGTATTAAACGCATGAATGTACAGTTGCTGTAATCATTCTCCGTTGAAATTAAAATGAGCAGAACAAGCGTTAACAACGCAGAAATAATATTAAATAAATTTCATGGCAAAAATGAAATTGGGAAGAACTCGGCTTTGAATAATTTTCCGCTTCTTTTATTTACAGCTCACTGATTGATGTTTATAATATTATGTGGTAGAGAATGATCTTTTTTTGTTTCAGTTTTGGATATTATATTGTACCTTTACTTGTATTGAATAGTTTATTTTTTAATTCGTTTTGTCCAGAACTGCAACAATCGAGAATGCACAACCAAGTTCGTTTATGAACTTCAAAGCAAAAGCAAGTCACGGGTGTAAAGGAATCGGTTCGTTCTCCCTTTTCGAAACGACTTGATAATAAATGGTTTTTCGATTACTATGATCGTCGGTACCTTATAAATGGCTCTTTTTTGGCTTAGTGGAAATCTTTTATAGGTACTATCGGTTCAGGGCCACTGGCTAATAAGTTGGGCTCCCCGTTTTCTTTTTAACACCTAATATGCATTAGTTCAAAATATGACTTCAGGATCCCTCCACAGCTTTAATTCATTATGATTCATGCCTAGTTCTACTACGATTGAAAACTAAAACAGTTTTTCATACTAAGTTGTTGTTTTTAAATAAATAAATAATAATTTTGTAATTCATATAAAACGCCCAGGCAGGGTAGTAACAGTGGTAGAGCCAAGCAGTTCGCTACATGAATGGGCCGGCTCTACCGGTGAAATACCACGACCTCTCAGAAGATCGACGTAAAGTGGCTCATGCCGCGACTCGTTCGGTGAGAGAGGTACCCCCCTTCCCCATTCTTCCCCATCCTTCCTTATCCCCTATTCCTTAAGGGTCGGCAACGCAACAGTAACACTGTATGTGTTGCAGGTGTCCATGGGCGGCGTCAGTTACTTACCGTCAGGTGACACGCCTGATCGTTTGCCCACCTATCCCTAAAAAAAGACACCATATAATTTATTTATTTCTCAGACTTTCGCGAATCTCACAAACACTCTCTCTCTGTACAAACAAACTTTTTTCTAGTGAATACATCTTATAAATAAATATTTAATTTTTTGTTTCATGGTCTGATGTGGGTTAATAGTAAAAATTATACTTTTAACATCAACTTTTTAATTTTTATTTCTAAAAAGTGGGTGCTCTCTGTATCAATGAAAATAGCTTTTGAACAACTACCATCTTTTTGTTCATCACTCGAGAAAATGATCTCCGAAAAGAGTTCGAAACGTCGGGAAGTAAATAAAAATAGGTTTTAAATAAACGCCATATAATTATTCATAGGAACTCATCATAAATAATTATTTATTATTTATGATGAGTATTCGGGTAGGAATTGAATCCGCCGAGTTTATCAGTGCATTGGTAAAACAACCAAGCTTACGCCCGAATACTGAACCGCCACTCAAATCTGACAATCAATAAAGTGCTACTTACTGCTCAAATTTCATGTATTCTGTCTAATGTGACAGCTACTTAAACGCTTAAGTAGCGCTTATATATTTCAGTGGCGGTTCAGTATTCGGGCTTTAGCCATGTATCAAAAAAGGCTACATATATATCATGCTATATTTTCGTTTCCATAATTAAAAAATCTTTGCGGCAAATTGTGGAAGCAATTGAATATTTATGGAAGTGATTGAACAAACATATACCAAATATATATAGGTATTACTAGAAAAAAAAATACATATTTCACATCATAATTCATCTCAGCTATAAAAAAGGGTGAGCGCAGAAACTGGTATAGTAATGAAATGATTCAGTGAAGATACAGTATTATTCCCGTAAGTAACATGCGGGAATAATACTGTATCTTACACATATACATGGAAATTTACACCTTGTTTTAGACTTAGACAAAAAAAATATATTCCAAAGCTACGCAAAAGATCGTGATTTGAAACCCGCAACATTCAATGGGATGTTTCCATTATTGGGATCAGCAGTCCGGATTTAATAGGAGTCTTATTTGAAAGCAACAACACTTTAAGTGTGGACTTAAACATATATGTATTGTGTATGTTGATAAATAACATAACATAACTCCACGCCTTTTGTTACCCGAAGGTGTAGGCAGCGGCTGTTAAGCCTCCTCTCGCCGTTATGTTTACGTCCCAAATAGAATAGGTGGCGAACCTGTTGCCATACCGGGCACAAAGTTTTCAGTCATCGATATTTATCACACATAACTTCCGAAAACAATTTCGAAAAGTCATTGGTATCAGCCAGTATCAGGAATCGAACCCGGACCTCATGGATCAGAAGCCGTGTGCTCGACCACTGCGCCACTGAGACTGATAAATAGTTCTTCTGTAATCAAAATATACTTTTCTAGTGAGCCATTTAACATGCACTTTTAAAAATATTCGTGGGATTAAGAAATACTTTTTCGTTTATAATTTATATTTTGAAGTGGAACTTCTGATCTCTTCTTTTTTGTGAGAATTTAATATCTTATTGGTATAATAATATATATGTTTTATATATAACTAGCTGACCCGGTGAACCTTGTACGAAATCGAACGTCATTTTTAAACCGTTTACAATTTTAGTGCTAAATTTCGAAATTTATGACTTTTTCTTCTTCTCTTTTTCTTCTTCTTCTTTTTTATACATGGATTATACATACAAACCACTCCGACGTCGTTCTTCGAATCTCGAAAAGTTATTGGTGTGAACCATGATTCGAACCCGCTACTTCTTGCTTCAGAAGAAATAATATGTTAATTTTAAATTCTGATTATCAAACACTAATTCTTAGACAATACAGGCCGAGCACCGGGAATATAAGATTACGACGTTTGTGTACTTATCGCGTCTCTAGTTAGCAGTCGGTGCGAGAAAGATAAGCGTTTGGAATACATAAACTTATCATTCACAACTAAGTAACCTCAGGAGAAACGTGACTGTTGACAAAAACATGAAGAGGGCTTGGACAACAATTTTAGGCAATAATTAATTATTGCGATAAGACTCACTTGACTGGTTTCCGTTCTAATCTATACCTATTATTTAATCTTTTGTATGTCACCATTTCACGCTTTAGCTCCTGAACTTGAACTGGAATATTTAGTTTTGAATGTTAGGGTTGGACCGATTGGACCGATTTTTACTACCGAAATCCTTATTTAGTAGAATGTGTTTACATATAAAATATACTAGCAGGCCGAATAACTTTGCTTAGGAAAAGAGCGGTTAATCTCCCTTAATATTTCCAGAAATAATAAATAGATGTGTTCCCAGTTGTAGATCTCGCCAAAATTACACGGAAATCGGACGAGTCATTACGGTGAAGTTCAATTACAAACACCTAACACGAAAATTATATACCTATTTAAGATGTGTAACTGTAGATTTAGAAGACATAATAGATCCTGTTCTGAATGTCTATATCGTTCCACGTTCTGATCATTCATCATCTCATTGCCCACATTCACGAGCCCAGGCATGCAAGCTGTCTCCGCCATTCATCATGTCGTTTAAGTTCTGCAAATCAGTGAATTTGACTATTTCTAACACGTTCGGAATTAAGAATATTTTAAACGTCTACAGTACATATATGGTGAGTATACATACTTTATATATGAATTCGCACCTAACTTTTACCCGAAGATGCAGGCACCGGCTGTTAACTTCCGAAAATATATGTTATGTGTGATAAATATCGATGATTGACCGGTTATTTCATCATTATTGCAATAATTTGCGCCATTTCATTTCGGACGCATAAATTCAGAGGGTTGAGATTTCACAACCGCACTTTTCAAGTAGAAAGTGTTGTGAAGTCATAAAAAATAATTAATAAAATAGACAAATCATTTTACAAATTCATTTATAATAATACTACTCTTGCTCTATTACTACGAGATATGGCGGTTACTCCTGATGGAGCAAGAAGTTCATAGAGTGGAAACCGCGACTTGGTAAGTAGTGTAGCCTAGTGTAGGACGCCCACCAGCCCGATGGTCAGACGACCTCAGAAAGGCTGCTGGAAAAGACTGGATGCGGAACTCAGAGAATCGGATGTTGTGGCGCAAATTGGGAGAGGCTTATGTCCAGCAGTGGACTGCAACAGGCTAATGATGATGACGTATTAGTATACATAGTATAGAGACCTGTGTGAGTAGTCTCACATAGGTCTCTAAAAGATATATAGACATAAACCTCACAGATATTGTTCTAACAATAAGACTATGAATCAAATGTAATGACATGAAATTTAATCTAGAATTCATATAATTAAAATAACTTTTTATGGATTATAAATCGCGTTTATTTAGAACTTATTTTTATTTATTTCCCGACGTTTCGAACTCTTTACAGAGATTATTTTCACGGGTGTACTGTATAAAAATAAGTTTCTAAATAAATGCGATATAATCCATAAAGTTGTTTTAATTATATGAATGTGATTCGCGAAAATCTAAAAAAAAAATAAGTAATCTAAAATTTATGAACTAAAAGTAAATACGTAATAAAATTCTGAATTTAAAATCCAAGTTGTGTATAAGAATCGCATAAAAACAGTAGGATTTCATTCCATTGCAACTGGAAGATTTATAGAGTTAATCTCAGTAACCCGAGATCATAACAGGATTATGACTCTGAGACTACAATAGTTTTATTTCTTTATTTTTTAGATTGGATTATGCTAGATTAAAGTACGATTGAAAATGTGAGAGATTTACACCGTTTGAAACTGGTAGAAGTTTTTTTTATTCCATAGCTAGCAAATAAGCATATGGATCGCCTTGTGGTAAGTGACCAGGGTTGCTCATGGACACCTGAAACCTTGATATTATTACAATTTCGATCCCAGACTTTAAGGGAGGGTCAAGAATGGGGAAGAGAGGTGTACCTCTGGATACCTCTTTCACTAAATCAAACTTGGCATCAGCCACTTTACGTCAATATTGTAATATTTCATGCGTGGTTTTCACCCAGTGAGCCGGCCCAATCATGCAGCGAACACACAGAATCGTGGCTCTGTTAAAAACTAGTGTTAATAAGCATTTTAAGAAATAGTTAATAATTACTTTATCAGTTGATAATGATGCTAAGATATTGTTTGATGCCCTTAAATGTAAAAAAATTCTTCGAAACAAAATTATGAAAAATATATCCCGAACAAAATTGCTACCAAAAAGTTGTATAAAATAAAAATGTTAAATGCAAAACATATTCCCGATTAATATTTCATTATATATTGTAAAACATAAATCGACGTCCCCGGGCAATAACCCAGTAATCCCAGAACACTGTTTTTTTAGGAGAAAATGTTTTGTGGTTTTTAGCTATATCTTCAGTGAGTTGTTATTAAGCCATCTTAAATGTATCGAATGAAAGTTTGCAATATTAGTCATGAAATTTAAAAAAAATATGCATTTTTTTTATTTTTTGTAGTATACAAATGCAATAAAAGTTCCGCGTGGTAAAACTGTCATTGGTCATATTTTTGTAATTAACCGTAGAAAAAGTAAGAAGAAATACATAATATGAGTTCTAGACCACATATGTCAAATTTGAAATAATAAAAAATCCAGTAAAGTGCTATTACTGGGTTATTGCCTGTGGGCGTCGATATGTACAGTTACGTTATGTAAATTAGATTCTTGCAAAAAAAAAATCCAATTGGGGACAAGCTATTGATTTGTTTTTTTACGGTAGTCCGAGTATCCCCTTTAGTGAATTTACCTGGAAATTGTAATTTGGGTTTTATTACTTAAATCCAAGTAACTCATCTTATTTTTTTTTCCAATATCTCCAAAATGTAGAACATAAATCACCATATCATAATATAACTTTTAAACTACATAACTCTATATTTTTTATAAAAATATACTCATTGATAAACGATCTAACACTTCCGTTCAATTAATTTTGAATCAAAACCTTTTGCTATATTATACAAAGGATTTATTTTTGGTAAAACAACCAATGAAATGCCTTCAAGGGAAGATTTGTGTGTAAACATTTCCTGGTTTATTACTCATTCTGTTTATTGGTCGAGCTTACTCCTTAACACCGTTGAGTGTTTGTCAGTATTGGCACTTTACTTTGTTCTAGAAAATCTTCTGTCATTCAAAAATTGCCGTAAATACTTTAGAAAAACATCAATCGAACAACACCTCTTTTATCTCAATAGAAATATGCATTTATATTTTTTATTATTTATACTTTCCAATATTAGCTTTACACCTTTTCCTACCCTTCGGTATTAGTAGCGGCTGTTAAGCCTCGACTTACCAGTTTTTCCACAAATGGAATACCATCTATTCCATACCTATACTTGGGTAAATATTTAATAATTACTAATTTATAATCAAGATTAAGATTAGAAATGCAGCATCACCCAGTCCTGAAGTACCAAGTACTTTAGGATTCATGTTTTTCCTATAAGACACGACGAATTATTATTATGTGAAATCTGAAGACACCAGCGTACTCAAATAGGGTATTCATGTCCAATGCAATAACTTATAGGTAGAGTTCTTATTTCTCAAGAATGATGATAGTGGTCATTGAATGGGCTGGCTCGACCGGTGAAATACCACGACCTCTCAGATGATCGACGTACTCTACGATCGACGTCGACGTCGATCTACTCTCTAAAGATCGGCGACGCCACTGTAACAATATATGTGTTGCAGGTGTCCATTGGCAGCGCTGGTTGACTGCATTTAAAGTGTGGTGGGCAGAAATATTATGAAATGGTGTATATTTTAGCTACATACAGCTATATTTAGCTGCTACACTACTAGCTACGAGTACATTGAGCTAGCAATCTACAATACGGCCAGCGTGATTCAGTCCCCAGATTTGGCGAAGTGCCTTCATTACGACCGCGTTTATCCTTCGCATTAGAGATCACACACATTCCATTCACACATTCCATGACCAAATATAACGTGTTCTGGAAGAAGGTGATGAAAGGAGTCAGTGGTCAATTCAATTTGTCAGCGTAATTTAGAGGCAACCCCATTATTTCATTTTCGTTTTGTAAAGAGATAAAAAATGGGCTTTCCGCAAACGGCATGGTACCGTGTTGCAAAGAAAATTACTTAAACGATACATACTTTATCATTCAGCCTGTATTTCATGGACCTCGTATTTAAGGCATTGTTTGATAAAATAATAACATAACATGACTTCACGCCTATGTCACCCGAAGGTGTAGCCAGCGGCTGTTAAGCCTCGTCTCGCCGTTATGTTTACGTCCCAAATGGAATAGATGGCGAACCTATTGCTATACCGGGCACAAAGTTTTTCATTCATCGATATTTATCACACATAACTTCCGAAAACAATTTCGAAAAGTCATTGGTGTGAGCCAGTGTCAGGAATCGAACCCGGACCTCTGGATCAGAAGCCGTGTGCTCGACCACTGCGCCACTGAGACTATAGATAAGTTAAATAATAAGTTAGGGAAAAATATTGTTTTACATTTTAATATTTTTTGACTCCTATTTTTTTGGTTATGGGGCAAACGAGTAAGTGAGTTACTGGATGGTAAGCGACTACCGCAGCCTGGATACCTGTAGTTCAGATATTGTTACACTTGCGTCACTGGCCATTAAGATAAGAAAGAGAGGGAAACGCAGGAGGAGGAAGGGAGAGACATATTTTTATTGAAGCATGAGTAAATTTACCGCAATATTCTGATAGGTAGGTGAGGTGAGGTTTTGTTCCTTACACTCCTTTACTCTAATTAGAAACGACGTACATAATAGTTTTAAATATTTATTCCAACAAAACGATGAAACAGGATAACTCAACTTATTGATAGGATTTGTTAATTATATTTGGATTCGATACCAAGTTTATTGTGGAAAATAATAGGGAACATGTCAGTATCCAAAGTTCAAAAGAAAATTAAACTTATGAATTCTGAACTAGTACTAAGTTTTCTATATTACGAAGACAACTTTCAAAGAAGTTCATAAATGTAGACCTGGCTTGAAAGCGGCAGGATGAAGTTTCTTCGAGAGCCCTGAGGCATTTACGATTATTTTATTTAATATGGTTCATAAACAGGTCTGGTAGATTTTTGTGTTGCTTTGTAATGTTCCTAATTAATTATAAAGATAATTTCATCGGTGTTGAACGGATAATCGCGTGCTACGCTGTTATTAAGGCTTATGCGCTCTCAGATTTGTATGATTGTAGTATTTTATTAAGGATATTACATACAAAAGTGCATTAAATCGGCTTTAAAAGCCTCTTCACCCAATTTGAAGACGTTTTAATCTTATTAACATACATAACATAACATAACTTCACGCCTTTTGTTACTCGAAGGTGTAGGCAGCGGCTGTTAAGCATCGTCTCGCCGTTACGTTTACGTCCCAAATAGAATAGTTGGCGAACCTATTGCCATACCGGGCACAAAGTTTTCAGTCACCGATATTTATCTCACATAACTTCTGAATACAATTTCCAAAAGTCATTGGTGTGAGCCAGTGTCAGGAATCGAACTCGGACCTCTGGATCAGAAGCCGTGTGCACAACCACTATGCCACCGAGACTATATAATCTTATTACTCTGCGAATATGTTATAATATATTTAAGAAAAAAATCATAACTGTACTTTGGTATCACAGTTTTAAAATCACTTAAGGAAATTTCGACTGTAGCTGCTCGCAACTATGTGAGAAGCTCAATATGTAAAAACTTAACAATTAGATATAAAGACTAGAATAAGAAAGTTGATGTAGTACGATTTGTTTCGTAATACGGAACCCTAAAACTATAGTGAGACGTATAATTAAAATATATATAATAGAAAGGATACTGACAATAAATTGCTAAGCATTAACGACAACATTTATCAGCTTAGGCTGTTGGCACTTGCGAAATTGTGCTCGTATTGTAAGGGCTAATCCTCGGTGAAAATTCATCACGTTCTAATGTCGCCCTCATGGGTCCCGAGACCCTCGTTTTCATCATCAATCCACATTATTTTTTGGCACGCTATAAGTTTGAAAACCGACTTTATGTTTCCCGTTTAGATTATAATAAAAAAAGATTAAAATACCTAGAAATTCAACTCACATTTCTCCCCCCACCCCATTTTCCCATCCTCCAATTGAAATCTAATTAAAAGCAGAAAGATTTTGTACAGCAATATAAGAAATCATATTGAAGTTTTTAGTTTAATAAATATAAAAAATCATTATTCTATAATTTGCTGAATATGAGGCTTCATGGAAATACATACCGGAAAAAGTACGTTAGATAACTTGATAATAACATACAATCTAAATAAACTCTATTAAAATAAAGTATGTAAGTAAGTATGTATGTACATACATACATATCTTCACGCCTTTTTCTACCCGGAGGTATGGGCAGTGGCTGTTAAGCCTCGATTCGAAAATATCGATGACTAAAAAAGTTGGAAATAGGTTCGTTAGTTCGCATCTGGGACTTAAACATACCGGCGAGTCGAGGCTTAACAGTCACTGCCTACACCTTCGGGTAGAAAAAGGAGTGAAGTTATGTCATGCTAATAGTAATTAATATTTGAGAATTAAATTACATAACATTACATAACTTCACGCCATTGTTACCCGAAGGTGTAGGCAAATGGAATAGTTGGCGAACCTGTTGCCATGCCGGGCACAAAGTTTTCAGTCATCGATATTTATCACACATAACTTTCCCAAAACAATTTCGGAAAATCATTGGTGTGACCCAGTGTGCTCGACCACTAGACCACCGAGACATATTTGAATTAGAATTAAATTAAATAAAAAAAAATTGGTTTTACCGCACTTTCCTATTAGTACTTTATTAATTGTGAGAAGAAATATCAATCGCAAAAAGTATGTAAAATTAAGGTTCTATTCAACCTTCCAACAAATAAAATCTTACCTTCATTGACCAAAAGGAAATGTAATCTCGACGATTGTAGGCGGGACGGGCCAGTGTCCGAATCCCTGACAAGGAAAGGGTCGACCTTAGATGTCGACCGAAAAGCCAAAAGTATGTTATCATGGTAATTATGATATCCCAAAAGAAAGTCTCAGCATTCCGCCGTAGATTCTACGAGTGTCCCTTTCATTTTGCGGTGATATTCACAGATAGAAGATTGTGGATTGAGGTTTTTATTGAACTTTTATTTCTATTACAAGAAAAACCATTATATAACTGGGTTCATACTAAAATAAGGAATTCATTTACAACCATAACTACTAAATATAGATATATTTCATAAAACGCAATATAACATACCTTCATGCCGTCTACCCGAAGGTGTAGTGTTAAGCCACGAATCGCCAAATAATTACGTCCAAATGCATTGCCTATTACCTTAAACCGGGCACAAAAATTCCGAGAGTGAACCCGGAATACATCCCACAACTTCTGAATTAGAAGCGGGGAGCTCGACCACTGGACCACCGAGACTGCGAATGAAATATATTTTATATAATAATAATAAACTATACCAGGGTCCAATATTATGAAGACATTGAAAAACATTATTATATCTCATTGAAAAATCAGGATTCTCTGAAAAAGATTCAAGAGATTTTAATAATATCTGATTGCTTTAGAAGGATAAATTAACCTTATCTTATTAAAATCTGATTGATGTATGTAATAAGTTATCGTATAACTATGTCATAAAGCATAAATCAGTAAGTTCATATTGATATCATTAAAACGACAGACAGTTGCTAGTTAAGTTTGTCTCATTCTAGGACGGGGTCAGTTAAGTTTTAAAACTCAAGTAAAGTCAGCATTGGTAGAGTCACTCAAGCCACAACTTCTCAGAATATAGACGTAAAGTGGCCTTTGCCGCGTTTCGCTCTGTGAGAGTGGTATCCGGATGTTGCGCACCCCCCAAATATCGCTATTAATTACTTAGGGCACAGTATTTAGACGATCTTTCCGGATGATTTTAGATATTTATCAAGCTATAGGCAGAGTACAAAATGTAATGTTTTCTAATTTATTAACATTTTTTAATAAAGATATTTATAATTAAATACAGTTTTATTCCCAAAAAACATAACAGAATGCTTTTGAAAGTAAATAGTTTTCTAAGTACAAGTTTTGACTAGATCGTATGTAGAAAGATCTGAGTATATTTAGAATTCTCATGTTTCGTAGCATGCATTTCAAACATTTTTACCATTCAGTAACTTGGTCTCCTGTGTATCATTCAGACAGAATAATGTTTAGACTTTTATACGTGACCCTCAGTGCTATAAATGTTATAAAGTTTTAGGTAAAACTGACTCTCCAGTGACAGAGCGTCCGTCCGTATTACTCAAGTTGACTAATGAATAAGTAAGTTTCTCTTGTTATGTACAGGTAAGTGGTGTGTTACCAAGACATATTTGGTCCATAAGTACAAAATTCAAGATTCTGACTCAAGATTCATTAAGATCCTTCTAATATTCTAATTGTGAATGTTATTGAGATTTTTAATAATTTTTTAATGATTTTTTAGTTCACTCGTCACGAAATCTCAGGAACTATTAGGCAGATTGACCAGAAATCTGTTAAAAGTATTCCTTACACTGTTTAGATGCTAAGAACGGATTTCATAAAAGTACACCCTCAACAGGGCGTTCAATTAAAAAATCATACGTTTTTAATAGGTATGAAAATATTATTTTTATTATGATATTAATCATTAACAAACTTTTCCAAAATGACTCTACTGATTATGATGAAATTTTATGATCATATCGGGTAGGTCTATACTTGGCCTATCCATTTGTCGTACCTCCAAGCGTTAAGGGTTGTCCATCACTTATATGTTTATTTTTACTGTCCGCCGGTATGGAAACACTTCGTTATTTACGAATTTAGAAACTGTTTTATAACTAAGTTAAATATAAACTGTATCACTCAGTAATATCTTTTTAATGATTTCAATAGTATGAAAGTAAAAATATACATGACATGGAGTCAAAATAAAAAAATAAAAATTTACTCAAAAATCATTATAACACATTTTAAGAGGATAGGTGGGTTGCTTTATCGTTCAACTCAGAGCGAGCGAGATACTAAAATATAATCAAAGTTGGTGTATAAATATTTCGAGAATAGTGTAAAGTAACATAAAATAACAACATGAAATAACTTCACGCCTTTTGTTACCCGAAGGTGCAGGCAGCGGCTGTTAAGCCTCGTCTCGCCGTTATGTTTATGTCCCAAATGAATAGTGAACCTATTCCCATACCGGGCACAAAGCTATCAGTCATTGATATTTATCACACATAACTTTCGAAAACAATTTCGAAGAGTCATTGGTGTGAGCCAGTGTCAGGAATCGCATCCGGAACTTTGGATTAGAAGCCGTGTGCTCGACCACTGCAATTAAACTAATTCTGCATTTATTTTACCGATAGTGTTACAGTAGAAATTATTGCAAATATAGCATTTGTCTTCAACAAACGATCAGTCATAAACTAATATTAATCAGTATTTTATTAAACACACAATTTGCACTGTACTTCTAAAATCATAACTGAAATGCCATTTGTGATATCTTACTTCAGTTCAATTTTGTATTGTTTTCGGTACATGGGGAATATATGTTGTTGAAACTCGACAAACCAGATGTTTACATAACAAAGAATCTTTCCGAACCAGATCTTGTATATACATATAATTCAAATTTAACAGTATAGCTTTAAAATATTCACTCAGTTCGTTACATAAATGAGCCGGCCCGACTTGTTCCCGACATAGTACGAACTTTCATAAAATCAACTTGAATTGGCTCATGAGTTTCATTCGGTAAAAGAGAATCTGGGAAACATTTTTTTTAACAATATAATCTGTTGCCATTCTACTTATAACACATTGACTAAGCATATATATACAATGCAAAAGCGGATGGATGTAGGAGTCGAGGACGGCCACGACACACATTCCATGACCAAATAGAACGTGTATGGAAGCCTCGAAAATCGACGCGCGTGCATATAAAGAGTTATGCAAGTCAACGAAGCGAGTGTGGTGTTTAAGAATCGTGCCTTATGGCGCTCCGTTCTCTCTGCTTACTACTCTGATTTGACTTGAAGTTATGTATGTATGAATGTAATCTGTTGCCATACATACAGATGTGCTATGATGATAAATATCGATAATTTAACAGAAAGTGGGATCACAGGGTCCCACTCTCTAGTAAGTTATCGACATTGAGATTTCAGAATCACAAATAGGGTGCTCAACCACTAGACAATTGATACGACTACTATCTATTTTGCTCAATTTAATTTCAATACATACTCGCAATAATTTGCTCAAGATTTGGCTCAATTCTGTCGCGCCGAGATGTGTTCAGAGTTAATTAAAATTTAATAATCATCCAATCTGAGCCGGAATCTAATATTAGTTAATTATTTGAGCCGATTCCATTTCGTCTTCAATTTATACAGAATTATTTTATATGATGACTAGCTGACCCGGCGAACTCTGTTTCGCATCAAAAGTAATAACTGCTGCCCCGCTATGTTAATACTGCAATATCTTCGACAAATTTGAAGTCGATAGCAGCTATAGGTTAAAAATGGGAATTTTCCATTGTTAACACCCCCGCAACCCCCCTTGTGGGTGGAATTTCGTAAAATCCGTTCTTAGCTGACCTCTACTCGGCGAAAGGAATAATCCTACCAAATTTCAAGTCGCTACGCCTTATGGTTCCAGAGATATCGTGATGAGTCAATATATAGGTGGAAATCTCTTAAATATATATAGATTTGAGAAATTAGAAATATTTTACGAATGGGTGATATTATGAGGGCAAGATTTTGTCACATAGATAACTGAAAAGGTTTGCATTTTAAAATATTGGATGGAACATGATTGGGCATAGATTTATCATAGGCTGTAGTAGATGGCGCATGTCAATACAAATGTATTATAAATCATCATTGACAGCGCAACCGTGAGTAAGCGATTCTCAAGATGTATAAAATTCAACACATTAACAATAATTATGTAAAAGTTGTCGCTTGGAAGCACTTTCTACGCACACAATGATAAGTCACTCACACATCAATAATCCATTTTTGGTCTCGTTGTTTGGGTGTCTATTGCCGATCTATTATTCTTATATTTATGATTTTGGGCAAATATTTATGGGGTTATATTTGACGTTTCTTACTATTCTCGATGGTAGTCTTTCCATAGACGTCGTACCCTGACTCACGCCAATGACATTCCTGAAGTAATATTTAATAGGCATCAATGACTAATTGACAATGGTACCTACTTGATGGACTCTATGATAATAGGTTTTGTCATCTATTTACATTTGTGACTAGAACACTAATTCTGGGTATCGAGGCGTAATTTCCGCTGTATATTCCTTTAAGAAGTAAGATCGTGAAGTACATTGGTTCACCAAAATTTGTGTTTTGCGTCCCGTTGTAAATTATTTTTTAATCATGACTGACATAATCACATATTCAAAACGCTCTCCAACATCCTTACGTCCGCTAACTAGAGACATGTATATTTACAAATGTCGTAATCAAAATATCTCAATTATTTTCGCCCGAAGATCCTTTGTGGTGATTGCATTATTATTCAAAATAGATGTGATTGAAGTTTAGTTTGTTTGTTTTTATTAGTAGCGATCTATTCTTGAAATTCAACGTGTTTGTTTTTTATACAAACCTTAAATTTATTATGTAACAATATAAATCATCCAAAATATAAATCAATTTTTTTTTTTAAATTACGCATTATGAAAAAAATCATGCATTATAGATTTATTTTATTATTTAGTAGTTGGAAATGTTCATTTTTGCGGTAGAATTAAGTTACTGCATGAATTGAATTGCCTCGTCGAGTCGATTCATGCGGTTTTCAGAAAATTTAAGTAATATTTTATTCGGTGCGAAACTTTATCGGGAGGTACGACTGCTTTTTAAGCCCCTCGGAATCTCGTGTTAGAGTCCAAGAATATAACAGCTAAACTCATTGTGGTACAGATTTCCATGGGCAACGTTAGTCACTAACTACCAAGCTGTAGCAGCAGCACATTTGCTACTCTTCCCAAAAATTACGTAACATTTTCCAATATGTTTTTCTTACATAATTACTACTGTTTTATTTCTTTTGTAACTAAAATTTCATTTATCAATTTGCAAATGAAAATGTATGAAAAAAGTGGACAAAACGTAAATAGGAAAGATATTCGAAAAATATCAGAGCCAAACAAAAATAGATTACATTTTATCAACTTTGTTGTCACCATAACTCAGTAATCCTCGCGGGACCAAAGAACCTCTTTTGACAGTGTTATCAACCAGAGAGAAGGCAGAGAAATAAATTCAAGAAATAAGTAAAACTACAGTTTTATCTCATATTTTGTAAGCTTAATATCTTTTGTATGTGTTATAATAATACTAAAGGTGAATATCATTGCAAACATATATAAGAACAGGATCGTTATAAAATATTGTATTTATTTATTTCAATAACCATTTCGTATCTCTGTACTTTGACATCCTGAATACCTGAATCCTGAATATTTTGAAATATGGTGTAGGGCGCCATTAAGCCTCGTCATGCCAATTGAATTATCTGACCTGATGCAACAGGAGCCAGAGTGAAGCCCGACGGTGACAGTTGCACTGCCAGTCATATGTGAAATAGGGAGGCGAGGGTGGAGAGAGGCAAATATAGCCTAGATACATTTACCCATATTAAGTTAATGTATAAAATAAAATAATTATCGCTTTTAAGATGTAAGAAAAAAGTCCACCTACAAATTAGTTCGCAGATATTCTCTGGTGTTGTCAGGTTTGGATTATTGTATTGTGAACTGCGTCCTGGATTGTACAGCTAAAACCTAGTAGAATCATAGATAGGAAATATACATTCTTTTAAAAATCAACATAACCCGAAAAAAATGTTTTGAGAATGTTTCTCTGACTATTTTTTAAAATGTACTGGTATATATAAAGTGTTAATTTTTAATTCAGTATTATCCATATCTTTTGTGTGACAGAGAACAGTTCTGTAAATTCGTAAAACTTATTTGTCGTTCGTTAGTGGAGAAGCCTTGAGAATACGTAAACGTATCCTTTGCAATTGGGGATACGTAGATTGCTCTTATGTAATATCTTTTTTTGGGTCTATTTTGCAATATGAAACATCTTCAGATCCGAAAGTGCAGGCATCGGTTATGACACAACGACTCTTTAATAAACTGAGTAAAATATTTTTTTTTTCTTCTGTTTAAATTTATAATATTCATTATTTCATTCGGTCTAATAGCATTAATCATGCCTAGACACGGCACAATTTTTGCTCTTTTATACCAATGGTAGAAACTCCTATTGTTGTACATTGGACACAGTACATTCGAAATTGGAAAGAATATTTTTTTTATAAAATATCTGCCAACAGAAACAACGTCAAATAACGGTAATAAATAAATACGTTTTGAAAGCGAAAAAACAAAGCATATAAAACAAATAAGCCTAAAATGCAACGTGCACGGAATTTCTTGTGTACACAACACTCCAAATCAAAAAAACCTACAACAAAGGTTTCAACTCAAATCTGACAGTCAATAAAGTGCTACTTACTGCTCAAATTCGACGTATTCTGTTTAACGTGACAGCTACATAAACGCCTAAGTAGCGCTTATATATTTGAGTGGCGGTTCAGTATTCGGGCTTGTAACTCATGTATCGTATGGATCAAACACAACAAAGATTTTTGTAAATAGTATTTTCTTTACTTATTGATTAGTGGTTGGTGCCATCCTGACTATAGTTAAAAACAGGACAAATCATAAAACCAAGGCCAATGTAAGTTTTATTTTACATAACAAAATAACAAATGATTTTACGTAAATAGCTGCCAGTTCAATCCACTATTAAAGCTTAGTTTAATTTAGCTTCAGCATGTAGCGGCAACACAAACCATTGTTCGGGATGGATTATTTCTTAAGACATGCTGTCTACAGACACGAAGTGACGTGATGATATAGAGATACTTAATAAAAAGAAATTACAATATTCTTTAACCTGTTAGAATATTGTCATAAAGTGCCTCATGTCGCATTTTGAACTTCATCCCTATCTAATGTTAAAGAGTGGCAACGCAACTGTGACACTACATGTGTTGCAGTTATCTATGGACGGCGTTAGTTATAAATCTACAAGTGACCAGCTCGCTCATCTGATCCTATACCATAAAAAGATGTGTTTATATGAAAACCTTAAATTAACAATCAAATTCCCAATATGGAATAGCATCAATCTACTAAATACGTACGTATCATCACACGCTATTCCATATCTCCGCTGACAGAACGGTAATCTCAGTAAGCTTGGAAACTTGCAATATTTACTCGACCAAATCAATGCGATACAAAGTTAGCTCTGAGCTATTCCTGTCTTTTCATAGATAAAAACACATGTCTTGTGTTTTTACTACAGAATTTTTTGTCTTAAAAATATTGCCTTAACAAAACTGACGATGTACGCGAACGCGAGCACCTTTGTGTGTAAACATCATCTAGACTGTAAATAACAAATGGGTTTTAATATCAACAGAACCCATGTAATCGTTATTTTGGATCGCTTTCATCTACTTGTTAATTATCCGAGATCAAACATTTTTGATTGCCAAAGGGCTTTTCATTACGGTTGGACATTTGCAAGCTCCAGTTTTGCTAAGCCCAAATGATTATGATGACATAGTATATTTGGGGGACATGCCCCCTAACGAGGTGGCCAGATAGCGGTTACATTTTTTTTCTCATTCGCGTTACAAAAACAGAGATTTATGTTCTGCCATTATATTACAATACATTTTTTTCGTTCGCTTGAAAATACCGCAAATTCTCGTGTTGATATTTCAGTGATAAATCATGCATGAGATTTGTGATTTATTAAAAAAAAAAAACAGCTTGTATATACGACTTTTTATGTCACACGATTAATCCGTCCACGTTTTTATTATTTATATAATACTAGTACTACATACATACATAACGTCACGCCAAATCCCTTGCGGGGTAGACAGAGAGAACAGAGCGCCATAAGGCACGATTCTTACACGCCTCACTTGCTTCGTTGACTTTCATAACTCTTTTCATGCACGCGCGTCGGTTTTCGAGGCTCCTAACACCACTTTCCTCCAAAACACCTTCTATTTGGTCATGGAATGTTTGTCTTGGCCGTCCTCGACTCCTACATCCATCCGCTTTTGCATTGTATATCTGCTTAGTCAGTCTTGGATTATCCATTCTTTCTACATGTCCGAAGCATGCCCTTTCTTACTTTTACACCGACACTCTCTTTCAAACCAACTTCCTTCCTTACAACCTTGTTTTCTACGCGGTCAGCGAGAGTCACTCCGCAGATTTTGCGCAGTGCCCTCATTTCTACCGCGTTTATTCTACTTTCATGCACACTCTGCCATACCCAGCTCTCGCTTTCATAGGTTAGCGTTATGCTAGTACTTTAGTGTTAAATAATCAAAATGGAATATAAATTTCATGAATGTTTAATAAAAAGCTTTACAATCTACCAAAACTCTAAATCCTCATATAATGTTCTATGTACTTGTAAGTTTACGACTCCTAACAGGTGTATTTTGACCGTATATTACTTGTTCATTTAGATGAAAGTGGGCGTTTTACGAGTTCTCACATATTAAGTTACTGTAATCATTTACATTATTGACACCAACAACTTTATCTATACGATACAAAATATTATTGTTTATAATTTTTAAGATTTTTTGGCTCTACCACTAGCCAAACAATTCGCTGCATGAATGGGCCGGCTCGACCGGTGAAATACCACGACCTCTCAGAAGACCGACGTAAAGTGGCTCCTGCCGCGTTTCGTTCGGTGAGAGAGGTACTCGGAGGCCCACCCCCCTTCCCCATCCTTTCCTATCCCCTATCCCTTAAAGGTCGGCAATGGAACAGTTGCTGGTGTCCATGGGTGACGTTGGTTGCTTACCATCAGGTGACACGCCTGCTCGTTTGCTCTCCTATCCCATGAAAAAAAAATAAGATTCTATGGTCTCACAAATCGAATCCAAGTTCTTTTTAGAAAATATTTCTGATAAATATCGATTTGGGGCGTAACATATCGATTAATATATTGACAATTATTGTTATTGAATCCGAACAATATATTATATGAAAGCGCTTTTAGAAATTGAATCTACAAATTAATGGCAACCGAGTTCCATACATAATCTTGAACATTAACGAAACCAACATACAGAACATGATCTTGCAGAAATGCACATCCCCGCTAGCTACGACTTACAATTGTAGCTAACTCAGGCTTACTTACAGCTAGACTGAATTGAATTTGTGACTATGACTGGCTTAATGGTATAGGCTTAGTAATATGCAATATACACTCAGGCTGGTAGCAGGTGATGAATTCAGATTGTCGGGTTTGTAAACATGATTTGTCATATATAAAAAGTTGAAAATTGCTCCGCGATTAAATACGATGGTGTAATCTGTATTTATATATATTGTTTATTCAAATTCAAATTAAATTACATTCACATATCAAATTTTACAATGCTTCACTAATAAATCATATTATGGTTTAATGCTACTAGTTCGCCATATAGTTATAATTAATTAGGTAGGTTTATTAATGGGTCCCAAACTAGGCATAGCCTGTATCTTGGTGACCCGAAGAATTTACTCATCACAATTATCTTGAATATGATAATTTATCTATTAATGCATGGTAAATCGACAAATCATTGGTGTGAGCTATGGCTATGGCGTTGCGAGCTGTACCGTTACTTGCTCTAGTTTCACTTTATTCACATTCACTTTATTCGCTTTTTTCTCTTTATTATCCATGCCATTTCATTTCATTTCATTCCATTCCATTCCATTCCATTCCATTCCATTCCATTCCATTCCATTCCATTCCATTCCATTCCATTCCATTCCATTCCATTCCATTCCATTCCATTCCATTCCATTCCATTCCATTCCATTCCATTCCATTCCATTCCATTCCATTCCATTCCATTCCATTCCATTCCATTCCATTCCATTCCATTCCATTCCATTCCATTCCATTCCATTCCATTCCATTCCATTCCATTCCATTCCATTCCATTCCATTCCATTCCATTCCATTCCATTCCATTCCATTCCATTCCATTCCATTCCATTCCATTCCATTCCATTCCATTCCATTCCATTCCATTCCATTCCATTCCATTCCATTCCATTCCATTCCATTCCATTCCATTCCATTCCATTCCATTCCATTCCATTCCATTCCATTCCATTCCATTCCATTCCATTCCATTCCATTCCATTCCATTCCATTCCATTCCATTCCATTTCAGAAAAATGACATAACCACATGCAGAATGTTCCCGTTAGCAATAAAATAGAGTTTCAATTCCAATTCATTCCTTGTATTTATAGATAACTTAAAATCTCTAAAAAATCATTCAATCGTTTTTAACAATAATTTACCGTAACGGAGAGTCGAGGCTTGAACAGGTACTGCCTACACCTTTAAAAAAACGTGAAGTTATGTTATGTTGAAATCTATCCGTATCTTTTTTACTAGAATGTATTATCTTTCCATAGCTGTCTCAGCATGTCAACTTTTTCAAAGTTTTGTATTATGGTTGCTTTTCTAGTTGAATTCAAATCTATCACCAGAATTTTTCACACGTTACTTATTTTATGAGACTGGAGGGCAAACGAGCAGCCGTGTCACCGGATGGTAAGTGCCGGCCATGGAGACCTGCAACATATATAGTGTTACAGTTGCGTTGCCGACTTTAAAGGGAGTGGGATGGTAAAGATAGGGAGGTAGGCATCTCTCACCTAACGAAACACGGCATAAGCTACTTTACGTGGATCTTCTGAGAGGTCGTGGTATTTCACCGGTGGAGCCGGCCCATTCATACTGCAAACTGCTTGGCACTATCACTATTAAAATATTACAACATACTACTATATTACTACTGAAAAGTAGTGATAGGCTATCACGTTTTGTCATACGAGAGATGTTTAATCAATGAGAGATGTTCATCAAACATAACAACATAACTTCACGCCTTTGTTACCCGAAGGTGTAGGCAGCGGCTGTTGCGCCTCGTCTCGCCTTTATATTTACGTCCCAAATGGAATAGGTGGCGAACCTATTTCCATACAGGACACAAAGTTTTCAGTCATCGATATTTATCACGCATAACTTCCGAAAACAATTTCGCAACGTCATTGGTGTGAGCCAGTGTGAGGATGTTCATCAAGTCAAGTTAAATCCACATAATGGTATATAAAATGAGGCTTTTGATAATAGCGATACTATATTCGCCGCCTGAAATGACAAGTTTATCGAAACAATTATTACAAATTCCCAGACCATCAGCCAGCATCAATACGAACTTTACCAAACAATAGCGTAACTACACAACAAGGATTCAATGTTTTATATTAAGTTTAATAATTTCAACAAACCATAACGTAGTACCTTATACGTACACGAATCCAGTATATATTATAGTTATCTAAGTTGGCATCAAATTTATGAAGTCCAAATTAAGTTTTGATGTATTTAAATTTGGTTTGTGCACAGCAATGCCGGAGGCGGATCCCGTGATAATTGGAACTCAGAAGATCTTATAGCTCGGCTATCTGGGCATTTTGAACTGCTAATCGGATTTCCCTTTCCCACCATGAATATTTTATTAGTATAATGATGGTAAACTACAAAAGGTTTGTGATTTCATAGCCATTTTTTTTTATGTTGACTAACGCCCGAATACTGAACCGCCACTCAAAACTGACAATCAATAAAGTGCTACTTACTGCTCAAATTTCACGTATTCTATCTAAATTGGAAATCTACTTAAAAGCATAAGTAGCGTTTATATATTTGAGTGGCAGTTCAGTATTCTGGCTTAAGTATAACGAATACAAATAAGGAAGTATCTGGAAATCTTTTCAGAAGTTGTATTGGATAGTCATTAATGGCTAGTGGTTAACTGTGCGTACTGGCTGAACTGTGGGTCGTCGCCGAATGGTATTTGTTGGATTGATTTATATTTAACATTTCTGGGACGGTTGATCAGGTTTACATTAACAAACCTTATAAGTAAACTCATATTTACAATATAATCATGGTAAAACTGAAAATAACAGATTTAATTGACTAACAAACCTGTATCTAAATAAAGCATTTCTTAAAAAATTGACATAAACAAAATCCGCCCATCTTGCTTACGAATATTAATTCCATCTTACAGGATTCTTAGCAATTTATCTCAATTAATGGACATGAAAATTCAACGTTCACAAAAGTTAACTTTCGTAGAATATTTAAAGTTTGGCGTAGAATCTATTTTATTTATAAGCAGTATTTTGATAAAGTGAGCAAATAAAAGTTGCGCTGAAATTCATTCGTATTTATTTGATTGATGAAAAAAATTATAGTTGAAAATAAAAAAAGTGACTAGAAAGAATTTTGTAACATTAGTAGAATTTTATTTTCATAGGAAATAATATGACTGAGCCTAGATAAAAATGTATTATTAATAAAGTATGATAAATAAGCTTTAATTTTAGATATTTTATTTCAAATAACATATATTTTTCTTTACAACTAAATTCGTGGCAAAGCACGGAAGTGGCGGAAAACCAGCCAGGTGGATTGAAAAGTTACTGGCATGTGTTCAGGTGGCATACACCGACCATCACAAGTGGTCCGATGCGTCTCAAGTGCAAGTCAATTCTCCTAGTTGAATCTCCCGTGATCCGGAAAGCTGAAACAATCATCGCCATACAGTCTCGTATACAGTTTTCCAGGTACGTTTCTGTTAAGTGCGTTTATTTAATACATATTATTACTATGGGGTTCTTAATTATATAGTACACGTTTTTAATACAAAGCTCCTTTAATATAATTTTCCATGTTCTGAAAAACTGTAAATTTAGATGTTGAATTTTTATTTAGTTCCTTTTTTTATTAAGTATTTTATGTCTTTTCGAGGTTTTTAAATAGTCAACAGATATTGCCATCTGTACGCAACCGTTTAGAAGTAACATATAAAATGGACAAATAACTTGCAATAAAATAAAATTGCAACTATAAATTGAGATATAAACTATCCCATCGTTTAATTTGGATTAAATTACATACATACAAACATAAGCTCACGCCTGTATCCCATGGGGGTAGGCAGAAACTTTGACTTTCCAAGAAGCTACGATCCTGACACACATCTTTCGCCTCATCCACAGTCATACATCTCGTCATGCATTCGCGTCGGTTTCGGGTGCTACGCATTTTGCCTTTTTTAAACAGACCATTTATTTGGTCGTGATAGCTTCGTCTTGGTCTCCCGATCCCGACCCTGCCACTGCCACAGTCAGTCGGCTTTCATCCATTCTTGCAACACGACCAAACCATCTTAACATACTTCTCTCCACTTTGGTCACCACATCATTCTTCAACTTGCATTTCTCCCTTATCATGCTATTTTTCATTCAATCCACAAGGGTGACTCCACACATACTATAAACTACATACGACAAGCCAATTTGAATAAAATCGGTTAAGTAATTTAGACATCCATTGCGGACAAACAACGTGACATGTAATTTATATATAATAATATATAAAGCAACAGTTATTTGAATAAACTACTTATTGGATACATTCAATAAAACAGACAAACAGACAAACATTCAGACAAAAAACTTATAAAACGTGACGTGAAACCAAATGAGAGCTTAGTATGATTAAGTCATAACATAACATAACTTCACGCCTTTTGTTACCCGAAGGTGTAGGCAGCGGCTGTTAAGCCTCGTCTCGCCGTTATTTTTACGTCCCAAATGGAATAGGTGGCGAACCTATTGCCATACCGGACACAAAGTTTTGAGTCATCGATATTTATCACACATATCTTTCGAAAATAATTTCGAAAAGTCATTGGTGTGAGCCAGTGTCTGGAATCGAAACTGAATCAGAAGCCGTGTGCTCGACCACTGCGCCACCGAGACTTATATGATTAAGTCCTTTCTCAATTTCAATTCTCGTTTACTAATAGTAGGTAAGTAGGAAACCTCCAATACTTTTTATATTTCACTACAAAGTTATTTTATACTGGAGAAAACCGCAAGTTTTAATCAGCTATTAATAAAACTTGTCATATTTTTTTCCGCTTTAAAGGAAGTTTTAATATTACTCGAGGCTAAGGTAATTATTTTATACAAATCCTAGAATACTATCCCAGACAACAGAAACAGACAGAAGCTGTAACTACAAACAGGGAAAATTGCATTATTATTATTATGTTTTGAAAACGTTCAATAATTATTTTATTATGAACATGACTTTTAATTCAGGACATATGAATATTTAAGATAAAATTAAATATAATAATAAACACAAAGTTCTTAAAAAAAAACTCTGTCACTTTTGTGTAGCGTGCATAGAAAAAAATGTTTCTATAAAAAAGTGATACTTATTGTCGTAGTCGGCGTCGACATTTTTTTATAGTCAAACCCGTTCAATGACATAAAATAGCACAATATCCAATCTTTATTCAAAATTATACATGCATCTTTTACATTCAGAAGACATTGCATAAAATTTCAGCTCTTCACATATATGAAAGGATTATTTCTCACTCGACAAATTTATACATGAATAATTGAAATGGCAGTTGCAAAATTATTACTGAATACATGAATTGTGATAATGATACAGACGCTGTCTTCAAATTTGAATCTTATATCAACAACAATTAATACGACAATTGAAAATTCGCAAACATGTTTAAAATAATGCTTTAGTATTTTTATACACGTTGCATTTTTAAATTCGAGTAAACAAGATGAATGGGATGAAATAAAAAAAAAACATCAAAAAAGCAAATTACAGGGGACGAAAGAAACTAAAAATGCCCGACGGATGTCTCGCTCGCTCGGGCTATAAGTATAAAATATTTGCATCAAAACAAGAGCGGACGGGAACAATAAGATGGAAATGCAAAATCCTGGTACGATGCGACGCACACTGGCAGCTCACGCTAATGGCCCACTGTTTATACTACACTGTGTAAACTGACACTTAATTTAAGTTTGGCTATTTTTGAAGTGGAACTTCTAATGTCTCGTGCAAGAGCGTTTAACGCTTTTAACGCCCCCTTGCTGCCACTATTTATATTATAATATAATGATGAGATAAAAATCCAAGATCCATATAAACTAAGGACGAAAAGGTATAGCGACTTCTTAAACTACCCGTACAGACATCTAGTAGCGAATGGCGGTACTAGCTGGTCATAATTGATATTACAAAAATGATAAACTCAGTTAACAACCTTTTATTTACATAACAAATGAATCTACTCGAGAATCATACTTGAAAAACAGATTAAAATTCAAAATAACAATATTAAATAATTATAACAGCAGTTTTAGTACGAAATAGTTTGTAAATGAATAAATTACTTATTTCAACAATCAAAATTTACTATCTTTCGGCGGATTACTAGGATGTTTTAAAATTGAGTTCTCTTATTTGAATTGATTACATAGAATGAGTTGATATTATCTAGTATTAAGATATTAATTATGAAAATAATTATTATGAATATTCATGCAGCATCAGTATTGATTTAAACATTTAAACAATAAAAGGAAATATCAAAACAGTTACGCTACATAATGAATTGTTAAATCACATAATTATAAATTTTGCGCATTTTACATAACTAACTAATAGATTTTAGTAATATCTTGACATAAATATGTAATAACATGTAATCATAATAAATCAGTTTACCTAACAAAGTTTTATAGGGTTATTATTATATATATAGTTGACATGATATGCCGGTATGTATGTATGTATGTAGAACGGCTGCGATGTCATATTTCCATACATTTCGAGCGTGTCACTTTTTTGAAAAACCACGCCCACAGCGTGACGTCTATTTCATTGGGAGCGGGGCGACTGGTTAGGAGACACACTCATTAGATTATCGATATTAATATCTGCAACGTGTGTTAAATTTATTATTTTTATATTGTACCAACGTTATTGATTCTGTGTAACGATAATCATAGAAAGTAAAACATGTTAAATACTTTAATCCGACATATTAATACCTAAAACATATTTTTCCAACAGCATATAAAATTTAATTATAAATATTTTACTGTCCTTGAAACTATACATATTTATTAAATATTTGCCTTTTGTAAGGGTTGGCCTCACAGTCCTGGTTAAATAACGAAGCCGAACGTCGACATATACCTCGGTTACTGCCCGTTTGAGAAGAACGAGATGATTTTCCATCGGCGATTGGTCAAATTGGTGAAAACTTATACTGTCAAATAAACTGCTGCCAATGTAATTACGAAGCACTTTGGTTGAAATGTGTGGTGTTAGAATAAAGTAGGGACAAAGCAATACATGAGCTGATACTCGAATTATTATTGAATTAATTTATCGATAAGTCCTAAGACTCAACGATACATGGAGTGCCAGGTGTATTGTGTATTTTGTTCGATTCGACGTACATTACGCGTATAACTTATGCGCGCATAGAAAATATTATATAACTATTTAGAAAAATCGACGCGCATGCATAAAAAGAGTTATGAAAGTCAACGAAGTGAGTGAGGTGTGCCTTATGGCGCTCCGTTCTCTCTGCTTACCCCGCAAGGGATTTGGCGTGAAGATATGTATGTATGAATAACTATTACTAAATGTTAATTATTAAACCTAAGGAAACAAATAACTAAGGAACAACAGCCGCTGCCTACACCTTCGGGTAACAAAAGGCGTGAAGTTATGTTATGTTATGTTAAACCTAAGGAACCGTATGATTTGTCTTATTTGTGTAACATAACATGACTTCACGCTTTTGTCTACCCGAAGGTGTAAGCAGTGGCTATTAAGCCCCGTTATGTTTACGTCTTAAGTGGAATAGGTGGCGAACCTATTGCCATACCGGGCACAAAGTTTTTAAGTCATCGATATTTATCACACTTATCTTTCGAAATTGGAAAGGTTCATTCGGATTCGCACCCGCGATCTCTGGTTTCAAAAGCCGTGTGCTCGACCACTGGACCACCAAGACTAAATTATACTTAGTGTGTAATTTGTTACTTTGTGTAAGTAAATGTATATATATACCTACTTACTCGTATATGTAAGTTAATCTTAATTATTAAAGGCAAGTACAGGTGAAAAAATTAAATACCATTTATTTTTTTCTAAAAACTGGTTATATTATTTTTTTACATATTATCAACGAAGAACAAGATTTTGTCGCGTGCGAACGAACTAAGAAACGATTTGTCTGTGTTCCTTTACATTTTGAACTAGGAGCTGAGGGAGCGGGCGAACTGAAAGAGCGAACTAGGTTGTTGAGAAACGGCGACCTAAACTGAGCGATATCCGTCGTGAACTACTATGCGCAAGCCTGGAATACATGTCATAAAGTTCCACTTCTATAGCGCGGCGGGACACCACGCAATTTTTTTTTTTTGTGGGACCCGCATTATGTTACCTTATATTTTTATATACAGTTTTAATTATTTCTTTAATACTAATTTATTGTTAATGACGTTGACCCAGGTTTTAAAAAAATGTCATTATCTAAACATTAAATTATTTTTTACTCTTATATGCAACGATGTAAAAAGTTTTCTAATTTAACGTAGAATATTTGAGTAGTTTAATGAGTATTTAGTCATAAATTAAGCAACAACTATTTATACTTATAACAATATTTTCGAAAGGATTTACGGTCAGTCAGTTGGTTGTTTAATTCAGAAATCAAAGCAAGGTATCAAAATGCTAACTTTGGCAGTCCAGACTGTAAAAGTTTTTTTTTTACTTATTCTACATAAAAATTCCTTTTTAATAAAAACCACAATATATCTAATAAAATGCTCTTCGCTAAATGAGAATCCTTAAAGTGTTAATTTTGATAGAATACGAAATTAAATATGTCATGAAGGAACAAAATATAAATATGAAATTGAGATTTTTCTTTGATCTGTGAAAAGACCAATGAAAATAATTGACGTGAATTGATAAAATTATACTTTCTTTTGAAATCAGTACTAAAAAGTTTGTTTTGTCAGTTTTAACACGTTGCCGAGAAGAAAATGTTCACAACGAACTTAAGCAAGTGTAAGCCGTGAATAAAGGTTTTGTATTTAACTACGAGCTTCGTAATTCGCTACTAATTAACGAACGTTGCAATGTTCTTACTTGAGCAAGTTTGAAATTAGTAAGATGATTCATTTTGAATGGTCATATACATGGAAGAAATGTTACTTATTAAATTTTATCATGTTAACACAGATCTTAAATAAAAGTAGTTAATTATACATTAAAACTTTCGGTGGTCTGGATGTTCAGTTACCCACTGGTGAATCAAATAATAGTGGGATCGAATTCGCACTCATAACAATGATTTCTCAAAATCATTTTCGGAAGATATGTGTGACAAATATTGCCGACTGTCAACATTGTGCCCGGTGGGTAACAGTAAATTCCACTGCCTATTTTATTTGAGGCAAAATTATGCTATTATATTACTTAGGTTGTTACATTTTTTTAAACAGTTAAAACTTTGATACTCTCTTTGATACAGTCTTTGAGTTACTGAGTTACGAGATGACTGACAACTTTGTGCCCAGTGTATGGCAATAGGTTCGCCACCTATTCCATTCGGGACATAATATTCGGCAAATCGAGGCTTTAAAAGCCGCTACCTATAGCTTATAAATTATTTAATATTGGAAAAAAAAACTTGAATTGATTAAATCATTAGCATTTAAATAACTTCTGAAGCTATTTTTTTAAAAACTAGAGTAATAATATACTAGGCTTTCGATTTGCATGAAAGATAGAACGAGAATGTGCATAATAAAGACGGTCTCTTTCAAGCAATTTTGTCCTTCCAAAGGTTGCCTGGAAGAATTTGCTTTAAGAGTTAAGGCCCATTTGTATTATATAATTGATTTGTCATCAATGTATGTTCTTTTGTTTTTTAAGGTAAACAAATAATGCATTATTTATCTAGCTATTTAATAATGTTTTATATATATCGTTGGGCCTCGTGGCGCATTGGTTAAACTACGGGCTGCAGCAATGAGGTCGGGGGTTCGATTCCCACCCGAGCACAAATATTTGTGACAAACATGAATATTTGTGTGGCGTCTGGGTGTTTTTCTATGTATTATAAGTATGTATTTACAAAAGAAAAGTATATATGTATTAATATCCGTTATCTAGTATCCATAACACAAGCATTTAGTTGCTTAGCTTGGAACTAGAGGGCGCTGTGTGTATTGTGTTCAAGATATTATTATTATTATACATACATCCATATCACTCACACGACGACGATACATGATATTACTTACTATAAATGTAATTACAACTTGTACACCTTTAAAAGCGAGATTCTTCTTTGAGTTTGAACGTTATAATTATCTCGTTTCCTTCTACAGCTGTACAAGGCTCTTGAATTCGCAATATGTGTACCAGAAAATTGATTAACACGCTTGCTTTCATTACTTACGAATATTATTAATAAGTACGTATAAACGAAATAACGAACAGAGTAGAAGTTGATATATATTATTTATTGCATTTATTTTTTATGTAATTTTGTTTATTGCTGGAAAGTATTTTGCAAGGAGATATTGCATATTGTAACAAAAACTGCATTTTCATCTCGTTTCCAGCCAGAGAATGCCTGGCTATAGAAAAATATTGTCACCTTTTTTAAGGGATAGGTGGGTCACCTGATGGTGAGTAACTGCTCACCACCTATGAACACTGTGATGTGTTGCCGTCCTATAAAGGATTAAAATGGGAAAGGAAGGCTAAAGGGGTTTGGGCCTCCAGATAACTCTCGGCCGTACGAAATGCGGCACGAACTACTTCACGCCGATTTCCGAGAGGTCGTAATATTTCACCAATTGAGCCAGCCTATTCATGCAGCTAACTGCAAGACTCTACCATCTCATCTCCTTCCATCTCATCTCCGCCCGTTTTCTTCTCAGTTTTGACGAAACGACGGAGCCAAGCGAAAATATTTTTTAAGTTTATTTTTCATCGTATATTTATAAAACATATATCTCCTGAAACCTCGATCATGTAAAAACTGAGTAATTTTATGTTGATCTTCAGACTGATATTGGTATTTCAACAGTCAAGCTCCACCTGCATAACTCTACCAAAGTAGTTGTAGTAATCTAGAAGTTTCCAATTGAAAAAAAAAGCATGTTCTGTATTTTTATTACAATAATTTAAGTTAAAATTATTATATAATAAAACATAAATAACAAGCATGTAATTTATGAGTACGTACATTTTATATGATCTAAAAGCATTTTCATTTGCATACGGGATCATATTATGTTTATGGCACCAGATATTATTTATTCTATTGCGATCATTTTGGAAGGCTATGTCTTCGTATTCATTGCTATTTGTATATTCATCTTCGACTATATAATTTGAAATAAAATGTATACAATTAAGTTCATTTGAACTCGTAACGAAACACAGAGATGCAGGTTTATTTAGAGATTTTTTTTTGTTATCATACCGTTTTTCTTATGAGTAAACTGCAAGAGTGAACAAAAGATGTGCTTAAAACAATATGTTATGGTCGATGGGGGAGGGGGAAGAGAGAGGGGGCTGGCATCCGGATACCTCTCTCACCGAATGAAATGTGGCATGAGCCGCTTTACAATAAAATTCCCAGAGGTCGTGATTGGGTTGGTAAAGGGGTAAAGGGTTGTTTTTATAAAATATTTGCTTGCAATGTAAATATCTCTATGTACATGAATTATTTGGAATTTGCCACAGAAGAGCCACGGAATCAATAGCCGTTTGCAGCTTATTTAATAATCTCGCGCGGTTCAAAAACATTCCCAAGATTTAAAGGAATTATGTTACGATATTTTGGAAGTCTCTTGGGTATATATTGAAACGGTTTCCATTAGGTTTTTCTTGTATAATATTACACACTTTTGAACATTGAACACTACTTCCTTCCTAAGAAGCGTAGTTAAGCGTAGCATTTAAGCAGGCAACCAAAAACAAACATAACTTGTCAAAACTAATAAGTACGCTAAAAAACTATAATAAACAAAGAAACAAATTCAGCTTCTTTTAAAAATAATTATAGTTAGAACACTAACAATATTTCCCTATTTCAAAGTTTTTGCTTTTATTTACAAGTACTTACATTTTAAATTATCCACCAGAGTGGCTTACGAAGGATGTTCATTAATTTAAAAGTTACCAGCTCGCGGAGCATCATGGGGTGCTTCTGTATTAAAAGAAGTGAATTAAATTGTATTATTAATTTTGATAGATGTTTACGTAAAGATTTCTATAAGGTTAAACAGATTAAATTATCACAACTATTTTGTATTTTATTTTAATATCAGTCTTAACAACAAATTACAATTCACCAAATATTTGGCGAATTATAATTTGTTTATCAAAACAACCTTTTAGGATTATATCGCGTTTATTTCTTATTTATTTATATTTATTTCCCGACGTTTCGAACACTTTACAGAGATCATTTTCACGAGTGATGACGAAATGATCTCTGTAAAGTGTTCGAAACGTCGGGAAATAAATATAAATAAATAAGAAATAAACGCGATATAATCCTAAAAGGTTGTTTTGATGAGTGAGATTCGCGAAAGACTTAACAATAAATATATAATTTGTTTTCCGCTTTTTTTCTTTGTTCGAAATTTTCTAACAAATAAATTTCCTGGATATAAATATCCATACTAATTTAGCGAGAAGTATTTATTTGTCAAAGTTTATATAAAGTAGTCTCGGTGGTCCAGTGGTAGAGCACCCCGCTTCTGAATCGCGGAGGTCGCAGGTTTAAATCCTGGGTCATACAAATAGCTTTTCGAAATTAATTTCGAAAGTTATGTGTGATAAGTATCGATGACTGAAAACTTTGTGCCCGTTTTGGCAACAGGTTCGCCAACTATTCCATTTGGGACGTAAACATGATGTGTGAAGTTATGTTATGTTATATAAAGATAAGTATTGATGACGTTTTTCTAAAACAACAATATAAACAACATTACGCCAAGTATCTTATATGGTTGGCAGATAGAATGAAGTGCCGTAAGACACGAATATTCGACGTTCACAACTCTTGTCAAGCACGTTTGTAGATTTGTGTGGCTCCAATTTGGTCTAAGACTCCTACATTTTTCCGCTATGCTCTCTAAATGAGCTTAGTCAATCTTATATCATCCATTGTTTTCTTCACCGAGCCAGCCTTACTTTAACACCGACCTTTTTGCTGTAACAAACATTACGTATTTATGTTTTATTAATAGTATGTACTATGTATGTATATTGTATTGTATGTACATTTGAAATAACACCGTCAAAGGAGAAAGAAGAGTGAATTTAGGTCACAGCACATTTATGTAATATAATATGTTTATATATACTTATGTATATATATGATTACTGAGAATTGTCAATTGTATTAAATCAGTGGCAATCCTAATTTGATTGAAACAAGGTCATTGAAGGTGTAGGCAGCGGCTTTTAAGCCTCGTCTCGCCGTTATGTTTACGTCTCAAATGGAATAGGTGGCGAACCTATTGCCATACCGGGTACAAAGTTTTTCAGTCATCTATATTTATCACACTTAACTTCCGAAAACAATTTCGAAAAGTCATTGGTGTGAGCCAGTGTCAGGATTTGAATCCGGACCTCCGGATCAGAAGCCATGTGCTCCACCACTGCGCCACCGAAACTATATATGTATATGTATAATAATATGTTTAAATATTTTATATTGGCAATAGGTTCGCCACCTATTCCATTTGGGACGTAAACATAACGGCGAGACGAGGCTTAACAGCCGCTGCTTACACCTTTGGGTAACAAAAGGCGTGAAGTTATGTTATGTTATGTTATGTTATTTTATATTGAATTTTGTTATATAGAAATTATGCTATTTACTAATGTACGATTTACTATTGCCGGTTAAAGAGCAATATTAGGTATACTCATAATCTACACTGCATTTGACTGGATTTTTTAGGTTTATCGCTAGCAAACAGCTGCATGAATGGGCAAATGGTTCGACCGGTGAAATTCCACGACCTCTCAGAAGATTGACGCAAAGTGCCTCATGCCGCGTTTCGTTCGGTAAGAGAGGTACCCGGAGGCCCACCCTCCTTCCCCATCCTTCCCTATCCCTTAAAAGTCGGCGCCGCAACAGTAACACTATATGTATTGTTGGTGTCCAAGGGCGGCGTTGGTTGCTTACAGTCGGGTAACACGCCTGCTCGTTTGCCCTTCTATCACATAAAAAAAATTGTATTTATTGCGAGTAGGTACTTAGACGAATCAATATATCAGTGCCAACTGGTCACACCCCCACTCGGTGTATCACCAAGATTTTGGATACAATTAATATGGATCATTTATCAAACCTCCCCCTAAGCATTATTAGATGAACGTTTCCTATTCATATATTAAAGCTTTTCTTGGGCTAGTGATTGTTATTGAATTGACAGCTGATGAATTTGTTTATTGTCGGATAAAAATGTCCGATTCTTCTGAATAGGAAAATGTTTTCAAGAGTGTATATCTGTCAAAAGATTTAGATTAGAGATTTAGTCTTTTTTTAGTTCGTTTTTTTTTAATTTATGAGGATCAGTTATTAATTTATTCTATGCTAATTGGATAATCTGTGTTACTGCAGATATTGACAGGTTTCCTTTGATAACATTGACTATGGCTGGTAGCACTGTGAAAGGACGTATGTTTACATCTTCTTTCTTGCGGGAATAGGTTCGTCACTTATTCCATTTGGGACGTAAACATAACGGCGAACAGCTTAACAGCCGCTGCCTACAGCTACGGGTAGAAAAAAGCTGCTAAATAATGTTATATTTTCTTTGTTGAGACACTGTCTTTTTAGACCGTCGGAATATATACATGAGAAAACGTGAAGAAGAAAACATGAAGTAAGATGCCAGTAAAGAGACATGTCTGGGTTTTAGCAGAGTTGAACCTTACAAGGTTGGCATCTGCCCATTCAGAGACAGCCCTAAGTGTAAGGTTAACCCGCTCAACCATAGCCTCTCTCTCCAACTGGACCTATTCACGACTGGTTCGAGCACTGACTCGATACCTGTCAACGATCGTGCTATCGTCAGCATAGCCGTAGATACCCGGTGCCAGCAGATCGTTGACATGCAGCAGGAAGATGGTCGCGGAGGGCCTCTGAGGAACACCCGCATTGGTCAACATAGACTCCGATCTACAGCCGTCTACAATGACACGCAGAGATCGATCCCTCAGGAAGTCCCCAATCCAGAGCCTCACAGCAGATATGTGTGGCATACACTAGAAGGTCTCGCATTGATTGATTCCGACGAAAGCCGTATTTTGGATCGCTTAGGAGATCATTATGTTCAAGGTATGCCATTAAGTGCTGGTTTATCACGCACCCCATGACCTTGCATAATATTGAGGTAATGGAGTTGAGTCGGTAGTTGGCAGGGTTGGCCCGACTGCCCTTTTGGGTACAGGTTGTATATTGGCCAGCTTCCAGGATTTCGGCACGATTCCAGTTTCAAGGAAAGGCGATAAAGGCGAGTCAATACAGGAGACAACTCGGGTGCATAAGTTTTTAGTAGTATAACTGGAACACCGTCCGGCCCACTGGCTTTGTTCACATCTAGACGACGCAATGCTCTCAGTACGTCTTTGTTTTTGATGCGGATCTCCGTCATCGACGAATCACATTGAGGTATTTGGGGGGATTAGCATTGCCAGTATCTAGACGTGAGTTGTGTGCAAAGAGAGAAGCAAATAAGACTGCTTTCTCACTAGCGGTACTTGGAAGTAAACCGTCAGGTTTCAGCAGTGTAATGATGACCGGCAGAAGTTCGTTTCAACCGCTTTGGCGAGCGACTAAAAAGTGCAGTAGAAAGCTTTGCGCCAATGTTTTGTATGCGGTTGACGCGTGCCTTCTTGAGTGCCCTTCTGTAGGACTTGGCGGCTATGTTAAAGGCTTTCTTCTTTGACCTTATGTCCGGAGATTTACGCTGTCTAGAGTCAACCCAGGATAGTTAAGCTAAATGTTTTTCTTGTTCAGCAACAGTGCATTCGATGTTAAACCAAGGTTGAGCTTTGCCATAGATTGATACGTCAGAGAATGGAATGAAATATTCCATCGCCTGACGCACCACATCGGTAATAGCGTCCGCACTCGATGGATCTTTAGAAGAAAAGCAAACCTGCTGCCAAGGATTAGACGCAAAAAAGTGTCACATCTCGTCCCAGTCTGCCGACTTGTATGGTTGTATTGTTTTAACGCCCATTTTTGTAGATTACACTTTAATAGATTATAAGACACTTTTTATTAACGTTAGACCAAAATATAATAAAGTATCTAATAATAATAATAATAATAATAATCATTTATTTCTCTCAACACAAAAAGCATTAAAATCAGTACAAACATTAGTTTATAGGCAAGATTTTGTGAGAGACTGGCATCCGCACTAGGAAATATTTTCCTGTCAAACAGATTGCCAGGCCCCCACCAACTTATTAGATACATTATTTTGCAGTGAACATAGGTGCTGAACATTAACTTTTTTTTTTTAATCAATTGACAATTTAAAAAGGTAAAGTAAATTAGTTAGTAATACATAAACTCAGACATAAACGGAAAACCCGCCAACCAGTCCACAGCAGAGGCCGCTAGTGCTTGCTTGAACCCAGCAAACGACCCCACCATCAACCGGCTAGCAGGTTCTCAGTTTCATTATAATTAAGCTTTAATAGCCATTTAGTTAAGGATTGTTTACACTGAAATTTAGACAAAGAGTGCAGTGACAAGATTCTGTTCAGCCTGTTGTATAAGTGACTGCCCAAAAAACAATATGATCTATGTGCTAGGCTAGTTTTAAACAGCATAATCGAACAAACCTTATAGTTTCTGCGGTCACTGAGCGATGCAGTAGTAGGACTATAATGCGATTCCGCATGTTTCCTCAGTATCAGAAGCAACACAAACAGTTGACGGACTGTTAGTACCTCGCATGTACGATACAATTCATCAGTAGGGTGGAAAAAAGGGAGAAAATGGGCTACTTTTAAGACGGCTCTTTGAGCACGTTCCAGAGACAGCATAGCAGTCTTACCAGCGCCGCCCCAGGCTGTAATGCAATATGATAAGAGAGACTGACAGAGAGCAAGATAGGTGGTTCTGATGATTGCTTTGTTGGCAACATGCCTAAGATTTCTAAATATATAGATAAGTTTTCTTATTCTAGTCGTCAGCAGTGCTATATGAGATTTGAAATTAAGATTTTTGTCGATAATGACTCCCAAATATTTAATACTATCAACCTTTTGTAGCACTGGACAATCACATGACGGTGTTAAGGTATTCCGACATTTGTGAGCAGTTATACTGAAGTTGAGATCGTACTCAACGTTCAGGTTAGTTAGGGAAACTTGCATGTATTTGGTCTTATCAATATTTAGGGCCAGTGAGTTGTTCAAAAGCCAAGAGCTAACCCTATCAAAACCAAGTTGTGCATAGCGATATACTTGATTCCATGTGTCGCCTTTAAAAATCAGGGCAGTGTCATCCGCGTACATGACAATTTTACCATTGGGAATTTTTAGTTCACAGAGATCGTTGATGAGTATTAAGAAGAGGGTTGGACCAAGTATACTTCCCTGCGGGACACCACAATTTACTTCCAAGTAATCACTTTTCGATTCACCTATCCGCACACACTGAAGTCGATCAGTTAGATAACTTCGGAAGAGTTCCAGCTGAATTTCGCGAATACCCATCCTCTCCAAAGCACGAAGAAGAAGAGTTGGGGAACAAGTGTCGAAGGCCTTAGCTAAGTCTAGAAATATAACAATGATTTTCTGTTTAGCATCTAGATGTTGAATAATATGGTCTGTAAGGTTATGAACAGCGTCACTGGTAGATTTATTAGCACGGAAACCGAATTGGCAGGAGGATAGGAGATTCTTTGATTCTAAATAGTTCGTTAATCTTTTATGAATAACTTTTTCTAGTATTTTAGAGAAGGTAGGCAAAATGGAAATAGGCCGATAATTATTAATACTGTCTTTAGCACCACTTTTGTGTATTGGGTGTATTAGCGATCTTTTGAATGCAGAGGGAAATATTCCCAAGCTGAGAGACAAGTTGCATATATGAGCCAACGGGGCGGCAAGAAAATCAACAAATCTCCTTATCAATCCCGCAGAGAGGCCGTCGCATCCTGTCGAAGAGCTGTTTTTTAGGTTAGTGATTATAGTTTTTATTTCTAGTTCATCAGTAGGGAATAATACAAAGGAATTAGGAGTGGAAGTTTGACCCAGTGAGATAGATGCAGTACTCGTAGCAGGAATCGAGTTAGCTATGTTTCTGCCTACATCGACAAAAAACTTATTAATGACATTTAGGGATTGAAAATTATCATTATTATGTATAAGATGTGCAGCAGACTGTTTAACTTTGGTGGTACCAGTTATAGTTTTAATCACATCCCACAATTTTTTGTTATTATATTGTAATTTAGAAATAGCTGCCCTCTCATAGTTACGCTTTGCATTTTTTATAAGCAAGTTTGTATAATTACGATACCTGAAAAATGTAATTCTTACGGTATCATTATCTGGATATTTTTTAAACTTGGAATGTAGTTTATCTCTGTTCTTTATACATCTTAATAAGCCCGGTGTGATCCACGGTTTGATAATCCTCCGACGCCTTGGGACTTTTTTATTTGTTGTGCATAGGTTTAATATGCGTCCCATAGTAGTTATTAAGAAATCAGTAGCTACATTGACATCCTGTATAGTAAAGATTTGATTAAGGTCCACATCATTTAGTATATTAGCAAATAAATTAAAATCTATATGAGTAAGGGTAGTCAATGCCTTACACCTGGAGCTAGGTAATTTAAGACTTATAATTACAGTGTAGTGGTCAGTAACAGTGGTAGGAGCTATAATGCATTTAAGAAGTTGTTTGGTCTTGATAATGACGTGGTCGAGACAAGTATTAGAGTGTGTCGGTATATTAAACGCGGACAACATACCGTGAGAGGCTAACAAGTTGAGATAACTTTCAGCTCGAGTGTCCGCGGATAAAGAGGAAATATCAATATTAAGATCACCGGTCACTATCAGGGTTTTATATGAGCTAAGAGTAAGTAATGTAGAATGCATGGTTTCTAGGAACTTGGAAATGTTACGTACACTAGGTGGTCGATATATTGCAAGTATTGCCATATTCAAATCAATCTTTATGAGTAGGCAGTTTGCGTCCATAATAGTACACGGCTCTGAAACCACAAATGAGTGGGTTGTTCTAAAATATACTGCCACACCTTCATTTTGCGTTTTGTGATTTAAAGTAGTGCAGTATTGATATCCATCAATGGTAGGCATGTCATGGTTACTGGGTAGCCAGCACTCGGTAAATATGATCAAATCCCAATCGACCGCGGCACGACCCAAAACAGTGTGAAAACTATCAATGTTGCGTTTAATACTTCTGATATTTTGTACAATTACGTTAAAAGAAAATTGATTAGTATAAATCGAGTTCTTGCACTTATCTATATCACAAATCGTGCTACAGCCCGGGGACAACATGTCTAGGTCGTGATTTATGGAATTATCGAATTTAAAGAAAATAAAAATTTAAGTTTGCATTGTAACTTGACCAAAAAAACACACAATCGCCCCACAACACCTTGTGAGAGACAGTTTTCGAAACTTATACAACAGTTGAAGAATACGTCCTTCTGATACGATGAGATACAGAAAACAAAAAAAAACAAAAATAAACAAAAAACTCAAATACATAAACTTCTTCTTTGTCCAGTCGGGCAAAGAAATTACTAAGTACAGGTAACAATATCCTGAAAACTCAAGATACGTTAAGTTAACTATAACAATTTCATATAGTTGGTACAAATCTAAACACACACTGTATAGGCAACGCCCAAAAAACAACACAAATCTACTATAAATCAAGTTAAATTTCGTTAACTTCCATATTTTATCAAAATACGGATAGTAACAGAACATATAAACACGAACAAAAACATAAAACTCCCCCCTCTGCAGTCGGGTAAACATTGAATTGAGTACAGGGGAATGGTGACAATGTCCCGATGACTCAATATACGCAAAATATAATAATATAAGCAGTAGGTACATAACTTCGAACACACAATATAGAAAATGTATGAACAGTAATAGTATATATCCAGTAGCGTAATAAAAGTTAATAAAGCAGTAAAAAAAATAAAAGCGGGTATTTAAACATGCAAGTTGGGCAAATAGTGTCCGTCATTTCTGTTGTTTTAATTTATCTAGAATACCTTCAGAATGGATAAAAATTGCTCGGTCACCTTCCTTCTTTTTAATATATACTCTCCCGAAGGACGTCCAGCAATAAGAGAAATGGTGGGCTCTTGCAAAATTTCTAGCAGCAGTATACAATTTCCTGGAGTGAAAAGTTAGGTTTTCGGATAAATAGATAGGTATCTCTGGGCCTGTCATTTCTAGTGACGTGGTGGACAATTTTTTTGCACTATTTTGTATGTTGTACTTGCGCACCGCATGTAAAAAATTCTCCTTTAGCAGGATTGAGCAAAAGTCCACAACCACAGGCTTCCCTTGGGTAGATCTAGTACCAAATCTGTATATGTTTCGAACGTCGGACTTCTGTACCGGTATGTTCAAAGTTTGACCCAATTTAATAATAATATTACATAAATCTTCTTTCGACTCGGACTGTTTTACAGGAATGTTTCTCACAACCAAGTTTGAAATCTTCTCACCTCTCTCAAAATCCTCTATTCGCTTTTCCAAATTCCCTATATAGACCAGTTTATCCTTATAATCTCCTTCTAGTTTATCAAATTTGCTTTTCAGTTCCTCATACTGGTGGGAAATGAACTCAATAGAGGCGACAATGTTAACATTTTGAGATTTAATTTCGTTTACAGCTTGCAGTATAACATTACACTTTTTCTCATGATTGTCCTCGTACGAGGCCAGCATATTTCTCATCTCAGCCAATATACTCGACGAGTCTTCCTGTTCGTATTTACGTTTTAGGCGTTGAGTAAGTATACCATCAGTTCGTTCAGTTGTGCAACTTACAGAATTAATATTGGAATCCGATTCACTTCGTAAAATAGGCACCACTGACGACTTTTTTGCTGACATTTTTAGTTAGTTGCGATCGATATAACTTTGAGAACAGTTTACAAAGAATCTCAGTATAATTTTGACTTGGATAGTGTGCGAAGATAATCAATAATTACGCACTTATTGAAAGTAACTCGGAAACACAGTGCACACGTCCGTTCACTACAAAAGCTCGTTAGGGAGGGAGTCTCTAAGTATCTATAAAATTGTTTCCTTTCCCAATTGTCAATTATAAGATACAAAATTTGTATAAATTTAGATCAAATAGAATATACAGTTGAGTCCGTGACGCGAGGTAAAACAAAAAAAGTAGACCGTAAAATATGTTTTGCTTCAAATTGTTGCCTAGAGCTGGATCGATGCGTGGTAAAAATGGCGCTTCAAATAAATTCATGTCACTCGTAAATACTTTGCATAAATTGAATCTCTGATACCACAACAAAGACCGTGCAGGTAGTTGTTCTCGATAAACAGAACGATTGGAACTCTTTTGTTAGAATGGTTGTCCAGGAATTATTACATGCCGGGAAACACCGAAAATGTAGAATATGGTGCCCCCAATTTATAATAGTAAGTATGGCAAAAATAATATAAACATTAAAGATATTAAAAAAAATATATTTTATCTATAAAATATAACATAACATAACAACATAACATAACTTTACACTTTTTTCCTACCCGAAGGTGTAGGCAGTGGATGTTAAGCATCGACTCGCCGTTATGTTTATGTCCCAAATGGAATAGGTAGCGAACTTATTGCCATACCGGGCACAAAGTTTTTAGTCATCGATATTTATCATACGTAACTTTCGAAATTAATTTCAAAAAGTCATGTTAAATATCACAGTATTATTAATAGGAGACACGTAAACATGCAAGCGAATCACCTGATAGTAAGTGACTATTGATGCCTGTAGACGTCAGCAAAACTAAAATAGTCATAACTTAGCTTTTAAGCTAGGATAAGGAAGAGGATAAATGGAGGAAGGAGCAATACCTGATATATGTGCTATATAAATTTAAAAAACCAATATTACAAAACCGAGCACGGAAAACCGTGTTAAAACTAGTGTTTTATTTTATTCTCATTATTTCTACGGGAACATTATTCCGAGCAATATTCCTCGTATGCAGTTTACAAAGTGCCATGAAACGTGACGCATCATTACGTGGTGCGGTGCCTCATATTCATATAATAGTGAGCGGCAGAGAAATAAAATGTAATACTACGTTCATTTTTTTAGATTTTTTTTTGAAAGTTTTCATTTATTTTTAAGATCTTTAAGATAGATTTATAAGATTTAGCTTTAGTTTTTTCAGTGTTCTGAAGATAGAGCACTCATTTATTGAATCTAGAAGTTTCCTTCCAAAGCCTAGGTTAAAATAAAATAGAATAAACTTTATTGTATACCACAAACAGAAAAAAAACAAACTAGAACTTAAAAGTTAAATTCGGGCAGGAGCAATGCAGGTACTTTGTCTTCTCTCTTTCTTCGTGCCCAGCCTACAATTCGAGCTATGATGATTACTCATTTGTTTCTCATGCTGCTATGAAATTCTCTACCACTTTATCATAGATATCTATCACAAATAACTTTCAAAAAACCATTAATGTCAGCCAGGTCTCGAATCCGAGACCGGGATGCTAAGTCTCTAGATTAATGAAAGACCTTTATAAAAACTAAACATACATCAAAGTAACACATCAAATAAAATCATCATTAATGTGTGGTAAATTTGAGACTCGTATACATTACATTTGCTATCAAATACAATTTAAATCGTAAAGTACTTACATTTGCAGTTTAACGCCTACGTTAATATATCGAAATGAATTTATATTGAAATCAAAAGTGATTTAATGTTTACACCCACAATTTAATTTGAATATTTATTACTAATAAAAATTATGATACAATGTTTCCTATAAATGATAATCGATTAAGTAATAATGGAACTAAAAAAGCTTTAGGAACATAGAATATTTATATGCTTGGAAGTGACATCAAATAAAAAAAAAACTATGTTAAAATACAACAAGATACTCAAAAACTTATAGGACGTCATTTCATATAATCAGTTAATCATTGTAAAAGGATCCGTACAATCAATCATAAATAAAAAAAAAACAGGTGAAGCAGTTACTGGCTGGTGAGACTACTTAAGTAAATACTTTTTGTATTATATAAAAAATAAAAACACAAACCAACTTAAGATGGAAAACCGCTAAAGAGTTATTTTTGTACCAATGTAGAATGTTTGTTCGTAACAAAGGTTTACTGAATTCCTATTTTGAAATTTGTAAATACCAAAATAGTTTTGTTTAGTCATTTAGGCCTGCATATTTTAGGCTGATTTTTAATAACCAAATTGTTGAGTTTTAAATTGCTCTTATTTTATAATTGTCAAGGAAATAAAATTTAGTTAATACTTAACATTTTGATATACTGTTAACGACTGAATTACTTAGACACGATGATTAAAACAAGAAAAACTCATTAAACAGTATCTCCTCTCAAATAATTAGGTCAATATAATTGCTGTTGTTTCAGCGCTGAAAAAACAACAGACCTCTGAAATTACTTTCAATTAGGTATATCAAATTAATATTTCTTTTTCCTTTGACATTTATTGTTAGGTTCATTTTAATTACATGGGGGTTGATCTATCCAGGTTTGTGGTTTAGAATATTACGTAATTTTTATTTAAGTTGGTTTGTGGCTGTGTTTGTCCCTCATCATCCCTCATCATCATCAAGCTTTTAATTACGTCAATTACATTTCACACATCTTGCTTTTGTCAGAATAAATTACAGAGCGGCATTATGTTATTCATCCAGTATAACATAGCCGGTATAATAACATATGGAGGGTCAATGTGGCTTATATTTTATTTAGAAAATAAAAAAATAAATATAAATCTTTAGCCAACGTTATATTATGTGATATTTATCGATCAGTTAAAATTAAAAGTATTTTTTTATTTATGGAATAGGAGGGCAAACGAGCAAGCGTGTCACCTGATGGTAAGCAACCTGCGCCGCTCATGGACACCAGCAACACATATAGTGTTACTGTTGCGTTGCCGATCTCTAAGGGAGTAGGATGGGAAGGGGTGGTAAGAGGTAGTGGTATTTCACCGGTTGAGCCGGCCCATTCATGCAGCGAACTGCTTGGCTCTACCACTGTCACTGTATATTAAAGAATGTTTTGACGTCTGGGACCAATGAAAAATTGTTTCTACTTCTAACACGTACCGATATAAAAGGCGCATTAGAATAATTAAACACCTTTGCACTTACTTACAACCTGAATATTTACAGAGTTATTTTCGAAAGTATTCACCAGTTAAGTAAATTACAACATGTTAACAGCTTCCAATGACAAATCGGCTAGACATAGAGATGCAATTAAGTAGTATCTTGAAAGCAAGCTTTGAGAACCATAAAAATTTAGGCAGAATTTAAAAGAAAAGAAAGCCTTTCTCGAAAAAAGGCGGCATGAGACACTTTACGTTGATTTTCGTTAATTGACGGGCTTGTCAGTTTGCTCTCGTCTCCCAGAAAACATAATCTGTACATTAGTACGACGCATTTTTTAAAAATATGCATTCTTTCATTTTTGAATTCATTGATTCATTATCAATTAAAATTCAAATTGATTTGTACACTGTTCTTTTGGGAAATTACATCATAAATCCAGTCACATACGGCAGCCTTGGTGCAAGTCTCATTTCGTTTTCTATATCTGAATTAAAATATAACTTTAGAAGAAGATTATGTAAATTTTGTATTATTATAATGTTACAAATATACATAACATAACTTCAAGCCTTTTGTTACCCGAAGGTGTAGGCAGCGGCTGTTAAACCTTGTCTCGTTATGTTTACGTCCCAAATGGAATAGGTGGCGAAACTATTGCCATACCGGGCACAAAGTTTGTCAGTCATCGATATTTATCACACATAACTTCCGAAAACAATTTCGATAAGTCATTGATGTGAGCCAATCATAATTGTTTTTTTCAATTTGTTTGTTAAACAATCATAATTGTTTTTTCGAAAAAAAGTTATTTAAAATCAATTTTTCGCAAGGAACATATAAATAAATTCTTTTTGAAAAAAATAATTAATTCTTCTTTATAAACTATAGCAATGATACAAATCTTAAGTATGTTCACGCGATATGCTTAAACATAGAGAAAAATATTGTATCCATTATCTTATATCATATGACAAAAAGAGACAATGATTAAATTATCAAATACAACAAATCGAGTAAATTCTCATACACAAATGAAGAGCATACGTAAAATACATACCTGCAAATTCCCTTGTGACTTAACCGATAGTGCACACAAATGGAACAGGTCCAGAGAAAATATCTTTTACAACAAAGAAAAATATCGCATTTTATATTGGCAACATAGACAGTTTGCAAAGGCAATTCGTATCGACAAAAAGAATAAGTGCCCGGGGGATATTGAGAATTTACGGCTCGAAGGACCATCATCATTTCTCAGAGCAATACCACAACTAATCCGGGTGGGATTGTTTTAGTAGTGATGTACACTGATATGGCTATTATTGTATTGTGTGGTATTAGCAGTAATTGTTGTGTGATACATGCCTTGTATCGGATAATAAATAGTTCGATTAAACATGGATTTGCTATTAGTATTACGATGTTTCTTTGGTTTTGTTATTCGTATGATTTAAAATAAATTTGTTTGTCTTCGGTGGCTTGAAGGCTGAGCCACTTCTCAATTAGAAGCTTCAAATTCCAATCCTGGCTCAGATTAATGATCTTTCACCAGTTTGTGCACAATGACAATAGGTTTACGTGAAGCTATTTAAAAAAAATGAAGTCCTTAATAATCAGTAATTGTATAATAATACACCTTTTGAAAGAAAGGAATTACTTTCAGTAGTAGAGCTATGCATTTAAGCGCAGGAATGGACCGATTCGACCGGTGAAATACTACGACTAGTGATAAAATCGGCGTAATTTACGTCAGGTTTTACTGCATCTTGCCCTGCGAGAGAGATATGTGTAGGTTTTAAAGAAACTTCAATACCAAGTTCTTTTTTTTTATTTGTATTATATTTTTCTTTCAAAAATGTGTCAAGGTTAACACATCGAGAGGCTAAAGTTGGAGAGTTGGAGAAATCGGAGAGTTTGAATCTATCAAACTCTCCAATACTTTGGTTTGATAAGAAATTTCAACTTGTCGTTTAATAAGTCAATTTTCATATGAACCTTTGGGGATAGAACGTATAATTTATTCAGAACATAAAATTTATGTTAATAATAAGTGTATGCCATCTCACTGGAATGAATAACCAAGTTTCTGCTCCAAAAGTCTACGGGAACATGGGTAAGTTTATGATGTGAAGAGAGGAGAGGCCAACTGCTTGAACTATTTCTCAAATACTGTTGTAATATGATTTTGTATTCTAATAAAACTATATAATATTAAAAATCATTAAACATATTCACAAAAATCATTAATAATAAACAAAATATGCACATTCACATCATTTTATGTGGGAACTACTAATCAGGTATACGTATTAAATAAACGGAAAAAGTAGTTTGTCATAATAATTGCTTGATGATTTTGTTAGCATCCCATCAAAAGATCGATAGTGACTAAGGAGATATACATATAGTGCCAAGATGAATAGAAGTATGACAAATGGAAGGAAATGCACTTTTTATTAATAATAGTAAATATAATTTAAGAAGCAAAGACGTATTGGAAATATTGTAATTAATATTGTAATAGTTAATACTCATAGATGGATTAAGTTTTTCAAAATGAATATCTTGATCACGTGGTAGGGATAGAGCCTATTGCAAGAATTAGTTGTGACCAATGCTTGCATCCCTACCACAAAGGTTTGTTCTAACCTTTATTAATGTCACATATAACAACAACAACAAAATTGCCCACATTTAAACCCGAACCTTTTTAAACTAATTTCTCAAAGTTGTTCAAACCATAGAAAAAAAAAACCAGTCGTGAAGAGTCGAAACGAAATTTATAAAGCCATAAAGTTGGTTCTGTATACGATTCTGTATCAAGTACTGCATATGTTTTTGTTCAAGCTCCAAATAAAACCAGTACCTTTAAATGTAAGAAAAATTTAAATGCTAAATATTATGTAGTGCTGTTAACTTTAATCGCGTCTATTCCACTCTCAGCGGACTTCATTGCAATATATGCTAAATCAATGTAGTAATTAAAACATGAAAAACATAAAATAATAGAAAACATAATAATTTTTTTAGGACCTCATTAAGTGCAGTTGTGTAGCAGTAGTTGCAGGTTAAGCACTACGCTTGTGATTCAAGAAGTAGTCAGATCGATTCCAGCAACGACTTTATGGCTACACCTTCGGGTAGCAAAAGGCGTAGATAGATATGATGTCTTAAGAATTTATGATTGGTGCTCGCAAAATGCATTTTCTTACTAAAAGCATTTTAAAGTGCGCAATCGATATTATCGTTCTGAAAAAAAACGATCCAATCGATTATTAAAAAAAAGCCATCTGCAAGTCTTTGTTGCGTTATCCTTGATCCAATCTATACAAAGTATTTACCAAGTATTTTAACAGTGGTAGAGCCAAGCAGTTCGCTGCATGAATGGGCCGGCTCGACCGGTGAAATACCACGACCTCTCAGAAGACCGACGTAAAGTGGCTCATGCCGCGTTTCGTTCGGTGAGAGAGGTACCCGGAGGCCCACCTCCCTTCCCCGTACTTTCCTATCCCCTATCCCTTAAAGGTCGGCAACGCAACAGTAACACTATATATGTTGCTGGTGTCCATGCGGCGTTGGTTGCTTACCATCAGGTGACACACCTGCTCGTTTGCCCTCCTATCCCATAAAAAAAACAATGATAAAAATGTGTATAACGTAGTTACCAATTTTTAACCTCGATCACAATTTGAAGTCGTTCAGAATTTTTCAGGCTACCTTTCATTTAATTGAGTATTTTGAAGTCGAGGATGCTGCTAAATTCAGTTTTAATCACGTAAGTTGTGTTTGGAAACTGTTTGGTGTAAATGTCAAAAAAAAAACTCAGTTCAGAGAATACGCTTGAGTGATATGTTTGGCTAAAACAATGAAAAAAGAAGCACGGTTCCCGCGGGAATCCACAGAGTACGCAGTAAGTACAGCGCTTAAGATAAATAGTCCGTATGCCGGCAATATCGAGATTAAATTGTTACAGACAATCTTTAAGTCAACTTTGAAATGCTCTTGAATGTTACATTAACTGTTATTTACCTGATTACTATAAATGGATATATAAATGCATTAACATTATAATTTAAAATTCTACAGAACGAGATCAGTCAGTTAGATAATAAGCTGTCGTAAATAATCCTCAACTATTCCGCTACCATCAAGACTTAATTACGCTAAAATCCGTTGTCCAATAGCCGGCAATAACTAATTAAGAGAAAGGTTTCATGAGTCTTCCGATATATTTGTAAGGAGATAAGCTATTTTACGTCTAAATTCTGAGTAATTGTGGTATTCCACCGGTCGAGCCAGCCTGTTAGTGCTGCGAACTTCCTGGCTCTTTATCTAAACTGATGCAAATAAATTTTTTTTAGTATTTCTACAAATCTTTATTTGCAATCCATGAACTGAAACCATATTAGTGTAGGTATCAACATCATTACATAGTATAAAATAAAGTGGCTTTCCGTTTTCTGTCATGCTTATAAGACTAAGGGAAAAGCTAGAAGAATGGGCAGCAGCATTCTCTCTCAAGAAAATACAGCCTACTGCGATCGCCAACCCGCCTGCCAAGCGTGGCGATTATGGCAAAAACCCCCCATGATTGAGCGGATTGGCTGTTGTGGCGCTCTATGGGGGAGGCCTATCTCCAGCAGTGGACCTCAAAATGCAAATGATGATGATGATGTCATGCTTATATCTTTGAAACTACGCAAAGGATTTTGGTGTTTTTTTTAATAGATAGAGGGTGTCAACGGTGTGGTTTGTATGTATAATTTATGTATGATGTAATAAAGAAAAGGTGATCATTTTCCAAATTTAGCATTTCAATTAAAAACGCTGTAATTAAAAACACTTTTGATACGGAGCATGTTTTTCAGTGGTAGAGCCAAGCAGTTCGCTGCATCAATGGGCCGGCTCGACCGGTGAAATACCACGACCTCTCAGAAGACCGACGTAAAGTGGCTCATGCCGCGTTTCGTTCGGTGAGAGAGGTACCCGGAGGCCCACCCCCTTCCCTATCCTTTCTTACCCCCAATCCCTTAAATGTTGGCAACGCAACAGTAACACTATGTGTGTTGCTGATGTCCATGGGCGGCGTTGATTGCTTACCATCAGGTGACACGCCTGCTCATTTGCCCTCCTATACCATAAAGAAAAGAACGGAGCAAAGTTCGACGGGTCAGCTAGTAGTTTATAAATAAAAAGTATTTTATTTTTATTTCTACCCATGTAATCCGTACCTGAATGAATATTGTCTCACAAACAAAATGTTTTATAGAAGTTGGATTTTAGTCTTTAGTTAGATACGAGGACTATTGAATGAGATGCGATGCGCGCCAGTCTAATATGTTAAGGTGGAGAAGGGATACATTTGTAAGCCTTGTAATGGAAGCGTTCGAGCAAATTGTACTGAATTGAGAGGAGATAAGTGAAATTTATGTGTAATGATATTGACTTTTACCCTTATGTAAGTATATTTGGTTTGATGGCGCTGCTAGATTACATCTCTGAGTTATAACGCCACTGACAATTTTAACGTTAAATTGATCACATAATTTATATGATCACGATTTTTAACTTTTGTATACATATATTATATTGTACTACATAACAAAACAAGTTTATTGGATACGATTGCTATAATTGAATTTGGAGTGATTGATATTATGGATTGTTCTTTATTTGAAATTGGATTGCAAATAAAGAAATCTTTATTTAACAGTGGTAGAGCCAAGCAGTTCGCTGTATGAATGGGCCGACTCGACCGGTGAAATACAAAGACCTCTCAGAAGATTGACGTAAAGTGGCTCATGCCGCGTTTCGTTTGGTTAGAGAGGTCCACTCCCATTTCCCCATCCTTTCCTATCCTACTCCCTTAAAGGTTGACAACGCAACGGTAACGCTACATGTGTTGCTGGTGTCCATGGGCGGCGCACATTGCTTACCATCAGGTGACACGCTTGTTCGTTTGCCCTCCTATCCCATAAAAATAATATATTTGTTCCCTCTGCCTACCCCGCAAGGGATTTGGCGTGAAGTTATGTGTGTGTGTGTGTAAAATTGGATTTCATAATGAACTTGAATTCATTAAAATGATACAGTACTTTCACTGGTGATGTGATATGGATGAATATATTATCAATCTATTACATATCTTCCGAACAGAATTCCGGAAAAACCGGGATTCGACGAGAACTTGAGCACAACGTGCTGCGAATTGCGCAGTTCTATCAGTTTCAATATATATATATATATATATTTCTAAATGACGATAAAACCTCTACTAGCTGCTTTTACACTATTCGTAGAGCTTAATAAAGCTATTAGGTATGTTGGTTGAACCACTTGTTTTCATATATGGTGAAATGACAGTCATTACGCCGATCCTTTACGACACCTTAAAAATCTTGGTTTTGTATTTACTTAAAACTTTCTCCGTAAAAGTATTATAGAGATTTATTTCTTCTTTATTTACAAATGTACACTGACCATATTTAAAACAGCAATCATAAACAATACGCTAACAGATTTTTTTTTTTTATAAGAATTTGAAAAAAAATACGCTGGCATTCTACTGCAATCGGTTTTGGTGAGTATATTTCTATAATGTAAGCATTAAATGAAAGGGCTTGCTGAGAATAACTCTAAAAATAATTCCCAACCTAATATAATCGGTGGATCATCCACAAAGAAACTAAAATTTTTAATGCACTTTTGCAATATAGGTATCAAATGAAAAGAAGCTAAAGCTTCGCGCTGAAATAGTATTAGAAGGTCTCCTTATTGAAGAGCTGAATTTTTATATGGGATTGGACGGCAAACGAGCAGGCGTGTCACTTGATGGTAAGCAACCAACGCCGCCCATGGACACTAGCAACACGTATAGTGTCACTGTTCCGTTGCCGAACTTCGTACTGTGAACGTTGGTCGTGGCATTTCACCGGTCAATCCGGCCCATTCATGCAGCTAACCGCTTGGCGCTACCACTGACTGTTAAAAATGAAGCTGCAAACTAACTTACAATAATGTTGCGTTGAATGAGATGAACAAACTAAGCATCATAACAGCGATAGTTAAACAACGAAAAATAAATTTAAAACGAAATCTTTTTTAAAAAGCTTTTATTAAACGCTCTAAAAAAAAAAAAATATTTTCTTTGAAACCTGTGACTATAAACTTATAACCTGAATAAATTATAAACAGAGTAAAAGCTTATTTTAACAAGTTTAAATAAAATCTTTTTGCTTTCACATTTATTTATTCGCTTCTTTTTTGCTAGTTTTCACAGTACTGGCTCTCGTTAACAAATAAAAAAAAATACGTCGCAGGTCACGAGTACGCTTTTACCGAATGTTTTCTGTGGGTTGTCAGTTATTTAACATGGCCTATTTTATAGTTATTTGTGCACGAGTTTAAATAAAATTTGATTTACATTTAAAAAATGTTGGACGATTCTTCTTAATTATTATTTTATACCTATTATATTTTTTCGTATTTAACAAAGTTCGTGATGTTTTGTTATTATCTGCTAGCCAATCTTTATTTGTGTAGATGACGCCAAGAATTAGAAAAAAAAGTTAACAAAAACACCTTATTTCTAAGACTTTCGCGAATCTCACTCATTGATTAAAACAACTTTTAGGATTATATCGCGTTTATCTATTATTCATTTATATTTATTTCCCGACGTTTCGAACTCTTTACAGAGATGAACGAAATGAGTGATGAACAAAAAGATGGTAGTTGTTCAAAAGCTATTTTCATTGATACAGAGAGCACCCACTTTTTGGAAAAAGTTGATGTCAAAAATATGATTTTTACTATTGGTAACCCACATCAGACCATGAGAACAAAATTTAAATACTTATTTATAAGATGCATTCATATATCCTGCTTCTAAAGATCCTTTGTTGTATGATTTAATAAGTAAAAGTTGTTATTATTAAATTATTACAAATTATCTTATTTTCTAAGTTGGTTGAGATTAAAGTATAACTATTATTAAATATTCATTGATTTTAAATTAAAAGGTAAAGTGTTTATTAAAAAATCTACCACTGGGTCAAAAACGCGGCCAGTCCTGAGAAAGACCCACCAAGAAAACTCAGCGGCTGTTCTGCAAAACTGATTATTATTTCATTTTGAACGGGCTATTGATATTGCTATTATTTATAAAGTTTTTGAGAAAAAAAAAGGGACTTGGTTTCTAGGTTAATAAAAATTAAATTAAAATTATTTTGTTTTGATTATATACTGCACTACCTACTCAAAATTCTACATTATTTTGATTATTGATGTGGGTCTGACCTGCAAACTATACTAATAGTATCTCGCTGTCTTGATTTTAATCAAAAACACCTTGTTCAATCTGTATAAACGGCATTTGGGTCAAAATTACCGAGGTCGCAAATTCCAAGTTCTGAATCATGTCGAAATCTTCTAGCAACTACTGATTCACTATTATTTGCAAAGCTTTAAAATGCAACGTAGGTCGCGTTTTCAGAATTTTTGTCTATTATTTCTTAGAAAAATAATAAACGTACTGGTTGTATAAAATATTATTTTCATTTAGACACTTTTTCTGTATAAACTAATTCTCCACCTAGATGATTTTGACTTATCTGCCTCTTATAGACTAAATCCTTAGAAATTTGGTAAGTAAACATACAGACAAATATTAACAATGAGTTTTGGACAGGTACAAATTAATCTTTAAATTAATTCAGAATGGGCATCTAAAAGAACTCGAAAAAACTGTCGAAATAAAAATTAAATTTTAATCAAATTATGACTTTGCAACAAATTGTTATCTTTGATGCCTGTACTAAATAATCTCTTATTGAATATTTTAATATCAAATGGGTATTGAACAAGTCAGTTAATATCCTCAAGAATGTCTGTGTTTGTTATATGTCTTCTTCCCGAGGGAAAATAAGGTACGTTAAATTAAAATTCGAACCCAGCCTGGAGCGTTTCTCTCTCTGTGCGTGTTTCTCTTCCTCTACCAATTTCTGCTTTATTAATTCTTACTGTATATTAAATATAGAATTTACTCACTCAAGTTAACGTTTCACTTAATGTGAGCGGACCTCGCTTTGCATTGAGGTCGTTCCAGTATTGCGGGTGCAACATATAGACGCCTATTTTAGTTTAATATAACTAAATAAAAAATATTTTAAAAGAAATTAGTCTTGAAAGGACTAAATTTTTATGTGTTTACTTAACATTAAAGAATAAAAAAATTACAATCACATTTTCATAATCAGGAGAAAGGTTTAAAGTGCCATAGCGGGTGCAACAAATTTGGCCCAATCCTCCAGATTACAAACAAAAAATACATAACTCTGTTAATTCTTAGACATTTAATTTGTTGTACCTTAATTTTCAGAAATGCAATAAAGCAACAAAGAATGTAAAATAAAGACACTAAACAAAACAAAAATAAATAATTAATCATTATATTTTTTAACAGTCGCGGGTGCAACATTAAATTATTTGATACTAGCTGACCCGGCGAACTCTGTTTCGCATCAAAAGTAATAACTGCTGCCCCGCTATGTTAATACTGCAATATCTTCGACAAATTTGAAGTCGATAGCAGCTATAGGTTAAAAATGGGAATTTTCCATTGTTAACACCCCCGCAACCCCCCTTGTGGATGGAATTTCGTAAAATCAGTTCTTAGCTCACCTCTACTCGGCGAAAGGAATAATCCTACCAAATTTCAAGTCGCTACGCCTTATGGTTCCAGAGATATCGTGATGAGTCAATATATAGGTGGAAATCTCTTATATATATATAGAAGATGATTTTACAGATTATACTAATTCTTCGGATGGTAATATTTTCAAACGCGCAAAAATAAAATATTGCGTAAAATGAAATAAAAATATAACTACTACTAACTTTTATGCACTTATAATAAAAGAAACGACTAACTGCGTGTCTGAAATCGTCTATAGCGGAATCGGCAATTGGTAAAACAACGGATTGCAGGATGTTTGGATGGCGTCTAGGCGTTCTTCTATGTAAGAAAAAGCTATAAGTACTATCTGGTAATTAATTTCCATAACAGACGCATTTAGCTGATTAGCTGGGAATAGAAGGCGCTGTGTTTACTGTGTCCAAGATATCATTATTAGTACTCTTACTACAGTCTAGGCAGTAAATTTGATACATTATTAAAATTAATTAAGTCTCGGTGGCGCAGTGGTCGAGCACACGGCCTCTGATCCAGAGGTCCGGGTTCGATTCCAGACACTGGCTCACACCAATGACTTTTCGAAATTGTTTTCGGAAGTTATGTGTGATAAATATCGATGACTGACAAACTTTGTGCCCGGTATTTCCATTTGGGACGTAAATAATGGCGAGACGAGGCTTAACAGCCGCTACCTACACCTTCGGGTGACAAAAGGCGTGAAGTTATGTTAATTAATTTGATAAAATACTCAAGTATTGTATAATAAAACAATATCTAGGGTAGGAATCGGATCACACGATTACACGAATACGTTCCAATTTTGAGACCAAAACTGTATCCTCGGTAAGCTCAAAGGAAAACCAACTACATACCTAGATTTAATAGCGGTCATTAGGTTTAGTAGGTTTTGCGGATTTCTCTGTTTAATTTGTTAATCCATTTAATCTATTTCATAAAATCAAATTACAATAGTAATATAGATATCTTGATATCTCTGACATAACAGATGTTGGATCAAAAAACTGTTAAATGTTTGATTCAAACTTTAAGCTTTGTCTCAATCATTAAGTGAACTGGAGCGTAATTTCGATTGTTAGCGGTTGTCATCTGGTCATCTGTTATTAGCCTGATTTCACTTCCAAATACGATAAAGGCATTTAAACTGCTCAGTTTATTCCTTCGTTTCTTGGATTAGGATTTAAACTAAGTAAAATGTATTAATTTCACTTATTGAGAAGACAGATTACTGAGCCGTGTGTCTACTTCACCTTAAGTTTGGGCATAAACAGTGTTGCTAAAGGTATGTAAAAGTTTTCAACTTGAATTAAAACAGCAATTGGTAATGGACAAGAACAGTTGTTTTTTTTTAATTATTAGATATAATAGTTTCCATGAAATTTACCTTATTAAGTACTTTTACAACTACAAAAATCAGACAAAGACAGACAGAGTCGCTGCAAACAATAACAGTAGAGCTACTCTTATTGTTCGCAGCGTGAAGTTTAATAGCTTAAAATCTTTATAATATTAGCATAGAGAATGTATGCAAGATATTAATTCTATATCCAAGAAACATTTACTATTATTTTATGTAACTCATAGAGCATCTTCTTCAAGTTTTATACTTAGAGAGTCCAGATACAGATTCAATAAATTTTATGTTTTTGTTTTTCGTTTATTTTAAAAATTAATGAAATTCTCTTCTCTTTAGCTTAGAATTTTATGAATGTTTCAGACGAACTCTCTAGAGACCGCAAACAGTTTTATCCACTTCCACTAGAGTGACGTTTGAATATTGCGTTATTAAATTATTACAAATAAAAAGAAAACAAATTGAGACAAATGCTCTATTACTGAATAGATATTTAAGTTTAGATTTTAGTGTATATTTGTCTACCAAAACATTCCGTTTTTTATTTTCCGTATTATATAAATTCTACGTTAAGAGAATCAGTAGATAGGTACTGTTTTAACCTTTTAATATTAGATTACTTGAAAAAAAAACTTTGAATCAGATTGAAAATGTTCTACTTCCAACAAAAAATATTATTTTTATATTTATATTTGTAGGAATTCCCAAGTATATGTTTATTTAGATATATATTACACACACCAAAAAAATATACAAGAACATGATAAAACTTATACATCCTACAACAGTACAATGGGTGACATTATTACTGTCAGCAATTTATACCAGGCAACCAGGATAGACAAGAATAAAAAGGAAAGGACAGTAAAATTTGTGTACATTTAAATTACATTAGATGATACTATTAAATATTGTGAAAATTTATTTAAATATATACAGATTCAATAAATTTTATGTTTTTGTTTTTCGTTTATTTTAAAAATTAATTAAATTCTCTTCTCTTTAGCTTAGAATTTTATGAATGTTTCAGACGAACTCTCTAGAGACCGCAAACAGTTTTATCCACTTCCACTAGAGTGACGTTTGAATATTGCGTTATTAAATTATTACAAATAAAAAGAAAACAAATTGAGACAAACGCTCTATTACTGAATAGATATTTAAGTTTAGATTTTAGTGTATATTTGTCTACCAAAACATTCCATTTTTTATTTTCCGTATTATATAAATTCTACATTAAGAGAATCAGTAGATAGGTACTGTTTTAACCTTTTAATATTAGATTACTTGAAAAAAAAACTTTGAATCAGATTGAAAATGTTCTACTTCCAACAAAAAATATTACATACAAACACTTACATATTATTATACCTACATATATTCAATACATAAACTTACATACATGTAGGGGTTGATTGGTGATTCGTCGTAGAAATAAAAACTTTTTGTATTTTTGTATTGTTTATTCGCGTGTGGTTCGTAGGTATATAATCTAGTCTTTTCACTCTCAAATTCTCAGCACGACTCTTTTCAACCCCGATCCTTTCATTCACTCCCTGCATCCTCATAACTTTCACTCATACTACCATTCACCTTTCATTCAAACGTTCAAAAACTCCCCACATAGATAATATCATGCACACACTTAAAACTACATTTATAGAACGTGAGTAACTAGTAATGAAGACGACGCAGATAAACGAGCAGATGTAAATTTTATGACAATGATGCTAGATAGTGTTCTTTTACCATTTTTTTAACGTTCCTAAGGTTGAATTTTTAGTGGTAGTTCATTCCACATGTTTACTGCTCTAGTGGTAAATAATTTTTCGGAAAAACTTGTGGAAAGTTGTGGAACTTTAAGCCTGATATTCTGTGAAGATCTCAGATTCTGGCAATGAGTGTCATGTAAGTATTGAAAACGTTCTTTGAGATAGGAAGACGTTAAAGGGTCGAACACTATTTTATGTAAAACTGAAATGATATGAGCATTCCGGCGAAATCGTATTGGTAACCACTAGAGTTGTTTCCGGAACAGTATCATATTTGCGTAAACCAAATATAAATCTTATGCAATGGATTTGAAGACACTCTAGTTTATTTAATTGGTATTCGGCAAGATTGGGATAGCTGGCATCTGCATAATCAAGGGTGGGCAGAAGAACGGACTTCACAAGCCCAACCTAGGTGGCAATGGGTAGGAAGGTCCGCAATTTTCTTAGAACCATTAAGACATAGGTGTCGCCGTATAAATCATATAAAATATTGGACCAAAGAACAAACCTAAACATCATTAAATTATTTCAGGTTTTAAAATTAATTAACTACATGTATATGAAAACTGTGACATACACTGCCGATAGAGTAGAGTAAGTTGCGTCTATTATTGTATAATTTTTTTTAGAAATATTTATTATTAATCTATAATCACAAGAAAAATATGATAAAAGAAAAGTCGATATTTTACGAGGCATCAAATATTACCTCAGTATCGTTTGTTAACGTTGATAACCATAGATCTTTATCGCAAAAAGAATTCCTAAAAGTCATTGATGTAAGCCGATCTTACGACAACTTTATTCGGAATCGGGTTGGGACCCGAGACTGCTTTATCCAGTTGCTGAATATTAAACAAGGTGTTGTTTATTTCTCAGACATCACAAACAACAACCATCTTTTTGTTCATCATTCGTGAAAATGATCTCTGTAAAGAGTTCGAAACGTCGGGAAATAAATAAAAATAAGTAATAAATAAACGCGATATAATCCTAAAAGTTGTTTTAATCTAAAAGTTGTTGTTGAGAAATTATTTAATATGCTTCTAATGTATTTTAAATCGAAACCAATGATTTTGGTATTCGTAATACTATATAACATCTTATTGTTCTATCAGGAAATAAAAAAAATAGACATCACCATCAAACAATATTATTATGACTGATGGAATGGATGATTTAATGGAAATTACCTATCTAGATCATTAATATCTCAGATTACGCCATTTTTAATAGTGTCTCATCTCTATAATAACCTTCCACTATGATAATATGTTCGGTATGTATGTTCGGTGTTCACACAAAATCAAATATCTATTTTTTGAAAAACTATTTCAAACTATTTCAATTCAATTTACAAACAAACAAACAACAATTTCAATTTACAAACAAACATACCTAAATATATTAATTTATTTGGGAGATTGTCAACAGCTTATCTATATATAAATTTAAATAATAACTTTATTATTATATAACTTTTATGCATTTTAGGTAGTCTTGGTGGTCCAGTGGTCGAGTACCGCGCTTCTGAATCCAAAGGTCGCGGGGTCGAATCCACACGTTGACTCACACCAATGGCTTTTCGAAATTAATTTCGTAAGTTATATTTGATGAATATCGATGTCTAAAAACTGTGTGCCCAGTATGGCAATAGGTTCGCCACCTATTCCATTTGGGAGGTAAATTTAACGGCGAGACGAGCTTAACAGCCGCTGCCTACAACTACGGGTAGAAAAAGGGATGAAGTTATGTTATGTTATGTCTATCTTTTGCCTTGGAGTAGTAAACAGAATAAACTGAGTAAAGTTATATATGTATGCACACATATATAACACAAACATACATAGCTTCACGCCAATACCCTTGAGGGGTATGCAGAGAAATCAGAGCGCACAAAGGTACGATTCTTACACGCCTTAGAATAGAATAGAATAAACTTTATTGCACACCACAAAAAAAAAAATACACAATAACTTAAAATTCTGCCGGTTGTGTCATTATAAGATCAAAGATACCAAAATAATCAATCACAGATATGGTTTTTAAATAGTGAGGGTACATACATAGAATGCTATTACCGTTGAAGAACCAAGTTAGCGAGTATTAGGCCACAGCAGCCTATTTATAACAGCAAAGCAAGACAAATGTCTGTTGATAATATAAATAACTAATATCTAATTATAGAGACAGAAGGCCCATACTCGCCTTACTCGCTTCTTTGCCCTTCATAACCCTTTTCTTGCACATGCGTCGATTTTTGAGGCTCCTAATATCACCGTCCTCCACCAAAACCCCGCGGCGGCCTTCCTCCGGCGTGAGAGTGGTCCACGATACGGTTGGGTGCTCAGGACTGCCCTGCCGTCGCCCCTCCCTGTTACTCCCTGAGGGGGGCTCATCTTCAGGAAACCTCGGCGTGAGGCTTCCCTAGGCAGGTCATTCGACCGCGTGCATCTTTACAGAGCGTGGTCGGCGACGACGTGGAAGACTCTCTCAGCCACACCAGGGAGTCATCCTTTCCGGGCCGGGCCAGCGGCGTTGCGCCCTAACAGCCAGTCGGCTCACCGCAGCCGCCTTTGAGCGAGATCGGCTCTTTCCCGATCCCGCTTTTCGACCTCCTTCTGGAGCATCACAGCTTTGCAGAAGGAGACCACAGCCCTCCAATCCTCCTCGCCCGCCAGCATTGCCGCGATCAATGCTGGCTGGGACAGGTTTCGCCCGACCCCGTCGACCAAAAGGACTCTAGGCTCGGCCGCTCAGGCTGGGCAGACCAGGGTGTGTACTGGGCGGAGTCCAGGTTGGATGTGCAATGGTGGCAACTCGCCGTCTTCTTATTTGATTCAGATACTTCCCGAAGCACCTGTGCACGGTGAGTGTCTGAGTCAACCTGTATGTGACAGTGCCCCATTTACGGAGCACCCAGGCCTCGAGGTGAGGCAGGACAGCAGCGACCATCCGTCTCATTTGGGACGCCTACGCTTTTGGACAGAAAAAAGCAAGAAATTACAAAAAAAAAAACAAAAACTAAAATAAAAAAATTCATTCACCTTACAGCAGATATAAATTATATTAAGTATAAGACGGTTTTAAATTGACGCTAACTTTTACAAACTCCACCGGATCTTATTGAAAGCCTCGCGCCTTGCTGCGGAGTGAAGTTGGCGTTACGAAATCAAGTCAAGTACCATTAACTACTCGCGGTTCAATTATACTTTCCGATGAGGTTTTAATTTAACTCTTAGTTCAACATTTACTTTTAATTCTCTGATATTTTATGGTTAATTAAAAAAAATCGTACTATTTTGTACGAAGAATAGTTTGTCTTGAACAGTCTGATATATTAGTAACTAGCAGACCGCGCGAACTTCGTACCGCCATATTTTATACATTTTCCACTAAAAAGATTATTGCCGCGATTATATTTATATCCCAATGCTTTCCACATGAATGGACTATCTAACACAATCTTTTTTTCACTTGAAGTTCCTGATACATACATACATAACTTGACGTCAGATCCCTTGTTGGGTAGGTAAAGAGTACAAAGCGCCATAAGGCACGCTTATTACACACCTTACCTGGTTAGCTGTTGATATTAGCGACTAAAAACCTAAAAATCTTATACGTGGCAACTACGCTTATAAACTCAACAATACTCAATGTCATTAAAAAAGTAAAACTGATAATAATATAATAATTGAAAGAAATTCCCGATCTATCCTTAATTTTTTTAAATGTCCTCATTACTATTTTTTCCTCTGGAAATTACCTACTGGTGCTGTCTATGAATATCTACAACACCGAGAGGATTGCAGTTGTGTAGCTGGTCACAAGTTTGGACAAAGAGGGGATGTAGTGAGAAGAGCTAACTGGATACCTCTCTCATGAGTTTTTCTCTTTACAAAAGGTGACGTCATCGATTTTCTGAGACCACTATACAGCTGTGTGGCTCTACCACTGTTATTTACTTCAATACTTTTCTTAGACTAAATTTAGTATGTATTAACGTTTTCTGAACATGATGTCCAGGGCATTTAAAATTGCTAAACGTATATTATAACAACACTCGTGAGCGTCAAAGTTACAATAGAGGCGTGTAAAATCTACGTCCTATGGCACTCAGTTCTGTCTTCCTACTCTTTAAGAGACTATGTGTCATGTGGTGTCTAAATCCAAAAATAAATAAGTAGTCACTTGTTGTTTTTTCTCTTTTTTATGGTATTGGGAGGCAAATGGGAGTATGCGTGTCAAGCGATGGTGAGAAACAAACGCCGCTCATGGACCCCTGAACAGTGTAGTGTTACAGTTGCGTTGTAGTGTTGTTGCATGGAAAGTGTCGGAAGTAGTATGGGAGGTGATGGGGAAAAGGGTTGGTCCTCCAGATACCTCTTCCACCTAGCAAAACGTAGCTAGAGCCACTTTACGTCTTTATTCTGAGAGGTCATGGTATTTCACCAGTTGCACCGACCCATTTATGGAAGGAGCTGCGTGGCTCTTCCACAGTTAAGAACACTGTTACAGTTATTAATGCAGTCTTTGATTTGTTGACTGTCAGCCATTTTTATCGAGAAAAATACTTTACAGATAAATGCAGAATGTATATATTAAACACTTGGACACGCGATGCCATTTTGTTAGATGAATTTCATTGCAAATATTTCATATATTGAGTTCCCGGTATTCATGTAACAAAGACGATAGACGCTTGTTCCAATAGAGAAATTCTTTCGACCTATTTTAAAGGAAAGGCAATGCATGCATCGCCACAATATGTCTCTACAATCGTTTTCAACGAACAGAAATCTATAAAATGGTTGGGTTTTACTTGTTACGGGTGATATAATGATATTGTTTAAATCGATTGTCCTTTCAATATTACATACTCTTATTGTTGTTGGTTATAATGTATCCAAATTTTTTTAAAAAATAACTGTCATCTATTTGTGCGATATTTACCTACTGGTTAATCAAAACTGCATATACAGTTTGAGATCACAAGATCTTTTTTTAACTCTTAAGAACTCTTTTTTTAAGGAAACAAAACTTTTCAGAGATGTTGAAGCGAGACATCAATATATGAAAGAGTTATACCAAAATTGAAAAAAAATATCTACATCATAATTGTGGTTTGTACAATTTAATTTCAACAATAATATTTGAAATATTAAAAAAGTATATTTTTTTGGATAATTTTTTTCATTCAATAGACTCAAAAAAATGTAACTTTTTTTAATACATCCTCGCTGTTCACGGGTAATGGACCGGATGCCATTAAGCTTGTTACCCGAATATATTTCGCATAAAATGTTTAAATCAAAACACATAACCAAGGATTTTCCACTAGATGCAACACGTATGACAGCGTCGCAATTCAGCCGTGAATCAACCACAGGACCGAACATGTCACAGTGTAATTGATCCTGATAAAATATGGTATGAATATATTTAAAAGCTCTTTTTAATAATGAAATAACTTTTTACGTTTTTACTTTTGGTAGTCCAGTGGTGGAGCACCCTGCTTCTGAATCAAGAAGTAACAATCATGGCATACACCAATGACTTTTCGAAACTTACGTGTGATAATTATCGATGTCTGAATAGTTTGAGCCTGGTATGGCAATAGGTTTGCCATTTGAGACGTAAACATAGCAAGCGCCAAGACGAAGCTTAACAGTTGCTGCCTACACCTTCGGGTATAAAAGGCGTAAAGTAACGTAATGTCATTTTAAACAATATGTTATTTAGTAAATTTATACCTATAAACTGAAAAAATGTTACACTTCAAAATTTTTATATTAAGAGTTTTGTTCAAGTGTATCAACGAATTTTGCTATATGAACGGGCCGGCTCGACCGCTGAAATAACACCACCTCTCAGAATATCGATGTAAAGTGGCACATGTCGCATTTCGTAGAGTGGGGCAGGTGCCTGGAGGCCTGGAGCCTGGAGGCCATCCTTCCTATACCACCTCCTAAAAGAACTTTGACACGATTAGTGTTGCAGGTGTCCATCGTCCATCACCCGCTTGCTTGTGTGCTCCTTACCTCATAATAAAAATAAAAAAAATATTTGCTGTAATAAATGTTTACTGGTATAAATATGACTTACAACTTTCAGAAAGTCATTGGTGTAAACCAGCCTTTGATCTCGTGACTGTTAGTGTGACAATAAATTTTTGGATAGTTCACAAAATTTTCAATCTATCTAAAATGATCTACTGTATATACGAGTATGCTGGCAGATCAACCAGTCAATCAGTAAAATATCGATGACCGATAACTTTGTGCCCGATATGGCAATAGGTGCCAACTATTCCATTTGAGACGTAAACATAACGGCGAGTCGTGCTTAACAGCCGCTGCCTACACCTGCGGGTAGAAAAAGGCGTGAAGTTATGTTATGTTATCAATCAAATGTAATAGTGATCCACGTAGTACGCCATCCCTTGATGACACCTTTGTCGAGATGGTGACTATACCACCGCTGGTATCTAAATAATCGGACTACTACTACTAAATTAGTGTCTAGGATCCCCTGAGTATCAGCTAATATTACTAATGTTAACACGGGCAGTATATTCTGAGACATGCAAAGAATTTCTGTCTTTTAATTTTTTTTTATGTGATCGAAGGGCAAACTAGCAGGCGTGTCACCTGATGGTAAATGAAGAGCGCCGCCCATGGACACCTGCGACACATTTAATGTTACAGTTGATTTGCCGACCTTTAAATGTGTAGGATGAGAAAGGATGGGAAAGAATTTCACCGAACGAAACGCGCCATGAGCCACTTTACGACGATCTTCTGAGAGGTCGTGGTATTTCACCTGTTGAGCCGGCCTATTCATGCAGTGAACTGCTTGGCTCTACCACTGTTACCACTGTCTGTATGTATTTCTAGACAAATCTCTCAAAATATTGATTAAAATTTAACAATTCTTTCTATAACTTATTTCATCTTTATATAGCAACTTGATTGAAATTTTATATCATTTGATTGAATTTCTTCAATATATCAAATATTGAAGAAATTGGATGAGTTTGGATTCTCCTATGACCGGGGGCACCTTCGGTCCAGTAGCATTTTGCCGACTTGCCACCCTGTAGTTACGCCACTGGATGGTGAGAAAAAAGGTGTTGAATACTATTTAATTCGAAATAATATTTTTTTAAATATTCATTTGTGTCTAAAAAAAACCCTATCGTTCCAGCCATCTATTTATATATAAATAATCTAAATAAATTAGGTACTTAATTGATTATTTTAATTACCAACATTTAAATTTTTTATTTTTATTAAGTTTATGTATCTACGTAGTTAATTACACTACAAACAATATTATTTTTTGAAATGGGCAAAGATTAAAATAATCATAAAAGGTTGACTATGTTTAGACTAATATCTATAGGTACTGATGAATTTTATTGATGACTAGCTAACCCGGCGAACTTTGTTTCGCTTTGGAAAATATGAATTTAAAAAAACAATCAAAAAAAAGTAAACTAAATTACTTCTTATTACACCAGCTACCTACCAAAGCCAATAAAATTCCGGTTGAAATAGGTCCAGTTATTTCAGAGATTACCCGGAACAAACAAACAAAAAATGATATTTTTGGAAAAAAAAAAACTATGTTAATATATGTATCGTGTTTATATTCATATGAATGTAGTAAAATATAGTTATATTAATATTATAAATAGACACTTGAATTTTATTAAGTATATATGATTCTAATGACTAATATTTCTGTTCACATTTTGGTCACAGCTGGTTTACAAGCAGTTCCAGTTTCTTCTGTAATTATGTTTATTTAATTTTTTTTCTTATCTTTGCACACGGCTTCGCATTCTTTTCTAGTTTTGAAAATATTTCCACTTATAGTACAGCCATCCCAGAGATAAAAGTCGCATTCGTTAGCAGTGGCGTTAAAAGTAAAGCTGGAAAGTAATAATAATATTAAATAAAAATAAGTATTAATAACATTGAAACAACTTATTAAGGATTATATCGCGTTTATTTGGAACTTATTTTCTATTTATTTCCCTACGTTTCGAACTCTTTACAGAGATCAATTTCACGAGTAATGAACAAAAAGATGGAAGTCGTTCAGAAGCAAATAAACGCGATATAATCCTCAAAAAGTTGGTTCAATGTTATGAATGTGATTCGCGAAAATCTAAGAAATAAATAAGTATTAAATTAAAACCCGCTGCACGTACTCTTTGTTGGTACAGGGATTATAATCTTAGTTGGTAAAACTAAAATGGTTAATTGTACGAATTAACTTGTCTAGTTATCAATATTATGTATATTTTTTGTGAAACCACAAGAAACAAATATGCAGAGTATACATCGTATCGTATATATCTATACAATTTAGCTAAGTTCTTAACTGAACTAAACTAACAAAATTTAATAACGTACTTAAAAGAATAAACTTGACAAACAGGTATAGCCATAGTGTATGTTGCTGAAATGGGCCGCTCGACTGGTAAAATACCACGACCACGTGCCGCGCGCACGTGCCGCGTTTCGCTCGGCGATAGAAGTATCCAGAAGTATTCTCTTTATCATATGAATATACAAGTAGGTATATACAATAATTGAGTATAGATCAATGACTTTCCGGAAGTTGAGTGATAAATATCGACGGCCAATAACTTTGTTTCCGGTGTATGGCAATAGGTTGGCCACCTATTCTATTTGGGACGTAAACATAAACACAAGTCAACGCATAACAACCGCTGTCTACACATTTTGATGAAAAAGGCTTGAAGTTATGTTATGTTGTATACGATTGGAATGTTTTCACAGTTGACGACAATAATAAGTACATATTTAAATTTAAATAACCTTGAAAGATTGGAATTGAGAAACTTGACTTGAACACGGAAGCTAGTAAATAATATTGGTCGCAAAATTGGCGAACAAGTTGTAACTATTTACCACATGACTATTAAATGTTAAATTATTAAATAATAAGTTGGTTACTTACCTGCGTACAGTTAAATCGCAAGGTCCACGCGGCGCAGGTACCAAACATCTTTCCCGATAAATATCTTCATCAGCTATGGATTAAATAAAAACATATATACCTGTATACATTTATAGAGATAGGTACATTTTCTATTAACATTAGTTATAGATAAATATATTATACTAGCTGACCGGGCAAACGTTGTCTTGCCGAAAAATAAAATTTATAAAATAGGGGTTGATCGTAGCGGATTAAAAGTTGAGGTTTGTATGTATTTTGGTATCCCGTTCTATAAAAAAAATAAAAAACAGAAATATATGGAAAAATTAAAAAAAAAATATTGAGGGGTGGGCTACCCTTGTGTTTTACGGGGATGAAAAATAGATGTTGTGCTATTCTCAGACTTACCCGATATGCATACAAAATTTCATGAGAATTGGTCGAGCCGTTTCGGAGGAGTTCAAGTTCGAACCCCGTGACACGAGAATTTTATATATTAGATTATTGAACGGATATTTTCCAAGGTAGAGAAAGAAGTCTTAATTTGACCAATCGATATGTGCATCTTCCTTTATAAAGAGAGTGAGAGAAAGACGTATTAACATTCTTAGAAGTAATTTATCCCACCCTTGTTACTTTCAGTTTCAACAACATTTTAGGTCCGCTTCTTTACAGACTTCTCACCTTGGTAATAATACACATAGGTAAAATGGTTTTATTCGTGTACTAAAACAATTACAGCAAAGAGTATTTGTTCATATACTTACTGGTATCACCGAATACGTAGAGTAAATTCAAAATAAAAATATAAATAATGTATTTCATTTTGTTAGAATTAAATTAAAACTGCTATTCGCCGACCTTCTAATAAACGTCTTTACCGACGACAAGTGGATATGTGACGCCAACGAGAATTAACTTTTCGACATATATATAGTGTTTTTAACTAATCTAACAAACCATGTTAGTAATGCGTCACGCAATATACAGACTGTCTAATGCGTAGATAATTTTACATGTCCATCCGTATCAAACAACATTTCCAAAAAAGGAGCGAAGTAACGAACTTGATTGTATTGTCATCATACCTATTATTAGCAGTTACTCTCGTGATAAGCTACTTAGAAGGCAATTCAGCTAACTGGTCTCCTCACAAGCACAAATATAAAATTAATGTTACAGAGAATCCCAAAATATTTTCTAACTATTAACTGTAACAAATACACTACTAATACAATAGTATTGGTATTTAATTTAGTAGCGCTTCAATCCTTAAAAATAAATGGAGGTATTTAATCAGTACGGAGTGCTTAGATGTTAAAAGCGTGATTTACATCATCAGAACAAATACGCATAAGATGAGCCAACGCTGCTGCTGCCCCCATTGCCGGGTCCACATTTAAGGGCTTACCCCTGACTTAAAAAAGTTTGCATAATCTTCAGCACATTCAGATTTTGTTAGTAACTAACTGAACTTAACTCTGGAAAAAAAAAACTGTTTTGTCGCTTATTATTGGGCTGTCGTTGTGGTGATACATAGATAGATGAAGTGACGGCAAGCGGTTGATGGTAAAATATACCAGAATAAATACCTAGTAATTTACTACTGAATGAAGAGCAGATTTTGAAATAGTATTCTTTTTTTATGGTATTGGGAGGCAAACGAGCAGGCGTGTCACCTCATGGTGAGCAACAAAACGCCGCCCATGGACACCTAAACACAAATAGTGTTTTAGATGCGTTGCCGGCCCTCTCAATGGGATATGGAAGGGGTCGAAAGTGGGATGGGCAGGAGATGGGGAAAGGGGTTGGGCCTCCGGATACCTTTATCACCGAGCAAAACGCCGCAAGAGCTACTTTGCTTCGACATTTGGAGAGGTCGTGGTATTTCACCATTTCACCACCACTGATTCTAATCTAAAACACGTAGTTTTATCCTTCAACTCATTATTAAAAATTATTTAATACAAAAAAACGAAGTAATATAATCAATAGTTGCCGAGCTAAAAAAACAGCAAAATACTGGTTTTGAAGCGTAACTTAATATTAAATGGAGTTAGATAGTTAACGTGGAATTTCCATTTGACGAAAATTTTTTAATGATTTCCAAGAATGCCTGTCGTAATTATAAATTTTGTATACATATAGATACACCTATTCATGATACAAACACATATATAATAGGTCTGTGTATTAAAACTTTGAAGTACACTTTCAATAGACATTTTTTTTTTTGGATAAGAGGGCAAACGAGCAGGCGTGTCACCTGATAGTAAGCAACCAACGCCGCCCATGGACACCAGCAACACATATAGTGTTACTGTTGCGTTGCCGACCTTTAAGAGATAGGGGATAGAAAAGGATGGGGAAGGGGGATGGGCCTCCGGGTACCTCTCTCACCGAACGAAACGCAGCATGAGCCACTTTACGTCGGTCTTCTAAGAGGTCGTGTTATTTCACCGATCGAGCCGGCCCATTCATGCAGCGAACTGCTTGGCTCTACCACATGCATAGAGATTGTAGATTGACAAAGATAAAACATGCTAAAACTATTTTTCTTTAATATAAACACCCGAAAGTGTAATAAGTAAGAGTTACCACTTTTCGCCAAAATAAATTCCCAGTGGTCTCAACTCTCGGTGGTCCAGTGGGAGAGCATACGGCTTCTGATCCAGAGGTCCGGGTTCGAATCCTGACACTGGCTCACACCAATGACTTTTTGACATTATTTTCGATATATCGATGACTGAAAACTTTGTGCCCGGTATGGCAATAGGTTCGCCACCTATTCAATTTGGGACGTAAACATAACGGTGAGACGAGGCTTAACAGCCGCTGCCTACACCTTCGGGTAACAAAAGGCGTGAAGTTATGTTTTATGTTAAATTTTATCGCATGGAATAGCAGGTGTGTCTATTGCCATAAGAATGTATCAGGCGCAATGATGACAGATATTTCATGAAAATGTCAGTTTCGGCCAGTGAAAGACCAAGACCTCTTAGAATATCAAGGTAAAATATTACAGTGGTAGAGTCTTGCATTTCGCTACATGAATGGGCCGCCTTGACCTGTGTAATACCACGACCTCTCGGAATATCGGCGTGCAGTGGCTCGTGCCGCGTTTCGTTCGGTGAGAAAAGTAACTGGAGGCCCGATCCCCTTTCACCTACCGTTCCCCCTCCTACCCCCTTAAAGAACGACAACGCACCACTGTGTCCATGGGCGGTGAGAAGTTATTTACCATCAGGTGACTCAGTTGCTCGGTTGCTCTCCTATCCGATAAAAAAGCCGTGATTCGTTTGGTGAGAGAGGTACCCGGAGGCTCACCTCTTTTCACCCCACTCACCTTCCCATCCCACTGCCTTAAAACACGACACGAAATCTATAAAACATGTTATATCATCATGCTTTCGAAGCGGCATACAAAATAATTTTCATATTGTCATATATAAACAATATATTTCTTTGCACCGACATTAGATTGGCTGATGGTTGAACGGATGATAAATATCCGACCTTTGATCATTGCGAACTCCTCGCGCGTGTCACGTCACCCATCCCTTTCACGATTGTCCTCGAGGTTTTGGGTATTATTTATTTGTGCCAACCTTTATATCATACCGATACATAAATAAAAGATTCCTCAAGTCATCGTACTCGGATATAAAATTGTTTTGTTGGGAAAATACATATATTTACGATTTATCGAGGAGACGACTCTCAAAGGAAATGTTCACCGCGTGAACAGAATCATAACTGTGGTGCATTGTTTGTTGTTGTGAGTGACAGAGAGAGGATGTTTGTATGGAGTAATGTCTGTCTACCCGCCTATGACATGCTTGAGGAACCTGATAGCTTTTCCTATTTAACCGACTGCGCTAGACTACTTTATTGAGTCTGATAGAGTAGTCTGGTGGGTAGTTCATAAAAAAAGGTTCAATTTATGCAGTTGGCTATACATTTCAACAATAATTTTGAATATAGCTTTACACTTTGAAAACTTATTCACCTTTTTGTATAAGGCTGTGTTGAATGAGAGCGGATTTCTTCATTAATTCAAGGGAGAGTCATTGAGCCCTGGAACCTTTCAGAGATAGTATGAAAATATTTAAAAAAACGACTGAATTTGTCTTTGATTTACTGCAAGATTAAGGTTAACGACCATTGCAGGCCGCTTCATTTAGGGTGATATAATTGCAACTGTGCTCTCCTTACTCAAAGTAAAGTAAAGTTTCTCGTTACGTTATATTTTTTATGGAAATTAGGTTTAATAAATTATTTTGTTATTATTGGGTTCTCAGATTTAATCGAAATCGGTTGAGAAATTATTAGAAATTTGAAGTTTTGAAGTCGATTATCGATCGACATTTTTTTCTATATTTTTGTAATAAGGATACATACATACATACATAACTTCACGCCAAATCCCTTGCGGGGTAGGCAGAGAGAACAGAGCGCCATAGGGCACGATTCTTACACACCTCACTCGCTTCGTTGACTTTCATAACTCTTTTCATGCACGCGCGTCGGTTTTTGAGGCTCTTAACATAATAATAAGTAATAAGGATATACATGATTATCATAACTTCACGCCCTTTTCTACCCGAGGGTGTAAGCAGTAGCTGTTAAACTTCGACTCTTTATATCATTATGAAAAATAGTAAAACCTTTATTTCATTAAAGCCTTTTCCGTTGTAGGCACTCCGTAAGTTACTCCTACTAAATATTTTCAATTTAAAACGCATACTGAAAAAAACTGGAAAATATAAATCATTTCATTTTCTAAATCTATGTAAAAATATTTATGTTGTTAGTCCATTACATGAAAAAGGAAATAGGAAAGGAGACTGAATAAATAATAGACAAGTCTTTGTATTGGCTTCATGTTTTATGGAAACGTTGTGGCTGCGTATAGAGTAGCAGGCGGTCAGTCGACCCAGTAGGTATCGCCTAGCTCACTGAGTGGAGGTAGTTCAGTTGACAGGCAATATCCGGCTGAGGCATTGTTCACCTCATTGAGGATTCTGAGCGGCGATGTGGTTCACTCCGTCTTTCATTAAGCTCCCCGTTGCTTCAGCATTGGGAAATAGAAAAAAAATGCAAATAAGACAATGCATTTTCAGATTTAGTTCGATGCAGGATAATACATAATTAGTAGGTAGTAAATTATAGGTGCTACAGTGAAGACAAACTGTGAAGTTTATTCACAGTTTCTTGAATGTGACGATTAAAAAAATGTCCTTCATCTTCCCTCATCGAAATAGAATATCGATAGATCAAATCATAACAGTTTGTTTTGCGGAATGTTATAAAGTTTTTTTACAAAGTTGAGTTTTGAATTAATTTCAGATTTTATTATTACAAAAACAAAGAAATAAATGTAGTTCTCATTTATTAATAACCAATAAAAATAAAAAATACTTTTTAATAACTAAAATTACATATCTATACTTATATTATAAAGCGGAAGAGTTTGTTTGTTTGTTTGTTTGTTTGTTTGTTTGAACGCGCTAATCTCAGAAACCACCGGTCCGATTTTAAAAATTCTTTCAGTGGTATATAGTCCATTTATCGAGGAAGGCTTTAGGCTATATTTTATTTTCAAATTAATTAGGGATCCTTACTATAAGTCCAGTAATGTAACCCAAGGTGTAAGAAAATGACTCGAAAATAATTCTTACATCGTGAACGCTGCGAAAGCTATAGATTCTAGAACAAAAAAATGTACTACACTTTTATAGAACATAAATTTGTCTATTAAAAAGTCCGCGATGCCATATGTCTAACTATTGTAGTTATCTCACAATAAGTGTTTTTTGAATATTTTAAAATAATTAAATTGATGTCGTTATAAAAATGGTTTATTTTGTACCTTGGTATTAATTCTCCTTAAAATAAATTACTTCAATAAAAAGATAGTTTCAATATCTTTCTAGAACTTTTTGAATAATTCAATTCGGACATTTAATTCAAAAGATATCACAAAATACAAAATGTAAGTATTAATTTCACAGGGAAATATTTAGTTACACTACGGAAGATGTATCCGACTCGGACAGCTCGGACCGCGAGAGCTATCAGGTAGATTTTTTTGCGTTCGTTTCTTGCTAAAAGGTATCGGTGGTCCAATTGTCGAGAACCCCATTTCTGAATAAAGTAGTCGCGGGTTCGAATTCTGGCTCACACCAATGACTTTTTGAAATTGTTTTCGGAAGTTATATGTATTTAGATATCGATGACTATAAACTTTGTGAATGGTATGGCAATAATTTCGCCACCTATTCCATTTGGGATGAAAACATAGTGGCGAAACGAGGTTTAACAGCTGCTGCCTACATCTTCGAGTAGAAAAGGCGTGAAGTTATGTTGTGTTGTTGTTTCTCTCTTTGTCATCATATCGCTCAATTCTTTAATTAGAATTTAAAATTTGTAGTATTTCATCCTATTTTGTGGTATTTTTATTTCTAAAAGTTACTAGCTTTTACCCGCGGCTTCGCTCGCATTAAATCCATTAAATAGGTATCAAAGATCATTACTATAGAAGTTAATTAATATGTTAACTCTGTTTTAGTGCTTAGCTGGAATTATTAACATAACATAACATAACTTCACGCCTTTTGTTACCCGAAGGTGTAGGCAGCGGCTGTTAAGCCTCGTCTCGCCGTTATGTTTACGTCCCAAATGGAATAGGTGGAATTATTAATTTTTAAAATTAATACATATAATGACGTTTAAAAAACTAACAACATTTTGACTGATTTATAATGCATTCTAGATATATGTAATAAACTTTACATTTTTAAGATCGTGATATCTTTTAAAAGAATCTTTTAAAATTTATTTCGATAAGCTTAATCGCAAAACAGACATCATTTGACTTATAAAAAAAAACATTCACTGTGAGTTACCTACCCCGGTTTGAACATATGGTGTCCCGTTTTTTTTCATTGAAGTCAACAATAGTGACCAAATAAGAAGGTTTTTTATGTAGTATTAAAAAAAACTAAAGGTTAAAAACAAACTTGGGACAAGTTCATTGCTATATTCATTGTTCATAAGTGGCATTGCTAATAAAGCTTTCTTTGAAGTTGTAAATATTATCAATGTCTTGATTGTCAGTACGCTAATAAATACTAGCTAAGCGAGTGAGGCCGCATGGCCGAATCGTGCCTTATGGCACTTTGTTCTCTCTGCCTACCCGTAAGGAATTTGGCGAGAATTTATGTATGTCTGTATCAGGAACTACTGGTTTGGATTGAAAAAAATATTAGTTTTAGAGAGTCCATTTATTGAGAAAAGTTTAAGTTATCAATAAGAGTGGGACAATAAATTTTAGTTATAAATGTATATAATATGGCGGTGCAAAGTTCGCGCGGTCTGCTAAATGATGACGATTTCCGAGTCTAATAAGACACGTAAATTAGATTTTTATATATTTTTGGATTATTTGTTTACCTAAACGTGTGGCGTTATTTCCCGTTCATTATATTTATGTAATATGCATACGCGATAGCCTAAAAGTTGCATTTTTTATGAGATAGAAGGGCAAACGAGCAGCCATGTCACCTGATGGTAAGCAATCAACGCCGCACATGTACACCAGCAACACATATAATGTTACTGTTGCGTTGCCGACGTTTAAGGAATAGGGGAAAGGGAAGGATGGGGAAAGGGAGGTGGGCCTCCGGGTACCTGTCTCACCGAACGAAACGCGGCATGAGCCACTTTACGTCGATCTTCGGAGAGGTCGTGGTATTTCACCGGTCGAGCCGGCCCATACAGCGAACTGCTTGGTTCTACCACTGTCTATTTAAGAGTACCTAATTCCTTTAATGTGATCTAAATATCTAAAACGAACGTACTATTTAAAAATATTTTATCTATGTATCCAAAGTCCTGGGTCAAAGTTAGCGTTAGTTCACAGTTACTTCTCTAAGCAGATATGATAATATGTATTATTTTTAATTCTTTACAATATTGCAACTTCATATAAATGGACGAAGCGCAAGATATACACACCTCGACTTGGCGTATTTTGCTAAAATATAAAGACTTTACGGTCTTCATCATACCACATAGAGTTGCCCATCTATTAGTATTTTTAATATCGTGATCTCTTTTAAAATGTAGTGAATTTATTTTGATAAGAGTAATACCAAGGTGCCAAATCGACACCATTTAAATTATGAAAAACAGATGCTGGTTAAAACATGTGGTGACCCGGTCTTCTTTTTGTAGAAAGACAATGACCAAAGAAAAAAAAGGTGGTTCAAATAGTATTAAAAAAAAACTAAAAGTTGACAAAAAGCTTCGGACTACTACTATTACTATTACTTATAGTGTTGATTGAAATTGATAATATTATGACCATAATATATCTTGGTTGTTAGTCGCTAATATCAACAGCTAAGCAAGTGAGGTGTGTAATAATCGTACCTTATGGCCCTTTGTTCCCTCCACCTACCCCGCAAGGGATCTGGCCTGAAGTTATGTATGTATGTATCAAGAACTTGAATTGAAATAAATATTAGTGTTAGATAGTCCATTTATGATGAAAGCTTTGGGGTATTAATATGATTTCGGCAATAATCTTTTTAGTGGAAAATGTATAAAATATGGCGGTACGAAGTTCGCGCGGTCTGCTAGTATAACATAACTTCACGCCTTTTGTTACCCAAAAGTGTAGGCAGCGGTTGTTAAGCCTCGTCTCGCCGTTATGTTTACGTCCCAAATGGAATAGGTGGCGAACCTATTGCCAATACCTAATGCATAACCTATTGCTAACTAAAATTGTGGTTGTTATTCCTCAGTTTATGTATAAAATCAAACGCTTTAATAACTGAAATAAAATCACAAGGAAAATATTACCGCTATTGCATCATAAATGTCAAAAATATACCTAAATACATAAAACATACATACATACATACATACATACACACATAACAGTTACAAGTTTTGCTGTAAATATTTAATAACGTGATTTGTATGTATTTTTATAAAAATGAACTGATTTATATGTAGTAAATATAGATCAATGTAAATAATTAGCTAAAATGGTGAATTAAATTTGAAGTGTCATCATATTGTCATGATGAGTACCTACCTACTTTGATCGAAAAGCCTTTCAAAGAAGTCAGGTCTTCAGAGACTAATAATAAATCTTTGCTGTTAGTAAAGATTTTTATTAGGCTATATAACTACTATTAGGCTATACCTATACCTACAGTCAAATCTTATGACTTTGTATGTGCCAAAGCCGATTACAAGAAATATTTCATAAATCTTAAGGAATAGGTACTATAAATGACCGTTATAACCTTCTTACTGATGAATTGTCTAGAACAGCCGTTGGATAATAAAATGCAAAATTAATTTAAACAGAAGAGAAACGAGAGATAATTACTAGTGCAAAACTCAATAACAAGGAAAATATTAATTTATTTATAACAATAAATGAGTCCAATAACAGTATTATATCTGTTCCTACCTATTACTACGTAATACATGGAAATAAATGGAAACATATATAAATGGTGGATTATTGTTTTTACTTAGTGACAGTTTTGACCGTGGTAACGTGGCTACATTTCAAATTTAAAAAAATAATATTTAAAAATGCGTTCAATTATTTTGGTGACACTTATATCCCTGGCAATAGTAACTAACGCTGGTTCTGTATATTACGATATGAAAGACGCCCCAAAATTATTCGATGACTTCCTTAAGAAATATGATAGACAGTATACAGATAACGAGGACAGACGCGTGCATTATGAAGCATTTGTGAAGAATTTGGGTGACATGAACGAAAAGAACAAAATTGATCCAGACGCTACTTACGGAATTAATCAATTCGCTGATTACACTGCAGAGGATATGTTAAAATATCTTTGACGCCCTGTAAGTTGATTTAGTTTTTTTTATAATTTCACTCCTATTTTCCTGATTTTTTATTTACGTCTCAAACGGATAAAGTGATGGAACCTATTGATTGCATTGTACGACGTCACTCAGTCTTGTAATCTTTCTCAACAAGTTCAAGGGCGTTGACTTCTCTTTATTCTCCTCGTCCTTCTTTATTATCTCAGGATTTTGAAGGACAACAAACAAAACATGATAATGTAAGGTATTAGGAATCATTTGTATGTCTCTCTTTATCTGCATTGATTCACGTACAATATATAACTCAGTATAAATAGGATAGTTATAAAATATTACATTAAAACAAAATTGGTTTTAGAATGTTACAAGCATACCTATATATTATAATGACATACGGACTTAACTGTCACCCAAAGAGAACAGCGCCATAAATCACGATTCTTACACGCCTCACTCGCTTTGACTTTCATAACTTTTTTCATGCACGCGCGTATATTTTTAAGGCTCCTAAAATCATCTTCCTTCAGAACTCGTTCTATTTGGTTAAGGAAGGTGTGTCGTGGCCGTCCAGATTCATCCGCTTTTGCATTTTATAAATGTTGGGTCTTTCTTGCTTTATCAATTATTTCTACATGTTCGAAAAATCGGACATGTAGGAAACATGCCCTTTGTTATTTTTACACCAACACTCTCTTTCAATTCAAATCGAGGTCAGCGAGAGTCACCCCTTAGATTTTACGCAGTGCCCTTATTTTCGACAGCGTTCATCCTAATTTCGTGTACACTCTGCCATGCTCAACTCTCCCTTCCCAAAGTTAGCGCGATTTCAATATCAGGGGGCCTATTATGAGCTCTTAATTCCAGACAGGTAACGCGCTGCCTAGCGAACTCGTATTTCCAACTACTAATTTCAGCTAGTCTAGACTACTCATGACTGACTAAATAGAATCAGACGTTGAAAAATCGAATTTAGAGTGAATTTTACAGTGACTACTCGTCACCGACTAGCTTAAATTAGTTGCTGAAAATACTAATTTGCAAGGCAGCGCATAAGCTGGCTGGAATACCTCGCTGAACGCCATTACTATTGAATATTTTTGTAAATTTCATGAATACTGTTTTTTTTTGTTACAGGTTTTTAATATGAAAAAATGTTAGATTCTCCTTATTCCTTGAAAAAGCAAATCGCTAGAGCAAACCATAAGCAATGGAAATATTGTTTAACTATTAATGTATATATCGTCTCTCAGTCAGCCGGGGTCTCTCAGTCAGCCGGGAGCGAAAGAAAAACATATGGCTGACAAGCTTACACAGCACTACACCGAAGAATGGCGGTATAACCATTCATAAAATATGGGTCACCCTAAATGTTCTTGGTAGGGGCGGGCAGCAGCGTCCCTATCTAAAAAAGGTTTACCCCTGCGGTCTCCAACCCGTTTGCCCAGCGTGGGGACTATGGGCATAAACCTCCCAATGAAAATAGCACCAATGCAACGGCCCCCAGTTCCCGGTGGTCCCACTATTCCCGGCCAAGGCAGCGGTCGTGGTAACGGTGGGACAGGGGGTGCTAAGAATCTCCGGGTTACGGCAGGCTGCCAAAAACAACTACTCGTGGCTACTTATAATGGACGCAGTCTTCGGCTGGACCAACACCTCACCGAACTCGAGGTAGAGCTGGGTTGCTTGAACTGGCATATTCTAGGGCTATCTGAAGTCCGGCGAGAGGGGGAGGACACGATAACCCTACAGTCAGGCAACTTACTCTACTTTCGGGAAGGTGATCAGCTCTCCCAGGGGGGTGTCGGTTTCCTCGTTCACAAGGACCTCGTTAGCAGCGTTGTGGAGATCAGTAGTGTGTCGACCAGGGTAGCGTACCTTGTACTGAAACTTACCAACAGGTACACCCTGAAGGTAATACAGGTGTATGCGCCGACCTCGACATACTCTGACGAGATAGCCGAGGCGATGTACGAAGATATTGCAAAAGCAATACATGGTACCGCCAAGGCTCACTACACCGTTGTTATGGGGGACTTCAATGCCAAAGTGGGAGTACAAGAACGCGGCGAAACGAAAATCGGTCCATATGGCTTGGGGTGCCGAAATCACAGGGGGCAGATGCTGGTCAACTTCCTGGAGTCTGAAGGGCTTTTTTTGATGAATTCTTTCTTCAAGAAGAGTCTCCACAGGAGGTGGACTTGGCGAAGCCCCGATTCTGTGACAAGGAACGAGATAGATTTTATCATTACGGATAGTAAGCATATATTTAGAGATGTCTCTGTGATCAACAGGTTCAATACTGGAAGTGATCACCGACTTCTTCGAGGCTCTCTAAACATTAACTTCAAAGCTGAAAGGACCCGGAAGATAAGGTCTATTCTCCGACCTACGCCACTCCAAATAGCCGAAACCGAAAAGTTCCAAACGGAACTTAAAAATCGATTCGATCTGCTGGAAACCACAGGCAACGTGGACGAAAAAGTCGACACTGTGGTCAACACGCTGAGGAAAGTGTCTCAAAGGCTGTTCCCGAGATCGCAGAAAAAGGAGTCCAAGCTCTCTGCTGAGACACTCGAGCTGATGAGGCAAAGGCGAGAAACTCCATCCGATCAGCTGTCTTCGTCAGAATGGAAAAGCTTAAACCAGCGTGTTAGAAAGCTGATGCGGCGCGACCTTCGTCGATCGAATACTCGAGCAATCGAGGACGCGATCGATCGCAACAAAGGGTCGAAAGTGTTCGTTAAGCAGCTTGGAAGGCCCCATCTGACGAAGCTGAAAACTGCGGATGGACGTGTCGTCACCTCTAAGCCTGAGATTCTCGCAGAGATAGAATCTTTTTATGGGCTGCTTTATTCCACACGGATGACAAAGCCGACGAGACACAGCGATGATGACCACAGAGCCCCGCTAACGCGTCACTATAGTGAGGACATTCCCGATGTCACTGAAAGCGAGATTAGTGCGGCTCTCGGGCAACTTCAGAACAACAAGGCACCCGGTGATGACGGAATTACTACAGAGCTTCTAAAAGCCGGCGGGACTCCTATCCTAAAGGAATTAGCAGGTCTTTTTAATTCCGTCATACAACAGGGCATAACACCACAGGCCTGGGGCAGGAGTGCGGTGGTGCTGTTCTTCAAAAAAGGTGATAAAACCTTACTGAAGAATTACAGACCCATCTCACTCCTGAGCCATATCTACAAGTTATTCTCGAGGGTCGTCACGAATCGTCTCGCTGCAAGACTCGACGAATTCCAGCCTCCGGAGCAGGCCGGGTTTCGAAAAGGCTTTAGTACGGTGGACCACATCCATACTGTTCGGCAGATTGTACAGAAGACCGAAGAGTACAATCAGCCGCTGTGTATGGCATTCGTGGATTATGAAAAAGCCTTCGACTCCATCGAAACTTGGGCAGTTCTGGATGCATTGCAGCGATGTCGGATTGACTGGCGTTATATCGAGGTGTTGAGATGCTTGTATGACACCGCCACGATGGCTGTCCAGATACAGGACCAGGTGACGAACTCTATCGAGCTGAATCGTGGTGTAAGACAGGGAGATGTCATATCTCCCAAACTCTTCACCAACGCTCTAGAGGACGTCTTCAAGACCCTGGACTGGACTGGACAGGGTATCAACGTGAATGGTGAGTACATGTCACATCTTCGGTTTGCCGACGATATCGTTGTAATGGCAGAGTCGCTGGAACAGTTAAGCGGAATGCTGCGCAGCCTGGACGAGTCCTCCCGGCATGTTGGTTTGAGCATGAACTTGGACAAGACCAAAGTCATGTTCAATGAACATGTCGTGCCCGAACCGATAAGCGTCGAAGGGTCAGTTCTCGAAGTCGTAAACAAATACGTCTACCTAGGCCAAACTATCCAGGTAGGTAGACGAAACTTCGAGAAGGAGGCCGAAAGGAGGATTCAGCTGGGTTGGGCTGCATTTGGCAAACTGCGTCGGGTCTTCAGCTCGCCTATACCGCAATGTCTGAAGACCAAAGTCTTTGACCAGTGCGTCCTACCGGTAATGACCTACGGTGCCGAAACGTGGACACTCACGGTGGGGCTAGTCCACAAATTTAAAGTCGCTCAGCGAGCTATGGAGCGGGCTATGCTCGGGGTATCTCTGAAGGATAAACTCAGGAATGAGTATATCCGCCAGAGAACTGGGGTAACCGACATAGCTCGTAGAATAAGCTCGCTGAAGTGGCAATGGGCTGGTCATATCTGCCGAAGGACCGACGGTAGATGGAGCAAGAAGGTCATTGAGTGGAGACCGCGTCTTGGTAAACGTAGCGTAGGACGCCCACCAGCCCGATGGTCAGACGACCTCAGAAAGGCTGCTGGAAAAGACTGGATGCGGAAGGCAGAGAATCGGATGTTGTGGCGCACATTGGGAGAGGCCTATGTCCAGCAGTGGACTGCAATAGGCTAATGATGAATGATGAATGATGTATATTAAAATAAAGTAATACTATTCCGCGATTTAAGATGTTGTTTTTATTTCATTTTATCATGGATATTGGTATGGAAATCATTAAAACTCTGAACAGGTGCAAATAAAATTGTATAACATACACATACATAACTTCACGCCAAATCAGTAGGCAGAGAGAACAGAGCGCCATAGGGCACGATTCTTACACGCCTCACTCGCTTCGTTGACATTCATGACTCTTTTCATGCACGCGCGTCGGTTTTTGAGGCTCTTAACATCACCTTTCTCCAGAACACGTTCTATTTGGTCATGGAATGTGTGTCTAGGCCGTCCTCGACTCCTTCATCCATCCGCTTTTGCATTGTATATCTGCTTAGTCAGTCTTGCATCAACCATTCTTTCTACATGTCCGAACCATCGGAGCATGCCCTTTCTTACTTTTACACCGACACTCTCTTTCAAACCAACTTCCTTCCGTACAACCTTGTTTTCTACGCGGTCAGCGAGAGTCACTCCGCAGATTTTGCGTAGTGCCCTCATTTCCACCGCGTTTATTCTACTTTCATGCACACTCTGCCATACCCAGCTCTCACTTCCATAAGTTAGCGTTGTGGCGCACATTGGGAGAGGCCTATGTCCAGCAGTGGACTGCAACAGGCTAATGATGAAATCAAGATATTCACATTGTCAAATATAAATACATTTCAATGAGTTATATATGTGCTCACTTAACTATATAATTGAAATTTATAAAGTGACATATTACGTATGAAGCTTAAAATAGTTTTTCACAGAACTTACGTCGAGGAAAAACCGCCAAAATGTTGGTAATAAATTTATAATAAGTATGTTGTTGGTATCAATTAACATCCTAACGTTAAAATGTACACATAAGTGACATCACACCTTTTAATTTGGCGCCTAATATCGAAGTGACAAATATTAAGAATTACGTGTAACTGCGTAAAAGATTTGTATGTGTTGATAAGTTGTAAACTATACATTAAAGACTATAACATAATCTAATATACAAAATGCTAGTGTCACGGTGTTTGTAATTGTACTCCTCCGAATCGCCTCGACCAATCCTCATGAAATTTTGTGTGTACATCGGCTGGGTCTTAGAATAGGACGAAAACAATTTTTCATCCTTCTAAATGTTAAAGGTAAAATATTTTTATGAATAAATATTTTTTGCTCTTAACATAAGTAGATGAACATAAATATAAGATAGCTTTACGCCTTTTTACTTCAAGCCTTGTTTCGCCGTTATGTTTGCGTTCCAAATAGAATGAATGAACCGCTTGCCATACCAGACACAAAGTTTTAGTCAAAGTCACACATAACTTCCAAAAATAATTTTGAAAAGCCTACTAGAAAACTATATGGCGATGAATGTATTCAAAAGTAGTTTTTACATTTCTATCAGTTATTGACAACCACCACTTATTACTTCAGGCAGATTCCTATTGATCAGAATACAAACTTAGAGCTTCTAAAGTCGGAGTCCTGAATCACTAGGACATCTAGACTTCTCATACGGGTAATATTCTGCATCAAAATTCTTAGTAATCTCTTACGACAGCTACGGGAACATATTAATAAGCATCAATCTCTAAAGCGGTTCCCCACGTCACTAAATAATACTTACAGTATTAAAATTACCCAGGAAATTTCACAATAATATAAATAGATATTAAATTGCTGATGCTGACCTTCTAAGAGTTGTTAAGATCTTTACTTACTTGTAAGTCGTGGAGGCTTGTTAATTCATCTATTCACTGTCAAGGTCGAACAGTTCGTGATGATTGTTAAGTAAATTTATTTTGATTGGATTGTTTGCTCATTATTTGACTATAAAATGGAGGTTCTTTATTTAAACTGGAAGTATTCTTAAGGGCCTGTGAATTTGACAAAATATACAGATCTTACTAGAACGGGGTTTCCATCGTAGGGTTTGAGAATGTTGTTACATCCTTAAAATCTTTGCAAGTAGACAGTAAAGATTTGAAAAAAGAGGCTTTATAATCATTATGTACTGTATCAAGTAGACAGACAAATAGTTTGTGCAGTTTGTGGGACAATGAATATATCATGAATACAATGTATCTAATAACTAATAAAATAAATAAATAAGTACTTGACACATCATACCATAACCAATTGTGTTCATACATAACTTTCATACTAAATTAAAATAAAAATTTAAAACGAAACATAAAATATTCTAGTTTTAATGTTTGACTATTATATTTTTTGTATGCAGTCTTTTTAATATATTGCTTCCTTGACACCATAAAAAATATGACCGCGTTATTCCCCATCAGCCAAAAGCAAATATCTTCTTTGGTTAAAGGTACGGCTAATTAGTAATATAAATTACATTCGTCGATTATTTTTCGTATGATTATTGTGTATGCCTTGAGGACAAGAAGATCATTATCAAGTCAGCGTGCTTCGTCACTCATGACCTCACTGTCGCTTCTAAACAGGTGAAGTAAGGCTATACGATAACTTGTATAGTGTAGAAAAAACCACTTCAATGCGCAAACCGAAGATTCCCAAGGAAGGACATAGATGAACTCAGACCAAAAAAATACTTCTAATGTACCTTTTATTCGTGGTCAAGTTACGGAGTTCGCTGCATGAATGAACCTTTCGACTGGTGAAATACTATAACCATGGTTTGGGATTTTTTGAGGTCTCTTGAGGCCCAACTCCTTTCTTCCCTTCAAACCCTATTCTATATTAAAGACAAGCTGCAGCACTTTTAGTATTGAAGGTGTTTCGAGTGGAGTTAATCACTTAGCTCGAGATGAATCGCTTGCTCGTTTGTCCTTTATCCCAAAATAAGTCCTTACAAAACTGGTGGTGTAGAAGCAAATGATAGGTAACTGTAGTAAAGGAAAACCTGCTGTGTATACCTCAGATGATTGGGAAAGCAGATAAGGGCAGGGCATGATGATATGCTTGTGATGTTGTGATTTGGCACGGGCTGCCATCATAGATATTATAAATTTGGCATTTATTGCCATTTTAGGTTACTTTTGCCAAAGGAAATCGTATATTATTAAAATAATTTTACTGGTTATATATTTATTATGGCGAATAAAACTTTCACAGTGAAGGTAGAGCCACGCCGGCGCGACTGGTGAAATACCACGGCCTTTCAGAATATCCCATAAACTGCCATATTCTGCGTTTTGCTCGGTGAGAGAGGTAAACCCCTTTTTTATGGGATAGGAGGGAAAACGAGCAGGTGTGTCACCTAATGGTAAGCAACCAACGCCGACCATGGACACCAGCAACACATATAGGTAGTGTTACTGTTGCGTTGCCGACCTTTGGGGAAGGGGGGTGAGCCTCTGGGTACCTCTCTCACCAAACGAAATGCGGCATGAGCTTTACGTCGATCTTCTGAGAGGTTGTGGCATTTCACCGGTCGAGCCGGCCCATTCATCCAGCGAACTGCTTGGCTCTACTACTCTACCAATTTTTCTCTCCACTTCCCATCCCACTTCTGATCCCGTCCCTATTTCATTTCATAGGCCGGCCACGCAACTATAACACTGTCTTTGTTACAGGTGTCCATGGGCGGCATTAGATGCTTGATATCAGGTGACATGCACGCAAGTTGGCCCCCTTATAAAAAACTGCTTACATGCTTGTTATTGTGGAATTATATTCAAATTTTATATTAATAAACTTCGTTATCTTGTTTTCACAAGTTTTGAACTCATCTTCGTCACACAGACAAAAGAGTGCGCGCCCTTGTGTGTCCTACAAATACTTGCTTATGTCATGCCGAAGATAATCTTTAACAAGTGCGATGATATATCCAACGAATTATATTGATTTATTTTTACACGCGTCTTACTTGAAGAAACTAATGTTAAATCATACTTTAAATGATTTTTCATTCAATTTATTGATCATTCTACGTTTGTATCATAATGTATGTCATCATCATCATCATCAGCCTATTGCAGTCCACTGCTGGATATAGGCCTCTCCCAATTTGCGCCACAACATCCGATTCTCTGCCTTCCGCATCCAGTCTTTTCCAGCAGCCTTTCTGAGGTCGTCTGACCATCGGGCTGGTGGGCGTCCTACACTACGTTTACCAAGACTCGGTCTCCACTCTATGACCTTCCTACTCCATCTACCGTCGGTCCTTCGACAGATGTGACCAGCCCATTGCCACTTCAGCGAGCTTATTCTACGAGCTATGTTGGTTACCCTAGTTCTCTGGCGGATATACTCATTCCTGAGTTTATCCTTCAGAGATACCCCGAGCATAGCCCGCTCCATAGCTCGCTGAGCGACTTTAAATTTGTGGACTAGCCCCACCGTGAGTGTCTACGTTTCGGCACCGTAAGTCATCACCGGTAGGACGCACTGGTCAAAGACCTTGGTCTTCAGACATTGCGGTATAGGTGAGCTGAAGACCCGACGCAGTTTGCCAAATGCAGCCCAACCTAGCTGAATCCTCCTTTCGGCCTCCTTCTCGAAGTTTCGTCTACCTAACTGGATAGTTTGGCCTAGGTAGACGTATTTGTTTACGACTTCGAGAACTGACCCTTCGACGCTTATCGGTCCGGGCACGACATGTTCATTGAACATGACCTTGGTCTTGTCCAAGTTCATGCCCAAACCGACACGCCGGGAGGACTCGTCAAGGCTGCGCAGCATTCCGCTTAACTGTTCCAGCGACTCTGCCATCACAACGATGTCGTCGGCAAACCGAAGATGTGAGATGTACTCACCATTCACGTTAATACCCTGTCCAGTCCAATCCAGTGTCTTGAAGACGTCCTCCAGAGCGTTGGTGAAGAGTTTGGGAGATATGACATCTCCCTGTCTTACACCTCGATTCAGCTCGATGGAGTTCGTCACCTGGTCCTGTATCTGAACAGTCATCGTGGCGGTGTCATACAAACATCTCAACACCTCGATATAGCGCCAGTCGATCCGACATCGCTGCAGTGCATCCAGAACTGCCCAAGTTTCGATGGAGTCGAAGGCTTTCTCGTAATCCACGAATGCCATACACAGCGGCTGATTGTACTCCTCGGTCTTCTGTACAATCTGCCGAACAGTATGGATGTGGTCCACGGTGCTAAAGCCTTTTCGAAACCCGGCCTGCTCCGGAGGCTGGAACTCGTCGAGTCTTGCAGCGAGACGATTCGTGACGACCCTCGAGAACAACTTGTAGATATGGCTCAGAAGTGAGATGGGTCTGTAGTTCTTCAGTAAGGTCTTATCACCGTTTTTGAAGAACAGCACCACCGCACTCCCGCTCCAAACCTGAGGGGTTATACCTTGGTGTATGACGGAATTAAAAAGACTTGCTAATTCCTTTAGGATAGGAGTCCCGCCGGATTTTAGAAGTTCTGTAGTAATTCCGTCATCACCGGGTGCCTTGTTGTTCTGGAGTTGCCCGAGAGCCGTCCTAATCTCGCTTGCTGTGATATCGGGAATGTCTTCACTATAGTGACGCGTTAGCGGGGCTCTGTGGTCATCATCGCTGTGTCCCGTAGGCTTGGTCATCCGTGTTGAATAAAGGAGCCCATAAAAAGATTCGATCTCTGCGAGAATCTCAGGCTTAGAGGTGACGACACGTCCATCCGCAGTTTTCAGCTTCGTCAGATGGGGCCTTCCAAGCTGCTGAGCGAACACTTTCGACCCTTTATTGCGGTCGTTCGCGTCCTCGATTGCTCGGGTATTCGATCGACGAAGGTCGCGCCGCATCAGCTTCCTAATACGCTGGTTTAGGCTTCTCCATTCTGACGAAGACAGCTGATCGGATGGAGTTTCTCGTCTTTGCCTCATCAGCTCGAGCGTTTCGGCAGAGAGTTTGGACTCCTTTTTCTGCGATCTCGGGAACAACCTTTGAGACACTTTCCTCAGCGTGTTGACCACAGTGTCGGTCCTTTCGTCCACATCACCGGTGGTTTCCAGCAGGTCGAATCGATTTTTAAGTTCCATTTGGAACGTTTCGGTTTCGGCTATTTGGAGTGGCGTAGGTCAGAGAATAGGCCTCATCTTCCGGGTCCTTTCAGCTTTCAAGTTAATATTTAGAGAGCCCCGAAGAAGTCGGTGATCACTTCCAGTATTGAACCTGTTGATCACAGAGACATCTCTAAATATATGCTTACTATCCGTTATGATAAAATCTATCTCGTTCCTTGTCACAAAATCGGAGCTTCGCCAAGTCCACCTCCTGTGGAGACTCTTCTTGAAGAATGAGTTCATCAAGAAGAGCCCTTCAGACTCCAGGTAGTTGACCAGCATCTGGCCCCTGTGATTTCGACACCCCAAGCCATATGGACCGATTTTCGTTTCGCCGCGTTCTTGTACTCCCACTTTGGCATTGAAGTCCCCCATAACAACGTTGTAGCGAGCCTTGGCGGTACAATGTATTGCTTTCGCAATATCCTCGTACATCGCCTCCGCTATCTCGTCAGAGTATGTCGAGGTCGGCGCATATACCTGTATTAACTTCAGGGTGTACCTGTTGGAAAGTTTCAGTACAGGGTACGCTACCCTGGTCGACACACTGCTGACCTCCACAACGCTGCCAACGAGGTCCTTGTGGACCAGGAAACCGACACCCCCCTGGGAGAGCTGGTCACCTTCTCGAAAATAGAGCAAGTTGCCCGACTGTAGGGTTATCGTGTTTTTCCCCTCTCGCCGGACTTCAGATAACCCTAGAATATGCCAGTTTAAGCAGCTCAGCTCTACCTCGAGTTCGGTGAGGTGTTGGTCCAGCCGAAGACTGCGTCCGTTATAGGTAGCCACGCGTAGTTGACTTTGACAGCCTGCCGTAACCCGGAGATTCTTTGCACCCCCTGTCCCACCGTTACCACGACCGCTGCCTTGGCCGGGAATAGCGGGACCACCGGGAACTGGGGGCCGTTACATTTGTGCTTTCATGAGAGGTATTTTCCCTTAGTCCCCACGCTGGGCAAACGGGTTGGAGACCGCAGGGGTGAACCTTTTCAGACTGGGACGCTGCTGCCCGCCCCACCATGAACATTTAGGTCCACCCATATTTAGGAATGGTTATCCCGCCATTCTTCGGTATTGTGCTGTGTGAGCCATATGCTTTTCTTTCTCTCCCGACTGACTGAGAGTATGTGGGATATACCGTCCGTACCAGTACATGTCAAGCTAGTATTTTATAACATTACGCCTTCTTCAACCTTGAGGTGTAGATATCGGCAGTTACACCTCAACTCGTCAAATAATTTAGTCCCAAATGGAATAGGTAGCGGAACCACATGTACTAGTCATTGAAATTTATCTCGCATAACTTCCGAATATATTTCCGAAAAGTCATTGGAGTGAGTCAAGAATCAAACTAGAGTCTTCTTAAATCAGAAGCGGCCACTAGAGCTCTAGACCTCCGAATAGACATTAAAATTAATAAAAATTGAAATCTAAACATATTCTTGTCTGGTGTAAGAGTATACATTGATAAGAACATACTTAACATAACTTCACGCTTTAGTCTACCCGAAGATTTAGGCAGTGGCTGTTAAGCCTCCGTTATGTTTTACGTCCCAAATGGAATATGTGGCGAACCTATTGCCACATCGTGCACAAAGTCATCGATATTTATCACATATAACTATCGACAATAATTTCGAAATAATTCGGACCCGTGACATCTTGATTCAGAAGCGGGGTGTTCGACCACTGGACCACCGGGACCTTGATTGATATATTGATAATAAAATATCCTGTTAGTAACCTACCTAATTACCTTAATAAATATTAAGGAAGTATTAAACAAATAACGCAAACAAAACAGCTATTAAGAAGGAGAACAAGACACAAAAAATATCTAATTTAGAAAATACAAAAGGTTTCATAAGATATTTGACCGCGAAATAAATGAATTACGACACAATCGGTCGATTCGTTGTAGACACTGTTGGTACAGTATTTAATCGTATACAGAGAACACAATTGGCTTTCAATATTTAAAGTGATTGGGAAATCCTGTAAAAAAAAATGCAAAAAAATATATTAATTATTAATGTCAAATGTATTTTATTCATACTTTATGTTATTATTAATAACTAGTTGATCATACATGAACTGTAGATAAAAAACGCCCCGTTGACAATCTCTACCTATTGAAAAAACCCCACCAAAGCCGTTGCGTAGTTTTAAGCATATAAGTAGACAGACAGAAAGCGACTTTGTTATATATTATGTATTACTATACTGAATAAACAAACAGACAGACACATTAAGAATCATGCTATATTGCTGCCGTGAAACACAGCTAAGCTTGAAATCTGTGAGTTTCAAGTTAATAAATAAACAAAAATATATGAGTCTAGTAAAATAAATTCTCTAAAAAATACTTATTTTACACAATTTACTAGTGGAAAAAAATAGTCTCGGTGATCCCGTAGTCGAGCACCCCGCTTCTGAATCCAAAACTCGCGTATTCGAATCCTGACACTGGTTAACACCAATGACTTTCCGAAATTGTTTTCAGAAGTTAAATATCACAGCAGTTCACTCTCATCCTAAACTTTACTATCTGGTATCACGCACGCTTGGCGGTTTTTAAGATATTGGCATCACCTCATGTTTAGGCAACTTGAACAACTGTATATCTACTTAGTCACCTCTCCACCTCCTTTCCGAAATCACCAGAGCATATATTTTCTTTGACTTGAGACTAACTTTCTACTTTTTCACTTATTAGTTATTATATAATAATTATCTATTTCTTTTAAGATTAATTATAGTATTAATGACCACCGTATTCGTATATCATAATAAATAATAATATTGTTTAAACAATAGACGTTACACAAACAAACTAACCACTTACCGGCATAGTTAGAATGTAATTGACAGTTTATATCATAATATCGTCATTTGTCGGTCTTATTGTTAGAATCAATCAGATGTAGGTAAATTAGATGATTGCGATATTGTTGACTGTCTGCCATTGCTATTAGGTAGTGTGACCATTGCGGTTGCCGAATGCGCAGGTTGAAAAAGTATCTGACGCATGCGCGTTCCTAAACGATAAAAAGGCGGGAGTTTTTTTTTTCTTTTAAATATTAAAAAATATATATTTATGGACTGTCAATGATACCATAGATGAAGTGATTTTATAATCTGTGTTCATGCGATTGTTTATGTGAAACGGTGAGTTTTATATTCTCTGTGGATTAATAAAAATGATTTAATAATTGTGTGAGAATTCTTGAACGGCTAAGTTGAATAGACATATAGTTTTGATAATTATCTATCCACGAGGATGTGTTTATTGTTACAATGACTGCAAAAGTTACTCGATTCTGTCCCTAAGTCTGTTATTTCTTGCATCTGTGAACCAATAGTTTAAGTAGTTGGAATTATACCTCGACATACCGGATCTTACTGTCTAGTCCCTGAAGGAACAAACGTAACTTTAAGAAAATTGTTCGTCGATACCGGAATTGAACTCATGACCTATCAATCAAAAGTCGACGATCTGAACTTCTCAATCATCGATGTGTTAATATTTTACAAATTATATTATGTACTAAAATAAATTGTGAAAAAAATCTCATAAAAATAAACTGAAACTTACAGAAAAATTACATATGGGTATTTCTCATAAATGTATTTATGATTGGAAATTTGCAGCACACCTAAGAATTTGAAGTAAAAAAATAAAACAATTAAATTATACTGTTTAATTGCTTTTTAATCGATATCTAAGGTAAATGAGAAAAAATTGCAGGTACTTCAGCGAACAGATCTCGGATCATGATTACATAGTACGTAGTACAAACATGTTATTTTTTTTAATTAAATAGTATATTAGAATGGGCTACTTGAATGTGCATTCGTCAGGTATGAAAGGTACAGCACAGATGTAGAAAGAAGAGTATTGTCAGAAAAAAGCAAGTAAATAGTAAATTTTTGAACGCTGGAATTTGAGCAGAAAAGCGCATCTCAGTAGGTATATATATAATGTGGTACTGATACAAACATATGAAAAGGGGATTTGGGTATGGTATAAAAGCGGTCGAAATGCGAGCACTACGTAAAATTTCTGGAGTGATGCTCGCGAATTGCGTCGAAACCCAGACTGGACAGGAAAAGTTGAATTGAAAGAGTGTCAATGATAACGTCATGAAGATCCGATGGTTCGGGTATGTGGAAATAATGGAAGATGCAGAATTGACTAGGCAGATATACAGTAAATGAGTGGAACAAAACAGGAGTCGGGATTTTTTGTATTCATGTTGGATTCGTCTCAAAAAAATATTAAAAAAAAATGGGAGACGAATGTCGAACTTTCTATCTCTAACATTCACAACACGACGTTGCCTGTCATGTTTTCAAGATATTATCGATAAATGTACCTATAAAGATATTAATATATCTGTTATGCAACTTGTTCGCTGCTACGAGATAATGCGTCCTTAACATTCATCTATAATATGACGTTTGCTAAACTTCAATTTGAATATGAAATAATCTTTATTTACAATAATAAGAACAAATAAATTAATTACATTATTTACAATATATACAATTAAAAAACTACCTGAAATCAAATTTCTCCGCATCTCGGTCTACTGGCAGCGTGCCCAGAAGACTGGCCGCATTATCTCTGTGCGAAGAATAGACCAGCCCTCTGGTCGCGAGAGGCTTCGATCAGCCTCTTTGCAAGATCTATGTAAAGTGCACGAGCACTCGGACCCCATGTCCTCAAATAATTGGTTTAAACGTGTTTAGACGTAATAACAGATGGAATATTAACGAAAATTGGATACAGCAATTTATTGGATATCTTTTTATACGTTTTAATAATATTTACGCCCTGAATGCATTGACCGTGTATCAATGCATTATACCTGCGTAAATTTAGGCCAGAATAATTTAAGTATCCTGACGTTCAATGAAAGTAGGAGTACTTCAATTTGTTTATGGATAATATGTCCTGATCTTCTCGGATACCTATACCCCTATCTACATTAAAATAGCTTGAAGGAGAATATATACATATATGAGACCTAGATAGCCCGATAGTTTTGAACTAAATTTTAGTCGAGTGTTGGAATCGGGGTAACTTCTTGTATTATTAAAATGCCTATACATATATAACATATCAAAACATAACATAACTTCACGCCTTTATTATCCGAAGGTGTAGGCAGCCGCTGTTAAGCCTCGTTTCGCCGTTATGTTCGCGTCCCAAATGGAATAGGTGGCGAACCAATTGCAATACCGGGCACAAAGTATTTTAGTCATCGATATTTATCACACTTAACTTCAGAAAACAATTTCAAAAAGTCATTGCTGTGAGCCAGTGTCAGGATACGAACCCAGACTGTGTGCTCGACCACTGGACCACCGAGACCACCACTATACTAAAATGGGTATTTTAGTAAAATGGGTACACTAATATATCAAATACCTTACGTTATGTAATATGACTATCATTGGACAAAATGTAATTAACCATTGCCTACACTTTGGATTAGAGGGTGGCGATAGTAAAAAAAATTTGCGTGGAGTCCCGCCGCGCTATAGAAGTGGAACTTTGTGACATGTATTCCAGGCTTGCGCATAGTAGTTCGCGACGGATATCGCTCAGTTTAGGTCGCCGTTTCTTAACAACCTAGTTCGCTCTTTCAGTTCGCCCGCTCCCTCAGCTCCTAGTTCAAAATGTAAAGGAACACAGACAAATCGTTTCTTAGTTCGTTCGCACGCGACAAAATCTTGTTCTTCGTTGATAATATGTAAGAAAATAATATAACCAGTTTTTAGAAAAAAAAAAATGGTATTTAATTTTTTCACTTGTACTTGCTTTTAAGAATTAAGAGTAACTTGCATATACGAGTAAGTAGGTATATATATATATATATACATTTACTTACACAAAGTAACAAATTACACACTAAGTATAATTTAGTCTTGGTGGTCCAGTGGTCGAGCACACGGCTTTTGAAACCAGAGATCGTGGGTGCGAATCCTGGCCAATGAACCTTTCCAATTTCGAAAGATAAGTGTGATAAATATCGATGACTTAAAAACTTTGTGCCCGGTGTGGCAATAGGTTCGCCACCTATTCCACTTAAGACGTAAACATAACGGGGCTTAATAGCCACTGCTTACACCTTCGGGTAGACAAAAGCGTGAAGTTATGTTATGTTACACAAATAAGACAAATCATACGGTTCCTTAGGTTTAATAATTAACATTTAGTAATAGTTATTCATACATACATATCTTCACGCCAAATCCCTTGCGGGGTAAGCAGAGAGAACGGAGCGTCATAAGGCACGCCTCACTCACTTCGTTGACTTTCATAACTCTTTTTATGCATGCGCGTCGATTTTTCTAAATATTTATATAATATTTTCTATGCGCGCATAAGTTATACGCGTAATGTACGTCGAATCGAACAAAATACACAATACACCTGGCACTCCATGTATCGTTGAGTCTTAGGACTTATCGATATATTAATTCAATAATAATTCGAGTATCAGCTCATGTCTTGCTTTGTCCCTACTTTATTCTAACACCACACATTTCAACCAAAGTGCTTCGTAATTACATTGGCAGCAGTTTATTTGACAGTATAAGTTTTCACCAATTTGACCAATCGCCGATGGAAAATCATCTCGTTCTTCTCAAACGGGCAGTAACCGAGGTATATGTCGACGTTCGGCTTCGTTATTTAACCATTTTTTTTTTTTTACACGAGGAAATGCTTTATGCACACCCCCCGCCTGGGGACGGCAGGGGCTACCCCCTGCCGTCCCCAGGCGGGGGGTGGTGTGGGACTCCCAAAACAGTAAACTGAAATCCGATCCTAGGGTTACCCACTAAAACCTCGCGGCGGCCTTCCTCCGGCGTTGGGGTGGTCCAGGATTCGGATAAACCCCTCTGGTCCACCCCGCCGTCGCCCCCCCTCAGTCACGAGGGGGTGCTCATCCTCGGGGAGCCTCGGCGGGGCTCCCCCAGGCGGGGCGGCTCCGACCGCGCGCTGTAAAGAGGCGCGGGGCCGGCGGCACCCCGGACGACCCTCCCCGGCCGCACCGGGGGGTCATCCTTCCCAGGCCGCGACCCGGGCGCACCCGCGGGGTGTGCGCCCTCGCGGCCCGTCGGCGGCGGCGAGCTCAGTGATCGCCTTCGAGCGGGATCGGCTCTCTCCCGACCCCGCTCGGCGGCCTCCTTCTGGAGCATGACTTCGCAGAAGGAGACCACAGCCCTCCACTCCTCCTGGCCCGCCAGCATTGCCGCGACCAATGCCGGCGGGGACAAGTCTCGCCCGATCCCGTCGACCAGGACTCGGCGTTCGGCCGCCCAGGCCGGGCAGACCTCCAGTGTGTGCTGGGCCGAGTTCAGGTCGGATGCGCAATGGTGGCATCTCTTCACGCTCGCTTTCACGCTCGCCGTCTCTTCACGCTTTATTCGACTCAGATACTCACCGAAGCACCCGTGCCCGGTGAGCATCTGAGTCAACCTGTAGGTGACAGTGCCCCATTTACGGAGCACCCAGGCCTCGAGGTGGGGCAGGACGGCCCCGACGGCGCGCGAACGCGTACCGCCCTGGAGGACCAGCGCGTCGCGCCAGTCCCCCAGGACCCGCCGGAAGGCCTTTTCGTACTAAAATTGGTCAAGATATTACTAAAATCTATTATTCAGTTATGTAAAATGCGCAAAATTTATAATTATGTGATTTAACAATTCATTATGTAGCGTAACTGTTTTGATATTTCCTTTTATTGTTTAAATGTTTAAATCAATACTGATGCTGCATGAATGTTCATAATAATTATTTTCATAATTAATATCTTAATACTAGATAATATCAACTCATTCTATGTAATCAATTCAAATAAGAGCACTCAATTTTAAAACATCCTAGTAATCCGCCGAAAGATAGTAAATTTTGATTGTTGAAATAAGTAATTTATTCATTTACAAACTATTTCGTACTAAAACTGCTGTTATAATTATTTAAAATTGTTATTTAGAATTTTAATTTGTTTTTCAAGTATGATTCTCGAGTAGATTCATTTGTTATGTAAAAAAAGGTTGTTATCTGAGTTTATCATTTTTGTAATAGCAATTATGACCAGCTAGTACCGCCATTCGCTACTAGATGTCTGTACTGGTAGTTTAAGAAGTCGCTATACCTTTTCGTCCTTGGTTTATATGGATCTTGGCTTTTTATCTTTTCAATATATTATAATATTAATAATGGCCGCAAGGGGGCGTTAAAAGCGTTAAACGCTCTTGCACGAGACATTAGAAGTTCCACTTCAAAAATCGTTTAATAATTTGAGCATTATTTGCCATTAAATTGATTGCATTGCAGTTTAAATTTATTTTCAGTAGTTGTTGAAAGTAGTTTTCATTACTGAATATTGTTTCAGTCGTTCAATGCGAATTTTCAGTGGTATGAGGCAGACTCAACTCAAGTGGAATGGTCACGAGTTATTGAACTAGTACGCTGCCTATTAATTTGATAAGGAGGCCCTATCAAATTCAGGTGGATTAAAAGCAATAATTATACATAATTCAGCCGATAAAGGACTTACAACCTCGAATGGAGGACCAATATAGTATTCTTAATACTTATATTTAGCAGTCATACTAAGCCTTATGGCCATACTAAGCCTTAACATATTATAACTTCACGCCTTAATAACTAAGCCTCATCTCGCCGTTATGTTTACGTCTCAAATGAAATATCTGGCGAACCTATTGCCATACCGGGCACAAAGTTTTCAGTCATCGATATGTATCACATATAACTTCCGAAAAGAATTTAGAAAAGCTATGATTCAAACCCGCGACATCTTGATTCAGAAGCGGGGCACTCGACCACCGAGACAACTAAGCATTATCTTTTTCATGATCATGACTGACAGTGACGCAGTTTATCATTATATTCAGAAAAAGATTCTGATTATCACTGCCATTGTCATCACGATAACCTTGTGGCTTTGTACTACGTGTTCTGATTGAGATATCTAAAAGTCTAATCCCACACAACCTTGACCTTTCCGTAAATCTTTTCGAAATTTGCGTTTTTACCCAATATATATTAAGATCCACCAATATAGTACTAAAAACTTTGATTACCGTTGGCGTCACCGACGGTTATAAACCGGTTAACGTCCAGTAACTTCAGTTGAAAAAACAATGTTAACCTTTACGGACTAGGACTTTACTTGCGTTAATTGTTGTCGTTAGTTTTTTATTAGCTAACTACCTTCTGCCTAGGTTTACAGCTTATCAAAAAAAGCCAACCGAAAGATCTGTCTAGTTCATCACAATTGCAGAAAGTTTTTATCTATTCTAGTTATTATAAAACTGCTGAAGCTATGAACCTGTTGAGCATTTTGAAATAGATCATATTAAGGTTATTATTATTATACTTTTTTGCAGAAAGTCTGCAAAAAAGTCCGACATAGTCTATCTTTTATGAATAACCCACAATGACCAATTCGATTTTTTTTACTGTTTACGTGAAATAATATTTTATTTGTGGATTTGGTAGAGCCAAGCAGTTCGCTGCAAGAATGGGCCGGCTCGTGCGGTGATATACCACGACTTCTCAGAAGATCGACGTAAAGTGACTCATGCCGCGTTTCGTTCGGTGAGAGAGATACCCGGAGGCCCACCCCTCTTCCCCATCCTTTCCTATCCCCTATCCCTTTTAGGTCAGCAATGCAACAGTAACACTATAAGTATTGCTGGTGTCCATGTGCAGCGTTGGTTGCTTACCATCAGGTGACACGCCTGCTCGTTTGCCCTCCTATCCCATAAAAAAGTGATTTTGAACATTATATCATTAGGTAATATTCAATTATGCACCATCAATGCATATTAAATTTAATATAGATCAAATAGACCCTTACAACATGTAATTTAAATGAATATTTGCGAAAATATTACAGATTTTAAAATCAGAGATGCGGCTATGTCACGGTGCTGTTCCTATGCGTGTCGATAAAATAGCACCAAAATTTGCTTATTTATTTCTTCTGCAACGATAAACAGTTCGCCGGGTCAACTAGTTTTAATGTAAATTAGATTTCTAGTGATGTTTTTTTTACTATTAGAATGTATGAATTACTAACAGAGTTCATCGATTTTAAAAACATAAACAAGTTTAGTATTTCCTCATCGCATTATTAATAGTTTTTTCTCGTCATGGTGTAATTTCCTTTACCAGACAAGTAGGGGGAAAAACCTTGCAGGTATGAACCAAAGGTTACCTGGGTGTACATTTTTTGTGTCGAAAATATAATGCTTGGATTCATGTTTTGTTTACAGATCAATCAGATTTACTTTAGCAATTTAGAGAATTTTGCAAGAACCCAATTAGTAATAATATGTTTTAAGAAATATCCAAAAAATTTTAGCAAAATGCAAGAATATGACTTAGACTTCATCTGACAACATTCATTTGATTGAAATTTATCACAAACTCATTGAGTTTATACAGCTTGCCAAAGATACTACAAACATGTTCACAAACATCCCTTCCCAAGACCGAAGGCGCAGTAGTTGAGAACATGGGTTAGTGGGAATTGTTACTACGGGATACTAATTGTAGTTTACACTTTAATTTAAAAAAGAAAAGTAGCGTTAAGCAGTGGTAGATCCCCGCAGTTCGCTGTTTGAATTTACTGGCTTGACCGGTAAAATACCACGACCTCTCAAAATATCGACGTAAAGTGGTTCATGCCACGTTTTGCTCGGTGATAGAGGCATCCGGAAGCCCAACTCCTTTTTTTATCAAACTAACCCAAAGTACTGTACTGTACGGATAGGTAACTGAAATTCACCAAAAATGTATTTATTGGTGTTCTTATAAAAAACCGTGTTTAATTTTAGTTCACAAACTTGATAAAGTATTCATTTAAAGATACAATCATATTATATGTAACAAAACGTGTCCAACATTAGCAAGTGTATTTTGAAGACGAGATGTTCAAAATAATTAGTATTAGTTGTAATAAGCTATCGGCTAAAAGGTAACACTTGATTTTTAATTAATTTCAATAAGCAATATTATTGAAAGGTATTCATATATGAAACCTTTTATTCAACCAATAGCCAAGTTTGTCAATATTCCACGCAACTTAAGTTTACTACATTATTTGATAAGGTCACTTACCCAAAAGGTATAAGGTAAAGATAATTGTACGTGTCAAGGTCATTTTGTTACTCAACAGTGGAAGTTACAAAATAATACCACCGTCTTCAAACCCGTCGTCTTCTTTAATTATGCGACTTATATCATCTCATCTTTAGTTTTTTACAGAAATTTACTGGCATGTAGCTTATAACCGATATCTGATGATATTTTCAAATCGAATTTGTAACTGCTTCCAAAGACAGACGAGGTTCTCAATTCAATTTTTTTACTATGTGATTGCTCCTAACTTTTTAAATATGTTTTTACGGCTGTGGATAGGAGTTCTTTTGAGCCTGATTGCGCCGAAATGTCATCGCTGTGGCCAGGATTTGCATTTCAAACTTTGCATTCGATTCCTTACAAAATCCTTTCTAGTAAACCAAATTAAATATAAGAAATTCGTCTCAATAGACCACTAATAAACACGATTTTTTTCCTTTAAACTATGTGAATAATTACATTCTAATTTTGTAACATCTTTTCCAGTATAATAATGCTGAAGATACCAAACCCGAGGAGGGTAATTGCCGGCATATTCCCAATTCTACAATGGTCGAGAACTTATGACGTCAATAAGGGCATTGGAGATTTGATAGCTGGTTTCACAATAGCCCTAACATTGATACCACAGTCAATTGCATATGCCTCACTTGCTGGGTTTGAGCCTCAGGTATGTACATTTTTGATTTGATTTTGATATGTGTTGTAAGTCTCTGGATTCTTAAATTGCTGGCTTGATTTTTCCATCGATCTTAAATGCTTAGATTTAAAATTGGTACAGACAGATGCAGTTGTGCTATCGGGTCTGTTATTATATCTAATCACATATAAAATTTTAAAATATATAATCTTCCGATTGACGTAGTCGGTATTGTACCCGACTGCATAAATTGGAAGATCCATCACTGTTGACAATATAATGTTTCTACATCATTCGATTTTCAGTGACTTAATAGCCTTGTTGCAGATATTATTTAAAGATGTTGTAGATTTATACGTAGTATACGTTCAAAGTTATTTCAATATTTGATTTGGAAATTGTGTAATGCATAATTATCATAATAATAATTATAAAGCCTTTATTTCCGAAAAAGAGAGAAACATTATTTACAAAATTTTCACACTAGATATTATTAGTTAGATAATATGTCTTATTTCGGTGTGCCTTGCGGCAAAGGCCTCCTCCAACTCTCTCCAGTGTCTGCTGGTACTCTCATCCAGAGCGGTCCCAGAGTTAACTTGAAATCATCCTGCCATCTTATAGCTTTCCGACCTCGGCTTCTCTTGCCATCTCTCGGGTACCATGTTGTCACCAGTTTGCTCCCCTTTTCCTTTTTGCAGAGAAGCATATGACCCGTCCACTGCCATAATTATCATAATACGTGGAAAATTCATAGATACTTTTTCGGCTTGCATGTGGTCATTCTGGATTTTGAGCTGGCCCATAATGGCGCGGTTTTTATACAGTAACGCTATCATAGCAAAAGTGTACGCAGTTTTAGATCCAATTCCAGATCGATTTTAAAACGTAACATAACTTCACGCTTTTGTTACCCGGAGGTGTAGGCAGCGACTATTAAGACTCGTTTCGCCGTTATGCTAACGTCCCAAATGGAATATGTGGCGAACCTATTGCCATACCGGGCACAAAGTTGTCAGTCATCAATATTTATCACACTTAACTAACGAAAATAATTTCGAAAAGTCTCGGTGTGAGCCAGGATTCGAATTGGCGACTTCTTGATCCAGATGCGGGGTGCTTAACCACTGGACCACCGAGGCGTTTATTAAAATTAGTGTAGATTTATCAATAAAGATGCATGTTATTTAATATTGTCTATTCTCTTGTCATCTGTTAGCCATGAACATGACATGATGTGCATATCATGCCCATGAAACAACGTTTTTATCCATTGTTGAATGAGGTTTTTACGCTTGGAGCGTCTATATAAACCAATGTTACGTCAATGCCTATATTTTTTTTTATAATAATTAATCACGATTTTATATAAGAGTAGTAGAGCTACGCAGGTCACTGCATGAATGGGCCGGCTCGACTAGAGCAATACCACGACCTCTCAGAATGGCGACGTAAGGTGGTTCATATCACGTTTTGTTCGTTGAGAGAAGCTTGACCTCTTCTCCCTCCCCTCTCACACTTGAACCCTTCACCCTTTCCTATCTTAAACGGTAACGCAAATGTACCATTATCTATGTGAACAAGGCGCCGCTAGCCACTTACCTGGGTGATTGGTGCTTGGGTTACCAAATTTGTCTCCTAAATGTATATATTTACACGAGAATGTTATTTAATAGATTTTTATAGTAGATACTTTTGAACTTTAGGTACCAGAAAATAAAACTAAAATACACCATAATTTAGGTAATGTCGCAATTATGCCTCAATATCATAATATCTTACTCATATCTTCATCCCAACTAGATTTCAGATGAGCAGGTCTGTGTCGTAGGTGCCAACTATCTGTACCAGTATTATTGTAATCTCAAAATTAGATATTTGCATACGATAGTCAATTATTATTATTATTGGACAGGAGATGATAAAACATATGTAAGATAAGACGAAAATTGTGATAACTTTCAACGAAACAACTACAGATACAATATTGAAGATCTTTTAATATTCTCTATAACACAAAAGGTTATCAAAGATAAGATTACTTGATACCTTTCCTTATTATTTATAGAAAACAAACTGTTAACTTTCCAGGTAAAAAGTACTTAATAAGTGCACAGAATTTAGCAATATTAATTGACAAACTTTTCACGAATTTTCCTACTCTGAGGTGTAGGCATAATGTATTGCCATACACCGGACACAGCGTTGTAAGCCATAGATATTTATCGCACATAACTTCCGAAGTCCAAGAAGACATTGGTGTTATCCAGGCTTCGATCCCAAGATTCTTGATTCAGTAGCGGGATGATCGATGTCCATGCCACCGAGAGAGTATTAAATGATATTTTTAAATATCAGAAGTAATGGAAGAAAAAAATTTTCAAATTTTAATGTATGTTACATTGTCAAGTTATAATTCAGTGGAATTGTTAGATTTTTAAGTCATTTTGTTATATAATTTTGGTTGCAATTTCATATCATTATTTGTCTGAATATATACCAATTTTGTATCAAGTAGTATTAGAGCCATTTTCTGGAAAAACCGTAATTCGATATAGTTTGTTTTGTTTTCAATGTCGCATAAACTGTCTTTCATAAATTCGCTACGGTTATCTTGAATTTACTATGCATGTTTGAGGATTCATTATTATATGGATCTCCAAGATTACCTGTATTATTCATATAGTATATGAATAATATATAGTAATAATTCATATAGTAAAAGTAAATGAAAAAAATACATTGTCCAATATTTAGTGAGTTTTGATTTCAAGAAACATTACTGATTTAGAATAAAAACAACTGTGAAGTTACTGAGTTATCTATCTATCGTCAAATTTCTGTTATTCACCGTTGATGGCAATGTCATTGACGTAAAGTGACTCAAGCCGCTTTTCGTTCAATGAACGAGGTATCCGGAGACCCATCCCCTTCGCCTTCCACTCCAATTACTCTCCTCATTTCCATGTCTATCCCGTGTTATAAAACAGCAAAGCAACTGTAACTTTAAAAGTCTTTATTAGAGATGAAAGGGATATCCGGTAACTATCCGGTATCCGGCCTATCCGGCGGCCTTAATACTATCCGGCCGGATATCGGATAATTACTATTTGGCCGGATAGGTATCCGGCCGAATTAAGAAAAACTGAATAAAAAAATATTTTAAAGTAATTATTTTCTTTATTTAGTTAGCTTTAGTATCATTTAAGAAACAATTAGTTTAAATTTTTAATCACACAATAGCAAAATGAATGTAACAGAAAGAAAATTAATTAATTAGTACTCATACTGCACTAAGGGCAAATTATAACATAACATAAATTCACGCCTTTTGTTACCCGAAGGTGTAGGCAGCGGCTGTTAAGCCTCGTCTCACCGTTATGTTTACGTCCCAAATGGAATAGGTGGCGAACCTATTGCCATACCGGGCACAAAGTTTTCAGTCATCGATATTTATCACACTTAACTTCCGAAAACAATTTCGAAAAGTCATTGGTGTGAGCCAGTGTCAGGATTCGAACCCGGACCTCTGGATCAGAAGCCATGTGCTCTCCCACTAGACCACCGAGACTACAAATTATAGTGATTAAATATTAATTTCTCTGCATTGAGAGGTAGCAAGAAAGGTGCTGAAAGATAGATCTTGGCAAACTTTGTTAAATTTGGGTACTGTTTGCCATTAGCTGCCCACCAAGAATAAGGGTCACGATTGCGATCAATTCGCACTAACTTGAGATAGAAATCCAACTCACAGGTTATCACGTTTCTTTCTTTACGAAAAGACCCGAATCTAACAGAGTCCACCCGATCGTTCGCGCGCCACCTATGCAAATGTGCAATGCACTAAAGACGGCCACATGGTTTGCCGAATATCCGGTATCCGGCCAAACTACAATCCGTTACATCTCTAGTCTTTATCACTCCATCCACCAGCTAGTTGCTTATAACCAGGTAACCTGCTTGCCCGTTCGCCCCCCTTCTCATGAACAATTATGTATCCAAAACTTAATAAACACCTTAATATTGTAGATCCTAGAGTATTTAAAACTAAATGAAATATGCTTTTACATTTTACAGTATGGGCTCTACGCGTCATTTATGGGAGGGTTTGTCTACGCCCTAATGGGGACATGTCCTCAAGTGAATATCGGTCCATCAGCCCTACTATCGCTCCTTATATTTACTTATACAAATGGAACTAATCCGGACTTTGCCGTTGTCCTATGCTTAATGGCTGGCATCATTCAACTGTTAGCTGGTATTGCACAATTAGGTAAGATTTTTTATCTTTTTTTAACTTTCACGCCCTTGACACGTATAGCTGTCGGTTTTTTGTGTCGTCTCATTGAATAAAATATTAAGTACTATGGTACTTAATAGGATAGGTAGCCAGTCCATTGTCAGACGCGAGGTACTTATTTTCAATAAAAGATGATATAAAAAAGTAACCACATGCCTTTTTCTACCCGAAGGTGTAGGCAGTGGCTGTTAAAGCCTTGACTTTCCAAATAGTTACGTTACATACCAAATGGAATAGGTTGCGAACCTATTGCCATTACTCTGGGCACAAAGTTGTCAGTTATCGATATTTATCACACATAACTTTCGACAAGAATTCCTAGTAATCATTGGTATGAGTCCGTAATCGCACCCACGATTACGAAACCAAAGGCGGGAAGCTCGACCACTGGATTTTAAATAAATTTTCAAAAGCTTTAGACAGTTAATTACCTACACGTTTTAGGATTGAATCACTAGTCTTTTGCAACTACCGATGATAAACAGTAAATAATTTATTTAATTTTTTTTTTCTAATATTCCGCCTCTAATGCGTCTAGTTACAAAAAGTAATAAAAAAAACGTTTGTCAGAATAAATATGTACCCACCCCCATATGATGATAATCAATTGAAATACTGTTACCTACCACTGAAACAAGACATTTTGTCAAACATAACTCTATCTCATTTTCTATTTTCAGGATTTCTTGTGGAATTCGTCTCTTTACCCGTGGTATCAGGTTTTACATCAGCAGCGGCGCTAACTATCGCCTCATCACAAATCAAAGGATTGCTCGGTCTCAAATTCGACGCGGATACTTTCTTAGCCACATGGAAGGGAGTTTTCGAGCACATAGGAGATACAAGAATGGCTGATACTTTACTCAGCTTATGCTGTTGCATTGTGCTAATGGGAATGCAGGTAATAATTACTTTTGCATCCTTTTCAAACAATATAAATGATATATTTCAGAAAATATTTTGAATGTTAAGCATGATATGAATTTGAGTCATTCCTATTAAGCGAAAGCAAATAATTCCATCGATATGTCGAGGGAAAATATATTACCTACACTTTTGGATATTAGAAACGCATATATATGAATAAATAATAGTTTAAAAAAACTAAAAAAACACGCTTTTTATAGAAAACCGAACTAAAAAATAGAAAAATAAAAAAAAAATATTTTATTTTAAAAAATAAAAAAAATAAAAAGCTAATAAAAATAGTGATATATTATAACTTAAACAGCTTGTTTTTCTAAAAATCTAGAGCTATACTGTTTCCCTAAAAAGTAAAATTCTAAGTACTGATTATTATAAGATTCTCTGTCAAATTCAACGGTCTCGGTGGTCCAGTGGTCGAGCACCCCGCTTCGAAATCAAGTGGCCGCGGGTTCGAATCCTGGCTCACACCAATGACTTTTCGAAAATATTTTCGGAAGTTATGTGAGATAAATATCGATGACTGAAAATTTTATGCCTTATAGGGCGATAGGAGATATGTTCACCACCTTTTCCATGTAGGACGTAAACATAACGTCGAGACGAGGCTTAACAGCCTCTGCCTACACCTTCGGGGAGAAAAAGGCCTCAAGTTATGTGTATGTCCTGTTAAATACAATTAAATACAAAACAAGCTGAAGTACATAAGAATACATTTAGATAAATATCAATGAATACAAGCCAGTCTTTTCTGTGATGTATTTATGTTATATATATTTAACAATGAGTTCGGTATTCAGAATACAGTACGTAACTACGTTCATCAAATTTGACTGAATGAATTCCTCATCCAACTGCATCTAATTATGTATTCAAATATTATCTAAACGCTAAACTGTGCATTAGTGTTTTATGTTTATTCTAGCAGCTAACATCATATTTCATGACAATATTATGGTTTGATGATAGAGGGATGAAAATGTTTATGTCTATGTGGTTATTTATTATTATTAGTTCATAATTCACGCTTTTATCAACCACAAATTTTTTACGTTCTTAATGGAATAGTTTGCGGATCCTAATGCCATACAGGCATAATATTCAGTCATTGATTTTTATCACACATAACTTTCTTTCACTTTCTAATTCTGAAAAGCCATTGGTGTGAACACGGAGTCAATCCTATAACATCTTGATTCAGAAACGAGATACTCGATCAAGACTCCGGAGACAAACATAACATAACTTCACGCCTTTTTCTATTTAAACGTGTAGGCAGTGGCTGTTAAGTCTTGACTCGCCGTTATATTTACATCCCAAATGGAATAGGTAGCGAACCTATTGACCTACCGAGCACAAAGTTTTCAGTTATGGATATTTATAACACTTAACTTTCGATTAATTTCGAAAATTCATTGGTGTGAGCCACGATTCGAACCCGCGACCTTTGGATTCAGAAGCGGGTGCTCGATCACTGGACCATCGTGACTATGACTCCGGAGACGACCAACAATTATAAAACATTTTAGAATAGAAGGTCCACTATCACTTAAGTAAACGAAATATTGATACTTAAACCTATCAAATATCTAATACTTTTCTTATCCGATCAAGCCTTTGCAATAAAAGGCACAAGGATTTTACATGTATTTTCACGCCTCCAAGCTTATAGGCAGTAGTAGAATATATTCGTGATCAGACAGATATAGCAATGCTATTGTATTCATTGTAAGATATTAATATTCTCACCTGACTGTAAAGCTGTTTCACATCATCCTCTTCTGTAATTTTATTTATAGAAAAACGACCTTTATTATTAAATGATTTTTCCCATGAATTATTGCCTATAACAATATTTTCAAAACATTCTAACTGTTTTTAAAACTCAAACTACAAACTGTTAAACATCTTAAAATACTAATGTTGGTCAAAGTTATGACATAGTTTGTCGCAATGTGCCAGTTTTGAGTGTATATTGCGAAATGTCATTTTATATTTACATAATAATTATACCATAAAAAACGGGAAAATGAAACGAGCATATGCGTAATATGTTGACCTTGACTTTATAATAATAACATGAACAGCGCCATCTAGTTCTAAGCTAAGCAACTAAATGCTAAAGTTGATGTTAAAGGTACTAGATATCAGATAAATAGAAAAACAAAAAAATACTCATGCTTTTCATAAATATTTCTACTTGGGTAAGGATCAAACCCGCCGACGTCGATTACCCAGTCGGTAGTTTTACCAATGCACCACGAGAATGGACAAAAGGATAGTGGTCTGTCTGTGATTGATCAGAGGTCTCGACTTTGATTCTACAATTACTATTCAGTAGTTATCTGTTAGAATGACTGACGCATTTGAGCCCTATCCGTCTTATTACAAAACACAGACTAAGGAAAGAGTCAGGTTTATGACAAGTAACAAATAAAATTCTTATTACAAAATGAAGATTATCGCAAATAGGTGGTCTATGTTTGGAAAAAAAGTTAGTCTTGCCAGACCCCTAGTTTAACGATGGTACCAACTGCTTAAACGTCAAAATTGTTTACTTTTGAGGTTAGCTTGAGTTGTTGTATTGCTCATCAATATGGAAATATTTTTAAAATGGAAGATAATAGGACTAATTAAATTGATTTTGAAGATTTAAAATTAATCCAAACTATTCACCGACCTCTAAAACAACAGTCTCATATGTGTTTATACGAGTAAAGTGATGACAATTTTCGCAATCAATATAGAAGATTTTGGTAAACAGATTATTAAATTATTATGAGGATTTATCCAATGATTCTCGTGGAGAAATCCAGGTAGCATGTGCATTGCGAAGTTGGGCAGTAAGTAATAGTGTATTTAACATAATAGTTAACATAATAGTTTACGATTGTATTCCTTTATAAACATACATACCATAACTTCACCACTTTTTCTACCCAAACGTGTAGGCAGTGGCTGTTAAGCCTGAACTCGCCGTTATGTTTACGTCTCAAATAGAATGGGTGGCAAACCAATTGCCATATCTAGCACAAAGTTTTAAGTCATCGATTTAAGTGATTTATCACGCATAACCTTCGAAATTAATTAATTTCGAAAAATCATTGGTGTGAGCCAGGAATGTAACCCGCACCCTCTGGATTCAGAAACCATGTGCTCGACCACTGGACCACCAAGACTATATATTCTTACAATAACTAGTGAATTTATTTTTATAGGTTCATAACATTTCCATTGATAAGAAGGAAGGCTTGTTTCCAGCAGAAGATGACAATGTTGGTGGCCAAATCTAGTGGTCTTGAAAGAATACCACCCATTGTAACCAATACTGTACATGGAAATATTAAAAAAGAAACAATCAATTCCAAATTAATTTTAATATGTCTTAAAATGGTATCATTAATTATAATAAGTCATTTAATATTAATGGATAAGTTGAAAGCAGCGGAAATCTGTAAGCAAAACCTGTTAGTAATTATTATTATCCTTTGATGGTGATAGGATAAAAAAATAAAGGTAAAAAGAACATTTTAATTATTAACACATATGTATTGTTTAGTTGACCTTTTTTCTATAATTAAATTTATCTTATGGTCTAGGTAGCAAATCTTAATTTTTAATTTATATTGACTATTTTAATATTATATAAGTGTTCAACTTTCAATAACTACAACTATTAGATAGCAATATTGAATACAAAATGAAAACCTCATTAACGGAATATCTTTTAGTATCTTTCCTGTAAATTTAAATAAAAAATACTTTTAGTAATAAAATACAATATTTATATATAAACATCATAAGAGACCACATGTATTAAGTATAAGAATATTTTATATACATATTTTTGTGAATAGAAGTACTACTGATATTCTGCATTGTTAAGAAAAGAATTTAGTTTTGTTTCACCGTGCTGAAGTAATCATTTGTAAAATATAGAATATTTTAATAAATTAAAAATACATTTTATAAGACATTTATTATCCTGTTGCACCAATAAAATTAAAAATAATATTACAATATTAAATCAATTAGAATATTGTTTTTATCACTAACCTTTTTTCTCAATTCTTGGTTATTTTCTATGTTAACGGGTGTTTCTGAACTACATACAGCTCGGTTCACTGACATCAACATCTGGACCATTATAAATCTATAGCAAAATAATATTAAGTACATACTTTACTATAATAAAAGAATACATATCATTAAGTTAGTATGTACTGTTGCAACCCGAAGAACTTAAATCATTGCCTGCACGGCATCACTGTCAAAGTTAACGCCACAATACCATAATCACGAGGACAGATTTTAATTACTGCTTGGTCCTGTGAAGCTGATGGTGGGTTTTCACTACCAGCTCTCTGAATCTGTAGTTGCTAAAAGATGATCGCCTTTTCCAAGCCAATTTAAGTTCACTTTCTTAACTTGTGTTCCCTGTTAGTATGTATAATCTAGAAATTTAACATCATATAAAATTGCTTAATTAGTGCAAATTATAGGCAGCATATTGTACTTACTTATTTAAAATACTCTCCTTCTTTTTGTTTCTTCAAAGTTTTATTAGAGATTAAGAATTTATATAGTAGAGTGGCGATAGGAAATAGCGTAAATGGAGCGTTGGGCAGATTCCTGGGCGCAAAAAACATTAGCAGAAAAGCCCAGCTAGCAATCCACAATGCAGTACTGATCCCAACGCTAACTTATGGAAGTGAGAGCTATGGCAGGGTATGGCAGAGTGTGCATGAAAGTAGAATAAACGCGGTGGAAATGAGGGCACTACGCAAAATCTGCGGAGTGACTCTCGCTGACCGCGTAGAAATCAAGGTGTAAAAGTAAGAAAGGGCATGCTCCGATGGTTCGGACATGTAGAAAGAATGGTTGATGCAAGACTGACTAAGCAGATATACAATGCAAAAGCGGATGGATGTAGGAGTCGAGGACGGCCTAGACACACATTCCATGACCAAATAGAACGTGTTCTGGAGGAAGGTGATGTTAAGAGCCTCAAAAACCGACGCGCGTGCAAGAAAAGAGTCATGAATGTCAACGAAGCGAGTGAGGTGTGTAAGAATCGTGCCCTATGGCGCTCTGCTCTCTCTGCCTACCCCGCAAGGGATTTGGCGTGAAGTTATGTATGTATGTATGTGTATGTAAGAATTTATATTCTACTATATGTTTCGACTCGGAAATCAGCTGGCGTTATATTTCCTGTCAAGATATATTTCAGGACTCCAGTTTTACCACTTTGTATCTTTTATTAATCCAAATTTAAAATATAAAAGCTATATCCATGAATCTAAAACGACCTAATGACAAGAAGTAGTCAAAGATACTGAATGCTTGCGTGGCGTCCAGTTCACACACTTATCGCATCATTTTACAAATATATTACAATTGTTATTTACATTCCGGGACCATAAATTGCTTTATCAAGGCTTCTTTCGTTATTGGCAAAGTGGGGACCACTGGACCACCGCCAGGTTATACCTTTCAAAACTGAACGATAAGACCGAATTACATTCAAATCAATGAATCATTGTGTACTCTACTCTGTGAGGGGAGATGCCAAACTTAGTACAATCAAGACTCGGTATAGTTTGCGATTTGTAATGAGGAGGAGTACTAACCATTTGTGATCGAATCAGACCACGATCTTTTAAACCAGCCTAACTTGCTGTTTTAGTACATCGATTTGTAATAAGACGGTATATGTTAAAATGAAGTTCGGCGAACTAAGGCACAGTTATCGCTGTCTAAACCTACGGTTATTAAAGGTGTACTGATACATATTATATGAATATAACAAATACCACAGAGTTTATAGTCTTGTCGCGATAAAAATAAATCACTACTACAAACAAAAGAACAATAAAATTGTCAAAGTTTCCGCGACCACATTACACTTACTTGTTATGTCTTAGTTTATTTGCGCAATAATACAAAAACTAAAGCGTTTTGAATATCATTACATAGTATAAAACAAAGTCACTTTCCGATGTCTGTCCCCTTATATGCTTATATTTTTGAAACTACGCAACGAATTTTGATGCGGGTTTTTTAATGGATAGAAGGTTTTACCGGGCTGGTTTTTATCTCTATTTCATGTATGATGTACTAAAAATAATGATAATTTTCGAGATTTCGGGATCTTTATTTCGTACTTATTAATCAATATGACCCTTTACAGCATGTAATTGAAACAAATATTTACGAAAATATTACAGTATTAACATAGCGGGACATAGCAGTAGCGTTGCCAAGACGTGTGCCGATAAATAGCACACATTGAACTTTTTAATATCCAAATTTTACTAATTTATTACTTTTGATGCAAAAAAAGTTCGCCGTCAGCTAGTATTGCAATAAATGAATTAACTAGTTCACTCAGCGAACTGACACTTCAAAAGTAATAAATGAGTATATATTATGTATGAGATTTTATTAATTTCAATTGGCGCAATGTATTGGCACACACCAGCGCATTATGGGTCATCTCTAAGAGACTTTTTGTAGACCTTAAGGTGTTGAATAATGTGAGACGTTATTTTGAACTATCACTTAAGGTTCAGCCAGCGGTTGTAAATAAACCTCGAAGGTTAACACCTTTTCTCTACCATGTTATCCATGGACCATCCTGCTGCAACCTTCTAAATTCTATTCTATTATTATTAATTCTATTCTAAAACAAATCAAAATCCTTTGCGTAGGTTTAAACATATTATTATATCTTGAACATAATAATTGGACACAATACACACAGCAACTAAGCAACTAAATGCTTGTGCTATGGATACTAGGTAACAAATATGAATACATATTATATCCCTTTTTTGTAAATACATACTTATAATGCATTAAAAAACAGCCAGACGCCATACGAACATTTGTGCTTGTCGATAATATTTGTATTCGGGTGGGGAATGAACCCGTCAGCTTCGTTTCTTTAGCCGGTAGCTTTACTAATGCACCACGAGGCTAGCCAATAGGGGACAGACAGGGCACAAGCGGTAAGCGACTTTGCAATGATTATTAATCACGAGTTTTTGAAGCCTCATATAATGTAAGTATCATAAAAATCGGTAGTAATGCCCAAGCATAATGTCGGATTCGTTTACTGTTTGCGACGACGAGTCCTTTTGTCACTTTTGTCAAAAAATGCTTGACGTTAGGTAATAAATCAATATCATCTGTCTTATATGCATCTATCAGACGCTGTTAGTTGAAAACGTTACTAAAGTTTTAACGACAACTCTGACAACTAAGTAGGATGGGGAAGGAAGTGGATGTTTTAATTGGTTTTGAGCTTTTTCCAAACATTGAATCAAAAAAATAAACAAAAGCAAGTTCATACGAAATTTCCAATGACAATCGAATCCGATTATTCCATTTAACTTACTAGAACTAATTATAACAATTTCATTTGATCATAACTTCCTAAGAGTGTGTATACGTGACTCTACGAGAAAAAAATTATTCTCTGTAAGAACATTGAATTTAGTTATAGGTTTTTGTGTAGGAGTCCTTTAGTTTTATACCCGAAGGTGTAGGCAGCGATATAACGCTTCTAAACTTCAGTTTAACTTTGTAGTATCTATTACAATATATGGTAAATGTATTGTCGCGAAGGGGAAAAGTTTTTTCTTTTTCTTCTGGAAAGCCACTGATGTGAGCCAGGATACTATGTACACGGTCCTCGAAGTATGGACAATTTTGGTGTTATATTGATTTGTAACAGAAGATTTTCTTTCCGTATATAAGTATAGTAACTATAAATATTTTATATTGTGATTTCAGGCCTTAAAAGACGTTCGTGTCAAACAACCTCTAAATGAAAAAGATCAGCGTAGTGCTTTTGTGAAAACGAAAATCCTCTGGTTTTTGGCAGTTTCCAGAAATGCTGTAGTCGTACTTCTGGCTACAGTTATTGCATATTTCGTACACAACGATGCAACTGATCCTCTCCTTTTGACTGGTAAGTTTTTGAAAATGTGCTAAAAACTCTCAATAAATATAGAACTGTGTATTAATAAAAATAGAGGTTGTTTTGCGGTGCATGAGTTTCTATAAACACCCAGCCCAAGCGACCTTAACAATTATTGTATGCGAAAAATACTGCGTAACTTATATTTAAATTTTAACTGTAGCTGTAAACTCTAAATTATAAGGTGAAGGCTCTAATTTTCAACAGGAATATAATTTCCCTCTACGAGAAAAAAAGGAATCTCTGTAAAGAGTAATTCAGTTTCAGGTGCACTTTACAGAAGTCGGTTAAAACCAAGGATATTATTTCTTTAATTAAAATTTTCTCAACGCTTTTCCCATGGAAGAAGGCAGACATATACAGTGGTAGGGCGAAGCAGGTCGCTGCATGAATGGGCCGGCTCGACCAGTGAAATACCACGACCTCTCAGAAGACCGACGTAAAGTGGTTTCGTTCGGTGAGAGAGGTACCCGGAGGCACACCCCCTTCCCCATCCTTTCCTATCCCCTACCCCTTGAAGGTTGGCAGCGCAACAGTGGCACTATATGTGTTGCTGGTGTCCATGGGCGGCGTTGGTTGCTTACCATCAGGTTACACGCCTGCTCGTTTGCCCTACTATCCCATAAAAAAGATACTATTTCTTTTTCTATTTGCTACAATCTGAAAAATATTTCTTGCTTCCTCCCCTCTCATTAAAACTTTCATTCACGCTTGTCGGTTGCGACCACCGTTGACCTGACCTTTCTCTGACAAATTTACTGATTCTTAGGTTGTAGGTTGGATTGGACCTTTACCGGGTTATCTTAGTTCCACTTGTCTCATATTGTAAAATTTACTAAAACTCTTTTCAAATATTTTCAGGGGAGATAACACCGGGACTACCAATGCCCCAAGCCCCACGATTTAACACAACACTAGGTGACAAAGAGTATACAGCTGGTGAGATGCTGTCGTACCTTGGATCTGGACTCATCGTGGTGCCAGTAGTGGCCATACTCAGCAATGTTGCTATTGCAAAAGCTTTTGGTGAGCATCGTTTCATTAATCACGACATTCATTGATCAGATGTTAGGAGCCTCAAAAATCGACGCGCGTGCATGAAAAGAGTTACGAAAGTCAACGAAGCGAGTGAGGTCTGTAAGAATCGTGCCTTGTGGCGCTCTGTTCTCTCTGCCTACCCCGCAAGGGATTTGGCGTGAAGTTATGTATATATGTATTCATTGATCAATTAATTCATATCCTTTTTAATACTCGAAAGTGTAGGCACTGATACCATACGTCTGAGCCATCACATCAACAATACAATAAAAAATTTATTACCTACGGCAATAATACCTTGATATGCACTTGTCCCATGCAATTAGTCATGGAGCTTATTACGATAAACAGGACACGATTTTGTCATTCATTTAATATTTATCACACATACCTTCCGAAATGTTATTGTTAGATACTAATATTAGAATTTGGGGCTTCGTCTTTAAAAAGTGTTCACAAAGCATGAAACTCTCTAGGCAAATCACAGAACCACGTGTCCTTGTTAGTATAAAAATGAGTGTTTTACGGGTAGTTTTTATTTTAAATAACCTGATATGGAATACACTTAGCAGATTACTATGTTTTTTTTTATGGGATAGGAGGGCAAACGAGCTGGCGGGTCACCTAGTGGTAAGCAACCAACGCCGCCCATGGACACCAGCAACACATAGTGTTACTGTTGCGTTGCCAACCTTTAAGGGGTAGGGGATAGGAAAGGATGGGGAAGGGGGTGGGCCTCCGGGTACCTCTCTCACCGAACGAAACGCGGAATGAGCCACTTTACGTCGGTCTTCTGAGAGGTCGTGGTATTTTACCGGTCGAGCCGGCCCATTCATGCAGCGAACTGCTTGGCTCTACCACTGTGTTTTTTATTCCTTATTGATCAATGTAGCAAAGTTTAATATTCAATGTGGCTATCGTAAAAAAGAAAGAAGATATATACTTCCAATTTAAAACCGGCACAAACTTTCAGCATCAATTTAACTCGAGTCCAGACATTGTAAAGTTTTGCTAGATTTATGACTTTAAGCGTTCGAAACGTTATTATAGGTACCTATTGCGATTCAAAAAAGTAGTGCAGTCGTGTTTTATGCTTATTTCTCATTTTACAAGACCATAGTCGAACTGTTCTTGGAAGAATAATTCGAAGAAGGCTCTGACTTATTTCTTTAGATCAGCAATTATGAATTATTAAAAAAACCAAGTCCTCCATTTGCTTTTTTTTTACAATAGGTGGTAGAACCTATTACCATGCACCGGCTACCGGGAAGGTTGTCAGTCATTGAAAGAATTCCAAGAAGTCATTATGGTATAATCCCAGATTTGATCCCAGGACTGCTCTTTTTAGAGCGAGCTGCTTAACCTTCAAAACACCGAAATATAGACAAAGGGTTTATTGAATAAATTATTACTATTAAATATTTCAGCCAAAGGAAAAACATTGGATGCGACTCAAGAGATAATGGCACTTGGAGCTTGCAACGTGGTCGGCTCCTTCTTCAGATCCATGCCAGTGAATGGTTCTTTTAGTCGTAGCGCTGTCAGCGAGGCATCCGGGGTTAGGACACCAGCCGCTGGATTCTATACCGGTAAGGGTTTAAAATTATTAACATAATTATAGATATATTCTTTGAAATTTTAACCCTTTTTTCGACGGGAAGATGTAGCGGACATTGCGTCTCGATCTATCAAAGTTTTACGTCCCTTACAGTACGTTGGGATCAGTATTAATGATAGCGCGATGATACAAATCCTTGGGCCTTCTTCGATAGGTGGACTATCTAACAAACTGAGTTTTACAAATTGAACTAGTAGTTACTGAGAACAGCGCCTTCAAACAGTCGAACAAATTCAGTACCTTTATAATATTGGCATAGATTACTGAGTTTCTACTCAAGGAAACAAAGGCAAGCAATACTAAACTCAGTCTTCTAGTTTAGTAAGTTTTGCTTCACGGTCCAGAGGAAACATATAATAAAAGAAACTCACAGATGAAATGATTGTTCCGATCAAAAGTTTCAACACCACAAAAACTTTTACAAACAAACATACACAAATATATATTATGTCTAAACTAACATCATAAAGTTGTACTTACATTATCAATTAGTTCGTAGGTACACAACTGTACAACAAGTAGCAAAGAACAAGTTTCCCGTCGTCTCTGTTCTTTCTTTCATCTCGTCCTTGGGTTATTTCTTTGTTAAAATTGACTTGTAACATTTTGTTAAAAGTTAGCGTTAATATTCTTAGAAGTTTTGCTACTATTCGAAACTAAGTTATAAACGGGTAAAAGCTTTTCGGTTTGGTTATACACTTTAAAAATATGCTCGAAAAATGGGTGCGTTTTTATGTTGAAATCTATTTGTGTACCTACTATATATATATAATGTTTAAATACGTGGTTACCTATATACTTAATACAAAACAAAATAGTAATGCGGTGTAGCAAAAACAACCAATCTATCAACGATACGCAATAACTTTCATAGCTTCAAACTGAACATATTGTCTAAGTTGACATTGGAATAAAAGAATTCAGAACACGTAAAAATGCTTCCATCAGGAATCCCAGCGGATGACTTTTAATCATAGTAAAACGTGTATGTGTTTGAATGGGTCAGATAAAATCGGATAATAGGTACATAAATCTATACTAAGTTTACTGAACATTGCTTTGAAATACTTTGAATCAAGATTTGTGTTCTCCGCCGCTTGCAGTTGACACTTCGAACTTAGAATTTATAATATAAGAATTTCTGCAACCAACATATATGTTATTTGCAGTTAGACAAATGTAAATTCTCCTATATAAATCAAATTCACCATGTGCGTGAACAGCGCACCGAAGTTATGTACTGAAGTTAGTCAGTTCATAAATATTGAAGTTTGTAACATTAAGATACTGTCAGAGTAGACAAAGTTTTGGGTGGTTTTCAAATACCCCTCGTGGCATTCTGGTTGAGTAAATACACTACTTTTTGTTTAGAGATTGTGGGTTTAATCTCGGCTAAGATAAATATTTTTGAACAATTTTGCTCTTAAAAATTTCTGATCTTTCCATTTGTGATATAAATATTCGATAAATCGACACTTAACTGCCGCTGCGTACACTTACTTTAAAGAAATAAAAAATAAATGCTACTGCTTAATTTATTCTCAAAGAATAATTCTCGATAATTGTCTTCTTTCTTCTCGATAATTATCAGCATTGTCTAAGTAAGCCAAAAGGTTTTGCTACTGACCTATTGTAATTGGTACTGGTAAGTCGAGGCATGGTATGGATGCACTACCTACACTATCACCTGTAGTAGGCGTGAAGTAACATTTACATATTTGAATTACAGGCATCATCGTAATCCTCACATTGGTATTGCTGACACCATATTTCTATTTCATTCCGCGAGCTGCTCTCGCTTCAGTCATTGTTTGCGCCGTTCTGTGTATGGTGGACGTAGCCATCCTCAAGAGACTATGGAATACCAGCAGTAAGTCCAAAATCGTATTAAAATTTAAATTATTATTACATTTAAAAGTTCTGCTCGGGGAATTTGTTCAGCAAACACAAATTCACTGAGTTAATTCATCTGTTTAGTATTTTTAGTTACAATATTACCTACTGTTATACAAGAGTGATATTAAGTAATACGACCTGAAGTTATAGTACTTTGAAGACTGTTTTGATTTATTCAAAGATAACAGAAAACGGCGAATATTTAAAAAAAAGTGGGTCAAGATAAATCAGTGTGACGCTAACTTACTTTAATCCCTACTAATATTATAAATGAGAAAGTGACTCTGTCTGTTACGCTTTCCCGCTTAAACCTCTCAACCGGTTTTGTTCAAATTTGGCACAGACAATCTCTAGACCCTGAGAAAGGACATAGGCTACCTTTTATTAAAAAAAAAAAGGATAAAGAGGTTGAAATAGAGGTTGTAAGTTTGTATGGGATTTCTTCATTTTAAAAGATAAAACCATTGAACTTTATATTTAAGCACTTGATAAGAAATAATTAAACATTAGTTCTAGCATTTTTGCAATTTCAACCTGAGGGGATGAAATAGGGGTTAAAAGTTTGTTATTATTAATTCTAATAGAGGCGAAACGAAGCTCGCTGGGTCATTTAGTTAGTAAATAAGTAGTGTCCGACCGAAGCCTCGGCTTCGGCTTCGGCTTCGGCCACCTTCGGCCAAAATTCCATCTTCGGCGAGATCGAAGGTCCTGCCGAAGTTCTGAGAACAGTCAGAATTAAACGAACTGAGTGAACGCACGAAAGAATGAGTGACTGACGGACCGGACTGCACTTAGTTCAGTGCGGCTACCTCTGTCACCGAGAGAAAAGCGGCATGAGCCACTTTATGCCGATATTCTTCTTTAGCTGTGGATAATATTGAAGAAAAATATTAAATTACTAATAGTTTATAAACCTTCGGCTTCAGCTTCGGCCGAAGGTTGTGGAGATTGCCGATTAATCGGCTTCGGCTTCGGCCAAAAATAGACCTTCGATCGGACACTATTAATAAATGACGTTCTTTCTCCGTCAATATGAAGAGGATTACGAAGAAGAATTTAGGTAGAATAAAGACCTTCGACAGTTATTCAGTTCCAAACACGCATTTTATAATATTGTCCACTTTTGTAAGAAAAACGAAGGAAAAATAATAATATATTCCTTGGAGCGGTAAGTAATAATAATAATATCTTGGACACAATACACACAGCGCCCTCTAGTTCCAAGCTAAGCAACTAAATGCTTGTTTTATCGATACTAGATAACGGATATTAATACATATATACTTTTCTTTTGTAAATACATACTTAGAAAAACACCCAGACACCACACAAATATTCATGTTTGTCACAAATATTTGTGCTCGGGTGGGAATCGAACCCCCGACCTCATTGCTGCAGTCGGTAGTTTTAACAATGCGCCACGAGGCCCGTCAAAGAATAGGAGTAGCCCGAAAAAGTAGGAGAATAGAAAAAATACATAATTACTTATTTGTAACTAACTCTTTTCATTCCAGGATTGGACATAATACCACTATTAGGAAGTTTTATCTTCTGTATAGCATTGAGTATTGAATTGGGTCTTATTTGTGGAGTCGGGATAGATATGCTCTTGTTGCTCTACTACAACTCGAGGCCACCTCTTGATGTTCAATATGTTGACGTAAGTATTATTAATTTAATTAAGTAACTTCATTCCATGCCGAAATTGGTCGGTTCATAAAGCTTGTGACCTCACTCTTTAAGAAGACACGATCCATTTGGTCATAGAAGGTGTTATATGGCTTTCATTGACTCCATCTGTCAAGTCTGAACATTAAGTTATTCGAAATCTTAAATATCAAAGTGCCCATACCACCAGCCTAAGTCATGATTCTATAAGTTAACAGCAGTTTCGTTAATGCAAATGCTACTATTATTGAAATACTATCCAAATGATCCAGAGGTCCGGGTTCGATTTCTGACACTGGCCAATTCACACCAATGACTTTTCGAAATTGTTTTCGGAAGTTATGTGTGATAAATATCGATGACTGAAAAACTTTGTGCCCGGTATGGCAATACGTTCGCCACCTATACCATTTGGGACGTAAACATAACGGCGAGACGAGGCTTAACAGCCGCTGCCTACACCTTCGGGTAACACAAGGCGTGAAGTTATGTTATGTTATACCTTACTATACTACTACACTAATCTTTCATTACACATACATTTCTTTACAAGTACACATCTGTAACGTTCATGCTTCAAGAGTTTTAGGGTTAGTTGGATTGTTTAACCCTAAGAGGTATACTTACTTAAATTTGCCCTAATGATAAAGTGAGATTAGTTACAAAATTTCCCAAAAATTGCCGAGGAACAAATACAAAAACGTATTTTTTTTTGCTGACTGTATATTTTAGTATTCCAATTGTATACTCAGGATGGGATCACACCAGGTCACTACGCGATCCATCCAGTGGGAGGTTTAAACTTCGCTGGAGCAGAAAAAGTCCGCACAAAGTTGCTGGCATTAAAACAAGCTAAAGCAAGTCCAACTATCCCGGTGGCAACACTGGAGTCACTTAGAGTAGTTCCTGATGGCGACACTATGAGGACTGATGTTGTCAATGGAAATGTGCCATGGAATGATGTTGAAGCGTGTAGAATAAGAAATACTGAATTCCTCGTGGTGCATTGCGATGCATTATACAGATTAGATTATACATTTTTACAGGTTTGTATTTTTTAACCTTTGTATGTGGTGAAGCCTATTACCATACATCGATTACACTTTTATATGCAATCGATATTTTTCAAATACAACTTTCGAAAAAGTTTTCGTAATAGATGTATACACTTATGGTATATTACGAGTAGTAACACTTTACGTACGTAGTGCCGAGTAGAAGTCAGCAGGTTCGATTCTACCCGAGTACAAACATGTGTGATGAGCAATCGAAATATAAAATAAAAATATTAGTTCGGTGGTATATTGCTTAAGCATCCCGCTTCTGAATCAAGAAGTCGTGGGTTCGGAGTCCGCCCTCACAGCAATGACTCTTCCTAATTCTTTTCGGAATTTATGTATGAAAAATATCGGTGACTGAAAACTTTGTGCCCGGTATGGCAATAGGTTCGCCATTTATTTCTTATGAAACGTAAACATAACGGTGAGATTAGGCTTTACAGCCGCTGCCTACACCTTCTTGAAGAAAAAGGCGTGAAGTTATGTTAGGTTATGTGAATAGAAAAAATATGTTTATAAATAATTTGTGTGTTAGTGTCTGTTACCTAACTTGAAAACTAGATGGCGCTGTGTGTAAAATATAACATTAATCGATATTATTGTTTCAGAGTATCAAGATGGTTGTACAAGAATGGTCACGTAGTGGCCGAGTGATCTGGTGTAACGCTAAGCCAGCGGTCAAATCACAATTGGGCACTGTTATACAGGACCCTATCTTCTGCGAGGGAGATCTATTGAGGACCTACCTTACACGTAAGCTGATTAATAGAATTACCAAATAAATAAGTATAAAAAGACAAGAGTTATAAAAGTCGTGGCAGAGCAAAGCAGTTCGCTGCTTGAATGGACCGTTGAATTTAAATCGTACAGACACAACTTTTGGCATATAAAAACAGTGAACTTAGTTTTTCTTAGGTAAATAAAAATCCATTTGCGTACCATCATTAAGTACAACCATAGCAAATGTACTCAAATATATTTAATAGTATTTATTTTCGAGGACATCGTACCAAATTGTCCCATGAAACTGTACTTTGCAATGAGTACTTTGCACCTTTTGATAGGTATTGTCCTTTTGTAGATATTGTCCCGAAATATTCATGATTACATGTAGTTAAAATCATCGAAATAAAATTTCATTTGATTTTTTTTTATGGGATAGGAGGGCAAACGAGCAGGCGTGTCACCTGATGGTAAGCAACCAACGCCGCCCATGGACACCAGCAACACATAGTCTTACTGTTGCGTTGCCGACCTTTATGGGATAGGGGATAGGAAAGGATGGGGAAGGGGAGTGGGCCTCCGGGTACCTCTCTCACTGAACGAAACGCGGCATGAGCCACTTTACGTCGGTCTTCTGAGAGGTCGTGGTATTTCACCGGTCGAGCCGGCCCATTAATGCAGCGAACTGCTTGGCTCTACCATTGTACCAGTTGATGAAGTTTTTTATATATATTGTATTGTTTACAACAATAATATTATGCTTTTTAAAAGAGAAATACCCCGCGGACAATTTAATATAAATAAATAAGCTTTTATGTCTTATGGGATAATGGTTCGGCGTCAATACGCCGAGACTACGCTCACTTCAATAAGTGAGCTTAGTCTCGGCGGTTTAATACGCAATCAGAATAATTTGTTTGATGGACAAATAATGTTAACATTCGTACATTATAATATGACATTTTGTATTAAAATTTTGTCGGTTATTATTGTTTCAGGTACAGTCGAAGAACAGCTCGGCAATAACGATACCCCTTTATAATGATAATTGAGTAATGATATTTGTAAATAAATTAAAAAAAAAAACGTTCCTATTTAATAATTATGATTAAATGCTTAATCAAAAAAAAATTTGTTATTTTTTCACTTAATTTTATAGTAGATATTAGGTACGATATTTTTATTGACATCAGATGAAACAATGCATAAACTGTATTGATATCAAATCTGATGATTGTTTTAAATGAATATGATATGAGGATATGATATGAATATGATGAGGTATGATTTTAAATGTCTCGGTGGTCCAGTAGTCGAGCGTACGGCTTCTGATCCAGAGGTCCGGGTTCGATTCCTGAAACTGGCTCAGACTAATGACTTCTCGAAATTGTTTTCGTAAGTTAAGTGTGATAGATATCGATGACTGAAAACTCTGTGCCCGGTATGGCAATAGGTTCGCCACCTATTCCATTTGGGACGTAAACATAACGGCGAGACGAGGCTTAACAGCCGCTGCCTACACCTTCGGGTAACAAAGGCGTGAAGTTATGTTATGTTATGATTGTTTTAAACGTTATCATCAAGATCATATGAGTCCACATACATAAGTTTAAAATTGAATTGAGCAATCTTCCAAATGCGATTTCGTTAAAATAAAGTTTAAAAAATCGTGTTTGTTAAAGACCCATATGTTTGTTTTTATTCCACAGTGGTAGAGCCAAGCAGTTCGTTGCATGATTGGGCCGGCTCGACCGGTGAAATACCACGACCTCTCAGAAGATCGACGTAAAGTGGCTCATGCCGCGTTTCGTTCGGTGAAAGAGGTACCCGGAGGCCCACACCCCTTCCCCATCCTTCCCTATCCCCTATTCCCTATCACTTAACGGTCGACAACGCAACGGTAACGCTACGTGTTGCTGGTGTCCATGGGCGACGTTGGTTGCTTACCATCAGGTGACACGCCTGCTCATTTGCCCTCCTATCCCATAAAAAAAATCAATTTAAATAAAGTTTTTACTTTATTTAAATTGAATTTTGTGTGATCGTGCTGGTTGGGCTCGCATCCATATTCATGAATTTCAACCGGAGACGTAGGCGGTGCAGTTCAAAATTAATCTGCTTAAATAGATTTCAGTTGAATCTCTGGCTAGTAGAGTGAGAGAGAGATTCCACAAGTATTAAACTATTGTGTGGAAAACAAATGATTTACTGCAAACTAAGTCCAAACAAGATCCTCGTGGTAATCGCATTATTTGGGGTCGGCAGTACAGGTTTTTCTAAATGGCAGTAATATGACCAGTAAAATTATTAATTTTAACCATTGAATCCGTGTTTTTCTTCAGCCCATTTTTATTATTCAATTTAAAACATAGACAATACAATACAAACATGTCAATACGCTCTAGTATTGTTGCATTTTTCAATGCTGACATTTGATCAGCATAACGATTATAACAAAGACGTCTTTAGATGACTATCGCTGACAATATTTTCATAGGCGCTATTAGTCAGAAGCATAGATTTATAAATAATAGATCGGGAATAGTGACCCAAACAACGAGACCAAAAATGGATTGTTGATGTGTGAGTGACTTATCAATGTGTGCGTAAAAAGGGCTTTAAAGTGTCAACTTTTACATAGTTAATGTTCATGTGTTGAAATGTAAATATACTGAAAATCTAATATACGCGGTTGCGCTGTCAGTGATGAATATTAGTACATTTTTAATGACATGTGCTATCTATATAGTCTATGCTAAATCTATAGTCAGAAGAGTCTTCAAACAATATTTATTTATGAAATACTCTTTGCATTGTTGGAATTATGTTGTAAACTATGATTTCATTGCATAGTCTTATATAATACTTAGAATTATTACGCATATACGTTTTCTACTTTAAGACCCTTTCACTCAAAACATTGTCAATGTGATTGAAGAATGTGGGCTGATTATTATGTTTTTTTTTACTTTAACACTTTGATTTATCATCATTATTCTTCTTTCATTATAATATTTTTTTTTTGCATAGCAGCCCGAATCACCCTCGCATTGTCTGACACTTATCTTTGTAGTTCTAGCGTTTCAATTCACTATTATAACCAGATGACTTGTCAGAAACTGAAACTACTATTATTTGATGTAAGTTTATAGCACGTTATGAACAGTCTTGTAAGAGAGATTGATACGTTACGAGGCCAACGATTAAGTTGATATTCTCTCTTTATTGTTACATCCGCTCTCTCGCTTGCACACTTACATACATAGAATACATACATAACTTCACGCCAAATCCCTTGCGGGGTAGGCAGAGAAAACAGAGCGCCATAAGGCACGATTCTTACACTCACTCGCTTCGTTGACTTACATAACTCTTTTTATGCACGCGCGTCGGTTTTTGAGGCTCCTAACATCACCTTCCTCCAGAAGACGTTCTATTTGATCATGGAATGTGTGTCTTGGCCGTCCTCGACTCCTACATCTATCCGCTTTTGCATTGTATATTGCACACTTGATGCAGCTTAAACGTGACAATGAGACATGATTTGTCAGGCGTGCAGTTATTCATCGATATGGAAGAAACGAACGTGGTAGGGCCACGTAGTATTCTGCATGAACCTGTGAAATACCACGGCCTCTCAGAATACCGACGTAAAGTGGCTCGTGCTGCAATTCGTTCGGTTCCCCGGAGGTTTCTAATGCTACTCCCTCAAAGGCTGGCAACGCAACTGTAACACTACCTAAGTTGCTTAGTTGCTTCAATCAGGTGAGTCGCTTGCTCGTTTGCCCTCCTACTCCATAAAAAAAGGTCAGGTCTAAGGCAAAAATTATAAGAAGAACAATGAACATCATAATAGTTTAATGAAAATATTGAAACAGAAAGAAATCTGTTGGTATCAATAGCTATTAAGTGTAATAACAACGCAAGTTTGAACAGATGCGGTCCACATACAAATTCTGTTACATTGACTCATCCGCATTCTGTAATACACCGGACTAAGTAGGTACTATGTATAATAATATGTTTGTACCTACAGTAAAGTGTGATAGTTTCATCATAACTTGAGCACTGATTACTAGTGATTATTTTTACGGGCCTCGTGGCGCATTGGTAAAAACTACCGGCTGCAGCAATGAGGTCGGGAGTTCGATTCCCACCCGAGCACAAATATTTGTGACAAACGTGAATATTTGTGTGGCGACTGGGTGTTTTTCTATGTATTATAAGTATGTATTTACAAAAGAAAAGTATATATGTATTAATATCCGTTATCTAGTATCCATAACACAAGCATTTAGTTGCTTAGCTTGGAACTAGAGGACGCTGTGTGTATTATGTCCAAGATATTGTACAAAACGGGTTTTTTCCTCTCTTTTCAGCATGACTATTTCTTTATTTTGTTCTTTTTAAGAGTTGTCAACTTTCTATTATAATATTAAATGGTAATAAATTGGCCTTTTAGTTTTTAAAAAGATACTGAGAATTCCTTACATAACGAACAATACTCTTGATAATTAAGGAGCTGGCTATTGATAATTGTTTCCATGATCCGGGAAAACAACGAGGTGATGGCATAGGTCTGTAGTTGGCGATGCGCCCTCGCAGCCCGTCGACGGCGGCGATCACTGAGCTCGCCGTCCTACCGCTCTCCCGATCCCGCTTGGTGGCCTCCTTCAGGAGCATTACCTACTGTTTCACAGAAGGACACCATAGCCCTCCACTCCTCCTCTCTCGCCAGCATTGCTGCAATCAACGCCCACGGTGACAGATATCTCCCGATCCCTTCGACCAAGACTCGCCGCTCAGCCGCTCAGGCTGGGCAGACCTCCAGCGTGTGCCGGGGCAAGTCTAAGTCGGATACGCAATGGTGGCATCTCGCCGTCTCCTTCTTAATTGGTTCTGATATTCACCGAAGGACCCGAGCCCGGTGAGTATCTGAGTCAACCTGTAGGTGACAGTGGCCCATTTACAAAGCAGCCTGGCCTCGAGGTGAGGCAGGACGGCAGCGACGACGCGCTGACGCGCACAGCCCTGGGACCAGCGGGAGGCCTCCGACAAAATCGCTGCCTTGAAGGACTTATAAATGTACTTGTAGGCACTTGAACTTGTACAATATGATCTTCATTTATTTTTGTGTATCTACAGATACAAAGAGTGTAACTTAGATCTTTTCTGTGGGCTGCGCTAGAATTTGAGACGTACCGATGCTATTTTTATTATTATTATATGTAAACACGCGTTGAAAAGTTGAATCTGAAAAAAAATCTAAATTACGATAACTCGCGTTTAGCATTAAACAGAACTGTCAACAGCAACAATGGGAGAATTCCCAATTTCATTACATTTTTTGTAACATTTTACAAACACAACACAATGTGAATACTATTAACATATTATCATTAGTAGTGGTACTGGTACCAGTATCAGTACCAGTGGTAGTGGTAGGCAGAGAAAACAGAGCGCCATAAGGCACGATTCTTACACTCCTCACTCGCTTCGTTGACTTACATAACTCTTTTTATGCACGCGCGTCGGTTTTTGAGGCTCCTAACATCACCTTCCTCCAGAACACATTCTATTTGGTCATGTAATGACACACATTCCATGACCAAATAGAACGTGTTCTATTTGGTCATGGTCATGGTTGGACGTTGGCCGTCCTCGACTCCTACATCCATCCGCTTTTGCATTGTATATTGCACACTTGATGCAGCTTAAACGTGACAATGAGACATGATTTGTCAGGCGTGCAGTTATTCATCGATATGGAAGAAACGAACATGGTAGGGCCACGTAGTACTCTGCATGAACCTGTGAAATACCACGGCCTCTCAGAATACCGACGAAAAGTGGCTCGTGCTGCAATTCGTTCGGTTCCCCATCCCTTTCCAATGCTACTCCCTCAAAGGCTGGCAACGCAACTGTAACTCTACCTAAGTTGCTTAGTTGCTTCAATCAGGTGAGTCGCTTGCTCGTTTGCCCTCCTATTCCATAAAAAAGAAGCTATCAGGTGTAAGGCATCAATTATAAGAAGAACAATGAACATCATAATAGTTTAATGAAAATATTGAAACAGAAAGAAATCTGTTGGTATCAATAGCTATTAGGTGTAATAACAACGCAAGTTTGAACAGATGCGATCCACATACAAATTCTGTTACATTGACTCATCCGCATTCTGTAATACACCGGACTAAGTAGGTACTATGTATAATAATATGTTTGTACCTACAGTAAAGTGTGATAGTTTCATCATAACTTGAGCACTGATTACTAGTGATTATTTTTTACGGGCCTCGTGGCGCATTGGTAAAAACTACCGGCTGCAGCAATGAGGTCGGGAGTTCGATTCCCACCCGAGCACAAATATTTGTGACAAACGTGAATATTTGTGTGGCGACTGGGTGTTTTTCTATGTATTATAAGTATGTATTTACAAAAGAAAAGTATATATGTATTAATATCCGTTATCTAGTATCCATAACACAAGCATTTAGTTGCTTAGCTTGGAACTAGAGGACGCTGTGTGTATTATGTCCAAGATATTTATGTCCAAGATATTGTACAAAACGGGTTTTTTCCTCTCTTTTCAGCATGACTATTTTTTTAATTTGTTCTTTTTAAGAGTTGTCAACTTTCTATTATAATATTAAATGGTAATAAATTGGCCTTTTAGTTTTTAAAAAGATACTGAGAATTCCTTACATAACGAACAATACTCTTGATAATTAAGGAGCTGGCTATTGATAATTGTTTCCATGATCCGGGAAAACAACGAGGTGATGGCATAGGTCTGTAGTTGGCGATGCGCCCTCGCAGCCCGTCGACGGCGGCGATCACTGAGCTCGCCGTCCTACCGCTCTCCCGATCCCGCTTGGTGGCCTCCTTCAGGAGCATTACCTACTGTTTCACAGAAGGACACCATAGCCCTCCACTCCTCCTCTCTCGCCAGCATTGCTGCAATCAACGCCCACGGTGACAGATATCTCCCGATCCCTTCGACCAAGACTCGCCGCTCAGCCGCTCAGGCTGGGCAGACCTCCAGCGTGTGCCGGGGCAAGTCTAAGTCGGATACGCAATGGTGGCATCTCGCCGTCTCCTTCTTAATTGGTTCTGATATTCACCGAAGGACCCGAGCCCGGTGAGTATCTGAGTCAACCTGTAGGTGACAGTGGCCCATTTACAAAGCAGCCTGGCCTCGAGGTGAGGCAGGACGGCAGCGACGACGCGCTGACGCGCACAGCCCTGGGACCAGCGGGAGGCCTCCGACAAAATCGCTGCCTTGAAGGACTTATAAATGTACTTGTAGGCACTTGAACTTGTACAATGTGATCTTCATTTAATTTTGTGTATCTACAGATACAAAGAGTGTAACTTAGATCTTTTCTGTGGGCTGCGCTAGAATTTGAGACGTACCGATGCTATTTTTATTATTATTATATGTAAACACGCGTTGAAAAGTTGAATCTGAAAAAAAATCTAAATTACGATAACTCGCGTTTAGCATTAAACAGAACTGTCAACAGCAACAATGGGAGAATTCCCAATTTCATTACATTTTTTGTAACATTTTACAAACACAACACAATGTGAATACTATTAACATATTATCATTAGTAGTGGTACTGGTACCAGTATCAGTACCAGTGGTAGTGGTAAACAGTATTAGTCAATCAGTACTGGGTCAGTAGTAGCTAGTACTGCAAGTAGTAAGTACTACTAATACTTAGTACTCTAAGTAAGTAAGTAGTATCTATGGTAAGTACTAAGTAGTAATTAGTAAGTAGTAGAGGAGGAGAGAGAAGTTAGCAGTCGTTGGGATGAGTCGCGTTGTTTGTTTTCTATTATTATTCACATTAGTAACGATGGCGAGCGCTTCAGATAATAACGCAAAAAGACATTACGATATTGTTGATGCTCGAAACCTTTTCGAACAGTTCAAAAATGACTTCGAACGCAATTATGCTGACAAGGCTGAAGAAGAAATGCGTTTTGGCATATTCGTAGAAAGTTTGAAGAAAATAAATGAAATGAACGAAGCAAGCCCAAGTGCAACTTTCGGCATCAATAAATTCGCTGATTATACGAAGGAAGAACTTGGGATGATGCGTGGACTTAGTGAGTATCTATCACTTTGCTAAAAGATTTTTCCATAAATAATCAACAACTAAGTACATAAATGTACCTAAATACCAATCCTTTGTTGTCATTGTTGATGTCTTTGTTGACATTTAATTTGCGTAGGTCAGTACATAAATAAACTTGTGTTCATAAGTTTTAATAGCCTAATAAATAGGTATATTGCAATATTAACCGTGATAACGGCTTTAATACATATGTACAACCTATTGTTACAATTGCTCTACAAAAATGTTGTAACATTGTAATGAAATTAATATAATTTTTCCATTGCGCATTTATTTGAGTAACATCAATACTTTACCTATTGTAGTCTTTCTTTGTTCTAAATTTAGTAAGTTTTATCCTTGAATAGTTTTGTGTTTGACTAGAACTACAGTACCCTAGTACTTTTGAACAGACATTTGTGGGAATGAGTGACATATATTGTTAAGTGGTCATTAACACAGGAATAAACATAAAAACTGCCTGCATGCCTGCAAATTGCTTGAATAAACATAAAAATTCATATTTTCCAGTATGAAAACTAGATGAAAAATCTTAGCAACACATTCTTTTTTTGAATTTGTTATGTTTTATAAAACCAGAATGTTTAAAACCAGATTTTATTTTTATAGTTGATAGTAACAAAATCAAATGAGTTTAAATATGGATTGAAAGTTTCTAAAGAGCTTGTTTATTTATTTTCAGCCAGCAACAAAGAATTTTATTTATAAAATATGTTAGTTACACATAAATGAACGGCTGTGTATAAATCTTACTTGAGATGATTAAATGCAGATTTTAAGTAAATTCAAATTCATTTATTTGTTCAAAACATGTGTAGTACAAATAGACTTGGTGCTAATTTTTACAAAACATTGAGTTTGAACATGTTTTGCCATGGTAGGCGTACAAATATTAACATTAATAAAAAGTAAATTAAAATGCATATGTCTAACTTATGTCAAACACAAATATGTCAAAAATAAAGTCAGTATATACGTTAAAAGAAGAATCAATTTTTCTAGTCCATAATTACATCAGAGTGTCTTCAGTTTTCAAATCATCCATTATATTCTAAACTTCAGTTCCTTTGCAATGTAATTTCATCCTCTAGTTACTGGAAAAACAAAATTAGTCCTTGTCTCATTAATAGTTTTCTTAAGCTGACTTCTATTGGAACTCCATTTCATAAATCTTTATCTTATCCTCTTTATTGTGCCCCTTTTGATGCTCTGATGAACTCTGTTGACATTAACTTTGATATGAATATACATAAAGAGGACTCTTTGTCTCATATTCATTTTAAAAACTTTCTCAATGTTAATTGGGTGAACTGGCATCATGTTTACACTGATGCTTCCAAACAGGCATTTGATTCCGTTGGTATTGGAGTCTATCATCCTTTATATAACATTGTTCAGAAAATTAAATTGCCTCCAGAAACATCAGTTTTTACAGGAGAATGTTTTGGATTATTAAAGGCTGTAGAATATATATTAATCATGAAACTTCAACAAACCGTAATATTTTCTGATTCATTAAGTGCCCTTCAGGCTCTGCAAAGATTTCCCTTTAATTGCAAAACTATTTATCCTGTTTTGATAGAAATAAGAAATTTACTTTTTCAGTGTTTACAAAAGAATTTAACTGTCTCTTTTGTTTGGATACCAGGCCATTGTAACATTGCCGGTAATGTCATGGCGGACAGACTTGCTAGAGAGGCGGTGAATTCTGGTGATATGTTTCCTTATAAAAATTTTTGTCATGACTTATCAGCCCTACCTAAAATTAATCTAAAAGAAGAATGGGATAAGTCTTGGTCTATTAGTTCCCAGTCTAAAGGCAAATTTTACTCTTTGATTCAGCCAAACATTCCCAATAAGCCTTGGTTCTTTAATAAGAAACTAGGTAAGCATGCTACTAGTATCATAACTAGAATAAGACTCGGTCACACATGTGCTCCTGCTCATCTCTTTAAATTTAAAATTATTCAAACCGATAAATGTGTCTGCGGGGAAGTGGGTGATATAAATCATATTATTCTTTCCTGCCCTTTATATGATCATTCCATACTTTTTTCATCCATTATTTCCTTACGCATTCCTCTTCCAACATCTGTTCCTACTTTATTGTTCAATAACAATATTCATATTTATAATGCTCTTTCAGTATATAATATATCTTCGAATAATATCAAATTGTAGTCCTAGATCCTATAATTATTTTTCTTTACCATTCCACAACAATTTCCTAGATACGCTTCAAAATTGCTTTTGTACATAAATATTTGATTCCTTACCTTTTGAAACATGTCTTTGGCAAATACTCAAGCCGAGTGAGCCAAGAAGAAAAAAAAAAAAAAAAAAAAAAAAATTACATCAGAGTCAGATAATTACAAAGTGTCTTTCAAAAAATCATTAATATTATAATAGGCCCTTTGAATTAATACTTCTCTAAGCTTTTTTACGAATAATGTAGTATTTAATTCTTTGTAAACATTGGGAATTTTATTATAAATGATTGGTGCCATACAGAATACACTTTTCGCCATCAGAGTAGTTCTACTTTTGTGCATACACAATCTAAAATTGTCCCGTCTGTTACGCTTAGAAACATCTGATAGACGGGGAAACAATTTGGGATTTATTCTAACGAACACACAGACCTTCAAAATATACATTGATGGCAAGGTTAATATTTTATGTTTCTTAAAAAATGGTGCGCAGCTATCAGGAATCTTGCTCATGACCATATTATTATCTGTTATAGATTGAGCAGTTGAGAGTTATTGACTATATATTCTGTTACAGACACCCTTATTCGAAACACTGAACTGATTAAAACATGAATTAAATATGTACATATTAGCCATTTATATCTTTTTATTTCTTTTCAGAATCAAAGTAATTTTTCTGGAGATGTGACCAGCAGTAGCTTATATAATTCAAGGCAATAAGAAAAAAACTCTGCCTACTGCCTACTTAGTGTGAAGTTATGTAATATATGTATATGTTATTTTGAGATCTGTAAAATTTTATACTCAAGCTATATTTTTCATATAAGAATTTAAATTTTCCTTATATTATAATTTACTAATATAATATATTTAAAAATGTGTTTTAAAAATCCTGTTTTAAATGTCCTTACAGTAGTACAGTGTGTAATGTTTTGTTTCATTCCTAGAATGAAATATTTGGACATGTTGATCTGACGGTTTTAATTTGAAATCCCAAAACTAGAAGTGAGATAAGAGTATGAGCGGCAAACAGAAACTAGCCAGCAGATTATATTTTTTATTTATTTTATATTGCATAAATTTACTGCAGTAATGTAAAGGCTATTAAGGCTAAGGTTATTTGTAAGACCTTGATTCTTAAAAGGAAATATTAGATAATTTCTGTATTATTCATTAAATATATATATTTATATATACAATATGACTTCATATTCTTGAGGAAAATTGTTTCATTTTATTTGAGCTGCTAGCTTATCGCGCCATCTCGTGTTTAGTAGATGTAAGTATAATTATCTTCACATTTGTCTTTATTAGAGTTGTATCAGGCTTATCTGGGCTATTTATAAATTATTAGGTTAGGTCTTTATTAGAGCTACTGTAGCCAAAATAGGTGTTTTCTGTCTATGTGTGTCACTTCAAAATTGCTTAATTTTTTACCAATATAAGATCTGGCATATTACTTGTTCCCGTGGAATAAAGTTTCCCATATCTGCTAATATGAGCTTTATCCAAATTTTTTTTTATTATTTAAAAATAAGGGGTTCTGTTTCGAAATCAGCCTATTACATTAACATAATATGTAACAATCTCCTTCTTCAAGTGGTCTCGGAAGTCCAGTGGTCGAGCACCCAGCTTCTGAATCAAGAAGTTCGCGGGTTTGAATCCTCGCTCACACCAATGTCTATTCGAAATTAATTTCAGAAGTTTTTTTTTTTTTTTTATGGGATAGGAGGGCAAACGAGCAGGCGTGTCACCTGATGGTAAGCAACCAACGCCGCCCATCGAAACCAGCAACACATAGTATTACTGTTGCGTTGCCGACCTTTAGGATAGGGGAAAGGAACGGATGGGGAAAGGGTGTGGGCCTCCGGGCACCTCTCTCACCGAGACATAGTCCTTAAGGGGTTATACCCAATCTCCGATAATTTAAGATACTGTTTAAGATGTTTTTTTTATTTCTTAACTCTTATCCTTGGTTTCTGTTATTGATATAGTTTAGTAATAGTCTATTTGCTAACTAAGTTTTGAATTCCATTATGGATATAAACTGATTTATCGGCCGTGCCCAAGCCTCTCACCGGGTATGCCCAAGCCTCCCTTGCATAGGGAGCATTGGGCACTTTTGACTTAGTTTATAAAATATCGCATAATGTTGAGACTGATTGTAATTTTTAAGAAAGCTCTTCAATTATATCTAGCCAATTAAGTAGTGCAACAAAAATTGGCAATAAAATTTGATTATCTATAAAATCTAATTTTTTATGTAATAAATAGTAAAAAAGTGCCCTTCCATCCCCCACCTCCCCTAAATGTAAAATATGTAAATCGTAAACAGTAAATACTTGCCAACATAACGACCTAAATTTTTATTTATTTTCCTCCAGTACATTTTTGTTCTAAACATTAACATTATCAGTCTGTTCCAGTATCTAGCTAGGAAGTAGGAAGAAATACACTTAAATATTTATTCATCCCTACATACTACTCGAACGTAAAGACAGCGGCAATATTACCTATAATTTGACACGCCGAATCGATTTTGGTCATAGAGGTCATACTTGTAATAGGGGGCCTAACGATTGCCATACATCGAACACGATTCCGTTAGTCTTTTAATTCTGAAAAAACGTAACCCCATAACCCATTATTGCATTGTGGATTACTAGCTGGGCTTTCCTGCTAATATTTTTTCAGCAATCTACCCAATGCTCTACGCTATTTGCTAACACCACTGTTCTTTTTACATCCGCGGTGTACCTTCCATCCCTGCCAAGGCGTATCCAAGATATACAATTACATTCACCTGTTCCAGCACTATATCGTCAACCATTAGGTATCCTTGCATCCGTTCTGGATTCCTCCCTTTCAAACACCATAACTTTCGTTTTCATCACATGCAATTATAAGCCTTTCGTCAAGCAGTTATCTTTCATAATAGTGACTAGTGTATGAAGGTGAGACCAAGAGCACGGCTTCATCTGCGTTAAGCAGGCACCTCACAACTAGGTCACCCATTCGCATCCCTACATTCGTCGATCTCACTCTCTGGAGACAGCTGTTCAGGTGCAGTTTATACAGCCGAGTGGGCAGCATGCAACCCTGTCTGACGCCGATATTGAAGTCAAACCAAGGTGACAAGCCACCATCAACACGCACACACGGTGTGGTGGTCAGCCCTCTTATTGGACTGCACAGCGCGCATCAGTGCGATGCCCATCCCGTAGCCGGGAGTGTGTCCCGCAGATCCTATCGTAACACCCTGTGAAACGCAGTTTTTTAAATATTTTTTTTAATTCACTAAAATTGAATAAAAACAGTATATTAACCAATCTCTGGTTACTCACATATGACATTGAAGACATAATCTAGTAGATTGTAAATTTTAAGTTGCACATAACTATAGCACATTAAAACTAGCAATTTATTTTTCCCATTGTACCTGTACATACATACTTAGGGAAAGTTTCCATTTTCTGAAGATGAAACTATAAAAATAACACTCAAGGGCCTAGTCAATTGTCAATAAATAGAATGCCACGTTTTATTTGTACTGACAAACTGTACTAGCAGCAAATTGAAAGGCGTGACGGGGGTATATGGGGGACAGAAATCCGGCAGGTTTGAGTGCCGCTGTCCCGTCTCACAGATTGCTACTGGACCCTCGTAAAAAGCTCGTCGAAAATTGGCTGTGTTGTTCTTGAAAATGTATCTTATTTTGATAATACAACACGAAGTTCTGAAATGTTTGAAATGCATTACCCACAAGAAACAATCACGATCATATTTGCTGTGATGTTTATCTCTATAAGTACTTAATCAATAGGCGAAAAATAGTCATCAGTTCATCAAATATTTAACCATAAGTTCCTAATGGTGCAATTATTTATCGAAACTCGATCAGAAGGTGAGTTACGAAAATTATCCGTGTCTTTCATGCAATATTGACCTTACAAAGTTTTCTTGGAAGACGTTGCTTGGTGCGATAAGGCCGCCATTTGTACCTACTCTCCAATATTCGAGTTATCACGTAATATATGTTAAGTATAAATAGCCAGGGTATTGTCCTCAGCTTCATCTTAAACAGTGATTAAATTTATACCTACATATTAAAAGTTTTATCTTGTTTTTAAATATATGTTATGCGAAACAGTAAATAAATTATATGTACCTACTGGAAAACTTCCTTCCTTTCATTATTTTCCCACATAGGTACATCCAAATGAAATCAGGGATGACGGAACACGAACTGAAAGGTTTTTGTACAAAATATGTGATTATTTTTTTTAATTTTTTTTATGGGATAGGAGGGCAAACAATCAGGCGTGTCACCTGATGGTAAGCAACCAACGCCGCCCATGGACACCAGCAACACATATAGTGTTACTGTTGCGTTGCCGACCTTTAGGAGATAGGGGAAAGGAAAGGACGGGGAAAGGGGGTGGGCCTCCGGGTACCTCTCTCACCGAACGAAACGCGGCATGAGCCACTTTACGTCGATCTTCTGAGAGGTCATGGTATTTTACCGGTCGAGCCGGCCCATTCATGCAGCGAACTGCTTGGCTCTACCAGTGTTAGAATAGTCAATTTTTCATTGAATTATTTATTATTTTATGATAATAATATCCAGAACAGATGCAAGGATAATGGTTGATGATGTAGTGCTGGAACAGGTGAATGAAATTGTATATCTTGGATGCGCTTTTAGCAGAGATGGAAGGTACACCACGGATGTAGAAAGACGAGTGGCGATAGGAAATAGCGTAAATGGAGCGTTAGGCAGATTCCTGGGCGCAAAAAACATTAGCAGAAAAGCCCAGCTAGCAATCCACAATGCAGTCCTGATCCCAACGCTAACTTATGGAAGCGAGAGCTGGGTATGGCAGAGTGTGCATGAGAGTAGAATAAACGCGGTAGAAATGAGGGCACTACGCAAAATCTGCGGAGTGACTCTCGCTGACCGCGTAGAAAACAAGGTTGTAAGGAAGGAAGTTGGTTTGAAAGAGAGTGTCGGTGTAAAAGTAAGAAAGGACATGCTTCGATGGTTCGGACATGTAGAAAGAATGGTTGATGCAACACTGACTAAGCAGATATACAATGCAAAAGCGGATGGATGAAGGAGTCGAGGACAGCCAAGACACACATTCCATGACCAAATAGAACGTGTTTTGGAGGAAGGTGATATTATGAGCCTCAAAAACCGACGCGAGTGCCTGAAAAAAGTTATGAAAGTCAACGAAGCGAGTGAGGCGTGTAAGAATCGTGCTCTATGGCGCTCTGTTCTCTCTGCCTACCCCGCAAGGGGTATGTATTTTATGATATTTTTTTATAAATCTGTTAATTGAAAAAGGGACTAAAGAATAAGCGAGTCACCTAATGCTGAGCGACTGCCGCTGCCGATGTAGAACGGCGAGGGGGTCATAGTTGCTTCATAGTTTTTAAAATAGAATATGCGCAGCCTATACGGAAAGCTGACGTCGCAACTAGGGTAAGGGACAAAGAGTGTAAGCATATGGCTACTTCTCTCACCGAACGAAACACGTTAATAGCTCCTTTATGTCGATATAACTACGTAACTTAAACATAAACATAACTTCAAGCCTTTTTCTACCTGAAGGTGTAGGCAGTGCCTATTAATCCTCGACTCGCCGTTATGTATACGTCCCAAATGGAATAGGTGGCGAACCTATTGCCATATCGGCCACCAAGTTTTTAGCTATCGATATTTATCACACATAACTTTCGCAATTAATTTCGAAAAGCCATTGGTGTGTGCTAGTTTTCGAACCCGTGTGCTCGACCACTGGACGAAGAAGACTATATACCACCAATTTATCTAATCAGAGACAAAAACATTTAATTGAAAAGCATCGCATCTTCGCAATTGTATATATTAGATTAGAAGTCATATGAAACATGCTAAAATATAGAAACAAAGCCAAGCAGTTCACTGCATGAATGGGCCGGGTCGACCGGTGAAATACCACGACCTCTCAGAAGACCGACGTAAAGTGGCTCAAGCCGAGTTTCGTTCGGTGAGAGAGGCACCCGGAGGCCCACTCCCCTTCCCCATCCTTTCCTATCCCCTATCCCTTAAAAGTCGGCAACGCAACAGTAACACTATATGTGTTGCTGGTGTCCATGGGCGGCGTTGGTTGCTTATCATCAGGTGACACGCCTGCTCGTTTGCCCTCCTATCCCATAAAAAAAAAATGTATACGTCCCAAATGGAATAGGTGGCGAACCTATTGCCATATCGGCCACCAAGTTTTGAGTTATCGATATTTATCACACATAACTTTCGAAATTAATTTCGAAAAGGCATTGGTGTGTGCCAGTTTTCGAACCCGTGTGCTCGACCACTGGAATACCACCGATATAACTAATCAGACACAAAAACATTTGATTGGAAAGCATCGCATCTTCGCAATTGTATTTATTAGATTAGAAGTCATATGAAACATTCTAAAATATAGAAACAAAGGAAATATAGAAACAAATTCACAGGAAACCTGCATGGCCAGCTCGACCGGTGAAATACCACGACCTCTCAGAAGACCGACGTAAAGTGGCTCATGCCGCGTTTCGTTCGGTGAGAGAGGCACCCGGAGGCCCACTCCCCTTCCCCATCCTTTCCTATCCCCTATCCCTTAAAGGTCGGCAACGCAACAGTAACAGTATATGTGTTGGTGGTGTCCATGGGCGGCGTTGGTTGCTTACCATCAGGTGACACGCCTGCTGGTTTGCCCTCCTATCCCATAAAAAAAAACAAAGAATGATAATAGCTAGGAGTTACGTAATTCATCCTAAGTATCCTAAACTGCCGTATACATTCTCTGAACTGTCTCAACTGGAAATAGTAGAATATATTATTTTGAACTTATATTACTTTTATAATTTGTCTAGATTATTGTAGATGAGGTATCTTGGTTTATATTACTTATATATCGTTTCTATATTATCGTGGTGCATTGGTAAAACTACCGAGTGCATCAATGCGGTCGGGGGCTCGCTTCCCGCCCGAGCACAAATATTTGTATCAAACATGAATGTTTGTGTAGAGTCTGTAATCGGATTCAAACTCGAAGCAATCGAATCAAAAAGTGGAGTGGTGAATCACTGTTCCACCTAGAAAGAAAAAGAGAACGATCATGATTATGATATAATAATATAAGATAAAGTTCAACGCTTCAAAATAACAAATAAATATTTAACGTCTCGGTATTCTAGTGGTCGAGAACCCCGCTCACACCAACGACTTTTCGAAATTATTTTCGGAAGTTATGTATAATAAATATCGATGACTGAAAACTCTGTGCCCGATATGGCAATAGGTTCGCCACCTGTTCCATTTGGGACGTTAGCATAACGGCGAAACGAGGCCTAACAGCCGCTGCATACATCTTCGAGTGTAAAAAGGCGTGAAGTTATGTTGTGTTACAAACGTCTATTTATTCAGAGGATCTGAATTGCAGCTGCCTCATTTTAAAGTTTACGTTTAGCTATGTTTTATATTGTTTTTGTTTTGTTATTTATTGAAATAAGTCAGACATTGCTCATAATTAGTGATATAAATTATCACTAATAATTAGTAATGTCTGACTGATTATTAAACAGCCTAGTTCTTTTCTTTGTTTGTGGCATTTGTGGTTTCCTCGAGCAATCGCTGGAAAAAACCACAAATCCCATTGGAAAAAATCTTTTTGCATTAGATAGAGTGTTTATTGTGTTTTTGATTGTTTATTAGAGACAGAGTAGCAGTAGACTAATAATATTTTTTAAGGTTTAGAAATGATATAAAAACAATATAATTTCAATATCACATATTTGTACGACTCGGTTGTCCAGTGGTCGAGCACCGCGCTTCTGAATCAAGAAGTCGCGGGTTAAAATCCTAGCTCACATTAATGACTTTTCGAAATTCTTTTCCAAAGTTATGTGTGATAAATATCGATGACAGAATCTTTGTGCCCGGCACGGCAATAGGTTCGACACCTGTTCCGTTTTGGGATGTAAACATAACGGCGAGTCGAGGCTTAACAACCACTCCCTAGACCTTCGGGTAGAAAAATGCGTGAAGTTATGTTATGTTATATTTGTATGACAATATTCTGGAGCACTTATCTAATTGATATGTAATTGAATTACTTAAGTCAATTACTTTACGGAACAGGCCACGAGTGCCCATTAGTTATCTAGTACGTACTTATGCCCTTACAAGAGCAATTATGTAAGAACATGAATAAACTACATGTTACTTACATAATGTGGTAAAACCACGCAGTTCGCTGAACGAATGGGCTGGATCGACAGTTGTAAATACCACGACTTGTCAAAAAAATCGACGTAAGGCGGTTTAAACTTGGCGATGGGTGGCGTTAGTTGCTTACTAACACGTGACTGGCTCCTTGTTTGCTTCTTTCCTTCTATTGCGCCCATGTATAAACATACACTCAAATTTTATTTTTATGTATAGATGAACTTTGAAACAATTCACTTTTACCTTTCAATGATTAATTATAATAATCAAACACTTTTTACACACATGTGTATTCGAACTCAATAAGTACGGCCACGACACACTTTTTAAGACCAAATTATTCAAACGTGTCCGTCTGGAATGTGATGTCAGGGGCCTTAAAAAACAACGGACGTGAATGACAAGAGCTATGAATCGTGCCTTATACTCGTAGCTCTCTGTTTGATCTACCTACCCCACAAGGAACTTGACTTGAGGTTTTGTATGTGACCTATTAAACTACAATAATTTCATTAAAGCAGTAATTTATACTGTTGGCATAAAAAAATATATATGATCTTGTTTAAAAACTTTTATAGAATACGAGGGCAAACAAGCAGGCGTGTCACCATCAGGTGGTAAGTGACCAGTGAGTAAGATACCTGCAACGCATAAAGTGGTACAGTTGCGGTAGGATGGGGAAGGGGGTGAGCCTAGGGGTACCTCTCTCACTGAACATAATGCGGCATGAGCCACTTGACATCGATCTTCTGAGAGGTCGTAGTATTTCACCGGTCGAGCCGACCTATTCATACAGCGAAATGATTGGATCTATTACTCAAGAAATCGTTTGAGATATAACGATCTAAAATTTTTTATTTAAAATAGGTATTAATGAACCCATTTAACGGAAAGTTTTTAACGTTAACATTAATTAAATAGGGAAAATTTACTACAGTATTGATGTCTGAAAATTTCTCTATTACTTTTCAGGAACGGTATGAAAATGAACCGTGAAACATTCTGATAATAATAATTTATTTTATGAAGTAACCTGTTTTAATATAACAAGGGAATCGTTAATAATGGTTAAGTACCATATATAAATAAATATTAATTTGGAATAGAATATTTTGATGCTTTTGTGTTGATTCGGAAATTTTCAGACCCCGAGGTTACTATTAACAAAATCGGACGATATTTGTTATGTTTTAAGAAATAAGTTTATTTATATTGTTTCCTATTGAACTAACTCGTGATGTAGTTTTAATACACACATATGACTACCCGCCATGTTTCTTATGGGGTAGGCATAGAGAACAGATCGTCATAACGCAAAATTCATAGAAACCTCACTCGCTTCTTAGACTTTTCTTAAACTTCTGATATCATCTGATAATACAGGTTCACATAAAAACAGAAAATATTAATTATTTATGTGTTTCTCTTTGTAAAAAAATATGTTGCATTCATAACGCTCTAGAAACTTGTATCCAAAATCTGTACATCAAAATATGACGTGAATTTTGACTACTGCGTTTGAACATTAACTAATCTACTCACTCACTAGACTCTAGAGTAAGTGGATTCTTGTGAGTTAGTAAATCATCAAGTTTCGACTTCGTATTTACTGACCTGAACTGTACCAACCTAAAACAACAAGATTTCACAGGAAATCTGCATGAATGGGCCGGCTTGACCGGTGAAATACCACGACCTCTCAGAAGAGCGACGTAAAGTGGCTCATGCCGCGTTTCGTTAAGTGAGAGAGGTACCCGGAGGGATACCCCCATACATACATACAGTGCAAGCTAAATAAAAGCTTTTAAAAAGAACCTACTTACATGAAAACTATGTAGATAAAATATTAGTACTGATCTAATAGGGCAGAAGTTCATTGGTAAGAAACTTAAGATGAAGTCGAGTTAATATAAGCAGTACTTTTTTTTATGGGATAGGAGGGCAAACGAGCAGGCGTGTCACCTGATGGTAAGCAACCAACGCCGCCCATGAACACCAGCAACACGTATAGTGTTACTGTTGCGTTGCCGACCTTTAAGGGATAGGGGATAGGAAAGGATGGGGAAGGGAAGTGGGACTCCGGGTACCTTTCTCATCGAACGAAACGCGGCATGAGCCAATTTAGGTCGATAATTTGAAGTGGCTTTTAACTGATCGAGGCGCTCCAATCATGCAGGGTATTGCATGGCTCTACTATTGATAAAGTGGTTCATTCACGGCTGAATTACGGCGATGTCACACGTGTTGCATCTAGTGGAAAATCTGTTGTTATTTATATGTTATGATTTATATTTATTATGTAAAATATATTCGGGTAACAAGCTCGATAACACCCGGTCCATTACACGTGTATATGTAGAATCTGAAAAAATATATTCATACGTCACTAAATTTTAAGTCTATTGATTAAATTGCAAATACGTGCATTATTTTAAAACAAAACTTTTTTCTCGGGGTATCTCTGAAAGATAAACTCAGGAATGAGTATATCCGCCAGAGAACTGGGGTAACCGACATAGCTCGTAGAATAAGCTCGCTGAAGTGGCAATGGGCTGGTCACATCTTGCCGAAGGACCGACGGTAGACAGCAAACGTGGCGTAGGACGCCCACCAGCCCGATGGTCAGACGACCTCAGAAAGGCTGCTGGAAAAGACTGGATGCGGAAGGCAGAGAATCGGATGTTATGGCGCACATTGGGAGAGGCCTATGTCCAGCAGTGGACTGCAATAGGCTGATGATGAATTTGATTTTTTTAATTTTTTTTCACAATTACGATATCAAAAAGCTATATTTTTTGTGTTTAAAGTACTTCTGCAGATTTCAGATTCTTTATTTTTATATGACTGTTGAAATCACCAATAATTTTCGTGATAAGTCCAAACGTTTCCTAGAATTTGAAGTCACCTTCTGCAAGCTGATTAACTAGATACAAGACTTGAGTTGACAAATTTTTTAGATATAGATTCATTTTTATAAACTTAAACAAACAGTATTCATATTTCTTGACCTATATATCTGTAACCTGAAAACGATTTTATAAACGTATTGTGACAATTTTGCATTGCATTGCCTTTCTTTGAAAATAGGTCGAAAGACTTTCTCTATTGGAACAGTCGTCTATCGTATTTGTAAAGTGAATACCGAGAATTCAATAAATGGTATATTTGTAATGATATTCATCCGACAAGATGACATATTGAGTCTCAAAAATACTGAAAAATATTCGGCTTTTAATATACTTACAGTCTAAAGATAGTATTATTTTTCAATGAAATATTTTCTTGATGAAAATGGATGTCATTCCACAAAGCAAAGAATGTATTTACAAATATACTTAATTATCATTACATAGTATAAAACAAAGCTCGCTTTCTGCTGTCTGTCCCCTTATATGCTTAGATCTTTGAAAATACACAACTAATTTTGATGAGGAATGGAGGAGATGATTTTTTTTTAATAGATAATCCTGCTATGGGGGTAGTTTGTATAAATAATTCATGTATAATGTAGCAAAGAAAATCTGTTGATTTTCAAGATTTAGCACTTTAATTAAAACCTCCGTAAAAAATACTTTTTATGCGGAACAAAGTTTTAAAAGTGTATACAACAGCTTACAAAGTCCCTAACAGGGTAAGGACAAAGAACTGTCAGATGATGACAAGCAACTAGCGCTGCCCATGGACATCTGCAACACATGTTAAACTACCTATGTACTTAATGAGGCCATAGGTTATAAATTTTTAAGGAGAATAAATTATTATTTTTAAATAAAAGCCTTTTTGTAAAGGTCTTTTTGTCTTGATTTATTTTTATATTTTATTTATAGCTCGCCAGGTTGCTCGGTCTGTTCATCTCAATCAACGCATCATTGATACAAAGTAATTTGCCGCTTAGTTGCAAACAGTCTAGCCCTTCAATAAGGAGACAAATTAATTCTATTTCAGCTTGGAGCTCTCTTTTCAGTTTGAGAACTTTTATTAGATATCCATAATAAATAAGTACATTAAAAATCACTATTTAATATTTATCAATCTCAGATTATCCCCCATATTTGATTTAGAATGATGTTACATTTGTTTTCGAGTTACTTCGGAAATAATTATTTTCTAAAAGGTACCATATTCAGTCCTGGGTGTAATACTCGTATTTAGTACTACCAACATTCCCTCCTCCATCCTGGTGATTGATGGCTCAGGAGATTGTGTGTCACGATTACATCTAGAGAAGATTGTGGATTATTTTGTAGTTGGCATCATAATATATATAGCAAGCAATATTCACGACATATAATATATGACAGTAATAAAACTTGAATCGGAGGGTGCGAAAAGTATATTGATCTTCTTGTTTAATCTGTAATGTGTTGTTTGATGAGTTTATTTGTTCATAAAATTATATATTATCATATTTTACATATTTTATATTTTCACTTTCATATTTAATTGTAGAGTGAAGTTAAGTTAATTATTGTATATAGGCTTTAGTATTTGGCTTTAGATAAAAACAAATATTTAACTAGTTAAATAATTAATACTAGACAAATTATAGGTACAGATGTTTAAAACTCCGTTCTTGATTAAGAAATCTCTGGTTGGATTCCTGACATACACTATGCTATGATAAATATTGACAGACAAAATGTAGGAGGGATGTATATAAATAAGTCTGCCTCGGCGTATAGTTATCATAAAATCGGCTAGTCGAGGCAATGCCCACATCTCTGGATATAAAAGTTCTAATTTTCTATACTATCAAATAACGTGTTTGTTCATTGGTCCTATTTTCCCATACAAAATAGCTGTTACAATTTCAAAAGAGTTATAAATACTTATAAGATTATTTTATTTGTCTAAAACAGAAACCCAAATACTAACCAGAACTCAACAATATTATGTCCATGCTGCATTTAAAATCCAAGGCATTGTGAGAAAATATCTCAGCTCCATTTTATCAAAGCCGTTCATCAAATAAATTTCGAATCGCCAACCAATCTCTGCATTATAGCAGCTGAAGGATTTTTTGCTTGTAAAATGTGACATCATTTCTTTATACCATGGTCAACTTTGGACTCATGTGCGATTACGAACTTATTGCCTTTTTACACTGTTTTGACAATATTGGCTACATATAACTGGCAATATAAATAACTAAGTAAATACTCGTATTTGATCTTTGAAGAAAGAAGCGGAGTATGGAGTTGGTATGCCACCGAGCTTGTGATTATATTTTAGTACTATTATTTAGTATTTCCGGAATTTATACTCTACATCTTTTGGTCTCATGAAATACGTGACTAAATCTTTTTAAATTAACAGGGAATTAAAAGCGACCGCTTAACTAAAAGTTTAATTAAATCTCATATAAATGAGCCGAATCGTTAATGGTATTTGACTTGATTTCGTAACGCCAACTTCACTCCGCAGCAAGTCATAAGGCTTCCAACAAGTTCCGGTAGAGTTTGTGAAAGTAAAAACTTATAACTATTTTAAATAATATATCCCTATTTAAATCTTAGATCTTTTTTATGGATTATATCGCGTTAATTATCTGTTTGTTCATTACTCGTGAAAATAACACAACATAACTTCACGCCTTTTTCTACCCGAAGGTGTAGGGAGCGGCTGTTAAGCCTCATCTCGCCGTTATGTTTACGTTCCAAATGGAATCGGTGGCGAACCTATTGTCATACCGGGCACTAAGTTGTCAGTCATCGATATTTATCACACATAACTTCCGAAAAGAATTTCGAAAAGTCATCGGTGCCTGCCAGTGCCAGGATTTGAACCCACTACTTCTTGAATCAGAAGCGGGGTGCTCGCCACTGCGCCACCGAGACTAGTAACCTAGACTATGATCTCTGTAAAAAGTTTGAAACGTCGGGAAATAAATAGAAAATAAGTTCTGAATAAAAGCGATATAATCCATAAAAAAGTTGTTTCAATGTTATAATATATCCCTTCTTTAGTGTGAGTGTGATATTTTATTTTAATGATATTGATATTTTTTGTAACTTCTCGCTTTTCTCTTCACGCATGTGTAGGTCAGCGGCTGTAGCGCCTACTCGCCCAATGCGGCTGTAGCGCCTACTCGCCCAATGCGGCTGTAGCGCCTACTCGCCCAATTTGTATATCCCAAATGTTAATTGGTCACGAAACTATTGTCTTACATCAGGCACAATGTGGACATAGATATTTATAACACATCAATCACTAGTATTTGCCAGGAGTTTTTTTCACGAAAACTTGGCACAAAAGTGGGCTACTCAAACTCCAGAACATGAAGACTACGCTTTGAAATTTGATTTTAAAGTAGCAGTTCGGAGTTTTACTTTTTTTATTAACACTGCAATTGTGCCGTACTTCACGAGAAACGGTTTTGCTTACGCAATAAATTTTCCACTAAGTCCCAAATTTATTCCACATGGGATTCGACCTAAGAAGCTCAGAACTAGAAGACAAAGTTCTGCAGCTTACCTAATGGTTAAGAACTCTCCATCAAAAAGTGTAATACAAAAACTGGTACACAAATTAACCTTTAATATTTTAAGTTACTAAAATGCAAAAGTTTTGATCGTGTCACTTACTCTCTTACATGTATGTTTTCGAAGAAAAGCATCTTATATAATCCAGTCTTGAATCCTTCTAACATCCCTCGAACTGGAATTTACTATACTTCAACTATTTGAATAATTTTCAAATTTCTGGAGAGAGACGAATGGTTCATGTCAATTTGTGTTTTGATGGATTCGTCGACTAACAGTATCATGTAATGAGTTGATGTATTACTCAATAATCATCCATCTCAATACAAGACTGGGCTTATTATTGTAAATGTACTGTACTCCATCACGATGTAACTGTACTATACCGTAAATATAGGATTAGAACCCCCGAACAATATTACCCGATATAACAATATCTGCCCGAAATTAGCCGAGATGAAATAATGATGGCCCTTGGGCAGCTTAAAAATGGAAAAGCCCCAGGGGAAGACGGAATAACGATGGAATTGTTAAAAGCAGGTGGAACTCCTGTCATAAATGAGCTTCGCCAAGTATTCAATTCCATCCTCATCTCTGGGAGAACTCCAAAGGCATGGCATAGAAGCATGGCTGTATTGTTTTTTAAAAAAGGAGATAGGACCTTGTTACAGAACTATCGCCCGATTTCGAATCTCAGATTATCCCCCATATTTGATTTAGAATGATGTTACATTTGTTTTCGAGTTACTTCGGAAATAATTATTTTCTAAAAGGTACCATATTCAGTCCTGGGTGTAATACTCGTATTTAGTACTACCAACATTCCCTCCTCCATCCTGGTGATTGATGGCTCAGGAGATTGTGTGTCACGATTACATCTAGAGAAGATTGTGGATTATTTTGTAGTTGGCATCATAATATATATAGCAAGCAATATTCACGACATATAATATATGACAGTAATAAAACTTGAATCGGAGGGTGCGAAAAGTATATTGATCTTCTTGTTTAATCTGTAATGTGTTGTTTGATGAGTTTATTTGTTCATAAAATTATATATTATCATATTTTACATATTTTATATTTTCACTTTCATATTTAATTGTAGAGTGAAGTTAAGTTAATTATTGTATATAGGCTTTAGTATTTGGCTTTAGATAAAAACAAATATTTAACTAGTTAAATAATTAATACTAGACAAATTATAGGTACAGATGTTTAAAACTCCGTTCTTGATTAAGAAATCTCTGGTTGGATTCCTGACATACACTATGCTATGATAAATATTGACAGACAAAATGTAGGAGGGATGTATATAAATAAGTCTGCCTCGGCGTATAGTTATCATAAAATCGGCTAGTCGAGGCAATGCCCACATCTCTGGATATAAAAGTTCTAATTTTCTATACTATCAAATAACGTGTTTGTTCATTGGTCCTATTTTCCCATACAAAATAGCTGTTACAATTTCAAAAGAGTTATAAATACTTATAAGATTATTTTATTTGTCTAAAACAGAAACCCAAATACTAACCAGAACTCAACAATATTATGTCCATGCTGCATTTAAAATCCAAGGCATTGTGAGAAAATATCTCAGCTCCATTTTATCAAAGCCGTTCATCAAATAAATTTCGAATCGCCAACCAATCTCTGCATTATAGCAGCTGAAGGATTTTTTGCTTGTAAAATGTGACATCATTTCTTTATACCATGGTCAACTTTGGACTCATGTGCGATTACGAACTTATTGCCTTTTTACACTGTTTTGACAATATTGGCTACATATAACTGGCAATATAAATAACTAAGTAAATACTCGTATTTGATCTTTGAAGAAAGAAGCGGAGTATGGAGTTGGTATGCCACCGAGCTTGTGATTATATTTTAGTACTATTATTTAGTATTTCCGGAATTTATACTCTACATCTTTTGGTCTCATGAAATACGTGACTAAATCTTTTTAAATTAACAGGGAATTAAAAGCGACCGCTTAACTAAAAGTTTAATTAAATCTCATATAAATGAGCCGAATCGTTAATGGTATTTGACTTGATTTCGTAACGCCAACTTCACTCCGCAGCAAGTCATAAGGCTTCCAACAAGTTCCGGTAGAGTTTGTGAAAGTAAAAACTTATAACTATTTTAAATAATATATCCCTATTTAAATCTTAGATCTTTTTTATGGATTATATCGCGTTAATTATCTGTTTGTTCATTACTCGTGAAAATAACACAACATAACTTCACGCCTTTTTCTACCCGAAGGTGTAGGGAGCGGCTGTTAAGCCTCATCTCGCCGTTATGTTTACGTTCCAAATGGAATCGGTGGCGAACCTATTGTCATACCGGGCACTAAGTTGTCAGTCATCGATATTTATCACACATAACTTCCGAAAAGAATTTCGAAAAGTCATCGGTGCCTGCCAGTGCCAGGATTTGAACCCACTACTTCTTGAATCAGAAGCGGGGTGCTCGCCACTGCGCCACCGAGACTAGTAACCTAGACTATGATCTCTGTAAAAAGTTTGAAACGTCGGGAAATAAATAGAAAATAAGTTCTGAATAAAAGCGATATAATCCATAAAAAAGTTGTTTCAATGTTATAATATATCCCTTCTTTAGTGTGAGTGTGATATTTTATTTTAATGATATTGATATTTTTTGTAACTTCTCGCTTTTCTCTTCACGCATGTGTAGGTCAGCGGCTGTAGCGCCTACTCGCCCAATGCGGCTGTAGCGCCTACTCGCCCAATGCGGCTGTAGCGCCTACTCGCCCAATTTGTATATCCCAAATGTTAATTGGTCACGAAACTATTGTCTTACATCAGGCACAATGTGGACATAGATATTTATAACACATCAATCACTAGTATTTGCCAGGAGTTTTTTTCACGAAAACTTGGCACAAAAGTGGGCTACTCAAACTCCAGAACATGAAGACTACGCTTTGAAATTTGATTTTAAAGTAGCAGTTCGGAGTTTTACTTTTTTTATTAACACTGCAATTGTGCCGTACTTCACGAGAAACGGTTTTGCTTACGCAATAAATTTTCCACTAAGTCCCAAATTTATTCCACATGGGATTCGACCTAAGAAGCTCAGAACTAGAAGACAAAGTTCTGCAGCTTACCTAATGGTTAAGAACTCTCCATCAAAAAGTGTAATACAAAAACTGGTACACAAATTAACCTTTAATATTTTAAGTTACTAAAATGCAAAAGTTTTGATCGTGTCACTTACTCTCTTACATGTATGTTTTCGAAGAAAAGCATCTTATATAATCCAGTCTTGAATCCTTCTAACATCCCTCGAACTGGAATTTACTATACTTCAACTATTTGAATAATTTTCAAATTTCTGGAGAGAGACGAATGGTTCATGTCAATTTGTGTTTTGATGGATTCGTCGACTAACAGTATCATGTAATGAGTTGATGTATTACTCAATAATCATCCATCTCAATACAAGACTGGGCTTATTATTGTAAATGTACTGTACTCCATCACGATGTAACTGTACTATACCGTAAATATAGGATTAGAACCCCCGAACAATATTACCCGATATAACAATATCTGCCCGAAATTAGCCGAGATGAAATAATGATGGCCCTTGGGCAGCTTAAAAATGGAAAAGCCCCAGGGGAAGACGGAATAACGATGGAATTGTTAAAAGCAGGTGGAACTCCTGTCATAAATGAGCTTCGCCAAGTATTCAATTCCATCCTCATCTCTGGGAGAACTCCAAAGGCATGGCATAGAAGCATGGCTGTATTGTTTTTTAAAAAAGGAGATAGGACCTTGTTACAGAACTATCGCCCGATTTCACTTCTGAGCCATGTCTATAAGTTGTTTTCAAGGGTTATCACAAATCGTCTAGCGCGAAGACTCGACGAGTTTCAACCACCCGAGCAGGCTGGGTTTCGAAAATGTTACAGCACAGTAGACCACATCCACACAGTGCGGCAAATTATACAAAAAACTGAAGAATACAACCGGCCCCTGTGTTTAGCGTTTGTGGACTACGAGAAGGCCTTTGACTCGATCGAGACCTGGTCTGTTTTGGAATCTCTGCAGCGTTGCCAGGTAGACTGGCGATACATCGATGTGCTGAGATCCCTATACAATGCCGCAACCATGACTGTGGAAGTACAAAAACAGCGAACCGAAGATATCCACCTGCGTCGAGGAGTGAGACAGGGAGATGTGATATCACCGAAACTGTTCACTAACGCCTTGGAGGATATGTTCAAGACGCTAGATTGGAAAGGCTGCGGCATCAACATAAATGGCAAATACATCTCGCACTTGCGATTTGCAGACGATATCGTCATACTGGCTGAAGACTTGCAGGATCTACAACGAATGCTGAATGGCCTAGCTGATTCTTCTCACCGTATTGGTCTCCGGATGAACCTGGAGAAAACAAAAGTGCTGTACAACAAGCACGTGATCTCGGAACCAGTCGCCGTCAAAGGAGTCCAACTCGAGGTTGTCCAGCATTATGTTTACTTAGGGCAAATGATCCAACTGGGAAACCACAACTTTGAGAAAGAGATCCAAAGAAGAATACAGTTGGGCTGGGCGGCATTCGGAAAACTTCGTCGTGTCTTCTCATCGCCTATACCGCAATGTCTGAAGACAAAAGTCTTCAATCAGTGCGTCCTACCTGTTTTAACATACGGAGCCGAAACGTGGCCACTAACGGTACGGTTAGTCCACCAACTAAAAGTCACTCAGCGTGCTATGGAACGAGCTATGCTCGGAGTTTCTCTAAGGGATCAAATCCGGAACGAAGTCATTCGCCAGAGAACTAACGTGACTGACATAGCTCAACGCATTAGCAAGCTGAAGTGGCAGTGGGCTGGTCATATATGCCGCAGGACCGATAACCGCTGGGGTAAACTGGTCTTAGAGTGGAGACCACGGACCGGAAAGCGTAGCGTGGGGCGTCCAGTGACAAGGTGGAGCGATGACATACGCAGAGCGGTGGGCAGCGACTGGAAAAGAAGAGCCGAAGATCGGGTTCAGTGGTGCATATTGGGAGAGGCCTATGTCCAGCAGTGGACTGATGCGGGCTGATTATGATGAACAATATTACGATTACATAGGTATCTAATTATTTTACATACTGCGGTATTCGGCGACCCTGATATCCTGGCAGGGTCGCCATGTGGTATTCGGCGACCCTGATATCCTGGCAGGGTCGCCATGCGGTATTCGGCGACCCTGATATCCTGGCAGGGTCGCCATGCGGTATTCGGCGACCCTGCCATCCTGGCAGGGTCGCCATGCGGTCTTTGGCGACCCTGCCATCCTGGCAGGGTCGCCATGCGGTGTGCGGCGTCGGGGGAGTGGCTCAATAATCAAATAACACGTGTGTTTATGTCAATGGTTTATTAATTACTGTCTGTCATACAAGTTGACACATAAGACAAATGCTCCCACACTACAATACAATCGAACATATGGGTCACCAGGTAGATATTAACTACCGCCGCCCATGGACACCTGCAACATAGATAGTGTTACAGTTCAGTTGCCGACCTTTAAATCGAATGTCATAAATATTGGGCAAATCTTTCTTGTTTATATAACACATAAAATTCAGAAAGCTATGGGTGATAACCAGGATTTTAACTCGTGATCGCTGAAGTAGAAGTCAGTGTTATAATTTACAAGACTATCGAGAAATCTTTATGGAATATGATTGATACTAAATCGAGTCCAACGAAAATAAATAAAGCGATACAAATTAAATACGTTGAAAATATATATAAATATCAAATCATAATAATTACACAAGAGACATATAATTTGTACAGTTAAATCTGAACGTTCCGCTTCAGAACGCATGAAAAATCAAACAAAATGATCCTTATTTTTATAAAGTTGAAAATAGATAAATAGAATAACTGGATCTTTTTGCAATGTTTTATTAATATTTTTTCTCGTTCAATCTAAGCGTTCATAGATTGTTCAATGATCTTGAAGCAATATGAATATTATTTGGCGTCAGGGTTTTCGATATGTCAGTATGACATGTTGAAATATAACTTTTGTAATATAGGGACTCAGAAGTTATCCGTCACATTGAATGTAGAAATATCGTAGTCTGATTTAATAGTAGAGATAGTTCATATCTATTATATTGAAGCAATTTTACGATAGTTCGGACATATGTAAAAAATGTATGATGCAAGATTGGCTAAACACATAAACCCTTCAAGAACGAGTCGAGGGCGGGTATGTCATACTTTCCATGACCAAATTGAACGTGTACTTGCGGTTGAAAATCGATGCGTGTAGGTATGTGCGCGTGTGATAAGAGTTATGGAGGTCGAAGAAGCAAGCGTGGCATGTAGCAATCGTGCCTTTTGGCACTCTGTTCTCTCTGCCTACCCCGCTAGGGAATCGAGGTGAAGCTATGTATGTACATTAACATTTCTATTGATCATGCTTCAATACTGGCGTACAAAACGCAACAATCGCAACGTCTACGAAATTTTTAATTACAATTTTAGATTGGCACCACCCGTTTTGTATCTTCGAATCCAGTCGGTTGGATAGTCCTGGATTCGAAGCAGTTAAGGATATAAGAAAGCAGTCAAGGTGTTAAACAGCTAGCCTAGATAACTCTAAATTCAGGCCTTCTTAAGCCTGAAGGGCCGCGATTGTTAAACCATTTTCGAACGTTATGTGTCATAAATATCGATGACTAAAACTTTGTGCCCGGTATGGATTACCACCTATTAAGGTTCGCCACCTATTCCATTTGGGACGTAAACATAACGGCGAGTTGAGCCTTAAAAGCCACTGCCTATACCTTCGGGTAAAAAAATGCGTGAAGTTATGTTATGTTAAGGATGTATTACTTGTTTAAGGATAACAATATAATTGAGAGTATTCTTAGCTTTCACCTATATCTTCTAACCATTTCAGTGAAATCCGCGTAGAAAACAAGGTTGTAAGGAAGGAAATTGGTTTGAAAGAGAGTGCCGGTGTAAAAGTAAGAAAGGGCATGCTCTGATGGTTCGGACATGTAGAAAGAACGGTTGATGTAAGACTGACTAAGCAGATATACAATGCAAAAGCGGATGGATGTAGGAGGCGAGGACGGCCAAGACACACATTCCATGACCAAATAGAACGTGTTTTGGAGGAAGGTGATGCTAAGAGCCTCAAAAACCGACGCGCGTGCATGAAAAGAGTTATGAAAGTCAACGAAGCGAGTGAGGCGTGTAAGAATCGTGCCCTATGGCGTTCTGGTCTCTCTGCCTACCCCGCAAGAGATTTGGCGTGAAGTTATGTATGTTATGTATGTGTACGTAGCACAAATATTAAGCTATCAATTATACCTCGGACCAACTATCAACCCAACCCCATCGGGCAGTGTTGTCTATATACAATTTGATAATATCACAATTATGACAATTATTAGATTTCAAGAAGAGTGAGGGAAATCATAATATTACAAATATCCTTAGCTTTGGTCATGGGTATTGACCAAAGCTAAGGATACGTTCCCATTTCAGTGAAGTTAGACAGTTACCCGGCCTCGTGATACACTGTCCAAGTGATATATTAGTAATCCAGTCAGTTAATTAAAGCTGTAACAGATTGGAATTGCTTGTTCTGATTATAGGCCTGATATAGTGTCCACTGTGATCTATCTGATTGACAATGAATTAATTTTGTAAAGCAATTATACAAGTACAAATCGAATATGAATATGAAAAAAGAGAATAACAGTGGTAGAGCCAAGCAGTTCGCTGCATGAATCGGCCGGCTCGACCGGTGAAATACCACGACCTCTCAGAAGACCTACGTAAAGTGGCTCATGCCGCGTTTCGTTCGGTGAGAGAGGTACTCGGAGGCCCACCCCCCTTCCCCATCCTTTTCTGTGACCTATCTTTTAAAAAGGTCGGCAACGCAACAGTAACACTATATGTGTAGCTGGTGTCCATGGGCGGCGTTGGTTGCTTACAATCAGGTGACACACCTGCTCGTTTGCTCTCCTATCCCATAAAAAAAAAATATATGTATGCCGGTTTGAGTCCAAAAATAGCCGTATTTTAGCACATAAATTTGGTGAAGCGTAACCTTTAATATAAAACTTTTCTAGTCTCGATAGTCCAGCGGTTGGGCTAGCCGATTCTGATTCAAAAGTCGTGGGTTCTATTCCGGGGTCACTCCAACGATTTCTCGGAATTCCTGCCTACCTCTCGAAGGTAAAAAAATAAAGTTATATTATTTTCTTATAAGCTGTAGAGAATTTCCCAAATCAAATAACATGTTATATGGAATTGTTAATTGGGTTCGTAAATGGAAATAGTGTTTAGACAGTTAGTTAAATGTTTATTTTGTGAACGTCAAATTATGTAATGTTAATAACATAATATGATATCTGGAGATTATTAAAGAGAGTAATTTGAGATATGAATGTCCCTTGATGAGGCTTCATTACTTATAAAAGAGTGGTTTGGAAAGAGTGACTTTGTCTGTTGTTGTTGTTTGGCAATGTCTAGTTCTTCTATTTTCTGATTAAGCAATAATATATTAGCAGTATAATATAACTTCACGCCTTATATTTACGCCCCAAATGAAATAGGTTGCAAACCTTTAACACATAACCTTGTAATGTGTTGACTATTCTTGTATTTATGATTGTTTATGAACTTATAAAAAATATTGTAAATACTTTAATAAGGTAGCAGATGCAACCTACACTATGCTATAGGCAGTGTTTATGTCATCACTTGCAGTTAATTCATTTCAAAACACAAAAAGTTTGTTTAATTTGTCCATTGGTCCCATATCTTGTAGTAATTTATCAATGCATTATATGATTTATACGACGGTACTTACATCATACCAGATTTCTGTGATCTCTTGCTATTAGTAGTTATGTATTTCGTGTAAGTCATATATCTTTTGTTTTTCATTAAAAGAAATACAACGAGTTAATGAAAAACTTATCTATTTTTTCTTTTTTATTAGGTCAAAACGATGAACAACGATCTCGATTATAAAAAAAAACGATAATTTTACTTGTGTTAAAGCTATACAGTTAGTTCCAGCAATGGGCGGCTAGGCTAGTGATATACAACAATATCTCAAAAAAACGTAGTAAAGTTTCCCATGCTGCATTTCATTCTGTGAGAGACATATCCGGAAAGTCATTGCTTTCACCTTCTCTCACCTCCACTTTATCTTAGTTTAAAGGCTAATAACTAAATTGTGACCTTTTCGACGATGCACTTATAGATATCTCCCAGAGGTCCCAGGCTCCCACCTCGAGATCCAGTTGTTATTTTGATACTCCTGCGTAAAGAAAGAATTTCCGGTGTAAAATTAAGCTTCATCTTGTTACTGTATATTAAGAAATTGAGTAATGAAAAATAAACATCGTAACGATGAGTAGCTAACTCTTTGGGGTAACATACCGATTTTAAAAGCGTATCTGTCTTAATCTTATTTTGTCAGCAAAAGGCTCTTAGTATAAAATTCCGAACGTATATTAAAGAAACGGCCCAAGTAATGAATCTTGTTTTTAAAAGAGGAAAAAAAAATCATCCGACGGCGAAATGTCGACACTCCGAAAATTACCTATCCTTTGAAACACGGCGCAAAAGTAAAAGCAATATCTTATTCTCAAGTTCGGCTTATCAGTTGAATCTTAATCACCTCTAAGGTATTTTCAGCACCCCCGGGGCACAAAGTCAAGGAAAGATAAGTAAAAGCCCGCGTTTAGTTAAGTACAGTATCCAAGTGGCATTTATATTTGGCCTCTCACAAAATGATATTTATTTATTGGCAACTCGACTGGTTGGCATTAATTAATTTTGCGTTGTCTGCATGTTATATTTATGTTGAGTTGAGTTAATTTCTTATTTGGAATGTCAATGATGCCGCAGATCACAATTTTGTGCTATATTTGCAATTTTTAAGTCATATTAACTTATTAAGTGTTCGATGTCCCTATACCAATAAACAATTTTAATACTCAAAGTTTTAAAAGCAAGAAGAAGCATAAAAGACATGTTTGGGTTTGTTAAAACCAAAACATTCAAATATAATTTTAAGCGAGAGAGAACGCAATTTTTTATCCTTTTTAAAAATTTAGAATAGTCCATATATTAATTTGAGAGACTTGACCCATACCCCAGACAGGATGGGGTCGGCACAATATGTCATCTTTTTCTATTCTGTTCTATCGCGCTCATCGCCCCGCTATCTATACCATTCACGCTGTTGCTCATGTCTACTTCTACACAATCTCTCTTTTTCGGTTTTCCTCTTTTATCGATATTCATTATCATCGCCCTCTTAGTAATATGACTCTCTTCCCTCTAATATATTATATATGTACTACCTCATTCATCATTTTTCTGCCCTGATCCGACTCTAAGTGGGATGACATCATCATGGACATGTCATCATTTTTTCGTACTAACCATGTGATCAAAAGTTTTGGCTGTGGTTTCATGACCGGCCACCTGCCTGACATCCATTTAATCTATTTGACAAATTATTTTTGCTATAAATCGCATATTTATTGAGAAAAATTACAGGTCAATATTGGCCAATTTACTAAAACTTTTTCATTACTCTACTTAAGGCTACATAGGCTGTTAATTTTCATTTTGTATTCATTCAAATAATTAATTAAAGTTATAGGTACATTGTCAATTAAAAAATTAATTTCGACCCATATTACAGAACACGGTCCAGATAAACTGAAATCAATATGCGAGCCCAAATATATACGAACCACATATGTAAAGAGGTTCCGTAATCGCACAAGCAAGAGCCTTATCAAGGTTTGAAACAGAGGCTTTCAGCGGTGGAGATGTCGGATTTCCGGAGATAAAAGATACGATATCGGCATTAGCAGTACCCCCTAATGCTAATACCGATAGTGAGGGTGTGCTTGAAAAAATGTTGCCAGATTTATCTTCATCAGAAAAGTAACGAGTTTTAATTGTGGGATGGGGGTTATGCAGGATTTTTTTATATTGGCAATTTTATAAAAGGATACTCTCTAGTTCAGTCGTCTTAAAGTCTTAGGTTCAAATCCTTGTTGTGAAATACTCGATTTTGTTATGAAATATTCAACTTCAGGTTAGCAATTAGGGATATTATTTGTAGAAATCTGTTAGGATAACAATATTGATGTAAGGTCATAAATTGAATGAGGTAAATATTTATTTCGCCATTTGATTGGCTATTTATGTTATATGCTCTTTGTAATATGTTAGTAAATAATGATAATAGATTACTAATTAAAGAAATCAATGTGACAATATTATCAATAAAAAAATATCAATGTGTGGTAGTCTAATTATAACTCATTCCAATATTTATAAATTAAAGATTTTTTGGTTTCTCTTTTTCTATTTATTCGCATCACGAATTTTATTGAATACAAGCAACATGAGCACAGAATATTCGTTAAATAGAATGTACTAATTTTTAAATATTTTTTCAAATATAATAACAAATTAGCAATTTTTAACTACCAAACGTAACGCGACATGTGCCAATTTTCGTCGATTTTCTGAGAGGTAATTGTATTTCACTGGTCGAGTCGGCCCATTCTTTCAGGTAGTTGTGTGTCTCTACCAGTGTTAAACATCAAATCAAACATACTTACATAAGGGCAAAAGTCAATATAATTACACATAAATTTCACCTACCTTCTCTTATTTCAGTACAATTTGCTCGAACGCTATCATTACAAGGCTTACAAATCTATTTTCCTCATTCACGTACCTATTTGAATTTGACTTTTGTACACTTCTACATACTCGTATTTTTATTGTGGTAGAGCCCCGCAAAATGCTGCATGAATAGCCTGGCTCCATCAATATCAGGACCACTTACTACTCTGTGTAAAAAGTATCGGGCATATGTCAATAAAGAGACCCGCGTAAATGAGGTCGTTCTAATTTTTTTACTGCATGTTGGTAGCACTGTACTGATTTAGCGCGCAAAATTTGAACGGGATCTGTCATTTAATTTGTTTTAAACTAAACTTTTTGTTGGTCATAGTTTTGAGTCCTCGGCGATTTTTACAATGGAAAATATTGTTGAACAAAGAGTGTGCCTTATATTTTGTGTTTCGAATGATATTTCATGTGGTGAATCACTAAAAATGTTGCGAAATACCTACGGCGAATCATGTATATCGAAAACAAGGGCTTATGAACGGTATAAGGCTTTTAAAGAAGGCCGTGAAGTAGTAGTAGACTTGCCTCGTTCTGGTAGACCTTCAACCGCTACGACCAAAGAAAACATCGACAGAATCAAGAAGCTAGTGCTCGAAAATCGACGTATGAGTCTGAGAGAGTTGGCTAGTGAGGTGAACATATCTTTTAAGTCCGTCCACAATATTCTCATTGACATTTTAGGCATGAAACGCGTCGCCGCTCGACTAGTTCCAAAAGAGCTCAATTTTGTTCAAAAAGGGCAGCGAAAGCATGTCGCTGAAGACATGGTTTCCCGAGCTTCTACGGATCCGACCTTTATGAAACGTATAATAACTGGCGACGAGACATGGGTTTATGAGTATGACATGCAAACAAGCCAACAGTCTTCACAATGGCGTCTCGAAAACGAGCCGAAACCCAAAAAACCGCGGCAAAGTCGCACCAAAATCAAGGTGATGCTGACAGTTTTTTTTTACTACCGTGGTGTGGTTCACTCCGAATTCCTTCCAGAGGGAGAAACAGTGAATAAAGAATATTATTTAGGCGTCATGAAGCGTTTGCGTGAGAGTATCCGCCAAAAACGTCCAGATTTGTGGCGACACAACTCATGGATGCTGCACCATGATAATGCACCATCACACACAGCCATTATAGTGAAAGAGTTTTTAGCGAAAAATTCAACCAACGTTCTCGACCAAGCACCCTATTCACCTGATATGGCTCCGTCTGACTTTTTTTTTATTTCCCAAGTTAAAATTACCACTTCGAGGAAAACGTTTTGAGTCAATAGAAGCCATAAAAGAAAATTCGCTGAATGAGCTAAAGGCCATACCGCAAATAGCCTATGAAAAATGTATGGAAGACTGGGTGAAGCGGTGGAGATGTTGTATTGCAAGCGATGGGGCCTACTTTGAAGGCGATAAAATAAATTTAGATGAATAATTTGTATTTTTTGTTTTATTGACAAATTCCCGATACTTAGTACACAGAAGGTATATCGACGTAAAGACACTTGAAGTCGCATTTAGTTTGCTTTGAGACGTTATTTCACATACCATTCCTCGTTCCATATAAGATTCAAAGCATTAGTACTTTGAGTTTTATGGATCCTTCCTTGAATAATTATTTGTGCGCCAGATCATTCAGACATCAGATTTCAATGCAACAAAGTGTTGATGTTAACGGAAGTTCAGTATTATTTACGACAGATTAGGAACTAGCGTGACCTATCTCATTTTGTTACCTTCCTTACAGACAAGAATGTTCATTATGATGTAAAATAAATAATATGTTAATACATTTATATATCCGTTTAAAATAATAAATTCCGTATCATGAATGTAACAATTCATGTAATATTCAAGACAGTTTCAAATTTAACATATAGATTGTCTGTAACTATTTTATCTCAAGTTTGCGGGCGTACAGACTATTTATCTTAAGCGATGTTGTTACTGCGTACTCTGTGGATTCCCGCGGGAAACGTACTTCATTGTTTCAGCCCAACACATCACTCAGAGGTATGCTCTTCACTAAGCTTGCTATTCGCTACTCGCTAAAATATACTGTCAGTCTACAGACAAATATAAAGATATTGCTAAAAATTAACAGTTTATGTATTTATAACTGTACTTCTCTTTTTACCCGCAGGTGTGAATTTCGACTCTGAATTTTTATCTCTCAGATGGAATAGGTGTATTATGCTAGTTAAAAGTAGTATATTTATTACATCATTAGCTTTAAAATTAAAATTAATAATAGCTCTACCACTGTTAAAATTAATAAATTTTAACAGTGGTAGAGCCAACCAGTTCTCTGCATGAATGGGCCGGCTCGACCGGTGAAATACCACGACCTCTCAGAAGACCGACGTAAAGTGGCTCATGCCGCGTTTCGTTCGGTGAGAGAGGTACCCGGAGGCCCACCCCCCTTCCCCGTCCTTTCCTATCCCCTATCCCTTAAAGGTCGGCAACGCAACAGTAACACTATATGTGTTGCTGGTGTCCATGGGCAGCGTTGGTTGCTTACCATCAGGTGACACGCCTGCTCGTTTGCCCTCCTGCCAACCAGCCAACCAGTTCTCTGCGTGAATGGGCCGGCTCGACCGGTGAAATACCACGACCTCTCAGAAGATCGACGTAAAGTGGTTCATGCCCCGTTTCGTTCGGTGAGAGCCCGGAGGACCACCTTCCTTCTCCATACTTCTCTATTCCCTATCCCTATCCCCCTGGGACATAAAAACAAATTCCGTGATTAATAATTGCCACAGGGTACAGTTTAGGCAATTTAAACCCAAATACACTGGAAAAAGATAATCCCCTTTCTGACGGATAATATTAAAAAATAAGAAAAGCCTTTAAAGCTCCGTAAATTTTCAATTCTGTTGTCATCTTTTGACTTCTGTTTCATTATGAAACTTATAATTTCAGTATTAAAGTTAAATCATTTTGTCTGTAACCGCGACACAACCGATTTTGTGCCATTTTATGTTGTTTTATTTTTTAGTAACAAGGCCGCCAGTCTATTGAAGCTGCGGTGCCGGTTTAGGACTCTTAATAAATTATTCTTGTTTGTGACTTGACTGTTGTCCGGATTTTTATTTTCATATTTTCGCATTTGGCAAATTAGATGTTAGTCATTTTTTGTTGTTGTTTTCGTGGTCATTAATGTTTCACAAATTAATAGTTTGCACGTGCAACTTAAAAATTAGTAATTTTAATTTCTGTTCCATATAGTGCCTGCAACAAATGCAAAGGTAGGCAACGTTGAAGTTACTCTGATATTATATTTCACTAAAAACTAATATTTATTTCAACAAATCACTAACTTTGATATTATAACAATATATATAAGTATAGTCTCTTCGAATTAGTATCAACGCAAAACCCGTTTTTGAAGTGCAACTTCTATTAGTACTTGCAATCGTTTAACGTGTTAAGCTTGAATTTAAACTGCACAGGGACATCTAGTGGAGGGAAGTGGAATTATAATTGATATTATAAAAATAATGTTCCCAGTATTTAATCCAATTAGCTCACAGGGTTCCTAAATTATAGATAATTACGATTATGTTACAATAAAAGAGTAAAATATTTATTATCTACATCATACAAAAATGCCGGATGATAAATACGCTTATGCTACGCACTGCGCTATCTAGCGACATTTAATGACAACTACAACTCTTTATGGTTTTATGATATTAATTTAATACGATTACATGTTAATGTGACTATTTTACCTTTATAATTATGAATTTGTCCTGATAATATTTAGTCACTATTTTGGTGATATTTACTGTTTAAATGTTAAAATCAATTATTGTATGAATAATTAATAATTACCAAATTAATATCGTATTGCTAAATTATACCTACTCATTCTACGCAATCTTTGTATAATAAGATAAATATAATTGTAAATCATACTACTAGCGCCTTCCGTCACGGGTCACTTTACCTTGCGGGATAAGCAGAGAGCTATGCAGCGAAGAAAACTGTGTGAGGGTTGTGTTATTAGCTGAAATACGTACTTGTTCTATTTAAATTTTGTAATATTAACTAAAAGGATGGTTAAAAAAGGGGTAGTTGATATATTTCCAAATTGAGTGGCTACGAATTATCACTTCTCCCACGCAAAAGGAATTCACGCACATTTTTTTTGATTAGTACAAGAAAAACACATTTCAGACAACACGTGGCTGATATAAACCAAGTAATATTAAATATTGTTTTTACATTTTCCTCATAAATAATGAATTTTTGATATGTTTTTCTTCAAATCTAACAGCGGATCCGGTAAAACCCGGTTTCGATAAAAGTTAGATTGGTATATATACCAGATGATTGAGCTGATGATAATCACTGGTAGCATTAATAAAATTTACAAATATTATTGTAGTATAATCTAAAACTATTGTTTTTAAAACAATTATAAGTATTGCTTACTTGAATTAGCCAGGGCAAATAGTAGCTAGCATAAACAGTGCTGAGATGGAGGAATTTAGGTGTAGAGGACGCTCACTCTTTTTATGACCAATTTGAACGTGTCCTTGCAGAAGACAATTCAGAAGCCTTAAAAGTCGACGAGCGTGTATGATAAGCTATGAAACTTTTAGAATTTGGTGAGGTGTGTAAGAACCGTGTCTCATGGTGCATTGTTCTTCCTGTCTACTCTGCAAAAGGCTGCGTGATATTCTGATACCTCTCTCACTCAACGAAATGAAGCATGTATGAGCCACTTTACGTCGATAATATGGAACCGATACGATATTTTATCAGTGTTATAATCATATCATACAGAGGATTATTGCAAAATTAATAACATAACACATAACTTCGCGCCCTTTTCTACCCGAAAGTGTTAAGCTGTTAAGCCTCGAGTGGTCGTTATGTCTTCGCCCCAAATGGAATATGTGGCGAATCAATTGCCATACTTTGTGTCCCAAGTTTTTCAGTTATCGATATTTATCACACATTCAATTTTATTTTTTCGAATTAATTGGAAAATTAATGTCATTTCATAAACATTTTATGAAATACTAAAAAGTACCCATCAACAGCAATAGCCATGAAGTTTTTGTATATATCATTGTTATATCAATGCTATTCAGCCCTATTTTACACACATTTGTAATAAATGCACACAGGGTTAATTATTATCAAAGATCCTTTCTTTCTTATCTTTTCGGATACTTTTAGGACCCAGCTGTCTTACACAAAGCAATTTGTTAACACTCAATAGCTCTGGAAAAGGGCACAATAGGCCCGTTTGCTTTCACCATTTTATTTGTTTCTTTTCATAAGCGAGAAGTTGGGATATTTAATAATAGCCTGCTTTATAAATAAAACGAAAGTTACCACGTTACTTTCTCCAAGAATATTATTCTTCTGTTTCAATTAATCTTGATTCCGTGTTTGAACTTCTGAAATATTATGCAATGTGTTCAGATATAAAGGCCAAAATTGAGATCGTTGAGTTCAGAAGTATTTTATTTAAATAGTTTAATTTACTACAATATTATATTATCTTGATTATTATTATTATTTTGATTTTTTTTTAGTCATCAGTGCAGTTAGCACGTAAAGTGGCTCTTCGCACATTTGATTGACTGCGATTACCGTCGTCTTCCCCTCGGCATCATAATATCTAATTAATTAAAGTAAGAAAAGTTCACGCGCACTTATCGATGTGATGTGATTAATAAAATAACTAATAAGTGAGAAAGAGATTTACATCAAAATTATATATTTTATCAAAGAAATAACGCTTTAATTACAGACGAATGTGTATCAAAAAAAATATGTATAACGGTCGTATATTGAGGCAAATCAGTTGCTTCTACAGAGATAAGCCACTTGTAGTTTATACGAGGAGATAGAAAAGACTGAGACAGTATAATTTTTTTGTAATAAATCCAATAGTCACGCTTAGAAATCCTGATACTATATTTTAAATAAACTTTTCTTTGTAGTAAGCGAAGCTAACGCCGATATCTATAAAACAGGACACAAGCTCATACCAAGTACTTAGAGTGATAAAACCGAATAGAACAGCATGCTCGACTCGACTACAAAATACGTAATAAAATACGAGTTTGTCCGCAACATTTTTACCGCTTTCAAATTGTAGTCGCGGTTTGAATTGTTGCGCTTCAAAATTGGTACGTCAAACAAATTCTTGTCATTGGAAAATACTTTGCATAAATTGGATCCAAAAGGAGAATACCGCAACAGAGACTTGGAGATGGCTTTTTCAATAAAAAGGAACGTTTGGCTCGCTTTTGTCAGAGAGGCATTGTCGATCGCGCGCTCAAAAATGGTATCACTAAGAAAATGCTTTTTGCGATCACCAAACATAAATTCTAAAGATATATTTGTCTAGATTTATTATGTATTTCTTGCCAAATGTTGTTACTGTATTTTCAAAATGGTCTTAATATCGCGTACGTGTTTTATCAGTTTGCAAAAATTTTTCAGCCTTATCTTACATGCAGCTATTTTTATTTTATTTTATCTATTAACGGCACTATGTTTGGTATATTATTTTAGATTCTGTGATTAAACTTAATTATTTTTATATTAAATAATGATATTAGAATTTAAAATCACTCCATAAAAAACTCGTGAAAAAAATTCAAGAATTAATTCCCCTTTCTTCGTATCATTAAATTATTCATATTCTCGTTTGGCACAAAAATTTATTATTAACTTTATTATTAAATTTATTATTAAATATATTATTAAATTTATTATTAAATTTATTATTAAATTTATTATTAAATTTATTATTAAATTTAAGTTATTCCTTTAAATACTATAAAATAATAACTGAAATTTATTGTTCTGAATAATTTATACGTCCTATCCTCAATGGGTCACATGAAAAGATCTTTCTTAAAACTTTTAAATCAAGCTGATGGAAAGTTTGAATCGAAACTTTACCCTCTCGATGTTGACTTAGACCTTTCTTTAAAAGATGAAAAAAATATTTCGTGGAGTCTTCCCGCGCTAAAGAAGTGAAAATTTGTAATAAATATACATCATTAGACAGTATGAAATGAAAGTCACTTTCGCTGTTTGTTATTTGTCTATTTGCTAAGATCTTTGAAATTGCGCAATGGATTTTGATGCGGTTTTTTAATACATTGATGGTGTCAACTGGGTGGTTTTTATCTATAATTCATGTATAATATAGAAAAGAAAAGTGATAAATCCAAAATTTACTTATTTATCATGTTTGATGCAGAACAAAGTTCGCCGGGTCAACTAGTATATACTAAAAAAGAGTCACATCTAACATTTTTGTTCCGAAATATAAAATTATTAATATGATATTAATAATTGGAGATATTATATGATATATTTATATCATATCGGAGATATTATATGATTATATGATACTATATGTGGAGACTTGTAATCGGCAATTTGTGTATCTAGTTGTTTTAATCTTTATGTATATCATTAGTCTGTAAGTCTTCCGAATAAATAAATATTTTAGGACAAAAATTTTAATGAATTATTATTCTTTTTTCAAATCAAAATAAAAACAAATAAAAATACATAATTATAATATTATATGAGGCTATTTTTTATATCTATTCGCCAAACTATAGTTTCACTTAAAGGTGAAACTATTGTCAAACATCAGGCACACATTGGTGTTGTCTGAGTCAGGATTAGAATTCGAGACTTCTGATTCAAATATTACATGCTCTAACTCTGACTGTACTGTTAATCGATTCCCACAATACAATAATAGCCATATCAGTGTACATCACCCCTAAAACAATCCCGCCCGGATTAGTTGTGGTATTGGTCTGAAAAATGATGATAGTCCTTCGAGCCGTAAATTCTCAATATCCCCCGGGCACTTATTCTTTTTGTCGATACGAATTGCTTTTGCAAACTGTCTGTGTTGAAAATATAAAATGTGATATTTTTCTTTGTTTTGTTAAAGATACTTTGTCTGGATACTTTCTTTGCGTGTGTTATTTTTTAAGCCACGAGGGAATGCATGGGTATGTTTTTTAGATAAGATCACGTAAGCTCTACATTTGGTTATAAGAATCTACTTGTTTTCGTATATTTGTTAAATTCAAACATTATCAAATTGCATAACAAGATACGAAATAAAGTGTAGCGTGTTTTTGAGAAGTTATTATTTTTTATAGGATAGGGGGCAAAGGTGTGTCGCCTAATTGCAGATAGTGTTGAAGTCGCGTGGATATATTAGTGGTCGAAAGTGGCATGGGAAGGAGACAGGGGAAGGGGTTTGACTTTCGAATCCCTCTCTCACCGATCGAAACGCGGCATGAGCCACTTTACGTTATTTTGAGAGGTCGTGGTATTTCACCGGTCGAGCCAGCCCACTCATGCAGCGAACTGCGTGAAAGAAATGAATAGTTGTTTAGATTTTATTACAGTCTTCTAATATAAAATAGCTTGTTTAGATATGAACGATACTAAATAGGACTGTAAAAGTATTTTTATTATTCCAAATTTTGATTATGTACTATCGAAGATAGTTAGATATTGACAAATATATTTTTGTTAAAGTTTTTATTGTCAGTGAGATTGTGGATGAGCTCTTTACTTCTGCACACCAATAAATTTTCAAAATATTAGATGTATCTGAGCATACTGCCGCTGCGCACATCTTTGGCTGAAGTATAAAAACATACATACTTATTAACTTGTCTTTATCTTAATTACAACAGTCTCGGTGGCCTAGTAGTCGAGCACACGGATTCTGAAACCAGAGGTCGTGGTTCGAATCCTGAAACTGGCTCACACCAATGACTTTCCAAAATTGTTTTCGGAAAGTTATTTGTGATAAATATCGATGACTGAAAATTTTGTGCCCTGTATGGCAATAGGTTCGCCACCTATTCCATTTGGGACGTAAACATAACGGCGAGAAGAGGCTTAACAGCCGCTGCCTACACCTTCGGGTAACAATGGCGTGAAGTTCTGTTATGTTATCTTACTTACTAAATTGGTCATTCAAATTGGTTCAAAGGTGTGTCATTCTAAAATCATAAAATATGTTTTCAAATTAAGATTCTTTTTGTTGTAACAGATATAATTTTATGCATAACATTATTTACTTTTTCGTCTGGAGTTTTGTTCACCAATTTCCAATACGCGTGTTTAGCTACCTCAAAATTGTTATGCTATTTATTTAGTAAGCATAACTTATAAAACGTAGATAGTAGGTGACAAAGAAGCGAGGTAGGTATGTAAATATCGTGGCTTATGGCGCTCCGTTCTCTTTCCCCACTCCTCTAGGGACTTGGCGTGAAGTTATAAGTGAGAAGATAGTTAGTGGTAAGATGATTACTTTAGAACGTAACACTCTCAGAATCGAACAAAATACGATAGATATCTCACCAGTTTACGTAACCTCAAAAAAAAGAAAAAGAACCATCGTCTCGTAACCAAGTACTGTGATTTTTGTTTCTCTTTTTATCGGACAAATTCTGTGTTTAAATTGAACAAGACAATGCAATTATGTAGAGCTTCCATTTTAAAATAGTACGTCGGTGCACATTCATTAAGCTCCCAACTGCAATGTACAGTTGCTTTCCACTGCTGATGTCTGTTAAGATAATGGAAGAGTAGTGTTAAGTTCAAAGAATGGGTGTTTGGCTTGACGCCAAAGAGTGTGGACTGAATAAATGGCCGCATTTTATGCTATTATTCCATATCAACGTATATAAAACCATTGATCTACCAACGGAGTAAATATGACTTTTTGATATGTTAGATACACTTTTGGAATTTGATATTATTTTCCTATCTTATTTTTTACGTATTGTATGGCAAAGATTAAATATTTTACTAAAAACACGAGGTAAGGCTGGGTACACATTTAGAAATAAAATCATTCTTAAAATTATGGGAAGATTTGGCAGGAAGTTGTTTCAAAAACTTTCGCTACGACCAAACAAACGGCCAGTGCATGCCCTTTACACTCAACAGCTCCCCTTTTACTCCCTTAATATCCTCTGAACATTAATAAGTTAAGTTTGCTAGAAGATCATCAGCTATGTGACCGTCTCTTTATTGTCGTGGGCTAATTACTGGTCTTCCCTGTGGAGAGGTGGAAGAGACAGTTTACAAAAATTCCGAAAAGCAGCCTTGACGAGAGACCAGAAGGTACCGGTTTTCGAGGGAAGGCGAACTAGTTACTCGCTAATTTTAACTCTGTACTAAGACCTTGCTACTGCTATAACTTTTTTGAAGGACCCGAAAGGATTGTTGTATCTTAAGATAACCGGCATTTTTAGTATAAATAACCGGTATTTTGGTATCAATAACGTAACTAAATTATTAAGAGTTATTCAAACTTGCAAACACAAATTTTCCGTCAGTCGAAACGATATGAAAACATTCCCATTGAGCCAGAAACAAACTACTTGATATACATAACAGTGCTCTATAATTTAATCTGGCAAAAGCGCGAGATATATGAAATGAATTTGACACAATTAAAAGCTCCTATATAGCGGTGGTGTACGTACTCAACTCATGAAAGTTACTTAAGGATTATTTTTTAGGATTACGAAGGCTAAGGAGAAATTAAACCAACAGTAAGTAAAATAAATATGGTTTGTTTAACCGTGGTCTAGCTGCGCAGTTTGCTATATAAATCGATCCTTGAAACATCATAATCTCTCAGAATATCAACATTAAGTGGCTCAGGTCACGTTTAGTACTGTGAGAGAGATATCCGGAAGTCTACCCGTAGTCCTATCCCAATCCTTTAAAGGCTGGCAACGCAACTGTAATACTATCTAATATGTGGTGCAAGTGTCCAAGGGCGGCATTATTCATTTTCCACCAAGTGACCCGCTTACTCTTTTGGACCCCAATCCACTAAAAAAGAAATATATCCAAGTAATTAACCCAAAAAATAACCGTTTATTTTCGTCGTTTTGTGGCAATGCGACTAGTCTTCTGGGCGCGCTGCCAACAGACCGAGACGCGCAGAAAATTGATTTCAGCTATTCTTTAAAACTGTGTTGTTTAATTTATTTTATTCATTTCTTCTTAGTTTTGTATATGAATATACGAATAGACAGCTATCATCTCGGTCCAGTACCAATATAACGATTGAGACTGTAAAGCTTCCAAAACATAACAAATTGCAAGTCGTGCAAAATCTTATGTATTTCAAATTTTATGTACAAATGCAAATCTCAAGCCACACAAAATACATATAAATATCAATGACCACTTATTCTATTTGGACGTAAACATAACGGCGGGTTAACAGCTGTTGCCTAATGTTATTTGAGTAGAAAAAGGCGTAAAGTTATATTTATGACTAGCGGCCCGCCCCGGCTTTGCACGGGTACATACACACACACATACACCCTTTTTTTTTTGCATCGGGTTTCAAAAAAAAAGTAAAATTATAAAGGAAGTTTGAATTTTTTTTTATGAATTTTTTTTATTCATATTTTTTATTAATGTTTCTTTTTATATTTTTTTATTTTTAAATTTTATACATATATCATATTATTTACAAAACAAAAGCCATTAATTTTAGTGAGTCAGAGCTTTCCTGTAAACGATATTTGAAGTAGTTTTATTTTGTGGCGGCAAATTATATTGATTTTCAGGAGCTCCGACACGTGATAGGCCAACATACAGATGGCCATGAGTGAAACATTCTTTTCGTAGGTCGATCCCTAATAATTCGAAGATTTGGCCCTGGGACTTGTTAATAGTTAACGCGAAAGATGATTTCACCGGAAACTGAAGTCGTTTAAAAGGGATTGGCAGAACAGTTGGGATCATCGGTATCCTCGGTATATGAGCTACTCGATCAGCTGCTGGGCCAGTGATAATGGTCGCTACAATTAAATTGTCCTTCAATTCCTTAATAAGCAGTCTCGTCCCATTACACATGCTCGGAGGGCTTAAATTTCTTAAAAGCATTATTGGAATTCCAATTTTTAACGTCAATTCATGTGGTGGCAGTCCAGAAGGGTTTAGTGAATTTAAAAATTCCTGTGGATAATGGACTGCGTCTTCAATATTAGTCACGGTATCGATCGATTTGTAATTTTTTATTTGGCCGGAGACTTTTTGAATAATGAGATTGTTTATTTCGTTGACAGTATCATTCCTGGGTGACACTATTGCCCTTGAATACAACCAATGAAAGTCCTTTTCGTGCAAATTCTCGATGTCAGGGTATACAGCATCTATTAAATTTTCTAAATTATGGACTATTTAGCCTACAGACTCATCCAGCAGGATGTCACAACTGCTTCAATTTGGAGTGGGAAAAATTCCTTCTCCAAGTTTTAGCAGTTGTTGTGGGAAATTACTATCTGTGATTCCATGAAGATGAGCTCTCATATTCGTCCGTAATTTTAAATTTTCTATCGAAGTCCATAAGGGAGACGATATCAAGCATGATTTGATGATATCTGCTCGCGTACCTCTGTTAATGACAGGAAGAGTCTGTCGGAAATCTCCAGCAAATACAAAAGTAATCCCGCCCATGAGGGCAGAGGAGTTTCTAAGGTCTTTTAATGTTCTGTCCACGGCCTCTATATGCGCTCTGTGACTCATAGTGCATTCATCCCACATAATCAATGAGGCGTCTTGTAATAATTTACCAAGAGGGCCGTTTTTACGGATTGAACATAACGATTGTTGCTCAAGATTTACGGATAGTGGAAGTTTAAAAGTAGAATGAGCCGTTTTTCCATCCTTTAAGAGAGTTGCGGCAATTCCTGACGAAGCAACTGCAATCGCTATCTTCCCTGATTCTCTTATCTTAGCTAGTATCAAATTTGCAAGAAAAGTCTTGCCAGTGCCACCTGGCGAATTTTTTTTTTTTATGTCATAGGAGGGCAAACGGGCAGGCGTGTCACCTGATGGTAAGCAACTAAAGCCGCCCATGGACACCAGCAACACATATAGTGTTACTGTTGCTTTGCCGACCTTTAAGGGATAGGGGATAGGAAAGGATGGGGAAGGGGGGTGGGCCTCCGGGTACCTCTCTCACCGAACGAAACGCGGCATGAGCCACTTTACGTCGGTCTTCTGAGAGGTTGTGGTATTTCACCGGTCGAGCCGCCCCATTCATGCAGCAAGAAAAATATTTTTCCTTTGTTATTATTCACGCTATCGACTATAGTGTCAAAAGCATATTTTTCCGAATGAAATGTCCGAATTGAATAATTCAAAAAGTTATAACCACTCGTCAGTCCAACCGCCGCAAAGCGGCGATTGTCAACTACCTCGCATCAGTCCGACCGCCGCAAAGCGGCGATTCGACATTATACGGCTTTCTTTAATTTTTACAATTTTTTAAAAAAAAGGCTGTATGGAATGTTAGCTTTTGCCTGTTCGTTATACAAAAAACTTTCGTTGACATATTCTTTGACGTAGTCTACGGTTGACATTGTTTACATAATTCGAAATTCAAACTGCGGCGTCATTGTTCTCGCGTCGGAGTGTTTTGTTTGGGGTTCTTATTTCAAATATTAGACTCGAGGTGCCTTTTAACAGCATAAAATTATGGGTAAGTACTCTATAATTTTAATACAACATTAACAATTGCACAATATTTACATTTTCATTCAACAAAATCACACGTAACCTTGAAAATCGTCATTTTACGACGTTGCTTCGCATTTCTACTTTTCTGACCTAGAAAGTTTATTAAATCTGTGCAATTGTTAGTGTTATCATATCATTATATATTGAACTTCGATGTAAAACGAACTAAATGATAGAGTGATAGTCGAAAACACGAAAATATCTACTTTCAAAATACCTAACTAATCGGGAAGTTCTTCCAATAAGTTCAAGAATAAGATTTTCTTGATTTATCTTCTAAACATGTGTCTTTTTTAATTTAAACGAATAGCTACACTATTGTAAATCATAAACAATGAATCAATATACCACTCTTATGCATACTTTTCGTAAAATCTTAATTCTAAGGATACCCTTTTTTTTTGTTCGATTTGTTTTGGTGCCAACTTTCATAAATTTACATTATAAGACGGCGTTGTTGGCTTTTAAGATTGGGTAGGATAGAAATCAGACATAGGATGGTAAATTGGTGGAGAGCGGTTAAGCCCGATTTTTATCACACTGTTAGGTAGTTACATGTTGGCTCTCATTCGAATAAAAAATCAATTTATCATATCTTTAAAAGAAAACATACAAAGCTAAAAATATTTTCATAAACAAAAATTTTAAGTCACCAAAACTGAAGTGGAGGCGCGTTTTCGTATGCACATAGAACGTTGAGCTCAATCAGTACTTAAAGGAGACGAATGCTGACTTGAGATCAAAGGCACTCTTTACATTACTTGGTACACTTTGTTAGTGCCCTATTTCACTCGAAAATTTACCGACAGAACAGAACCTGTAAAAATATACCTATATTTTGTTTGAGATTTCTCTTTATTTAATTTAATAAGTGATGTACGTTTAAATATTATATACAGCATAGACGAAAATACAAAGTACGTAAACCTTCATATTATTAAAACAACTTTTCATTATTGTATCGTGTTTCTTTAGAACTTATTTTTATTTATTTCCCGACGTTTAGAACTCTTTACAGAGATCATTTTCACGTTCGATGAACCAAAAAGATGGTAGTCGTTCAGAAGCTAAAAATTTGATGTTAAAAATATGATTTTTACTATTGGTAACCCACATCAGACCATGAAGCAAAAAATTCATTATTTATTTTTATGATATATTTACTAAAGAAAAATTTTGTTTGTAAAAATCCTTTGTTGTATGATTTAATAGGTAACAGTTGTTATTTTTAATTATTAGATAATTATCTTATTTTTATAAGTTAGTTGAAATCAGAGTATAACTATTACACACACACACACACACACACACACACACACACACACACACACACACACACACACACACACACACACACACACACACACACACACATAACTTCACGCCAAATCCCTTGCGGGGTAGGCAGAGAGAACAGAGCGCCATAGGGCACGATTCTTACACACCTCACTCGCTTCGTTGACTTTCATAACTCTTTTCATGCACGCGCGTCGGTTTTTGAGGCTCTTAACATCACCTTCCTCCAGAACACGTTCTATTTGGTCTTGGAATGTGTGTCTTGGCCGTCCTCGACTCCTACATCCATCCGCTTTTGCATTGTATATCTGCTTAGTCAGTCTTGCGTCAACCATTCTTTCTACATGTCCGAACCATCGGAGCATGCCCTTTCTTACTTTTACACCGACACTCTCTTTCAAACCAACTTCCTTCCTTACAACCTTGTTTTCTACGCGGTCAGCGAGGGTCTCTCCGCAGATTTTGCGTAGAGCCCTCATTTCTACCGCGTTTATTCTACTTTCATGCACACTCTGCCATACCCAGCTCTCGCTTCCATAAGTTAGTGTTGGGATCAGGACTGCATTGTGGATTGCTAACTGGGCCTTTCTGCTAATATTTTTTGCGCCCAGGAATCTGCCCAACACTCCGTTTACGCTATTTCCTATCGCCACTCGTCTTTCTACATCCGCGGTGTACCTTCCATCTCTGCTAAAAGCGCATCCGAGATATACAATTTCATTCACCTGTTCCAGCACTACATCATCAACCATTATCCTTGCATCTGTTCTGGATTCCTCCCTTTCAAACACCATGACTTTCGTTTTCGTCGCATTCAACTGCAAGCCTTTAATCATGCAATCATGTTTCATAGTAATGACTAGTGTTTGCAGGTCCGACGGCGATTCGGCTAGAAGCACGGCGTCATCTGCGTAAAGCAGGCAGCTCACAACTAGGTCACCCATTCGCATCCCTACATCCATCGATCTCATTCTCTGGAGACAACTGTCCAGGTACAGGATGAACAGTCGAGCGGACAGCACGCAACCCTGTCTGACGCCGATATTGACGTCAAACCAGGGGGACAAGCCGCCGTCAACACGCACACACGCTGTACAGCCATCATAAGTGGACTGCACAGCGCGCAGCAGTGCTCCGCTCACCCCGTAGCCCGGGAGTATATCCCACAGATCCTTTCGTAACACTCTGTCAAACGCTTTTTCCAGATCCACAAAACCGCAGAAAACCTTCCGGTTAGCAGCCAGTTGTTTCTCCACGATGTTGCGGAGAGAAAAAATCTGATCCATGCACCCTCGTCCGCTTCTAAAACCACCCTGAGCCTCCCACAACACTCCATCAGATATCACCCTCATTCTCCTTTCAATAATTTTCCCATACACTTTTGCTGCTAAACTGATCAAACTGATGGCCCTGTAACTGGCGCACTGCATACGTGATCCCTTACCTTTATACAAGGGCACGATGACAGCGCGCCTCCAGTCCATGGGAACCTTACCCGACCTCCAGCACAGATTGCTCAAGGTCAGGAAAGCGTCCCGGACACAGGTTCCACCGTGTTTGATCATTTCAGCAAACATCATATCAATTCCAGCTGCCTTACCATTTTTCATACTTCATATCGACCATTCAATCTCTTCCATAGTAATGTCCTCATCAGATGTTGGCGCAGCGGTGTCAGCCGTAGGCTCACTCGCGGCGCCCACATCCGGAACATACTCGTACATTTCCCCAAAATACTCACTCCACCTGCCCAATACATCGCTTGGGCTTGCAAGAATGTCACCAAACTTAGACATAATTTTGTCCATTCTGGATGTTGACGAAGAACCCCGAGACTTTCTAACTTCCCTCCAGAAGAGTTTGTTATTCTCCTCGAAGTTCTCCGTCAACCTCACTTCCTCATTCGCAACAAGTCTTTCACGCTTCTCTTTCACTAAGGCTTTGGTAACATTCCTGCAGCGGCGGTAGCTCTCATACTTTTTCTCTGTCATACTATCATTCTGGTTCAAACTTGAGACATAATCCAACCATGCTTTTTTCTTTCTTTCGACGCTGGATTTCACATCCGCTTCCCACCAGGCGTCACCTCTCAGAATCTTATGCCTCTTTGCACTACCACATACTTCTTTTGCACTATTCACTATACTTTCTTTCATTCTTTCCCAGCATTCTTCAACACCTAGGTCAGAAAGACTCGTCTCATTGAGTCTTTTACTGACTAGGCCTACATACATACTCCGTACACTTTCATCTTCTAATTTCTCACATTTTATCCTTTCAAGCTCTCCGAAATGGGTACGCACTCGCCAGTGTCTCCACTTCTTGAAAAGGCCCACGAAACTGGCTTACCACCAGGTAGTGGTCCGTATCAAGAGTGGGGCCTCTGTAGGCTCTTGTATCCCTTAGAGTATTTCGGAGACGACTATCTATCAAAATCAAATCTATCATACTCTTTTGCTCATTCCGTCTCCACGTATACGTGTGAATATCTTTATGACGGAATAATGTGTTAGACACAAGGAGGTTCCGTTCCAGGCATACGTCCAATATCGGCTTACCAGCATCATTCACCCTCTTGTCACCATTCGGACCAAGGACAGCCTCCAGGCCGTCTCGCTTGGTTCCGACCCACCCATTAAGATCACCACACAGAATTATCCTTTCATTTCCCTCAACTAGATCCAGAATATCCCTAACAGTTTCCCAAAACTCCTCGAGTTCGCGGGGATCCGCGGAGCTAACGGGAGCATAAACTGCGACCAGGAAAACTCGCGTGATCCCCAGTTTTATTCGAACCCAAAGATGTCTTGGGCCTACCAACTCATAATCTTTCACTCCGGAAGCAAAGCGGGAGGAGAGAACGACTCCAACACCCCCACTGGCACGGACGTCCGGGTCCACTCCGGACCATAGGGCTACCACGCCACCGGGGAGGTCCTCGGTCTCTCTCCCCCTCCGCTTTGTCTCCGTCAAACATAAGGCATCCAGGCATCTCTCATTTAATACACCCATCATCTCATTCATCTTTCTTGCCATGCTACCTCTAACATTCCACGTGCCTATACGGCACTCCCCTCTCCTCGTCCCGCCAGGATTGGCGCTGCGAGAAGGGTGGCGGCCCCCTTCGCCGCATGCGCATGCAGCCGCACCGACGGGGGCTAATCGGTGCCCGTCGCTTCCGGGGCACGCCCTAGCAGCCCGTCCGGCTGAGTTTGCTTTGGTCAAGATTGCGTCCCACTGGGACGGCAGGGATCGCGACGTGCACGCTCTTGACATGACCCCCTAACTATATAACTACTATACAACTATTATTAAATATTAATTGATTTTAACTTTAAAGGTAAGTATTTGTTAAGAGAATCTACCACTGGGTCAAAAACGCGACCAGCCCTGTGAAAGACCCAGCAAGAAAACTCAGCGGCTGTTCTTCAAAACTGATTATTATTATATTTTAATGATTCACTGATCATTATTTCAACGCCGGGAAATAAATAAAAAAAAATTCTAAATAAACGCGATACAATCCTAAAAAGTTGTTTTAATGTTATGAATGTGATTCGCGAAAATCTGAGAAATAAATATGTAAACCTTTTTCGTGTTTGAATATAATATGTACTATAACTTTAAGTTTCGTTGGTCTAGTGTCGAGCACACAACTTCTGAATCCAGAGGAACTTCTGAACTCTGGATTCAGGTTCGAATCCTGGCACTAACCAATCACTTTTCGAAATTGTTTTCGGAAGTTAAGTGTGATAAATATCGATGACTGAAAACTTTGTGTCCGGTATGGCAATAGGTTCGCCCCCTTTTTTACGCGAGGAAATGCTTTATGCACACCGGGGTACGGCTTATGCTCACCTGGGTACGGGAGGGGGTAGTGTGGGACTCCCAAAACAGTACACCGGGGGTTACACCCCGCTTTTGGATCAAGAAGTGGTAGAGCCAAGCAGTTCGCTGCATGAATGGGCCGGCTCGAGCGGTGAAATACCACGACCTCTCAGAAGACCGACGTAAAGTGGCTCATGCCGCATTTCGTTCGGTGAGAGAGGTACCCAGAGGGCCACCCCCTTCCCCATCCTTTCCTATCCCCAATCCCTTAAAAGTTGGCAACGCAACAGTAACACTATATGTGTTGCTGATGTCCATGGGCGGCGTTGGTTGCTTACCATCAGGTGACACGCCTGCTCGTTTGCCTTCCTTTCCCATAAAAAAAAACAAGAGTTCCATTCTGTAATCCTTACTACTTTCTATTAAATACAATACAATAATATCAAACAAAATACAATATAGTTTATTAATATCTAATCACAAAATGCCTCCTCTGCCATACAATTATTTCGTATGGAACCAAGCGTAGTTGCTTTTAGATTTTTTTTATTGAAATGTACCATAGATTTTTACGTTTATTATCAAGAAAAATGGTTAAAAAAAGGAAAAATAATTGATTATAAGTAATATTTTACTTTCTATTTTTAACAAATCGTTGGACGGGCACAGGTTGGACCTTTGAGCAGGTGACCCATTATTATTAAGTACGCCGTTCTTTCTTATTACTCGTGCCTAATGTTCTTACATTAACATTCAAAATGGAATAAAAATCCAAGATGGAGACTTCGAAATTAAGAAAAAAAGTCTTTACTCGCAAGTTTTCAACAATCTCCTAATAAAATGAAACGGTTATGTAAAGGTGTTTTTTATATAAAATATGTATAGGTGATTTAGATTCTTTTTAATCAGCATAATATATTCAGTACAAAATTCTCCTTGCGGATAATGATGTCAAGAACTTTAAAACCAACGGTCTTGTATAACAAGAGTTATGAACGTCAAAGAAGCAAGTGACGTGTGTAACACTCGTGCCCTCTTCTCACTGCCTACCTCACTAGAGACTACGCGTGAAATTAAACAAGAAAGTAACAAGTTTTGACTTCTGAAGCCATAGAATTAAATTTTACAATACATACACTGTTAACAAATATCGATGCAAAATATTATAATTGCAAATTCCGTCACGGAATTTGCAATTATAATATTCGGAAGTCGTGGGGAGAGTCGTGGACGGACTCTTCCCTAGGGTCCAGGGCGGTCCCTCGGTTCCTCCGTCTCAGTCGGACCACACTCCGTGGTCCGACGAGCTGGAGGTGACGGAGGACGAGCTCGGGCGAGCCGTCTCGCGGCTCGCCTCCCGCAGCGCCGCTCCCGGCCCGGACGGAGTCCCGGGCCGGGTCCTGGCGCTCGCTCTGGGAGTCCTGGGGAGCAAGGTGAGGCAGTTGTTCACTAACTGCCTCCACCGCGGGGTGTTCCCCCTCGACTGGAAGTCGGCGAAACTGGTGCTCATCAGGAAGCAAGGGAGGACCGGAGACGCTCCGTCTTCGTTCCGGCCGATATGCCTGCTGAACGAGGCGGGGAAACTCTTTGAAAGGGTTATCTCCGCCCGTATCAGCAGCCACCTGTCGCAGGTGGGCCCGGACATATCGGACTGCCAGTTTGGGTTCCGGCAGGGGCGCTCGACCATCGACGCGGTGCGTCGGGTGCGGGCCCTGTCGGAACCGGCAGTCCGATCGGGGGGGGTCGCGCTGGCGGTGTCGCTAGACATCGTCAACGCCTTCGGGACCCTCCCCTGGCCGGCCATCAGGGAGGCCCTCGTATACCACGAGGTGCCTCCCTACCTAAGGTCGGTAATCGGGGCCTACCTGCAGGGGAGACGGGTGGACTATGTCGACCGGAACGGGACGGAGCAGAGGAAGGAGGTTTCGTGCGGGGTTCCGCAGGGGTCCGTGCTCGGGCCCCTGCTGTGGAACCTCGCCTACGACCCGGTCCTCCGCACCAGTCTGCCCCGTGGCGTGAGTGTCGTTTGCTACGCAGACGACACTCTGGTGGTCGCCACGGGGCCCGACTTCGAGCGTACGCTCAGGTTCGCTGAGCTGGGGGTGGCAATCGTCGTTAGACGGATCCGCGGGCTGGGCTTGGAGGTGGCGCCTCACAAGAGTGAGGCGCTGTGGTTCCACCGGCTCTCTCGGGGCCGGGAACCACCGGCCTCGCGGATCCAGGTGGGTGACACGGCTGTCCCGGTGGGCAGGTACATGAAGTACCTTGGCCTCACCCTGGACAGCCGCTGGAGCTTCGAGGAGCACTTCGTGAGGATGGTCCCCCGAGCGCGACGGGTGGCAGGCGCGTTGCACCGCCTGCTGCCCAACCTCGGGGGACCGGGAGAGGGAGTTCGCCGTCTCTACGGTGGCGTCGTGCGGTCCGTGGCCCTGTACGGGGCCCCCGTCTGGTCGCGAGACCTTGCGGGGGCCTCCCGCTCCAGGGCTCTGCTGAGGAGCCTGGAGCGGATTATGGCCATACGGATCGTACGGGGCTACCGTACGATATCGTACGAGGCGGCGACGGTCCTCGCGCGTTCTCCTCCCTTCATCATCCTGGCCGAGATGTACGCAGCCGCGTACGATCTCGGCCGGGGAGGTGGGGGCCCGGACGCGCGGGGTCACGAGGTGCGGGGGCGGGAGGCCTTCCGGCGGGTCCTGGGGGACTGGCGCGACGCGCTGGTCCTCCAGGGCTCTGCGCGTTCACGCGCCGTCGGTGCCGTCCTGCCTCACCTCGAGGCCTGGGTGCTCCGTAAATGGGGCACTGTCACCTACAGGTTGACTCAGATGCTCACCGGGCACGGGTGCTTCGGTGAGTATCTGAGTCGAATAAAACGTGAAGAGACGGCGAGATGCCACCATTGCGCATCCGACCTGGACTCGGCCCAGCACACGCTGGAGGTCTGCCCGGCCTGGGCGGCCGAGCGCCGAGTCCTGGTCGACGGGATCGGGCGAGACTTGTCCCCGCCGGCGTTGATCGCGGCAATGCTGGCGGGAGAGGAGGAGTGGAGGGTCGTGGTCTCCTTCTGCGAAGCAGTGATGCTCCAGAAGGAGGCCGCCGAGCGGGGTCGGGAGAGAGCCGATCCCGCTCGAAGGCGGCGGCGGCGAGCTCAGTGATCGCCGCCGCCGACGGGCCGCGAGGGCGCACACCCCGCGGGTGCGCCCGGGTCGCGGTTCGGGAAGGATAACCCCCCGGAGCGGCTGGGGAGGGTCGTCGGGGGCGCCGCCGGCCGCGCGCCTTTTAGAGTGCGTGGTCGGGGCCGCCCCACCCGCGGGAGCCTCGCTGAGGCTCCCTGAGGATGAGCACCCCCTCGTAACAAAGGGGGGGCGACGGCGGGGTGGACCAGAGGGCTTATGCACTGTCCTGGGCCACCCCTACGCCGGAGGAAGGCCGCCGCGAGGTTTTAGTGGGTAACCTTAGGATCGGATTACAGTTTGCTGTTTTGGGAGTCCCACACTACCCCTTGCCGTCCCCAGGCGGGGGGTGTGCATAAAGCATTTCCTCGCGTAAAAAAAAAAAAAAAAAAAAAAAAAAAAAAAAAAAAAAAAAAGGATTCAGAAGCAGGGTACTTGACTGTCGGGCAATTAATGTTGGTTCTATACGGATATTGCATTTTATTTTCAAACGAGTTGACCCTGCGAGCTTTGTTCCCCATCAAAAGTAATAAATAAGTAAATTTTGGATTTAATTTTTTTCAATTCCTTATACATAAAATATACCTATAAACCACCCCTTTAATAGCATCTATCTATTAAAAACACCGCAGCCAAATCCATTGCATGGTTTAAGGTAGTACCAGGATGACCGGTATTTTTTTTTTATAAATTGTTTTTTTTTTGGTAATTATATTTAAGTACGAATTACATACTAATAAAATCATGAAATATGAATAATATTTTTCAATCTTACCGTCGGTGTACCGGTATGAAATGAGCGTTAAGATACAAATGTGATGGTAGGGGTTATTTGTTGTGAATAAGCCTTAATTTTTTTTTTGTTTGGGTGCCATGACAACTGTGAAACATTCAATTATCTTAATAATTAGTTAACAAACAACATCATATTTTTTATTGTGTTAAAAATGACAAATTTTGTGCCGAAAAGTGATGATTTGCGGAATTTATTTATTTCCATTTAAAAAAAAATGCTGCAGGATTTTGCAGCATTTTTTTTTAAATATGATCACCATATGCTTCGTCGCTGCCGTCGAAGCATATGGTGATCATGCTCTATCAAAAGCAACATGCAAGAGATGGTTTCAACGATTCAAATGTAATGATTTTGATGTAAGAAATGAAGAACGTGGAAGACCACCAAACAAAATCGAAGACGCCAAACTGCAAGCCATATTGGATGAAGAGGATACTTTGAGTCAGAAGCAAATGGCAGCTATGTGAAATGTTGCACAACAAACAATTTCAGACCGCTTGAAAGCTATGGGAAAAATTCAAAAGTGTGGAAAATGGGTGCCACATGAATTGAATGAAAGACAAATGGAAAACCGGAAAAACACTTGTGAAATTTTGCTTCAAAGACACGAAAGAAAATCAGTTTTGCATCGAATTGTCACTGGCGATGAAAAATGGATTCATTTTAAGAATCCTAAACGGAGAAAATCATGGATTAATCCGGGACAACCATCAGCATCGACTGCAAAACCAGATCGTTTTGGGAAGAAGGCAATGCTCTGTGTTTGGTGGGATCAGAAGGGTGTGGTGTATTATGAACTCCTAAAACCTGGTGAAACTGTTAATACTAGTTGCTACAAACAACAAATGATCGATTTTAACAACGCATTGATCGAAAAACGACCAGAATGGGCCAGAAGACACGGCAAAGTAATTTTGTTACACGACAATGCACCTGCACACAAAGCAAAATCGGTTGAGGATACAATCAAAGTACTTGGCTGGGAGTTGCTACCCCACCCGCCGTATTCACCAGACTTGGCTCCATCCGATTACCATTTATTTTCATCGATGGGACACGCATTGGCTGAGCAGTGGTTCGATTCCTACGCGGAAGTGGAAAATTGGGTGTCAGATTGGTTTGCTTCAAAAGAAGAACATTTCTATTGGCATGGTATCCACAAATTACCAAAAATGTGGACAAAATGTGTAGAAAGTAATGTACAATATTTTGAATAAATTTATTTTTTTTATTTAATCAAAATTAATATTTTATTTTCACAAAAAAATCATCATTCTATACCTATTTCATACCACTCATTTCATACCTATGTATCTAAAAAAGTTTGGCACAAAGTTTTTAGTCATCGATATTTATTACACATAAGTTAGGATATTCATTTCGAAAAGGCATTGTTTTGAGCCAATGTGAGGATTATTATATTATTATATAATATAATATTATATTATTATATATATATATATATATATATATATATACAAGAAATGATCGTTTAAAGATATGAGATTAAGCATAGGTACATATAAAGATGGAGAGAAAGCGACTTTGTTTTAAACTAAGAAGTGGCAGTGATAGATTATAATAATAATAATAATAATGCATGCCCTGTTTCGTTTGGTGAGAGAGATACCCGAACGCCCACCTCCCTTCCCAATCCTACTCCCTTAAAGGTCGGCAACGCAACTGTACCAATATATGTATTGCAGGTGTCCATGGGCGGCGCTGGTCACTTACCATAAGGAAACGGGTATGCCGTTTGCCTTCCTATCCCATAAAAAAATACTACTTTTATTAGCTTTCTTGGACAGACTTTAATAAATAGAGAGTGAGAGAGAGAGAGAGAGAGAGATAGGTAGAGACTTTTGATTAATTGTTCCTACATCTTCCTCTTAACTGATTGATTACGGTTTAGTCTTGTTTGCGACTTGACTGATGTTGGTAATTTTATCAGCTTATAGTTACTGTTTATATTTTTTTGTGTGTTAGCAATTAGTTGATTGTCATTTTTTATTATTTTATTCGTTATTTTTGTTTCTTCCTTAAAAGTTTTATGAATAATGGTTTTGATTGTCACCGTTTCTGTAATGAAATGTAGTTCAATGAAAAATATGCCGATGTTTTTAAAAAATATTTACTAAAAAAGCTATTTTAATGTGTAAATATAAATAATTTGTTAATACAATAATTGTAGTCTCAGTGGTCTAATGGTCAAACACCCCGCTTCCGAATCCAGAGATCGCGGGTTTGAATCTTCACATTGGCTCACATCAATGAATTTTTCTAAATTAATTTCATAAGTTATGTGTGATAAATATCGATGACTAAAAACTTTGTGCCCGAAATGGCAATAGGTTTGCCACTTAATCCATTTGGGGGGGTAAACATAATGTCAAGATGAGGCTTAACAGCCGCCGCCTACATCTTCGGGTAGAAAAAGGCGTTAACCTATGTTATGTTAAATATAAAAACAGGTTCAATGCTGAAAGTAATTACTACTACTAAAAGTGTTATAAACGTGGTATATAGATTACATTGAAACAACTTTTTATGGATCATATCGCGTTTATTTAGAACTTATTTTCTATTTCTTTCCCGACGTTTCGAACTCTTTACAGAGATCATTTTCACGAGTAAGGAACAAAAAGATGGTAGTCGTTCAGAAACTATTTTCATTGATACAGAAAGTATCCATATTTTATATATGGGGATAATCCATAAAAAGTTGTTTCAATGTTATGAATGTGATTTGCGATAATTGAAGAAATAAGTATATCATATAACGAGTCCGCATCTAAGTTACGCACACCAACGTCATCTCGAAAGTTTTAATATCTAGCACAAAACATTGTAGATGTACAATAAATGAATTACGCTACCACTAGGACAGCAAAAAATCGGCGTGTAAAAGTATAATGGTCTCTGCTTTATGGCCTTAAACTTAAACTGGTGCCAACAAGTCTCTACAATAAAAGTATTGCTTCTATAGATCCATTAACGACTCTCCGTTAATAGACCTACAGAAGCTATACTTTTTTCATTTTGGATGTGATAGGGAAGAATCCGGAACGGATGCAAGAATCAATAGTTGATGATAATAATAGGGTGAGCCAAAGAATCGGTTCGAATTACCAATGATTTTTCGAAGTTCTTTTAGTAACTTACGTATGATATATAACGAGGATTAAAACAATTGTGTCCCATCTTTAGGAATGGGTTCCACCAGCTATTGCATTTGGAATGTTCAAATTATGTAAATAGATGCATAACAGCCGGTGCTCATACTTTTAAAGATGAACTTACTTAAACAGCTGTTAGTGAAATTAAAAATACCAAGTAATTGAAATTCATGTTTTTTATTACAAAAAATGAGTCAATTATCATTAAGGGAAAGTTCAAAAAGAAACACTTCACTTGCGCTTCCACCATCAAAAAAAGCAATACCGAGCTGTATATACCCAGATGTTTCTTGTTCCAATTCTTAAGTGCAGAGAAAAATATATCTCAAAATTTCACTGATTTTAAGATTTCAGCGAGAACATAAAGTTTAGTTTCAAATTAAGTAGCTAAAACAGGGATATAGGAAAAGTAACTACAACTGCTTTAACAGTCGTAGAGTCTTGTATTTCGCTGCATGAATGGGCTGGCTTGAATTGTGAAATACCATGTCCTCTCGGAATATCGGCGAGAAATGGCTCGTGACGGGTTTTGTTCAACGAGACAAGTTTCTATTAGCCCAAACCCCTTTTCCTCTCCTTTCGTCTCCTACTCCCTCATATGACGGCAACGCACCACAGTGTTCATGGGTAGTGACAAGTTGATTATCATCTAGTGTCCCATAAAATAAATAAATTAAAATTAATAACATTTTTAAAAAGAAAAACAACTATGAAATATGGAAATTTTGTTGGTGTTTCAGCTTGTATTAATATTATCAAAAGCAAGTTGCTTATATTCGACAGCCTGGTTATTTTATTAAGTATCATTACGCTACTTAAAATACTTCAAACACTGAACACAGTAGTGTTTCTACGATAAAACAAATAACCATCGATAATTCCGCAGCTTACCAATCTCTTTGTCTTCTCTATATTCCGAATAGATATTTATTCTGTCAATTAAGGCCGTAATGAGAGATACGTTCAAAAATATTTTTTTATGAAAGAGATGTAAACCCTTTTAATACGTACCCAATTAATTCCTAAATAATCTTAACGTAATCGTTTCAAATTCATGGAACATTTTCAATCGGCCCAGAATTATTAATTACTAGCTGACCCGGCGAACTTTGTTCCGTATCAAAAGTAATAACTGCTGTCCCGCTATGTTAATACTGCAATATCTTCAAAAATATTTGTTTAAATTGCTTGCTGTAAAGGGCCAGGATCATCTATATTACATGTACAATATATTTAAGACACTTGATTGGATGAAAATTAAAACTGTAATGTATAAAATCGCTTCGTATATAGGCCATTATTTCTCGTAAAAAGTAAAAAATAAAAATGGTCATTAAGGGTTATCCCTAAGAGATGGACATATGCCCTCGCAAACTTTTTTGTAGACCTTTTAAAGGTGTATAATAATGTAGTACATTGTTTTGATTTATCACTTAGGGTTCAGGCAGCGTTTGCGATTAAAGTTCTAAATCTTGAAAATTATCACTTTTTTTTACTACACTATACATGAATTATAGATCAAAATCACCCTGTTGACACCCTCTAACTATTAAAAAAACCGCATCAAAATCCGTTGCGTAGTTTTAAAGATGTGCGCATATAAGGGGACAGACAGTGGAAAGTGACTTAGTTTTATACAATGTAATGAAGCAGCTAATTTTCAAACGGTTATGAAAGCCGTGGCTTCTTTATGGCTTATACAGTTTCCCAGTGATTAGTGTATATTAAGATACTAGCTAACCTGGTGAACTTTGTTCCGAATCAAAAGTAATAAATGTATAAAATTTGGATATTTAAAAGTTCAACTTGTGCTATTTATCGGCACGCGTGTTGGCCGGTACTACTGAGAGCGTACGTCGTACGGCTATGTTAATACTGTAATATCCTCATAAATATTAGTATAAATTATATGCTCTAAATGGCTATATTGATTTATATTGAAAGCACAATCTATATAAGATACTTAACTTGATGAAAATGTATGCTGTAATGTTTAAAATCGCTTCGTAAATAACCAAATATTTTACGTAAAAAAGGTAAGAAATAAAAATTATAATTGTGGGTAACCCTAAGAGATGGACATATGTAGACCTTTTAAAGGTGTGTAATAATGTTGTACGTTGTTTTGATCTATCACTAAGGGTTCAGCCAGCGTTTGCAATTAAAGTGCTAAATCTCGAAAATTATCATTTTTTTCTTTAGTACACATGAATCTAATATATAAAATTCTTGTGTCACGGGGTGCGTTATTGAACTCCTCCGAAACGGCTAGACCGATTCTCATGAAATTTTGTGTGCATATCGGGTAGGTCTGAGAATAGGACAACATCTATTTTTCATCCCCCTAAACCACCAACCCTCAATATTTTTTTTAATTTTTCGATATATTTCTGTTTCTTATTTTTTTTATAAAACAGGATACAAAAATACATATAACCCTAAATTTTCAACTCCCCACGATCAACCCCTATTTTTTAAATTTAATTTTTCGGCAAGACAACGATTGCCGGGTCAGCTAGTTATAGATAAAAACGACTCTGTTGAAACCCTCTACCAATTAAAAAACCCTCATCAAAAGCCGTTGCGTAGTTACAAAGATATAAGCATATAAGGGGACAGACAGCAGAAACTGACTATGTTATATACTATGTAATGATTTACATTGCAATCATAAAATTAATCTTTATTACCGGTGAAGGAAGCTATGTAAGGTTGAAGGTAAAGGAAACTGTCACCCAAAACATAATTTAAAGCGGTAGAGCCACAAAGTTAGCTGCATCACGGGGTCTGCTCAACCGGTGAAATACCATGACCTCTAACAATATCAACGTAAAGTGGTTCGTGTTGTATTTCATTTGGTGAGTGTGGTATCCGGAGGGCAACCCCCCCTCCCCCCTCTTACCACTTCAAATTCTTTAACTATCCTAAAAGCAGGCAACTCAACTGTAAAACTACCTGATTTCTACAGGCATTCTAAGTTGTTAATATCAGGTAACCCCAATACTACTTGTCCCTTTATCGCATAAAAAAGTACGCGGCTGAATTCGTTTTTTTTTTTCAATTTGGAGAGGCAATATTGCATTAACACTTCGACAGGAACATTTAAAGCAATGTTAAAATTTTCGCTTTGCAAAGAATATAAATACGCACGGTCGAAGAACTTTCCAAGTTGTTTGCAATTTCTGTAATGAACTGTTGCGGTTAACAGAGCTCGTAGGATTTTTCTTTTTGTGTTATGATTTAAACTTTCTTTTTCTTATTTCTATTCCTGCTATTTATAAACAAGAAATTGAATTTATTTTCTTGTTAGATTTTCACGAATAAACTTATCAAGTGATCACCATAACTCATTGTACTTATATTAGGCATATTTTCGAAGGCACTTGCAGCATTAAACATGGATTTTCTTAAATTAATCTACAAAATAGTCTCGACGGTCCAGTGGTAGAGCACCCCGCTTCTGAATTCAAAGGTTACGGATTCGAATCCTGCCTCACACAAATGACTTTTCGAAAGTATTATTTAAAGTGGTAGGACCACGCAGTTCGCCGCATGAATGGGCTGCCTCGACCGGTAAAATACCGCTACCTCTCAGAATATCGACGTAAAGACTGGCTCTGGTTGCGTGTCGCTCGGCGAGAGAGGCATCCGGAGAACCAACCCCTTTCCTCAAGCTCTTCCCATCCCACTTCGAACCCCGTCTATATCCTATTATGAGGGCTGGCAACTCACCTGTAACACGATTTTTGTTCAGGTATCCATGGGCGGCATTTGTTACTCACGGTTACACGACTGCTTGTTTGCCTCCCAAAAACCTTTAAAAAAAATCGGAAGTTATGTGTGATAAATATCGATGACTGAAAACTTTGTGCTCGGTTTGGCAATAGGTTTGCCACCTATTCCATTTGGGACGTAATCATAACGGCGAATCAAGGCTAAACATGGTATATACTCAGATATGTATTCTACAATGCTGTGCAGTAGAGCCACCTAAAAATTTAATAGGTGTTTTGCCGCTTGTTTGACTCCCTATTGTTCACTTTTACGGTTGTCTCTAAAATAAAAACGCCTGCTCTCGAAATAATACTCTTAAAATAATCCAGCCTCTCTGTTTTGTTGCAAGCAAAGATCTTGAACGTATAATATTTTATTTCAAAATATGATGCTTTATATTCGAAGACAAAAATATAATATATGAAAGAATACGATGACATATCCTTTTAAAATGATAGCTATAAGTATATCTGTTGCCATTAAAATAAAATGATCCTGTATTCAAATGAAAATGCTTTTAGATTATATAAAATGTACACATAAAAAATGTTTAATGATATAATAATTTTGAAGTAAAATATTGCAATTGAAATAAAAAGTGCGAGAGAGGCTGGGTTTTACTTTGGAACTTCTAGACCAGTTCCAGTGGTATAGTAATGCTAGCTTCAGTGGTGAAGTGCCCAGATTGTAACGCGGTCGGGGGTATATAAAATAAAAATTCACTCGACAGTTAAAATTTTAATTATTTTAACGACTCCTCAATTTGTGGCTACCAAATCTTAAGAAGGGAGCAGGTACGACCTGATGCCGAGTGACCCGCGAAGGCTCACTGCAGGGGTGTCCCGGTGCTCCACTGAAGTCTCCTCCCAGATGTTGGCGGGCTGCCTTTCACTGTCAGTTGTTGACAGGAAAAGTGGAAGAAAGTAGATGTGAAAGTAGAGATGAAAGTAGAGATGAAGTCGAGGTAAAGGTAGAGGGCAGCCAATCAATAAAATCAAAAGTTTAGTTGAAGGTTTAGGTTATTCTGGCTCCTTCCTTGGTAATAGTCTCAAATGAAAAATGGCCGAATATCCTTTCTAATTTTAAAATGTCTGGTCAGTCTGTCATATCAAATAATTACCTACCTACTTTATAGAATATGTTTTTATTTATTAATTTTCGTATACTACCTACAGTTGTATTTTTATTTATGACCCGGAAACCGTGTCTTTGAAGCCTAAATTTATTATGGTGTAAATTGACATTGTCACTCAACGTGACAAGATCTGTAAGAAAATCGATGTTTAATACAGATTTTCTTCCATTTTAATGGCTCGTAATGAATTTCGTTTTATGAAAAAGGTGCATGATTATTTTGATTTTGCCCCAATGTTTCTTTATAAATGTATGCTAGCGCCATTTTAACAAAATTAACTTAATTAACTTTTGACGTATTTGAGCAAAATGCATTAACTTGAAACTGCCCAAAGCTGATCCTGGCCTGGTGGTCTGCTATACAAATTTACCCCACAACCGATTGGTTTTAGAATAAGTTTTGTATTATTCACAATATCTATGACGACCAAGACATCTGGCATGAACATCAAATATATCATTTGATAACTTGAGATACCGCACTGGCAAATCATTCTAATATTTCGATATATTAGAATGATTTGTCAGTGTGCTAGGATTGTCATTGATGTGTTAGTCCGGATTCAATACCACGACTTTTTTATTCATAAGCGGTTCGCTTGACCTACAGAGAACCGAGAGTTTATTAATATATATTTTTTAATTCTGCTATAACACAATAAAAGTTAAGGAATAATCTTCCTTGCATATAATCCTATTTCCCTCCTACTCTTTAATAATAATATAATAATACCTTGGACACAATACACACAGCGCCCTCTAGTTCCAAGCTAAGCAACTAAATGCTTGTGTTATGGATCCTAGATAACGGATATAAATACATATATACTTTTCTTTTGTAAATACATACTTATAATACATAGAAAAACACCCAGACACCACACAAACATTCTTGTTTGTCACAAATATTTGTGCTTGGGTAGGAATCGAACCCCCGACCGCATTGCTATAGCCGGTAGTTTTACCAATGCGCCACGAGGCCCGTCGTCTTTAAGCACTCGTTGTATATAACATAACATAACATCACGCCTTTTGTTACCCGAAGGTGTAGGCAGCGGCTGTTAAGCCTCGTCTTGCCGTTATGTTTACGTATATAATCATTCAAAATAAATTATCCAACTAATTTCAAAGTTGCACAAGTAGGAACAATGTAGCATTCGTTAATTAACACCGAATCACACTGCTCGTACTCAAATACACAACCTCCATTCACCGCTTAGACTTGCTTAAGTTGGTTGTGAGAATTTTGTTCTCTTGTAAAACTGAGGAAATAAACTATTCAGTAGTGATGTTAAAAATTTGTAATACTAATAAGTTCTTAGATTTATATCTTAACTATTTTAAATAAGTTGAATTTCCAGGTATTTTTTATGACTTCAAGTCTCTTTCTGCTCTAGGATGTTGGCAGTGGCTATTAAGGCCGGAATCGCCAATTTTTCTTCCTGACAGCAATAAGTCGCGGAACCTATGCCTATACACTGGTACGATGATGTCATTCAGCAATATTTATCGTACATAACCTCCGAAAAGAATTTCGGCAAGACATTGCTTAGTCCGAATTCAGAAACGAGTTTATCGTTCCAATTGATTTTAAACACTTTCAAAATTAATCGGATTTGTTAATTATATTATTTATTAAAATAAAAATAAAAGTTGAATATAATAACTGTTTTTAACGAAAGCATAAAAGTCGTAAGATCAAACTACAAATAACCTTCACGTCATATTTCATTTTGTATTCAAACAAAATTAACAGTTCAAAGGCTCTCATTTACTCGAAAGGTCACCGTGTACCCTCAGCTTATTTTTAATGTTGATTAAGTCGAAGAGTTTGTTCAATGCCACTTACTCAGGCAGGCCCATCCCCACAATAAAATAACCTTTATTTTCCTGTCTCATTGATATGGGTGTTTGTGTTTATAAGTATGTATTTACAAAAGAAAAGTATATATGTATTATTATTATCCGTTATCTAGTATCCAGGCATTTAGTTGCTTAGTTTGAAACTGGAGGGCGCTGTGTGATTTGTGTCCAAGATATTATTATTATTATATATTTCATGGTATACTCTAGAGTTATTAACGCTTATATTAATGTTAATTTCTTAACATGGGGAAGTCTACATGTTTTAAAAATATATCTTTTTCTCCTATTTCTATTTTATGTGATATGTGGAAGCTCGACAAAAATAATATCAATAACTAATAAAAATAAACAATATATTGCTAATTGTTTTGCACAACGACGGGCCTCGTGGCGCATTGATAAAACTACCGGTTGCAGCAATGAGGTCGGGGGTTCGATTCCTACCCGAGCACCAATATTTGTGACAAACATGAATATTTGTGTGGTGTCTGGGTGTTTTTCTATGTATTATAAGTATGTATTTACAAAAGTATATATGTATTAATATCCGTTATCTAGTATCCATAACACAAGCATTTAGTTGCTTAGCTTGGAACTAGAGGGCGTTGTGTGTATTGTAAAAAAAAAACTGTCCCGAATATCCTGAATTTTATGCTTGGAACAAGCAAATTAGTTTCGAGAGAGTTATTTCCAATTTATAGTAATTTAAACACCTACACAGTTGTTCCACACTAAAAGGCAAAACTTTATAGTATACATTAAATTAAGTGCCGGAGTTTTGGCGGTATTATAAAAGAGTAATATCCGTTCTTTTCAATAGTATCTCAAATTTGGATTTCAATGGATCTTATTGAATAAAATTCGCTTCGTTTTAGAGACTTCTTAGAATATAATGTTTCTTCATCTTTTAGAAGAGTATTAACTATGTGTAAATTTGTGAAATAACTGAATTTTAAAGAACTTCAAAGGTTTTTGTTCGTGTGGAAATTGGAAAAAATTGCAAAATACATTGTACACATATCCAAAAAAGATTGTGTGGTTTTATGAAACCACCGTAAAAGTGAAACTTTTTTTCACATTATAGACATTTAACTAAAAATTTTCGAAATATTATTTTTTTCGAAAATCGAATGTAAGTCACTGTTCACGTATTTTAGTTACCATAAAATATTGGTTACATTTATAAACGATAATAGACGTGAAAGGCGCTCTGGCGAGCGCCTTTCACTTTATCCCTACTCCGCGGCCGACCGTCACGCGACATGCAACACGCAGACGAAAAAGTTTGAGACGATGTAATAAAAGTTTCACTTTAAAAATAAAACACTCTTTCAAGAATTATCGGATAAAATAAGTTTTGTATACCCTTTTATTGATATTCAACCATACCATAATTATTAACATATCCAATAAATACTTATATTGACATAAATACATGAATTCAAACGAAACTTTTATGCTAAATTTACCAAAAAGCTGCCTTTATTATAAAATATATTCGACCCCATATTTTTTAATAAAACATTCTACAAAACCTAGTTTTCATGAACGTGGAATTTTTATGTCCATTAGTTTGTAATTGAGATAAACTGCCCAGCATTTATCAACATTCTGTAAGATGGAATTAATATTCGTAAGCGCGATAGGCGGCTTTTGTTTTGATTTTAATATAAAAAATACCGTTTTCCTGCTCCATCTTTTACGGATTTCTTCATTTGGTTACGAGCTCGTTGTCCAAGTAAAAATAGGTATGTTAATTGTTAATTAATGTTAAACAAAAGCCTTTGGGCAATTAAAATTATTTGATCTTTACAAATTAACAATCGAAGGAAAGTGATTAGATATAACGATTAAACGTGTCGTGTCGATATTAAAACTCATTTGTGTCAGTCTAGATACCGTTTACACGTAAAGGTGCTCGTGTTCGAGAACATCATCAGTTTTATTGTACCAATATTCTTTAAGACAAGTAAAATCTGTTATAAAAACACAATAAGTGACCTTTTCATCTACAAAAAGAGTAGAAGCATGAAGCTAATATTTTATCGCTATAAATTGATTTTGTCGTGGAGGTGTTGGAAATTTCCAAGCTTACTAAGATGAGGCTCCCGTAATGGCGTGTAATATTGAACACACTTAGATAGTAGTTTGATCATATACAAAATTGAATGATGAACTTGTAATTTTAAGTTTCCATAATATAAACATAATTTTTAAGGGATAGGGACGTACGATCAAGTGGCTCTTATGGTAGGAAGTGACAAGTGTCGCGTTTAGAGACATTTATTTTTTACGCGAGGAAATGCTTTATGCACATCCCCCGCCTAGGGACGGCAAAGGGTAGTGTGGGACTCCCAAAGCAGTAAGCTGTTATCCGATCCTAGGGCTACCCACAAAAACTTCGCTGCGGCCTTCCTCACGCATTGGGGTGGTCCAGGATACGGTAAACCCCTCTGCTCCACCCCGCCGTCGCCCACGTGTTAGGAGGGGGCTCATTTGCGGGGAGCCGCGGCGTGAGGCTCCCCAGGGCGGAGCGACTCCGACCGCTCACAGCTTCGCAGAAGGAGACTGCAGCCCTCCACTCCTCCTCGTCCGCCAGCATTACTGCGATCAACGTCGGCGGGGACAAGTCTCGCCCGATCCCGTCGACCAGGACTAGACGCTCGACCGCCCAGGCCGGGTAGACCTCCAGGTGCCACCAGTTGCTGGTCCGAGTCCAGATCGGAAGCGCAATGGTGGCATCTCAGCGCGTTGCGCCAGACCCCCAGGACCTGTCGGAATGCCTCCCGCCTCCGCACTTCGGCAGCGTACATCTCGCCGCGTTTAGACACCCAGACAACATATGTGGTGACACAGTGGCATTGCCCCCTTTAAGATAGAAGAGGAACGGGTATCAAGTTATCAAGAGTAGGACAAGAGGGATTTTTGAAGTGTAACTTTTAATTTCTCGTGCCACCGTTTAACGCTTTTAACGCCCCCTTGCGGCCACAAAACATAATATATATTATTTAAAAGGACGAATTTGAACCAGTCTATATATAAATCCAGGAAGAGAATTGCTTAAGCGTGATTTTTATCTGTACATAGACATCTAGTAGCTAGTGGTGGCACTATACCACTAATTTAATACCTATAAAAGCTTAATAGTTTGTTTCTTTAAACGCGCTAATCTCAGAAACCGCTGGTTCTATTTTAAAAATTCTTTCAGTGGTGGATAGTCCATTTATAGAGGAAGGAATAAGGCTATATTATATGTTCCAAACAATTAGGGATCTTTACTAATAGTCCGATAATGTAACCCAAGGTGTAAAAAAAGGACAAAAAAAAATGATAACATCGCGTACGCTGCAAAAAGGTTTGACTGTAGAGCAAAAAAATGTACTACAACTTAGCAGAATATATAGTTGTCTACACAAATGGTCGCGACACCATGTATCTAACTACAGTAGTTATCTCACAATAAGTGTTTATTTAATTTTTTTAAATAATTTGAATGATGATGTAATAATGCCCTTTATTTTAAACTTTGGTATTAATTCTGGTTAAAATAAATTATTTATAATTCAAGATAGATTCAATGGCTTCCTAGAACTTTTTGAATTATTTAATTCGGACATATCATTCAAAAGATATCGTAATATACACGATATAAGTATTAGATTATTAGGCAAATATGTATGTGTATATATATATATATATAACATACCTTCACGCCTTTTCTACCCGAAGGTCTAGGCAGTGGCTTTTAAGTGACCACTCGCGGTTATGTCCCAAATAGAATAGGTGGCCATTCCGGGCAAACGAGGGCAAACGAGTTAGCGCGTCACCTGCTGATAAGTAACCAGCGCCGCCCACGGACACCTGCAACACATATAGTGTTACAGTTGCGTTGCCAACCTTTAAGGAAGTGGGAAATAGGAAAGGATGGGAAAGGGGGGTGGCCCTCCGGGTACCTCTCTCACCGAACGAAACGCGGCCTCAGCCACTTTACGTCGAACTTCCGAGAGGACGTGGTCTTTCACCTGTGGAGCTGGCCTATTCATGCAGTGTTTATTTTTCTCTATTTCTGAATCAATTTCTAACCCTTTTTAAAAGCTTTTATTTAACTTGCACTATTACATACTATGTATCAATGTATGCAAGTATGTATGTTCGGTGGAATCTTGCAACTCAATTTTGAAGTAGATATCTTCAACCGATTGAGCTGAAATTTTGGATACACGTTTACTATGGATGAAAATGCATGATATTATGTGTGACATTATTCTATATCCAATATGGCGGACCACCCAAGATGGAGAAATTGATATTTTGAATGCATTTCTGCAATATGGGTATCAAATGAAACGGCTTATTAAGTGTAACTCAAAAAATGATATGACGTCATTCTAAGTCCAATATGGTGGAATATCCAAGATGGAGGAAAACATATTTAAAGCTTCTGTACAATATGGGTATCAAATGAAAGGGCTCATTGAGAGTAACTGAAAAAATAATGTGAGGACATTCTAAATTCAATATGGCGGATCAGCCAAGATAGAGGAACAGTTTTTTAATGTATTTCTACAGTATGGATATCAAATGAAAGTGTTTGTTAATAGTAACTGGAAAAAAAATATGACGTCATTCCAAATCCAATATGGCGGGAAAAATATTTGCATTTCAACAATATGGGTATCAAATGAAAGGGCTTGTTGAGAATAACTCGAAAAATAATGTGACGTCATTCTAAATACAATACGGTGGACCATCCAAGATGACGGCATACATCTTTTTGATGCATTTCTACAATATGGCTACGAATTAAAAATCATCATTGCGATTATATGGAAAAGAAAGCTCCAAGCTGAAATTGAATTAGATGATCTCCTTAATGAAGAGCTGGACTGTTTGAAATTAAGCGGTGTACTAATTTGCAATTATGATGCGTTGAATGAAGTGGCACTAAACTAGTCAGCTATAACTAAAAATAAAAAATAAATTAAAAGCAAAATCCCATTTTTGAGAAGCTTTTATTTAAGCGCTCTAAAATAAGAAATTAATATTTCCTTAAAAACTTCAAGTATTACCTTAGAGCCTCAGTATGTACAATTTATATAATAATAAAAGCTTGTCGCGAGGTTTGACTCCCTATCAGTAGGTAATTAAATTGCAATAGATAATATAGTAAAGTTAGTAGATTATTTTACATGAGTGTTTTGCCTTTTTCTTCTCATGACAAACTTACACAGAATCGTCCGTGCGTTTTTCTTCCAAGGAGGCAATTTTCTCAGCGCTCGTGTTTTATTAAGTTATGCTTTAAATATAATAATAAGTTAAATATCTGTATTTACGGATTATATTTAACTGTGTCTAAAGACCCATGAAAATAAAGCTATTTTGATTTGATTTGACATTATGAAATTAGTACAGTTTATTTACAACTCGCGCGACAAGCTTTCATTATTATATAAATTGTACATACTGAAGCTCTAAGTTGATACTTGAAGTTTTTAAGGAAATATTATTTTCTTATTTTTAGAGCGCTTAAATAAAAGCTTCTTTAAAAAGGGTTTTTGCTTTTAATTTATTATTTTCTTTTCTACAACAGGAAGTTACACTTCCAACGCGCGGAGAGACTCCACGCATTTTTTTTTCTATATCTTCACGCCCCTCATAATAACACCTGACTTTTGAAATGAAATAATCTGTCCCGAACAATGGCTGTTGTTGACGGTAAGTGCTGAAGTTAAATATCTGCTTTAATAGTGGTTATGGACTTAAATGGGACAACCCTATTTACTGATGCAAATTGATCGCAGTAATCAAAATCCGCTTATCAGGCAGAAGCATGATGTATAAAATTTAAATTTAATAACGACAATTAAATTACCGACCGGTGACGCGTGCAGCCGTAAGGCCATTTATACCAAATTACTATTAAGAATTGCGTATATGAATATGAATTGATGGTATAAATATTAAATAAATATACCTACATAAAAGCAAAACGAGATTTTATCATATATTAAAATATATGGAGAGAGAAAATAATAGTAAAAATTAATTATAACACTAATCCTAAGAACATAGATAGCGAAAAAACAATAGAAAATGTTATAAAATAGAAAGGACATAAGAATCAGAAGGGCTGTCGGCGACGTCTTAACAGAGACTATATGACAAGGGTCTGAACTTATTTTTATTTTAGCTTTTCGCGAACAGTATTCATATGAATGATATACTTACGAATTTCATAACTTTTATGTAATTTATTTATATCGACTAAGATTTACATACAGTCAAGGACGTCCACGACGCATTTTTCATTAACAAATTGAACGATTTGAGGAAATTGATTTAAAATCAACAACCTTATATGATAAGAGTTATGAAAGTCAAAGAAGCGTGTTAGGTAAGTATAAATCATGCCTTATAGCGCTCTATTCTTTCTGCCTACGCCGTAAGAGACCTGGCTTGATATGATCAGAAGCCAGTGAATTATCTAAGCGATTCTTAGCTGTGATAGCTCTTTTGACGCACAGCTATTTTCGCCCAACCCACTCTCTTTACTTGGAGTGCATTTGAGAGAACCAGTTTTTATGAAAGTTTACAAAACCTTTTTAGGTCCAATGAGGTCACTACTCTAGTTGATTATTAATCAAAGTCAACTTATAATTAATGTTTGTTTCAGACCAGTACTAGTTTTTCTTTTATATAAAGAATAATGTTGGTAATGCAAGGCAGTAGAGCACAGATTAATCTCAGCTAAAACGAGACAGTATGACTTACACTACCTAAATAAATTAGTAAATAAGTAAAATTGGGGCATATAAAATGCCATTATAATATTTAGAATTGACCTGTTTTCTTCAATTAAAACACATAGATATATACATGGCACTTTATTTTTGTCTGTATAGTCTAAATATATTTAACTCAAAGGTGACTAACTGACATGGTGATCATCACAGCCCAAACCCCTGCTGAAACTTGGCATGCAGGTAGATGTGATGAGGTAGACATCCGTTAAGAAAGGATTTTGATCAATTCTACCCCTAAAGGGATAAAATAGGGGATGAAAGTTTGTTTGAAACTTTGTTAATTTTGTATCAAAATAATATTTTAGATTATAGCTATTTTAGATTTTATGTATTTTTTTTCATATCCCGAGATTTGGAAACATATGTATATTGATGAATGTAACTAATTTTACATTTTTGAAAGTGTTAAAGATTTGGTCTAAAACTTAGAGTTTGCAATTGATTAAAATTTTATGATTTATAAAGGACCTAACACAACCGACTGTGGCGTTAAGGTCGTTCGATTCGATCCCCAACCGTGTACAAATATTTATAAGAGGCATGAATGTGTATATATCGTCTGAGTGTCCTACTGCGTACCGGTATTATACTATTATCTTATTTTTAGTATTTATTTACAAAAACAAGTCTGTACGTATTGATATGAGTTATATATTTGTTAAAATTGTCATTTATTTTAAACAATTTATTAAGACAGCAAATTATTTTCTTAAGATTGTCCACTCTAATTTTTCTTCGCCAATCGTTAATGTTAATTTAATTTGAATATACAATCATAGAAACAATTCTAGTTAAAAATGAAAATTATCCCTGATATCAATAAATATAAATTGTTATAATACATTAAAGCCCGAATACTGAACCACTACTCAAATGTATAAGCGCTACTTAAGCGTTTAAGTAGCTGTCACATTAGACAGAATTCGTGAAATTTGAGCAGTAAAAATATGCGTAATTATGTAATACGACAAATAAATCACATGAAATATGGATCAAAATTCTTAAGGCCTTAGTTTAAGTTCTGGCTCACATCAATTAATTTTCGGCAGTTATCTATGATCAACACTAAGCAATAAGTTTCGGGAGTAGAATATTTTTCAGGCTATTTTATAACAAACAAGGCTGTGGATAAAAATTTTTCCTTCTTGCAAAGTAGCAAAATGCCTGGCAGATTCATCGGGTGTGTGAAAAATACGTCCATCGTCCGATCTTGTGTAGCATTGACAACATAATCTGTGGTGAATGAGTAAAAGCACATTTTGTACTTTACCATCCAAATTGGTCGTGAAACATGAAATGATTAGGAAGAATGAACATAACATAACATAACATAACTTCACGCCTTTTGTTACCCGAAGGTGTAGGCAGCGGCTGTTAAGCTGTTACGTCCCAAATGGAATAAGTGGCGAATCTATTGCCATACCGGGCACAAAGTTTGTCAGTCATCGGTATTTATCACACATAACTTCCGAAAACAATTTCGAAAAGTCATTGGTGTGAGCCAGTGTCTGGAATCGAACCTCGGACTTCTGGATCAGAGGCCGTGCGCTCGCCGACGGCGCCACCGAGAATGTTGTGAAATACGATAGTGATAGAGAAGTGTGGAAAATATTGTTGTATATTTCTTTGATAAATCAAGAAATTATATTCCTAATATCAAAAATGGTCAACCTAATATCAAAAATAGCAAACTCCACAATAGGTGGTATAACCTATTGCCATACACCACGTAGAATTCGGAAGATCTATTTTGCTTGTTGTTTGCCTCTGGAAGAGTATAATTTATGTATTTTTATTAATTGTATATATTATTACTGTCTCATTGGTCCAGTAATCGAGCACCCCGCTTCTGAACCATCAAAATCAAATTAGAACAAACGTGAAATATACACTTAAAAAACGTCACCCACCTTCAAGCGCAGTCGGTGACAGTTAATATCAGGATTATATCGCGTTTATTTATTACTTATTTTTATTTATTTCCCGACGTTTCGAACTCTTTACAAAGATCATTTTCACGAGTGATGAACAAAAATATGGTAGTTGTTCAAAAGCTATTTTCATTGATACAGAGAACACCCACTTTTAAAAATAAAATCTAAAAGTTGATGTTGAAAATATGAATTTTACTATTGGTAGTAGGTTATCATCAGACCATGAAACAAAAAAAATAATATTTATTTATAAGATATATTTACTGAAGAAAAAAATTTGTTTGTAAACATCCTTTGTTGTATGATTTAATAGGTAACAGTTGTTATTTTTAATGGGTATGGTAGAGTGTGCATGAAAGTAGAATAAACGCGGTAGAAATGAGGGCACTGCGCAAAATCTGCGGAGTGACTCTCGCTGACCGCGTAGAAAACAAGGTTGTAAGGAAGGAAGTTGGTCTGAAAGAGAGTGTCGGTGTAAAAGTAAGAAAGGGCATGCTCCGATGGTTCAGACATGTAGAAAGAATGTTTGATGTAAGACTGACTAAGCAGATATACAATGCAAAAGCTGATGGACGCAGGAGTCGAGGACGGCCAAGACACACATTTCATGACCAAATAGAACGTGTTCTGGAGGAAGTTAGTTAGGAGAAGTGATGTTAGGAGCCTCAAATACCGACGCGCGTGCATGAAAAGGGTTATGAAAGTCAATGAAGCAAGTGAGGCGTGTAAGAATCGTGACTTATGGCGCTCCGTTCTCTCTGCCTACCCTGCAAGGGATTTGGCGTGATGTTATGTATGTATGTAATATCAGTTGAGTTAAACATCTGCTGGGTAAAGAGCAGAAAATAGTCCTATTTAGATATTAGGTAACAGCCGAGTTTGTTTGATCAACGTATTTAGATCATCTAATCCATTTGCTTGCGACATCAGATTCGTGGCAGATGTCAAAGCGTAATAACATCCTTCCTTCTGTCGACTATGGGTACAATATCTGTATTTCTTTCTTTATGATATAGGATTTTTTTGTAATAACTATATTAAATTAAATAATAGAAAGCGATAGGCGACTTAGTGTCTGATAATTTTCCGTTGATGTAGTGTAATTTTGCATTGCAGTATTGTTTTTGTCAGTAATTCAAAACTCACACTCAATACATAGTTTTTTTTAAGAATATACACAAAATAGTCTCAGTAGTCCAGTGAGCACCCCGCTTCTGAATCAAGAGCTCGTGGGTTCAAATCTTGGCTGACATCAATGACTTTTCCAAATTCTTTTTGGAAGTTATGTGTGATAAATATCGATGATTTCGGAGGTCAGACACGTGTCTGACCTCCGAATTCTTTTTTACCGAAGTAAAACGCGGCATGAGCCTCTTTACGTCAAATTAGATTTTAGAAGTTAAGTTTGTAAAATTTATGTATTTTGGCACTAAGTTCTATCTATCTTGTTAATGTACCTTCTCGCGTAAAGTTATTTTTTCCTAATTGAAACCTATTTAACATTCCAAGCATTACAGTTTCAAAATCAAGAAAAAAATATGTCAATTTGCAGTAATGACACGGTAGCTCGTCTCTCTTGATGTTATTTACATACAAAATATGCAAAAATCTTGAAGAAGAACATTCTTATTATTATTTTATAACCGTATTACAGACATTTTACATAATATATTCTAAGTAATGTATTCTGTGAACAGACAGCGAGGCTTATCTTCACTCATATTATTGTTGTCTATGTGATCTTAAGAATGGGTACTCGCATGCTAGTCATAATAAAAAGACACGACAACATTATAAAGCTTTTACAACATTTATTTCTTACTTAAATAAAAATATTATATCTTAAAAATAGAAAAAATATTTTAGGCTTAGAATACCGCTCTTCCTGTGGGTGTCGTAAAAGGTGATTAAGGGAAAAGCTAGAAGAATGGGCAGCAGCATTCTCTCTCAAGAAAATACAGCCTACTGCGATCGCCAACCCGCCTGCCAAGCGTGGCGATTATGGCATAAACCCCCCATGATTGAGCGGACCGGCAGTTGTGGCGCTCTATAGGGGAGGCCTATGTCCAGCAGTGGACCTCAAAAGGCTTATCGAGTTTTAATTTTAATTGTTTTCGGAATTTATGTGTGATAAGTATCGATGACTGAAAACTTTGTGCCCGGTATGGCAATAGGTTCGCCACCTATTCCATTTGGAACGTAAACATAACGGCAAGACGAGGCTTAACAGCCGTTGCCTACACCTTCGGGTAGAAAAAGGCGTGAAGTTATGTAATGTAAATTCTCCATTCGCATAGACTTCCATTATATTTGCAGGATTTAAATATACTTGAGACTAAGCCTGTATACTCACAGTTTTCTCTCGAGAGAATACAGCATATCTGATTCCGTCTTATTTTTGCCAAACAAGAAAAAACAGGAGATATTATAATTTTATTATCTACGGCTCTACTCTATGTTATGTTTTATTCATGAGCATAATGTTTATAATGTTTAAAAATACATGCAGAAAACTCATGTCACGTTTCGCTCGGTGAGAGAGGTACCCGGAGGCCCACCCCCCTTCCCCATCCTTTCCAATCCCCTATACCTTAAAGGTCGGCAACGCAACAGTAACACTGTATGTGTTGCTGGTGTCCATGGGCGGCGTTGGTTGCTTACCATCAGGTGACACGCCTGCTCGTTTGCCCTCCTATCCCATAAAAAAAAACCCACAGCGCCCTCTACTTTTATCATGATCTCCAAACAATTCTTTGTTCCGAATTGAATCGATGCATTTAGCAGTTTTATAACCTATGAGGACAGTCATAATAATAATATAAATAGTCTGTTCAGTTTTATAAACTACACTCGAGAGCAATGAATCCGGGTCACTTAAAGAATCCTAAAAATCTCGGAAACTAAAAATGCTAGGTTAATGCAATAAATTGTATTTAATAGACAATGTAATACTCCTTAAATGAAGGTATTAAAACTTCTTAGTTATTGTAAAGTTATATCATAAAAAAATCAAATTTGAAAAAGGGCCACTTTCGAAGATGGAACTACGAAATTACAGCATTTGGTTTTGCTTTTGTTTGTAATCTGTCATTTATGTGGGTACATAAACCATGTTGATAGTGCTCTATATTCATTATTCAAGCTGAAATTATGTCGCTTACGCCTGAAGAATGCACCAGAATACTTACAATGCTGGAAACCGGCCGGAGTCAGCGCGATACAGCCAGGACTGTTGGTGTGTCGCTGTCAACAGTACAAAGAGTTCTCCGACGTTACGAAGAAACTGGTTCTAACCTACGCAGACCAGGAACGGGCAGAACCAGGTATACCACAGCACGAGAAGACCGATACTTGGTGAACACCATGCTTCGAAATCGCTTTCTCACAGGAACTGAACTCACCAATCAGTTTCGACGCCTCGGAGGAAGTAACCCAAGTGCATGGACAGTAAGACGTCGGCTTGCTGAATCTAACTTAAAACCCCTTAGACCTGCAAACGGCCCTAAACTGGAGCGTGGGCATCGTATTTCAAGACTAAGATATGCCCAGAGCCACGTAAATTGGAGTATTGAAGATTGGTCAAAAGTTATGTTCTCCGACGAATCAAAATTTATGCTCTACAAGCACGATGGAAGACACAGAGTGTATCGAAGACCAGGGGAAAGATTCAAGCAAGCATGCATCGAGGAAAAAGTAGCCTACGGTGGTGGGTCTGTACTTGTGTGGGCCGGAATTTCTTCTGAAAGTCGCACAGAGCTGGTGATCATAGAAAACGGCTCTTTAACTAGCGTAAGATATGTGGAAGAAATCCTCAATGATCACGTTGGTCCATTTATGGTCAATTTAGGTGAGGATGCTATATATTTATGCATGACAATGCCCGACCTCATACAGGTAGGATTGTGAATGATGGTGACCTTCAAGAGATGAACATTACTCGTATGGAGTGGCCAGCGCGCAGCCCGGATATCAACCCGATCGAGCATGCTTGGGACAAGCTAGGCAGATGCGTAAAACAACGAAACCCTCCCCCAATCACGCTTCGTGAGCTCAAAATTGCTCTCACAGAGGAATGGGAGAATATTCCCCAAAATCGTATAAGGAACTTGGTGTACAGCATGCCAAACCGCGTAAACGCAGTAATGGAAGCACGAGGAGGCAATACGAAGTATTAACATTCAAGAAAATCGTAATAAAGATCAAAAATTTCATGTTTCCTATTTTTGTTTTAAGGAGAGATCAGCAGATTTTTTCTTTATGTAATTTTGTGTTAATAAAATGTATGGTGACTCATATTTTTTTTACTTTCATTTAAGGAGTATTACATTGTCTATTAAATACAATTTATTGCATTAACCTATCATTTTTAGTTTCCGAGATTTTTAACATTCTTTAAGTGACCCGGATTCATTGCTCTCGAGAGTAGATTAGCTGATCGGGAGCTTCTTACTGATACAGTTTTTACTTTCACCATTCATCAGATTAGTGCAACACTCCTATTGATATACAGCGTATTAATATATACAGTCTAAAGCCTTCTACGACAAATGGAGTATCGAAAACATTTTCAATTCAAACCATTAGTTCCTGAGATTAGCGCAATCAACCACACAAACAAACTGTTCAGCTATATTCGAAAGCTAGTTTCAATGATTCTTTTGTATGTTGTGGTGGAATAGAGGATGGTATAGATTCACCGATAAGTCCGGTAGTTTACTTGTAGTTATTTCTGCCCGGCAGATGACACTGCTTTCAGTGCTGAGGTTATTTCTATAACCTCAGCACTGACTGCCAGGCTCTGCAATCCACTTGAACACACAAAGAAAAAATCATTTAAATCGGTTCAGCCGCTTAGGAGGCGTTCACTTTCAACACACGTACAGCAGAATTATATATATAAATATAAACCGAATTTAAATTGTAATAACTGTTTATTCTTTTTGCCTTCAAAGCAAAGAACGCTGGGCTTGAATTAATATTATTTTTTAAAAGCTTTTATTTAGCTTGCACTGTATGTATGTATGTAAGTATGTATGTTCGGTGGAATCTTGCAACTCAATTTGGAAGTAGATATCTGCAACCGATTGAGCTGAAATTTTGTATACACGTTTACTTTGGATGACAATGCATGATATGATGTGTGACATTATTCTATATCCAATATGGCGGACTACCCAAGATGGAGGAATGGATATTTTGAATGCATTTCTGCAATATGGGTATCAAATGAAAGGGCTTATTGAGTGTAACTCAAAAAATAATATGACGTCATTCTAAATCTAATATGGTGGAATATCCAAGATGGAAGAAAACATAGTTTAAGCTTCCGTACAATATGGATATCAAATGAAAGGGCTCATTGAGAGTAACTGAAAAAATAATGTGACGTCATTCTAAATGCAATATGGCGGATAATGCAAGATAGAGGAACTATTTGTTTTAATACATTTCTACAATATGGGTATCAAATGAAAGGGCTTGTTAATAATAACTCGAAAAAAAAATATAACGTCATTCCAAATCCAATATGGCGGGAAAAATATTTGCGTTTCTACAATATGGGTATCAAATGAAAGGGCTTGTTAATAGTAACTCAAAAAATAATATGACGTCATTATAAATCCAATATGGTGGAAAATCCAAGATGGAGGAAAACATATTTTAAGCTTCTGTACAATATGGATATCAAATGAAAGGGCTCATTGAGAGTAGCTGAAAAAATAATGTGACGTCAAGATAGAGGAACAGTTTTTTTAATGCATTTCTACAATATGGGTATCAAATAAAAGGGCTTGTTGAGAATAACTCGAAAAATAATGTGACGTCATTCTAAATACAATACGGTGGACCATCCAAGGTGACGGCATACATATTTTTGATGCATTTCTACAATATGGCTATGAATTAAAAATCATCATTGCGATTAAATGGAAAAGAAAGCTCTAAGCTGAAATTGAATAAGATGATCGCCTTATTGAAGAGCTGGACTGTTTGAAATTAAGCGGTAAACTAACTTGCAATAATGATGCGTTGAATGAAATGACACTAACCTAGCCAGCTATAACTAATTAAAAAATAAATTAAAAGCAAAAATCCTTTTTAAAGAAGCTTTTATTTAAGCGCTCTAAAAATATGAAAATAATATTTCCTTAAAAATTTCAAGTATCAACTTAGAGCCCCAGTATGTACAATTTATATAATAATAAAAGCTTGTCGCGAGTAAGTAAAGTAAAAGTAAAGTAATTAAATTGCAATAGATAATATACTCCCAGGCTACGGGGTGAGCGGAGCACTGCTGCGCGCTGTGCAGTCCACATATGAGGGCTGCACAGCGTGTGTGCGTGTTGACGGCGGCTTGTCCCCCTGGTTTGACGTCAATATCGGCGTCAGACAGGGTTGCGTGCTGTCCGCTCGACTGTTCATCCTGTACCTGGACAGTTGTCTCCAGAGAATGAGATCGATGGATGTAGGGTTGCGAATGGGTGACCTAGTTGTGAGCTGCCTGCTTTACGCAGATGACGCTGTGCTTCTAGCCGAATCGCCGTCGGACCTGCAAACACTACTCACTACTATGAAAGATGATTGCATGATTATTAAAGGCTTGCAGTTGAATGCGAAGAAAACGAAAGTCATGGTGTTTGAAAGGGAGGAATCCAGAACAGATGTAAGGATAATGGTTGATGATGTAGTGCTGGAACAGGTGAATGAAATTGTATATCTTGGATGCGCTTTTAGCAGAGATGGAAGGTACACCGCGGATGTAGAAAGACGAGTGGCGATAGGAAATAGCGTAAACGGAGTGTTGGGCAGATTCCTGGGCGCAAAAAATATTAGCAGAAAGGCCCAGTTAGCAATCCACAATGCAGTCCTGATCCCAACACTAACTTATGGAAGCGAGAGCTGGGTATGGCAGAGTGTGCATGAAAGTAGAATAAACGCGGTAGAAATGAGGGCTCTACGCAAGATCTGCGGAGTGACTCTCGCTGACCGCGTAGAAAACAAGGTTGTAAGGAAAGAAGTCGGTTTGAAAGAGAGTGTCGGTGTAAAAGTAAGAAAGGGCATGCTCCGATGGTTCGGACATGTAGAAAGAATGGTTGACGCAAGACTGACTAAGCAGATATACAATGCAAAAGCGGACGGATGTAGGAGTCGAGGACGGCCAAGACACACATTCCAAGACCAAATAGAACGTGTTCTGGAGGAAGGTGATGTTAAGAGCCTCAAAAACCGACGCGCGTGCATGAAAAGAGTTATGAAAGTCAACGAAGCGAGTGAGGTGTGTAAGAATCGTGCCCTATGGCGCTCTGTTCTCTCTGCCTACCCCGCAAGGGATTTGGCGTGAAGTTATGTATGTATGTATGTATAATATAGTAAAGTTAGTAGATTAATTTACATGACTGTTTTGCCCATTTCTTCTCATGACAACCTTACATTCAGAATCGTTCGTGCGTTTTTATTCCAATGAGGCAATTTTCTCAAGCGCTCGTGTTTTAATATGTTATGCTTTAAATATAATAATAAGTTAAATATCTGTATTTACGGACTATATTTAACTGTGTGTGAAGACCCTAGAAAATAAAGCTATTTTGATTTGATTTGACATTATAAAATTAGTACAGTTTATTTACAAATCGCGCGACAAGCTTTTATTATTATATATATTGTACATACTGAGGCTCTAAGTTGATTCTTGAAAGTTTTAAGGAAATATTATTTTCATATTTTTAGAGCGATTAAATAAAAGCTTCTTTAAAAAGGATTTTTGCTTTTAATTTATTTGATATTCTAATCCACACACCCCTCACAGCTTTATCCTTTACGAAAATTAAATAGAAACTTATATATTACGAATCTTTTGTTCTATTGTTATTCCATCTAAAAGAATCGTTTATAGGTCTTTACTATGGTTTCATGAATTTCTGGCGAATAAAAAATCTTCAAGAAAATATGTCCTACGAAAAGATATCTTAAAATGATAATATCGTGTATATTTACGGTTGGGATTTACCGCAGAGTGAGTTTTTGTTTTGCCTGTGTGTATGCGTAACACAAAATAAAAGGAGACATTTTCACAACTAATTTAATAAGACACACTACACACAGCGCCCTCTAGTTCTGAGCTATGCAAGTAAATGCTTGTATTGTAGAAACTATCTAACGGATATAAATACTTATATACTTTTCTTTGGTAAATACATACTTGTAATACATAGCGAAACACCCAGACGCCGTACAAACATTCATGCTTGTCACAAATATTTGTACTCGGGTGGTACTTGAACCCGCCAACCTGGATTCTTTAGTCGGTAGTTTTTTTACCAATGCACAACGAGGCCCGTCACTTGTCAGTGATAAAAACTCTACTTTTTAACTTAACCAAGGTTTCCCTGCATGGATATGTTTTAAATTAGGATTAAAGTTGGTAGTCTGGTAAAGCCAAAAACGGGCCAGCTTAACTAGAGAATACCACGACCTCTCAGAATATCGACGTAAAATTGCTCCTGCCGCGTTTTACGAACCCCTCCACTTGCCCTACTACTCTCGACCTTATCTTATCTTACAAACTGACAAATCAAAGTTCTGAGATTGATTTGTGGCAGCTAGCACTACTGTCTTGTCTGCTTTCTTCTCGAACTTCTCGAGTAATATCGATAACTGATAATATTGTTCCCTGGGTATGGCCTTATGTTCCGCCACCTATTCCATTTGGAATGTGAGTTATTTGGTAGTATTTCGGTGTGTCAAGGCGTAACAACCGTCACAAGTGTAAGTGGTAGAGCCAAGTAGTTCGCTGCATGAATAGGCCGGCTCGACCGGTGACATACCACGACCTCTCAGAAGACCGACGTAAAGTCGCTCATGCCGCGTTTCGTTCGGTGAGAGAGTAACTGGTCTTATTGAGCGACTTATCGTAAGAGTTCAGTTTCTAAATAAATTTTGATCGTAAAATTTCATAATCCAATACGCTATCTTCAAATATAGTAAGTAGATCTGGTAGACATTTTATGTCTATGAGTTGTCGATAGCTGTTTCTATATAGAAAACTAGATAACCCGGCAAACGTAGACAAAGTTTGCCGAGACATCTAGCAGAAATAAAATTCTTGCCAAAAAATAAATAAGTTTGATAGTTATTTAATAATGGGAATAAATGTGGAAGGGAAATTGTTAGAGGTCGGGGGTTCGAATCCTCACACTGACTCACACCAATGACTTTTCGAAGTTCTATTCAAATAATCATATCATCAATCAATAAATAATAAAAAAAACATCAACGAATGAAAAAATTGTGCCCGGTATGGCAATAGGTTTGCCATCTATTCCATTTTGGACGTAAACATAACGGCGAGACGAGGCTTAACAGCCGCTGCCTACACCTTCGAGTAGAAAAAGGCGTGAAGTTGTGTTAGGTTAAGTTATTGTAAATATTAAAAATGACCAGTTTCCCAAACCTACTTGATATGCAAACAAAATTTTGCGCAAATTGGTCGTGCCATTTCGGAGAAGTTTGGCAACAAACGCCACAACGCGAAATATTTATAAATATGATTGCACTGTTCACAGAACAGTAAAGTTCTATAATATAAGTAGCTGTTATGAATTTATATCATTATAAATTTAATGCTTAGTAACTGAATGAATTAGTATTTTTTTTTTATGAGATAGGAGGGCAAACGAGCAGGCGTGTCACCTGATGGTAAGCAACCAACACCGGCCATGGACACTAGCAACATATAATGTTACTGTTGCCGACCTTTAAGGGATAGGGGATAGGAAAGGATAGGGAAGGGGGGTGGGCCTCCGGGTACCTCTCTCACCAAACGAAACGCGGCATGAGCCACTTAACGTCGGTCTTCTGAGAGGTCGTGGTATTTCACCGGTCGAGCCGGCCCATTCATGCAGTGAACTGCTTGGCTCTACCACTGTTGTGGTGTAGTAGTGAGATTAATATAATAGTATCTCATTTTGTTGCTCCAATATTAAACATATACAGGAATATTAATATTAAATTGCATGAACAACTCGTTGAAAACTTAATGTGATAAATTTCTGGTACCGGTACAAATGGGACGTGCACGATCCAATTTTGTTTGAATTTAATTTACGCAATTTCCATAATTGTGCATAGAGATAAGTGGAGCTTATATATTACTTACCAATTATCATATAGTACCTACTACAGAGTATTGATGTACTTTTATTTGTTTTTAATAAATATTATATTACTCATTGTTATTGTGTGAATCTTATTTTTTTATGTCTCGGTGGCGCAGTGGTCGAGCACACGGCTTCTGATCCAGAGGTCCGGGTACGATTCCAGACACTGGCTCACACCAATGACTTTTCGACATTGTTTTCGGAAAGTTATGTGTGATAAATATCGATGACCGAAAAACTTTGTGCCCGGTATGGCAATAGGTTCGCCACCTATTCCATTTGGGACGTAAACATAACGGCGAGACGAGGCTTAACTGCCGCTGCCTACACCTTCGGGTAACAAAAGGCGTGAAGTTATGCTATGTATGTTATTATATTTATATGTTATAAATTAGGAGAGAGGAATATAAAGAGACATGACTCTTGTAAGTCATGAAATCACCATCATCCACTGCTCAGTTACAGATTAAGCTACGCAGCTTAAAAAACAATAATCCTATACAACCTGGAAATATTTTATAACTAATTTCGGTGGATCCATTTAACGTCGGTTAATACTGCTAAAAAATTTTATTATTTTTATATACCTTTCTAATCGTAAAGATGAAGTTTTGAAAGAAGTGCAGGATTTTTTTTTGTTAAATATGCATACTGATATTAATTTAAGGTAAAACTGTAAGTAAAATGAAGAACGAATATGACCTAAAAGCATGAAACCTTCAAGAATACTAGTGAGTCTGTATGTGTGTGCGTAAGGATACTGAATTGTCTACGATACCAATTAACCGGTGTAATACCACGTCTGTTTTGACGATCGGATTAAAGTGGCTCATGCTGCGTTCTGTTCCATGAGAGATATGCAGGCCATGTTTCCCCTCTCCTCGGAAGTGCAACTGGCATCTTCTACGAAATGAACAGTGCACAGCGAATGTTTATAGGTTGTGACTCCTATTGCATTCGGTAAGATATGGCCCATAGGGTACCGATGGCGTAAAAGTACAAAGATAAGACGGTAATTGAGATAGACAACAAAATATTTTATAACTACTTGTACTCATATATGTCAGCGACGAAATTCACCTTTAATATTTACGACACATATAAATATCGCATATAAGAAAGAAAATGAGTAAACAGACAAAATATGAGATAAAACATATTTATTTCTTGAAAATATTTTTGTACCCTTGATCTGGTTGATAACATTGTCAGAGAAGGCTCTTTTGTCCCGCGAGGATTACTGAGTTATGGTGACAACAAAGTTGATAAAATGTAACCTATTTTTGTGTGGCTCTACTTTCTTGAAACTTTTTCATATTGAAATTACTTACACTTTTTTTCTTACATTCTCACTTTTGGTAAAATAAATTTTAGTTATGAAAGATACAGTTAGTCACTATAACATACAACATAACTTCAAGCCTTTTGTTGCCCGAAGGTGTGGGCAGCGGTTGTTAAGCCTCGTCTCGCCGTTATGTTTACGTCTCAAATGGTGGCGAACCTATTGTCATACCGGGCACAAAGTTTTTCGGTCATCGATATTTATCACACTTAACTTCCGAAAACAATTTCAATATCAATCCTGACACAGGCCGTGAGCCAGTGTCAGGATTCGAACCCAGACCTCTGGATCAGAAGCCGTGTGCTCTCCCACTGGGACCACCAACACGTGATTGATATAACTTTTCTTATCGGAAAACAAGCGATCAAACAGGTCACCTAATGTTAAGTGACTAACGCTGTCCATAGACGTCTGTAATACTGAAAAGGTCACAGGTCAAGGCAAAGGACACTGTGTCGCCTTTTAAGATGGGATAGGGGGAGGGATAATCGTAGGAAAGAAAGGGAGGGAGTCCAGGTACAAGGTACAGGTACAGGTCCAAAATATACCATAAGTTGCGTGTCTCTACCACAAATAATAATCCACCTACTAATTAATTAATGAATACAATTAATGAAATAATATAACGTTTAAGTATCAGGGATCCAGTGGCCGAGCTCTCAGATTCTAATTAAAAAGTCGTGCGATCGATTTTGTGCTCACACCGACGATTTCTTGGAATTCTTTTCGGAACTTATGTGTGTTATATATCGATGACTGACAACTTTGTGCCCGGTGTATACGACAATAGGTTCAGCAGCTATTCCATTTGGGACGTAATCTAAAGATTCCGCGAATCAAGATTTAACATCCGCTGCATACATCTTCGGGTAGAAAAAGGCATGAAGTTATGTTATATGTTTGTAGAAATATTAAAAAAATCACAATACTTTTTCAAAATAATGTTATTGTAGTTTTATGATTACATAAGATATTTAATCTAATGTACTTTAAATGTTTATTTATAAAACAAACATTTTAAACCTAGATCGCTATTGTTGAGAACAAACAAACTGAACGTTTACATTTCAAATACTAATATAATTACCGCAGAGAATCCTTGGACCGAAGACGAGTAATTACGACGTTTGTAAACTTATCTCGTCCCCAGTTAGCGGATGTGAGGATGTTAGAGAGCGTTCAGAATATGTGAGCATGACAGTCATAATTAAGAAATGATTCGCAACGTGACGACAATACAAATTGAGGTGAACGCTTTCAATTCTTAAAGAAGTTATCAGCTTCACTTATACCTAAGCACACATGATTCCAGTCTCAAAATATATGACACTTTTTTTCTAATTTGAATTTGGAATTGGTTTCTTTAAAATTAAAACTTTTTAATGCCACCAAAACCAGCCAGATACAAATGGTATAACCAAAAATATTTTACTACAAGCTCATCCATACTATATAGGAAAAGACTTTTTCCCCAACCTATTATTATAATAGGTGGCGAAACCCATTATCATAGATCGAATAGGATTATCAGTCATTAATGTCTATCAAACATTACTTCCTCAAAGTCTATGGTGTTATTCAAGATTCGGCGTTTAAAGAAAAAACATGATAACAATATTCTCCATAGTTGAATCTCCAGCTCAAAACGAGTTTCGTTCAATATTTTGAAATGAAATCTATTTTTCTATCCAATTGCCTATTAGGATAATATTTTTCATTTCATAAACCATTTTTCAAATACAATACTTAACAGCTCACATTGGATAATTATTCAAATTTACTCTCAGCACTGCTTGGCTCGACGGAATAAGGCAAATCTTGGAAAAAAAAAACAGAGTATAAGTATTAAAATGATATTTATCTAAAAACGTAACATTAACTTGTAGTCGTGACGATGGTTTAGTGGTTGATCAGCCTGATTTAAAATCTGAAGTTTCGGTTTTGAGATTGGGAAGCACGCCAATTACTTTTCAAATATCTCTATGAAAATTACCTGTGATAAATATCAATAACCAATCTAGCTTTTTGTACTTTAGACACTGAGTAAACATTGGTAATATACCACTTACCTGCAGCAAAAGCTTACTAATTCATTAGTGAGCTAGTGCACTACGGACTGCCCAATCAGTCATTCTTAGAGCTATATAACATATAGCTAATAAACTTAAAATATTAAAAGCTCTACTTTCGTCTTTCTTTATTATCTTGAAAACTAATTACTGAAGTCAGACATGACTGAGAAATTTACTTCAGTTTACTTAACTGACCTCATTATAAAACTAGACAACTTAATAACTTTGCGTTCAGTCGTTTAAATTATATCAATTTGAACTTTCTGACTTATGCTTTAGTTACTAGTTATACGATTAATTATTACAGATATAAGTCAGATTTTAATAAAACAGAGGTCATATTTTACATATTGTCTCTGTGGAACAGTGGTCGACCACCCCGGTTCTATTTTTTTTTTATGAGCGAAGGGGGCAAACGAGCTTGCGGGTCACCTCATAAAAAGCAATCACCGCCGCCCATGGCATCTGCAATACCAGGGGCATCACATCAGCGTTGCCGGCCTTTCAGATGAGAATATGCTCGTTTCTTGAAGGTTCCTAGGTCGTAGCGGTCCGGAAATACCGTCGCCAGCAACTGGATGCATGAAGGAACAGTGCGTTGCAAGAAGTGCATGTTGAAACGCACTGTTGTCGATCGCCACCCATTCAGCCAATGCGGGTGGTAGCTTTGGCGCGTCGAGCGGTGGCGGAAATCAGCTGGCGGTATTAATCCGAACAATTCCTCAGAGCACCCCCCGTGGTATATGTGGTAGAGGATGCATAGAGATGCCACCTCTCTCCGCAAAGCCAGAGGATCAAGCCGATCGGTAAGAGCTTGGTTGTCGACAAGCCGAACCGCGCGTCGTTGGATGCGGTCAAATTGAGTAAGCTGGTACTGGGGTGCCCTCACCCAAAGATGTGAACAGTATTCCACGTGAGGACGTACCTGCGCCTTGTAAAGTTGCAGGCGATGACCTGAAGTGAAACACTGTCCCGCTCTATTGAGCACTCCAAGCTTTTTGGAGGCCAATTTGGCCTTGCACTCCAGATGACCGCGGAACTGGACGTCACTCGACAATTCAACACCAAGAATTCCGATTGCGGCTGAGGCGTGTAAGGGAGTGCTCTCAAATTAGGGAGCTACGACAAAGGGTGTCTTTTTAGCGGTAAACGCGCAAACCTGTGTCTTCTTAGGGTTGAATTGGACTAAGTTTAGTCGGCAGTCCGAAACCTGACTAACCAGAGTTTCGATTTCAGACACAAGTTTGTTCCGGTGCTCGTCGAAGTTTTCTTAAGCAAGAAGTCGTGGGTTCGATGCCTGGCTCACCAATGAATTTCCAAAAGTTGTGTGTGTTAAATATCGATGTCTGAAAACTTTGTCCCCGGTAGGATAGGTTCTCCACCTATTCTATTTGGGGGGTAAACATAATGTCGAATGGTGGCTTAAACTGTCACCTTCAGAAAGATTATATTCCTATAGCAATTTTTTTAAGTGAGACCACACATTCTATATGACACAAATCCAAAATTTGGTATTTTGACATTGATTGCTTTAATTCACAACCTCGGTTTGATTCATTGTATGTAGAGACAGTAATATAGTATTAGATAAAAAAATATTACATTATTTACAATATATAAAATACTAGCAGACCGCGTGAACCTCGTACCTCTATATTGTATGTAGCTTCCCGCCTCACGGTGTTACTTGCGTACAAACAAAATGTCGATGACGACAATGATTAGATATAGCCTATGTTACTCGGTGATGATATAGTTTTCTAAAGAAAAAAAGAATTATAAAAATCGGTTCAGTGCTTTTTGAGTTTATTCGTTACATACAAAAATACAAATCTTTCCTCTTTTTTAATATTAGTGTAGATAGTGTAGACTAGTTGAAATCAAATTTGGTCTTCCTTAGATAGAAATGAAAGTTCAATGAAAACCATCAATTCAGATATTTCATCTGTGAATACTCCCACAAAATGGAAGGGACACTCGTAAAAGCTACGGCGGAATGCTGGGACTTTCTTTTGGGTCATCATAATTACCATGATAACATACTTTTGGCTCTTCGGTCGACGTCTAAGGTCGACCCTTTCCTTGTCACGGATTCGAATATTGATTTGTTCCGCCTTCAACTGGCGAGATCGCACTTTTCGGTCTATAAAGATATAGTATTAGTATTGCAAGGTTGAAAATCTTTACATAAATTAAACCTTATTTTCACAGACTTTTTAATAAAATACTAAAGAGCAATGTGCGGTGAAAACCTAAACTTTATAGTAAATATTAAATGGTTTCTGAAATATATTACAGTTAATCTTTTAATTTGAAGATTTATTTAGCTAAAACCGCATATTATTATTAGATTTTGTTTAAATTACTTTTGTATTGAATAATTTAACAGTTTTCATTCTCACAAAATATAAAAAAGGTTGTTGTTCTTCTTACGTAAAATAATTAACTAACCAGTTAATTAATTAAATTCTGAACTTGTTAAAATTTTCTTGAATATTGTATATATTTGAATGAATCAGTGATAGTGCTAACTAAGCGTTTAGCTGCGTGAATGGGCCAGCTGAATTAGTGAGGAAAATTATCATGATCCATAAACTAGTCGAAAAACGGCTTATGACAATTTTTTGCAGTAATATTTTGCAGCTATCCAGAGATCCATTTACAAGACTCAGCTTAGCGAAAACTTATAATTATTCTGAAATGATCATATTTTGTTATCTTTTTCCGATTATAATCCAAGCCCGATTATATCCTTCTTTGGAGGAAGTCTGCATAATATAGGACACTTGTTACAGGTTCAGAAAGTTCTGTTCGATTTTCTGCGATAATGTCCTATTACTTATAACTTTCCTCAATAAACCGGGTATCGAATACAAATATAATTTACAAATCCTATTAATAGTTGGGATTAACCTGTGTCATCGTATTGTCAAATGAAATGGTTGATACTACTAAGTCATTTATAATTAGTGATGGGTAGCCACGGAGTTGGCTACAGGAATATGAATGCACGACCGGATAAATACCACGATCTCTCAAAATATTGAGGAAAAGTAAAGAGAGGGCTCATACCACAATTCGTTCGGTAAGTTCTAATCCCTCTCCCTCCACTTCCAATACCATCTTGCAAACCAGCATATCAACTGTCCCAAATTCTGCGTTTTAAATGTCCATAGGCGGTGGTAGTCACTTACCATCCAGTAACCATCTCGCTCGTTTACTCTTTATTCCACAAAAAGATTAGTAAATTGTATATTATCAAAAAATAATAATTTGGTATTTAAGCAGACTGCAAAAAGCAGCAGCTCAAATCTCCAATTATTAAAAAAGTAAATAAAAAAATTCTTAATAATGTCAAGCAATGACTTGTATGAAATACAGGGTGTATTGTTTACGTCATTTATTTGGCACATGATACAATCTCTGCCAAGTGGGGGATGCCCAGTTCTTATGACTTTACAAAATAAATGTTGAACAATAGGCTTGCACCTAAATAACGTGGACAAATTGTATGAAATTAGACAACAGTGTGAATTGACCCAACGACACAATAGAACTACGTAAGATATAAGAACGATACAACTTTAACATATGATGTATTACTGTTTATAACAATCTTTTTTTGTATCCGTCTCTTATAATGTATTGGCTTTTGTTAGAATTTACCCCTGAGTAACATATTAATTTGAAATAATATTTATACTCTTGGAAGTTCCATCATAAAACGGAAATTTTGTTAATTACAATGATAGAGCTAAGCAGTTCGCTACACGAAAGGGCGGCTCGATCGGTGAATTACCATTACCTCTTAGAAAATCGATGTACAGTGGCCCATGCCGCGTTTCGTTTGGTGAGAGAAGTACCCAGCGGCTCACCCTCCTTCCCTATCCTTTGGAATCCTAATCCTGTTAAGGTCGGCGACGCAACATTAACTACTACGCTTACCATCAGGTGACGCGCCTGCTTGTTTTCCCTATAAAAAATCTATGACTAACGTTATTTTTTATGGGAGAAAGAACAAACGAATTAGCGTGTCTCCTTATGTTAAGCGCTTTCCACGGATGTCCGCAGCACCGAGAGGATCACAGTTACACTGTCGGCCTTTAAAATGATATAGAGCTCCTGCGGGATCGGAAGTAGGCTGAGAATAGGGAGAGAGAAAAGTTGATGCCCCAGATACCTCTCTTTTACTTAACAAAAATAGCTTAGCCTTATTAAGTCGATTTTCTTAAAGTTGATTATTGAATATGCAATAATGATAAGAAATCCATTAATACTCGTATATAACAAAATACAAAGAAATCGTGAAAAGACATTCGTTAGAAAAGTCCTTGATAAATAAGAATTCCCTCTAGTGGTTATTGTATTGGACACCACTACCCTCTACGAGTACTTATGCTGTCTTCTACAGATTCAGAAGTTTCACATAAGAGTTCGTCGGTTCTTCTAGAATAAAATATGGATCTTGAAGTGGGTACTTCAAAACTTGGTAATATTGCATTTTAAATCTTATTTTTGTTGCACACTAATTATTATTATCAATAGTTGACCCAGCAAACTTTGTTTCGCCTCGGAAGCAATAAATAAATTTAAAAAAGTACTTTTATTTAAAAAAGTACCTCAAATTACTCCTTATACTACCCCATAAAAGCCCCGTCAAAATAAGTCCAATCTCGTTCTTAATTAAACCATATCACACACTTATTTTTTTTCAGTATAGGCAGAAATGTTCATTAACATGAGTTATATACTTAACTTTAACAACTCCATATGATATTTTTATTAAATTTCAAAGTAAATTTTATGGTGGTCGAGCCAAGGAGTTTGCTGCATGAATGGGCCGGCTCGACCGGTGAAATACCACCATCTCTCAGAAGATCGACGTAGAGTGGCTCATGCCGCGTTTCGTTCGATGAGAGAGGTAGCCCGAGGCCCACTCCCTTCCCCATCCCTTCCTGTCCTACTTCTTTAAAGGTCGGCAACGCAACTGTAACACCATATGTATTGCAGGTGTTCATGGGCGGCGCTGGTCACTTAAAATCAGGTGAAACACCTCCCCTTGCTCTCCTTGCCATCTCCTTGCCCTCCTCTCCCATAAAAAAGTCAACCACAGTCACAGACAAGAATAGCCTTCCCAGGTTCTGGAGGCTCCACTTCAAGAAGAATCTGGGCTCATACAACATGACTTTTCAGAAGTTTTTTGTGTTAAATGTCGATGACTTACAATTTTGTGCACAGTATGTGGCAATGAGCTCCGAAACTTATTCCATTTGAGATAAAAAAAAATCGACAAGTCGAGGCTTAATACTTTATGAGTAGAAAAAATAGACAAATAAGTTAAATTCTATTAACATAAAAAAGGTGTTGTTCGATTGGTGTAATTAAAAAATATTTAAGAAAATTCTACTTATTTTCTTGTTTGAAAGAAAATTCTCTTTAACTAAAGTATAGGTCCAATATTGACAAACACTCAAAGGTATTGAGGGGTGAGCTCGGTCAATAAACAGAGTGAGCAATAAACTAGGGAAAGTTTACACACACCTTTACTCGCGAATACATTTTATCAGTTGTTTTACGAATGATAAAAGGATCTTTTGTTTAATAGTAAAAGGTTTAGATTAAAAATTAGTTGAACGAAAGTGTTCGACCGTTTTAATGAGGATACCATTTGTGATAAATAAACATATCTGTGTACACATATCTGTGTGATGATGAATTAAATTTATAATAAATACATTTATATTTTATACTGTATTTTGCAATCGCTGACTGATGTATTAATACATTGTATTGTGTTATTATACACCTTCAAAAGGTCTACAAAATAGTGTGCGACGGCATATGACTATCTGTTAGGGATACAGACCATTTTTATTTATTTTCTGAGGCGTAACAAAGTTCGCGTGACAAAATTTCCGATTAAAAATTCACTATTCAGTGTATAAAATAAAATTGAATGTACAATTACATTAAATTCTTGCAGAAAACTAATTTGGGGACTAGCTAATACACTTATTTATTTATTTATTGGACCACCAACAAATGATATACACATACAATCTTATTACAGTGTAGACAGTAAGGTACAGACAAGCGTATTCCCTCAATTACAGGAGGTCACATCATGCACAATATATTATACCTATATATATAAGCATTAATAAGCACTAAATAATACAATATTTATATATAACCTAAATTACTATTTAACAATTGGCTTAATAATTGGTTTAAATAGATTTTTGAATTTTGGCAGAGCATATGAAATGTCTATGTCGTGAATTTTAGATATGGCATTATACTGTCGACAAAGTCTGGGCAGAGCGGCGTACTGACCGAGTTTAGTTCTTGAGGGTTGTATATTTATTAGATTGTACGCCTGTTTTCTTTGCAAACGAGTAGGTATTTTGAGTTGCAATTTGCATAAAAGTTCGCTACAATCTAATGTACCATTAATTAATTTATGAAAGAAGACGGCGTCAACTGTGTCTCTCCGGCTTACCAAAGGTTCTATGCGGTAATGTTCCAGTCTGTCTGTAGCACAGATGGTAAAGGAATACTTACGAGCATTTTCAAGTAAGATTTTAACAGTCTCGGTGGCGCAGTGGTCGAGCACACGGCTTCTGATCCAGAGGTCCGGGTTCGATTCCAGACACTGGCTCACACCAATGACTTTTCGAAATTGTTTTCGGAAGTTATGTGTGATAAATATCGATGACTGAAAAGCTTTGTGCCCGGTATGGCAATAGGTTCGCCACTTATTCCATTTGGGACGTAAACATAACGGCGAGACGAGGCTTAACAGCCGCTGCCTACACCTTCGGGTAACAAAAGGCGTGAAGTTATGTTATGTTATGTAAGATTTTAAGTCAATGTGTTATAGGAAATATGATTTTTAGAACCTCTGTTGTAATATTACTCTTCTTATTTGATCTCATACAATTCTTTAAGGCGCTATATATAAATAAATTTGTTTTTAAAGTAGCAACTATGTATTATAGTCCTAAATGTAATAGTTGACGCATAAAAAACCCTAATGGAAAGGCACACGCATCACTGAATACTGAAAGTCATTGTCCTATATCAACAAATGTTCTCCTCAAAAGTTATAAAGCTTCACCCCTTAAGGGACACGTTCCCATTCCCATTGATTCATATTATACAAAACAATCTTTTACTCGTATTTCCATCTAAATAAAGAAACGAGAATGCTTATTTTATTATAAGCTTTTATTTACCTTGCACTGTATGTATGTATGTATGTATGTATGTATGTAAGTATGTATGTTCGGTGGAATCTTGTAACTCAATTTTGAAGTAGATACCTTCAACCGATTGAGCTGAAATTTTGTATACACGTTTACTTTGGATGACAATGCATGATATAATGTATGACATTATTTTATATCCAATATGGTGGACGACCCAAGATGGCGGAATGGATATTTTTAATGCATTTCTGCAATATGGGTATCAAATGAAAGGGTTTGTTGAGTGTAACTCAAAATATAATATGACGTCATTCTAAATCCAATATGGTGGAATATCCAAGATGAAGGAATATATATTTTAAGCTTTCGTACAATATGGGTATCAAATGAAAGGGCTCATTGGGAAAACTAAAAAAATAATGTGACGTCATTCTAAATCCAATATAGCGGATAATCCAAGATAGAGGAACAGTTTTTTTTAATGCATTTCTACAATATGGGTATCAAATGAAAGGGCTTGTTAATAGTAGCTCGAAAAATAATGTGACGTCATTCTAAATCCAATATAGTGGAATAAGTATTTGCGTTTCTACTATATGCGTATCAAATGGCCCTTTCATTAAAGAGTTATATGAGAACTTCAAAAACTATGTCTCGGTGGTTCAGTAAACTAGCCCGCTTCTGAATCAGGAAGTCTTGGGTTCGAATTTGGCCTCACACCAATGTCTTTCGAAATTTCTCTCGAAAGTCATGTGTGATAAATATTTTTGACTGACCACTTTGTGCTCGCTGTATGGCAACAGTGGTAGAGCCCAGCAATTCACTGTATGAATGGGATGGCTCGACCGGTGAAATACCACAACCAGCTCACGGCGTGTTTCTTTAGGTGAGAGAGGTACCCGGAGGCCTACTCCCCTTCCCCATCCCTTCCTACTCCCATATCCTATATCCTACTCCCTTAAAGATAAAATAATACGATAAGATAAGACGTAAACATAGCGGCGAGTCGAGGCTTAATAGATGCTGCCTACACCTTCGGGTAGAAAAAGGAGTCGAGCTATGTTATGTTATTAATTAATGTTATAAACAAATTAGATTGTGTATAAATATTATATATATCATAGGGTTTTCAATATGAGCGGCTAGATACTAGTGGCCTGCTTGTTTGGGCAGTGTCAGTCAATCTGTTGTTTACTATTCAGTCACTGATGCCAAATCACCATGTCAAGATACAGGGTTAAGCGGCGCGTCCAAATTTATAATCAAAATGAGTTAGTGCTAACATTGATAACCTTACGACCACTTTACGGCTGAGGCGGTAGTCCATCACAGTCGACGGCTTTCCGTTGACCTATGTTTTAATAGTTAACAGTGTTTTAATTGTGGTCAGCCACGCAATCTGCTGCATGAATGGGCCGGTTCGACCGGTGTAATGCCATGCCCTTTCAGGATACCGACGTAAATTGGACAGGATTTAATAACTTTAACATGATTGCTTCACTAACGGATTTTAATGGTGTTATAGGTATTATTAGAATTAAACACAGTGGATGGTGGGAACGAACTATAACTTTTATTACAACTCACTCCTATGTTACACTCAGGTCAGCAAGTATAAAGTACTGATTAAAACAACAGATGGCGTTACACATCACAAGTAGTTAAACATTTTTGTTATTAAACAACAGTCCCACATAACAAAATTAAGTTGCAAAATCAACAAATATGTAACAAAAAAATTTGTTTACTTAGGCTCGAAACTCTTTGCTGCTGGTCAAGCATACGCGGCCTTAAGTAGAGAAAAGACTTTAGGAGGTCTCCTCATTGAAGAGTTGGACTGTTCGAAATTAACTGGCAAATGACCCTGTAACAATGATGCTTTGAATGAGATGAAGAGACTGAGAAACTTACTCATCGATAACTAAAAACTTGAAAATAATTTAAAGAAAAAAACTTTTTTAAAGAAGCTTTTATTTAAACGCTCTAAAAAGAATAAAATAATTTTAACCTTATACATTTTAACTATCAACTTATAACCTTATTATATACAATTTATGTGATAATAAAAGCTTGTCGCTATCTTCAACCCAACCCTTCCCCCCTCCTCTTCCCATCCCAATTCCGACCCCTTCCATTTCCCATGGAAAGGGCCGGCTACGGAACTGTACCACTATATGTGTTCGGGTGTCCATATATATGTTATAAACCAAAAAAATATATTTGGATAATGCGATCCGTCACAGTAATCATTAAATCTAAAAAAATATTTCTAGATGGTTATGGATAGCCACTGATAGGTAATTAAACATAGCGACAAGCTTTTATTATCACATAAATTGTATATAATAAGGTTATAAGTTGATAGTTAAAATGTATAAGGTTAAAATTATTTTATTCTTTTTAGAGCGTTTAAATAAAAGCTTCTTTAAAAAAGTTTTTTTCTTTAAATTATATATAAATCACGAAATATCAAAGGGAATCATATGAACATGTTAAATTTGGGCTGATGTTGGTAAAGTCAAAGCAATACTCAAAGATTGTGAAGTGGTATAGCCACAAAATCCAGTAATTGATCGAGGGTTCGTTATGAAAATATAATTACGCGTTGCTTTTGTGCGTGGATAAAGTATGAATAAAGTACTGTGTTGACCATCAACTATCGTCCTATACTGTATATATACCTATACTTTACAGACAACCAGTTTTTTTTCTTAAACAAAGTTTATCCGGTCAAGTTAGTTAATTTTCGATTAATCAAATCTTAAACCTACTATTTTTGAAGAAGATAAAACCTCCTGGATAATCATAATATAATATTTGATTTGCGGCAAGCACATGTTGTCAATGATCTATACTGTGTTTAAATGAACACAACCAAGAACAAGAACCATGAAAGCGTAGCGAAAAAAAGCATGAGTGTGGGTAACATTACTTATGAAGTTATGTACAAAGGAGCAAACAAATTATTTACGAATCGTGTTTAATAGAGCGCTGACTTTTATGTTTAGCTTACAAAGTGATATCTTTTAAAGTAGTATTGTTATTATTAAATAAAAAATCATAGCATTACGCTGTATTAATGCCTCTGTTGGTTTACTTAAGTCAAGATTTTTGCGGAGTAGAATCCATATACGGAAAACTCTTGTAACACTCCTTCACTAACTAGGAATTCCCGTACTATCACCATCATCGTAGGCACACACTCCACTGGATTGAAAGGAAAAAAATTTGGTAGAAAAAAACTATACCTTAAACAATGTACCTTTACACCGGCTCGACCGGTGAAATACCACGACCTCTCAGAAGACCGACGTTAAGTGGCTCATGCCGCGTTTCTTTCGGTAAGAGAGGTACCCACCCCCTTCCCCATCCTTTCCTACCCCCTATTCCTTAAAGGTCAGCAACGCAACAGTAACACTATATGTGTTGCTTGTGTCCATGGGCGGCGTTGGTTGCTTACCATCAGGTGACACGCGTGCTCGTTTGCCCTCCTATCCCATAAAAAAGAATGTCCAACTTTATACTAAAAACGAGATGTTTTATTTCAAATACGAAAGTTTAAAAGTCAAAAGGATAGGTAAGGAAGAAATACACACAGAAAATAATATGTAATAGGTGTAGATTAAAACGGAAAACCAAACGAGCGATCTTATCACCATCGTTATTCCTCGAGTTTGTTGTTCAAGTCCTGACCCGTGGTTATCTCATTTGGTGTTTTTTTCAACAGACACGTTGCTTTTGCGGTTGCTTAATTAAGAATGATAAGTTTACGTAATCCGAAGTCTCTACCCCCACCCCACCCGCTAACTAGAGTTTAACTAGAGTAATGTCGTAATCTCATATTCCCGATACCTGCTCTGTACTGTCTCAGAATTAGTATTGATTAATTTTTCAGTAGTCTCGGTGGCCCAGTGGTCGAGCACACGGCTTCTGATTTAGAGGTCTGGGTTCGGTTCCTGACACTGGCTCACGCCAATGACTTTACGAAATTGTTTTTCGGAAGTTATTTGTGATAAATATAATAATAATAATATCTTGGACACAATAAACACAGCACCCTCTAGTTCCAAGCTAAGCAACTAAATGCTTGTGTTATGGATACTAGATAACGATGATATCGATAAATATCGATGACTGAAAACTTTGTGCCAGGTATGGCAATAGGTTCGCCACCTATTCCATTTGGGACGTAAACATAACGGCGAGACGAGGCTTAAAAGCCGCTGCCTACACCTTTGGGTAACAAAAGGCGTGAAGTTATGTTATGATATGTTATTTTTTCACAATTTGCGATTAACATATATGAAGTGTTTATTTGAACTGTTATATTATAACAGTGACCAGACATGGTCAGTTTTAGAGAAATACAATTTATTCTATTTCTACATTCACAAGAAATCTAAAAACTTCTTATATGTTGATCTTAAATTGTGAATATTTAATAAATACTAATTCTCAGATTATATACTTTAAATGATTTTGGCATTCTTATAGCATACAAATAATAATGTATGTATAAGTGTATAATTTTTAGATATAAATACTCAAAAGTAAAATTAACGTGGTTGAAATAGGAACAAATTTTTCACTCAAACGCGACTAATTTTAACTAACATTTATTCTAATAAAATAAATATATTATAATTACACGCTTCTATACTATATTATCAATAAAAAGTATTTGTTTTACAAGCAATCTCATTTTATTTTATTATGATAATAAGCTATACTTTTTTCACGTGTAAAATTGCGATAGTTGCAAAAAAAAATTATAAAAATCTGGTTCAAAATTTATTATAATTTTATTTTATAAGATATTGCGAGGTCCTCCTTGTAATCATGAACTTAAAAAATTGCTACGTCGACTTACGTACGTATTATGATAACTTGAATTATATTTGCTTCAAAATTTATCTTTACAATTTCAATTTTGTTTACATCTCGCTACGGAGCTACGTCGTAGATGTGTGCTACGCGCCCTCTAGGCGAGTAACGAGTCACAATCAAAAAACTGTTTTGTTTACTCTAAAGAGCTAGACGTTTGGGAAAACAAACAGGAACATTAAAATATAATACATATAAGAAGATTCTAAAATGGTATTCCTACCCTGTAAGTATGCTAACAAGAAATATTAGAATATTTTGCACAGAGCAAAAAACTTATCAGCGATGTGAGTGTATGGGTTCCATAGAAATAGAAAGGTAAATTTCCAGACACGCATTGCGTTTTAACCATATTTTGAAACTTAGGAACGATATTAATATATAGCTATATAGAAGACCGACTTGCTGCCCGCCCGCTTTTCCTGTAAAAAAATCTGTTATATCAATAATAAGATTAAAATAATTTAAAGAAAAAAACTTTTTTAAAGAAGCTTTTATTTAAACGCTCTAAAAAGAATAAAATAATTTTAACCTTATACATTTTAACTATCAACTTATAACCTTATTATATACAATTTATGTGATAATAAAAGCTTGTCGCTATGTTTAATTACCTATCAGTGGCTATCCATAACCATCTAGAAATATTTTTTTAGATTTAATGATTACTGTGACGGATCGCATTATCCAAATATATTTTTTTGGTTTATAACATATATATGGACACCCGAACACATATAGTGGTACAGTTCCGTAGCCGGCCCTTTCCATGGGAAATGGAAGGGGTCGGAATTGGGATGGGAAGAGGAGGGGGGAAGGGTTGGGTTGAAGATAGCGACAAGCTTTTATTATCACATAAATTGTATATAATAAGGTTATAAGTTGATAGTTAAAATGTATAAGGTTAAAATTATTTTATTCTTTTTAGAGCGTTTAAATAAAAGCTTCTTTAAAAAAGTTTTTTTCTTTAAATTATTTTCAAGTTTTTAGTTATCGATGAGTAAGTTTCACAGTCTCTTCATCTCATTCAAAGCATCATTGTTACAGGGTCATTTGCCAGTTAATTTCGAACAGTCCAACTCTTCAATGAGGAGACCTCCTAAAGTCTTTTCTCTACTTAAGGCCGCGTATGCTTGACCAGCAGCAAAGAGTTTCGAGCCTAAGTAAACAAATTTTTTTGTTACATATTTGTTGATTTTGCAACTTAATTTTGTTATGTGGGACTGTTGTTTAATAACAAAAATGTTTAACTACTTGTGATGTGTAACGCCATCTGTTGTTTTAATCAGTACTTTATACTTGCTGACCTGAGTGTAACATAGGAGTGAGTTGTAATAAAAGTTATAGTTCGTTCCCACCATCCACTGTGTTTAATTCTAATAATACCTATAACACCATTAAAATCCGTTAGTGAAGCAATCATGTTAAAGTTATTAAATCCTGTCCAATTTACGTCGGTATCCTGAAAGGGCATGGCATTACACCGGTCGAACCGGCCCATTCATGCAGCAGATTGCGTGGCTGACCACAATTAAAACACTGTTAACTATTAAAACATAGGTCAACGGAAAGCCGTCGACTGTGATGGACTACCGCCTCAGCCGTAAAGTGGTCGTAAGGTTATCAATGTTAGCACTAACTCATTTTGATTATAAATTTGGACGCGCCGCTTAACCCTGTATCTTGACATGGTGATTTGGCATCAGTGACTGAATAGTAAACAACAGATTGACTGACACTGCCCAAACAAGCAGGCCACTAGTATCTAGCCGCTCATATTGAAAACCCTATGATATATATAATATTTATACACAATCTAATTTGTTTATAACATTAATTAATAACATAACATAGCTCGACTCCTTTTTCTACCCGAAGGTGTAGGCAGCATCTATTAAGCCTCGACTCGCCGCTATGTTTACGTCTTATCTTATCGTATTATTTTATCTTTAAGGGAGTAGGATATAGGATATGGGAGTAGGAAGGGATGGGGAAGGGGAGTAGGCCTCCGGGTACCTCTCTCACCTAAAGAAACACGCCGTGAGCTGGTTGTGGTATTTCACCGGTCGAGCCATCCCATTCATACAGTGAATTGCTGGGCTCTACCACTGTTGCCATACAGCGAGCACAAAGTGGTCAGTCAAAAATATTTATCACACATGACTTTCGAGAGAAATTTCGAAAGACATTGGTGTGAGGCCAAATTCGAACCCAAGACTTCCTGATTCAGAAGCGGGCTAGTTTACTGAACCACCGAGACATAGTTTTTGAAGTTCTCATATAACTCTTTAATGAAAGGGCCATTTGATACGCATATAGTAGAAACGCAAATACTTATTCCACTATATTGGATTTAGAATGACGTCACATTATTTTTCGAGCTACTATTAACAAGCCCTTTCATTTGATACCCATATTGTAGAAATGCATTAAAAAAAACTGTTCCTCTATCTTGGATTATCCGCTATATTGGATTTAGAATGACGTCACATTATTTTTTTAGTTTTCCCAATGAGCCCTTTCATTTGATACCCATATTGTACGAAAGCTTAAAATATATATTCCTTCATCTTGGATATTCCACCATATTGGATTTAGAATGACGTCATATTATATTTTGAGTTACACTCAACAAACCCTTTCATTTGATACCCATATTGCAGAAATGCATTAAAAATATCCATTCCGCCATCTTGGGTCGTCCACCATATTGGATATAAAATAATGTCATACATTATATCATGCATTGTCATCCAAAGTAAACGTGTATACAAAATTTCAGCTCAATCGGTTGAAGGTATCTACTTCAAAATTGAGTTACAAGATTCCACCGAACATACATACTTACATACATACATACATACATACATACATACAGTGCAAGGTAAATAAAAGCTTATAATAACAGTCTCTTGTAATATTTATTTATGTAAAATATAAATATACACTCTGAAGTAAAACCTTTAAGTAATCGACACAACTCTAATAAAGCCTGTGCCAATAAATAACTTAAACGTCGATGCTTTTAAGCAATAATAGATTTAAAAGCTTAGTGATTTGAATAAATAATAAATTCCAGAGAGTGACTATATTGAAGGAACTGTGATCACTATTCAAAATGATTAACGAACATTTTACCACATGAAATTTCAAAAGACTGACTGTGATTGGAAAATGTAGCAGTATTCAAATCTTAGCAGACCAAGGACTGTATGGTATATCTAAACTCATACTAAACTTATTACCTACTCGATCTTATTTATTTAAAAGCGATATTGTTGATTCAGTTTATTTTAATAATATATCAAGTCTAACAATTATTATCTCTCTATTATCTTACATCAATCAAAGGTCTTTGTCGAAAAACTGCATTATGTGTATGAAATTTAAATTATACCAGATTCTTCAAGGGGCTTAGGATATTTCTCTTTTTTTTTTATGGAACAGGAGGGCAAACGAGCTGGCGTGTCACCTGATGGTAAGCAACCAACGCCGCCCATGGACACCAGCAACACATTTAGTGTTACTGTTGCGTTGCCGACCTTTAAGGGATAGGGGATAGGAAAGGATGGGGAAGGGGGGTGGGCCTCCGAATACCTCTCTCACCGAACGAAACGCGGCATGAGCCACTTTACGTCGGTCTTCTGAGAGGTCGTGGTATTTCACCGGTCGAGCCAGCCCATTCATGCAGCGAACTGCTTGGCTCTACCACTGTTTCAAGAAAATGTTCCAGCATTTTGTACATGACCATATAAGATATATTTTACTGGATTCTGAACTTTGTTACTATATATAGAAAGACGAAGGGTAGCTCTGGAAAAGTGACAAACGACTCAGCGGCTGTCTCAGAGTTCCGTCGACTCAGATTGACGATAGTAAATTCTTGCGGTTTTTATTAACTTGAACATTTAAATCTAATATATAAAATTCTCGTGTCAAAGTTTTCGTTCCCATACTCCTCCAAAACGGCTTGACCGATGTTCATGAAATTTTGTGTGCATATCGTAAGTCTGAAAATAGGACAACATCTATTTTTTATCCCCCTAAATCACCCCTCAATTAGGTATTTGAAAAAAAAAATATTGATTTTTTTTTATGTATTTTAAAACTTTATTATTAATAATATTGATATTTAATGCAAAAACTTCAAAAAATTATTTAATCAATTAATTATAAACAATTAAAAATTGATGAAATTTAAATAAAAATCACGTGACTATAAACGCGCCATGATTGGTCACTATAGTTGTGACGTCATAATGTTATAGCTATTTAATAACAGTACAGCGTTTACGGCTAATACTCATGTCTAGACAATAATATTGAAAATTTATTGCTAAAATACGAGTTGTTAGTTGATTTAAATTAGTTATGTGTGATAAAGGATTTATTAAGGCAAAGTCTGATAATATTCCTGATGTTGATATATTTATGATCACCGATTTTTTAAGAAATGACGTTCGACGACGACGACGACGACGTTTCTTGAGAAAGAATTAAGAGTAAAAATAACGCGTCCGGGGATGTATCTTGTACCTAGTTATCCGATTTTTGCAGCATCTCCTGATGGAATGACAAGCAATGCCATTGTTGAAGTAAAATGTCCCACCAGTCATAAATCATTGGATATTTTTCTAGCAAAAGGTAAAGTCAGCTTGAAGTGTAATGCCCAAATGCAACTACAAATGTTATTGACTGGTAAAAAATAAAGTATCTTTTGTGTTGCTGATCCACATTTTGAAGAAAATAAAACTATTTACATTAAAAAATTTATTTACTGAACTTTCCTTAAATATATAATAATTATTTGATTTGTATACTTAGATAAATAATAATTAATAAAAATGGTATTAAGAAATACTTACATCGAAATGATCTTCACAACAAAAAAAATTCGATTTTGTTTGGGGATTATCACGGTGCACTGCTTGAAACCATTTATTTCGACATTTGTCATCTTGGGGAACATTTAAAAACATTTTATCAGGAGTTGCCTTTGTAGTATTCGTACATAATGGTACAAAACAAGAAGGATAACTTTTTTGAGGTTCGACATTTTTAATATAAATTTAAATATTTAATAATGACAACAAAATTAAATAGATCAAAACACTGTATTTATTATTTTTCTATCAACTGCAATGAGTGAAAACTAACATTAAGACGTCACACGCGCTCGGGTTTGTTCGGGAGTTGTCGGCGTGTCTTCGGTACTGGATTCAAAAATTTATTTTTATTTTGAAATAACTTTTGAATTATTGCGAAAAAAAAAAAAAAAAAATGTTTTGTTATAAAACTAATATATAATCTTTCAATTTATCACAAAAAAATTTTTTTTTCAAATACCCAATTGTTTTTTTTTAATTTTTCGATATATTTCTGTTACTTATTTTTTTTATTAAACGGGATACAAAAATACATACAACCCTAAATTTTCAACCCCCTACAATCAACCCCCCAATTTTGTATATTTTATTTTTCGGCAAGACAACGCTTGCCGCGTCAGCTAGTATATTATAACACTGCACATGCATGATTTGAAACTTACGACAATAGCTATGTTATTATAATTTAAGATAAAATATTTATTTTAACGGAAAATATGTTTTTCATATACAAGTAAACAACTCAGTTGTGACTTTAGATACTAGAGAAAATATTTTTACATTTTCTTTTTGATAAAATAAGGCAATAAATTTACTATGTTTAGCTTTGACTCAGTATAATATCCAATTGTAATCTCTATGAGATACGAATCCAATAAGTATTATGTGTGTTAAAATAAAGATACCTTTGATATTAAATAACTAATTAAACCTTTATATAATATACGTAGACTAAGAGTTAAGTCCAAAATTTAAGTCTATATCTACATGATGCCTTTAAGTAACACGCTTATTTCATCCAGACAGACAAACCTCAATAATGGAAACCTCCTGTAAATAAAGTGATGCTGCATTCAAACCACGATTTTTCATGTAACTTTGCGATATTTTTATGCCTGAATATAATAAAAGGTTGAAAAAGGTCGCAAACAGTATTATTTCCGCGAGAAACATAATCATTTCATAACTGTACTAGTCTCTCCGCTGACCCGTATTCATAGCCGAGACGAATTATGATGTAAAATATGTATGTTTTTATTCGGATATTAAATCTTTGAAACTAAGCTACGGATTTTGATGTGGTCTTTTTATAGTAGATAAAGGGCGTCAACAGGCGTCAACAGCCTGTATAATGTAGTAAAGAAAAATTGATAATTTTTGAGATTTAGCACTTTAATGTGAAACGCTGGCTGAACCTTAAGTGATGAATCAAAACAATGTACTATATTATTATACACCTTTAATAGGTTTACAAAAAAAACCGCGATGATGTAAGCCTATCTCTTAGGGATAACCCACAATGACCGTTTCTTCTTTTTGCTTCTGAGACGAAACAAAGTTCGCTGTGGCAACTAATATAGCTTATCATTGAGTTCGACATCTTTTCAAAACTACTTACAACATGACCTCTTTCAATATTACTTCAAAGGTAATATAAAGTCATTAAAATTAAAAAGTACCCGGGTGGTAAGCGACGAGCGCCGAACATGGACTTTGCAACACCAAGACAATCACGGATGCTGACCTTTTAAACAAGAAGGGAAAAAGAGACGGTCATCTCCATCTCTCTAATCAAACGAACAATTTGCTGAGAAGACAGACGAGGATATTTTATTGATCGAGCCGGCGCATTTACACAGCAAACTACGCTAACCACTATCACTACCCGGCTCTAACACTGACAAAAGTACTACTATTTTTTCCTTTACTAATTTATTTTCTCAACAGTCTCGGTGGTCCAGTAGTCAAGAACACGGCTTCTGATCCAGAGGTCCGGGTTCAAATCCTGACACTGGCTGACACCAATGACTTCTCGAAATTGTTTTTGGAAGTTAAGTGTGATAAATATCGATGACTGAAAACTTTGTGCCCGGTATGGCAATAGGTTCGCCACCTATTCCATTTGGGACGTAAACATAACGGCGAAACGAGGCTTAACAGCTGCTGCCTACACATTCGGGTAACAAAGGCGTGAAGTTATGTTATGTGATGTTAATTTATTTTAGTTTTTGCTTATGGTTTTTACAGCTGTAATATTACGTTGTTTATAAATGAATTATGATTAATGTTGTCAGCCGTCATTGTCAGAAGAGAAATTGTTAAGTGAAACGTAAAAGTTGTTCATTAGTTTGCATAATAATTAAATTTTTCCGACAATTTGCTGCAAAGAAACATGAATTTGATAATGTTTTTTTTTTTGTTTTAAATGTTCAGATTTATTAACATATCGGCATGTTTCGCTGTTTTACTAATGTACTGCAGAGCAAAGGTCAGTGATTTTGGCCAGTAACCCGGAAATATAATTTTAGCCGTCTAAAAACTTGACGTTCTCATTAAAACAATAAGGCGCATAAAATCAACGAAAGAACCAAAACATTCAGCACTACGTTTCCAAGTAAACCCGGTTCACTTGTGTTGTATGAACTGTTTTTCAAAAATATAGAGAATTTGAGGGCTCTACTTCTACATTCTTTATTCCTACATTATTGTTTATACTGACAGACTTTTAAACAGCATTCGTTTTTTTTTTAACTTCGAGCCTTTTTGTAACTTTGCATGTAGACAGGGACTCTTAGAACTCAATTCGAGGAATTTGATCGTCTCTAATGAAATGGGCGACGTTACCTATTGCCGTATACTGGCCATAATATTGTCAGTCTTTCATATTAATGATATATAACTTCCGAAAACAATTGCGAGAAGTCATCAATTTCAGCCCGAGTTTACTCCTACGACTTACCAGAAAATATGAGCCAAGATCTTTTAACCCTTTCACTATTAGCCAACTTCCTGTACCACATAGACGATGTTAAATGTCTGCCATTGCGTTCAGTAGATATAAAGTTATTTAAGAGTCTCTATCTATGTACCCCCAAGACTACAACACCGAGAGCATATAATTATACATACATACATAAGCTCACGCCTGTATCCCATAGGGGTAGGCAGAGACTTTGGTTCTCTACAAGCTACGATCCTGACACACATTTTTCTCCCCATCCACAGTAATACATCTCGTCATGCAATCACATCAGTTTCGGGTAAGTTTAAGTTTAAGCATTTTGATTTATTTGGTCCTGGTAGCTCCATCTTGGTCTCCCGATCCCGATCCAGCCACTCACATTCGCTTCATATACTCTTTTAGTCAGTCGGCTTTCAATCATTATTGCAACAGGACCAAACAATTTGAATATACTTTTCTCCACCTTGGTCACCACATCATACTTCAACTTGCATTTCTCCGTCATCACGTTATTTTTAAATCGACCCGCAACTGTGATTCCACACATTCTTCTCAGAGAACGCATTTACACTGCATTTACCTGACTTTCATCCTTCGCCTGCCACACCCAACACTAACTTCCGTATGTTAGAGTTGGTACCAATACACCACTGTGATATAATTTTATTATACATATTAAATGAGAAATAGAAACATATGTGAACAATAAACAAGACAACATTAGCATTTGTCTTATAAGAAAACAAAAATATTAGTATTAGTTATAGTAAATTTCAAAACAAACAAGCTGAATTACAGCTGTATTTCTCTTGATTGCTGAAAACAATTTTGTATTGTGTTGATAACATTTTCAAAGGAGCCTCCATTGTCCCCGGGGGATTACGGAGATATGATGACAACGAAGTTGATAAAATGTAATCTATTTTTGCGGCTCAATTCTCGACACGTTCCTTATTGGAATTATCGGTATTTTTATTTTTCTATTTTCAATTATTGATTTCATAAAAACAATGTTAGTGGTTGACAATATTTTGTGATTTCACCCCTTTAACACGAAAATATAGGTGAATATTGGCGAAATTAATACATTCTTAAGTGAAAACGTGATGGTTTTTCAGAATTCTAAAGAGGCTGTTAAGCCTCGACTCGCCATTATGTTTACGTCCCAAACGGAATAGGTGGTGAACCTATTGCCATACCGTGTATAAAGTTTTCAGTCATCGATCACACATGACTTACGAAATTAATTTCGAAAAGTCATTGGTGTGAGCCAGCATTCGAAGATTAGGATTAGATAGGATAAGATTAGAATAAAAAAAATAATGAAATAAAAGTTATTTTAAAGCCTCCACTACAATTCCGCCCACCCGAGCACAAATATTTGTGATAAAAAAAATGAATATTTGTGTGGCGTCTGGGTGTTATTCTATGTATTATAAGTATGTATTTACAAAATAAAACTATATATGTGTTAATATCCGTCATCTAGTATCCATAACACAAGCATTTAGTTGCTTAGCTTGAAACTAGAGGGCGCTGTGTGTATTGTGCCCAAGATATATTGGAGTTGTAGCCAAAAAATTTTACACGCATAAAAAGTATACGAGTTGGTTGCGTCCCTTTAGAAGTAGATGATGAAATTTATAACACAATCAAAATCGTAATAAATTAAACGTATGTTATATAAAGTTTAATCCCGGCACACAGTTAATCCCAGTCAAAGTATTATCACTTTGTTGTAAAAGGGGTTCCAGGGTTTCACATATTGCAAGCATAATGAATTAAATTAGGACACACAAATAACCTTGTCACAAAATTACAAATTTAAGACTAAAAGGACGTAAGAGTGAGATAGAAATTATGAAGCTTTTTAGGGATTTAATATTTCTATGTGGAAGGGGACAATCTGGTCACCTGGTAGTAAGTGACCAGTACTGCCCAAGACACAACACTTCTTCGCGTCGCATTTGAATTGTGCGACCTTTATGGAAGAATAAGTTTAAGTGGTTCTAAAATAAAATTAAACAAACATTTTTGTTTTTAGAAAATGTAATTTATTAATTTAATTATTATATTATTTGCTTTTAATTTCTTTTCTGCAAATTATTTTTTATCTTACAAGACAACATCTGTTAGGTCTACACTCATAACTTCTGAATTCAATTCCACAAAATCACTGTTGGTATACTACTCGGTTTCAAGCCTGATTTTTTAGTACAGAAGTAAAATTTTAAATAACTACACCACAAACCACTATTATTGTTAAAAGAAATATACATCAAAAATTAATCCCGAACTTGTAAGAAATATTGTAACAATTTAATTGCTCTTCCAAAGTAGATAGGTATGTAGGTTCGATCACATAGACTGATCGAAAATAGGGCAGTCAAAATTAATGAGGGAAATACGTGTTACGTCCGAAACTGTGCGTGATGGATCGGCACCTTGTAATAGTTGAACTAACGGTTCCCAAAATTTGTTACAGGAAAGTTCATTGGAGACTGTAAAAAAATTGCCTTATTTTTTTTATGGGATAGGAGAGAAAACGAGCAGGCGTGTCACCTGATGGTAAGCAACCAACGCCGCCCATGGACACCAGCAACACATATAGTGTTACTGTTGCATTGCCGACCTTTAAGGGATAATGAATAGGAAAGGATGGGGAAGGGAGGTGGGCCTCCGGGTACGTCTCTCACCGAACGAAACGCGGCATGAGCCACTTTACGTCGATCTTCTGAGAGGTCGTGGTATTTCACCGGTCGAGCCGGCCGATTCATGCAGCGAACTGCTTGGCTCTACCACTGCCTAAGTGCACTCTCATCACCAAGTGGGATAGAATACGTTTATTGATGATCAAATACCATGAATCCATGTCCGCATGACCAATGATCCGGATGATGATGATGATGATGATGATGAAGGAGCGTGTATGACTAGAGTTGTGATAATCAAAGAAGCGAGTGAATTGTGTAAAAACCGTGACTGTTTGCATTCTCCTGTGAGCGATTTTTAATGTGTACTTATTTTTTCTCGAGCAGAAAAGGTCGATGACAAGCTATGTGATATTTCAAAGATATCTCATATTCGCCAGAGCTGTGTGTGACGTCTTCGACTCCTAGATACATCCCATTTTGCATTGAATATCTGATTAGTCAATATTGTGTCGTCCATTTTTCCTCCATGTCTGAACCATCAATACCTTTCTTAATTTTACAACGACACTCTCTTTCAATCCAACCTCCTTCCTTATAACCTTGATTTCAACAATTTTATTGATTTAAAACCACATCAGAATTGTTATAAAAAAATTCGCGTGGAGTCTCTCCGCGCTATGGAAGTAAAACTTTGTAACAAACATACATTTATAACACGCTTAATTTAAAAAGAGCACATCTTACTTACATTACGACGGGCCTCGTGGTGCATTGGTAAAATCGAATGTAGAACGGAGATTGGCGGATTCAATCCCCACTTGAGTATAAATCTTAATATGGGTCTGAGTAGAATTTGGTAATTACTCCTCTATTTAAGAAGATACCCCATATTCAACGTCGTATTGTTCTTTGATTTAGGTACTCCCCCAAGCTCAAGCCCATTCAACCCATATTGTAAAAATGCATTAAAATACTTATTCCGCAATATTGGATTTAGGATGACGTCACATTTTTCAACATACTATCGAAAAGCCCTTTTATTTGATACACAAAAAAAGCATTAAAACTAGCTGTGAATGAGAGCTATTGGTATTTCCCGGGCGAGCCAGCTCATTTATGCAGCGGACTGCTTGGCTCCTCGTGTTTAAAAACTTAAAAAATGAGTTGTGAGATCAAGAACTACGTAATACATAATAAGTAATATTTATTACATTCATAATTTAAACCTACATACTACATTGCAAAATGAAAAATTCGATCCATGCGGTTCGAATAAGAATATCGACGTAAAGTTGCTCGTGCCGCTTTTCGTTCGGTGAGGGAGGTATCCAAAGGTCCGAGCCCCTTTCCCTCCTACTCTCTTAAAGGAGCGCAACGCACCACAGTGTTCATGGGCGGTGTCAAATTGCTTACCATCAGGTAACCCACTTACTCGTTTGCCCTCCTATCCCATAAAAAACTTATATAAATGTTTCTTTTTATAAGATTAGTTAACCATGAGTATAAACCATGAGTGATGATTGAAGTCAGTTTATCATTAAATTATCCTTCAAATATATTAATACTTGAAAATTAATTCTCATAAAAATTATAAATGAAAATTATACATCAAGTTACTTGATAAATAACATAGTTTTATGTAATATATAAAGAAAACTGTAAATAGCTAATGTTGTTTAGGTATGCTTTGCAATATTTTAAATGTGATGAATTAAAAAAAGAAAATACAGTTTATAAGTTTATAATTACCAAAATATTCGTAAGTACATCCAGTAACAAGTAATATATTTGTTCAAATCACGACTAATTTTGGTTTAAGCAAAAGCTCTTTGTCGTATTGTCTTTCACAGAGTAAAATTAATTCATCGTCACTCGTTATGCACTATTTTTTTACGTTCATAAGCTTTACTACAGAACAAAGTACTCCTAAACCAATTTACACTTTACAGTTGGAGTATATAGTTGAATATATTTAATAAAAACAAACAAATAGAGCAGAGTACCGAACTGTCACGATTATTTACTAATAATATGTTTTTACGTTTTCGGTCATAGAGGTCGCGCTTCGCATACGTCAACTTATTAAATCGCGCTATGGTTTCACTACCGTAGGGTTTATATATGATTGACATTCCAAATCAATTAGTACCTCCACTTGCCACTAGATGTCTGTGTACTATTATAATTCAAGCTTAACAAATTGAAAAGTTAGCTTCATATGTACTTCGATGTTTTAAAGTAATACTTAATATTAATATATATTGCCCCGCGAGGGCCGCAAGGGGGCGTTAAAAGCGTTAAACGCTCTTGCACGAGACATTAGAAGTTTTACTTCAAAAAAACTACATACAGGTCGAAACGCTATGTCGTAAGCAGACGGGAGCTAAAAGAATTTCGAATTTCGCTTGTCATGATCGAACAGCGTGGAATTTGTAATACTGCCGAGTGTGACCGGTGGGTATTCCATGTCATCGGGCTGGTAGAACAAGAGAGAAAATAAAATCACTTGATCAGACATAGAGAATCACCCTGCCCTCTGATATTTGTACTTTCACATACAAATTGTAAACATTTGAAATATATTCCAAAGAATTTATGAACAAGTTTCAATATATAATGAATATTCTTAGTAAGTATAAATAAGTAAGCAACAAGGATGTTACTTCTTATTGCTTACTAATGCGTCTTCTTCTTGATCGAGGATTCTTGAGTTCGAAAAAGTTATAATATATCTTTCAAGACCTTTTTTTAACTAACTATTCAACAGCCTAGGCTATAATGCGCTTGTGACCGTGTTTCAAACAGTGTCACCAGCGAGTGAACGTGCTGAAAAGGAACTCTCCAGTGATTTTAGCCGGTATAGAATCAAATTTGGAGGTTGGAAGCGTACGTAGGTCCAGTACCAGCTTATCCAACCTGGTGGTTTCTCTTTTAAAAGTTCGCACTTGGTTTATAGTTATATACGATGAATATACACAACCTACTGCGTGATGGGGTGATAAATAGAAAAATATCTTACTTTATAGGAATTTGCTTAAGGACGTAAAGCCTACAAAATTGAAATTAGTCACGCCTTCTCCAATTTTCGATGAAATAATTTATGAAATGTTGATGATGATGTTCTAAAAATATACACCAGGTTGAATCCTCTAAGATAGTAGATTAGCAAGGTCTATATGAATATGTTACTAATATTTCACAGTAAATGAAATGAAAAAAAATGCTAAATTATTTAATACTTATTAGCATTTGTAAAAAATCTGAATTGTAAAATTCAAAGGATATAGTATAACCCGTTACTTTCATAACTCCAAACCAGTTACCTCGCGGGGTAGCCACAGAGAACAGAGCGCCATAAAGCACGAATCTCATACACCTTACTCACTTCTTCGACTTTTATAAATTGTATCATACATGTTAGACGGATATTATGGCTCCCGAAATTACCTTTGGCCAGGACATGTTCAAGTTAGTAAACATTTTTTTTTAAATCTTCAATTCTTACATCCTTCTTACATGTCCTTTCCAGCAAAATGCCTCTCTGCCTCTCCTTGGATACGGAGTGCGTAGAGATTCGAGTATTGAACATTGTTGATTAATACATTGAAATAAATAAAAAGAATATTTTATGTTTCGAATATTTCGTCACTTTAAAACAATAGTATTTTTATATTTATTTCTAAGACTTTAGCGAATCACATTCATAACATTAAAAGAACTTTTAGGATTATATCGCGTTTATTTATTACTTATTTTTATTTATTTCCCGACGTTTCGAACTCTTTACAGAGATCATTTTCACGAGTGATGAACAAAAAGATGGTAGTTGTTCAAAAGCTATTTTCATTGAGACAGAGAGCACCCACTTTTGGAAATAAAAATTAAAAAGTTGATGTTAAAAATATGATTTTTACTATTGGTAACCCACATGAGACCATATTTTTACATAACGTAGCATAAAATAACTTCACGCCTTTTTCTACCTGAATGTGTAGGCAATGGCTGTTAAGCCTCGCCTCGCCGTTGTGTTTACGTCCCAAATAGTGGCGAGCAATTGGTGACAAACCTATTGCCATACCGGGCACAAAGTTTTTAGTCAGTCGATATTTATCACATAACCTTCGAACCACCACGACTCACTGGACCACTGAGACTATGATAGTATTTTTACTTAGATACAAATGCAAAGTATCAATCCAACAAGGTACAAGGAAAGTTACTAAGGTTTTTTTGTAATATAATATTCATAATTACAAATAATAATGTTTTATCAAAATAATAAATGGAGATTTGAAAGTCAAAAGTACCATTACCGCCAGTGGAACTCGCTCTGTTGCGAGACAAGAGTGAACATTATTCAGTAAACAACCGGAATATATTCGCTCCAATTGAATTCACAACAAGAATTTTGTGGGGTTGAAATTAAATTGTGGTTGGGATAATTCCAGCAATCGTAATTACTTAGTTACAAATTTGCTAAAAATAATTTAATCAGTGTTAGTTTAAAACTAAAATACAGAAGATCTTTTTATTACATTTATTAAATTTATATTTGGTGACCGGCAGTACCGTAGTAAATGTCATCTTACTTTTTTCCATGGATGTGGTAAGATTTGGCCAAAGGCACGGACCTGGAGTAGACCATCTCTCGAATCATAAGTCCTGAATGGACAAATGGTTTTTCTTCCTTTTTTCTTCTTTCTAAAAATTAACCTTAATAACATAACACATAACAAACTTCACGCTTTTTTCTACCCGAAGCTGAAGGCAGCGAATGTTAAGGTTCGGCTTGCAGTTATATTTTTGAATAGATGACGAACTTATTGCCATACGCCGGGCACATGGTCAGGCATCGATATACATTACACGTAACTTTCGAAAAGAATTTCGAAAAATCATTGGTGTGCGGATTCGAAAATACGACTTCTTGATTTAGAAGCAAATCTCAAAGCAAAGCAATGCTTAATAAATGACTTTTCGAAATTGTTTTCGGAAGTTAAGTGTCGTAAATATCGATGACTGAAAACTTTGTGCCCGGTATGGCAATAGGTTCACTATTTCATTTGGGACATAAACATAACGGCGAGACGAGGCTTAACAGCCGCTGCCTACACCTTCGGGTAACAAAAGGCGTGAAGTTATGTTTATATGTTAGAGATCGATGCTTGACAAAATTTCGTTGAATGTATGAATGAATTAGCACATGTGATTATCACTGCCTACGTCTTCAGATAATGCAGATATTCATCAAAAACTAAGCTTTTCTTTTATTTGGTATTAAATGATGTTGTTACTTTGGTAGTAATCATTTTATTTTTTAATATTAATGTAAGTACGTACCACACTTATATGTCAATTAGAAAAGCTAATCAAATATTCAAACAATTTGAGAAATTTCCTCCAAAAGTTTAGTGGTGTTTCCGAAGTTTACCCTCGTTTGAAGTTGATATGATAATTATTAAGAATGAAGAATAAAAGATCAAATTCCAAATTTGATCAAGTAGGTGCATACATTAAATTTGGTTAGATAAATAATTCAGAGAATGGATAGCAATAAACGAGGAAACCAGATACATTGAGTTTTTTTTTTCAAATTAATAAAGGAACAAAACAAATTTTAGTCCTCTTATTAACACAGGTCAGCGGTGAATCACAATTGTTGTAGACAACTCATAACAAACTTGCCATAAATTATATTGAACTATAAATATTTGATAAGAACAATATAGACCATTTATTTACTACGGGCCTCGAGGCGCATTGGTAAAACTACCGGCTGCAGCAATGAGGTCGGGGGTTCAATTCCCACCCGACCACAAATATTTGTGACAAACATGAATATTTGTGTGGCGTCTGGGTGTTTTTCTATGTATTATAAGTATGTATTTACAAAAGAAAAGTATTTAATGTATTATTATCAGCGGATAATAATACATTATATACTTTTCTTTTGTGTCTTTTCATTATATACTTTTCTTTTAGCTTGTGTTATGGATACTAGATAGCGATCTAGTATCCATAACACAAGCATTTAGTAGCTTAGCTTGGAACTAAAGGGCGCTGTGTGTATTGTGTCCAAGATATTATTATTATATTACAACTATCACAAGATTTACACAGAAATGGCTACGAAATCTGAATTTTATTATAAGGAGACAATAACTTAATGAAAGTATAAAAATTAACAATCTTTCCCAAAGTTGTAACAAGTTTTATAACTCTGCCCTCCACAAACAATGACAGACGTTCCGTGACAACAATGACAAATAAGCGGTTGTCATAAATTTTGTCTTTTTAGCTTATCTTGTTTATTAAATATGAAACCGGCTCACAATTATTATAAATAATACCGTATAAAATTACCAAACCAACTTACGGCGTTCTACTAAAATGTTGAAAATTAATAATATTTTTTTCCTGGAAGTCCTTTTGGTAGCGCCAAAGTTGAGCAAGCCACTACTAAATCAAGAAGTGGTGTATGGCATCAGGATCAACCACCTATTCCATTTGGAAAATAAAAACTTAACGAGTCGAAATTTAACAGACGCTATCTAAACCTTCGAGAAGATAAGGTGAGAAATAATAAAAAGTAAGGGTTTTTTTGTAATAAACTCGAAAATTTGACGTAATTCTAAATCAAATATGGCAAAATATCTATACTTATATTATAAAGCGGAAGAGTTTGTTTGTTTGTTTGTTTGTTTGTTTGTTTGTTTGTTTGTTTGAACGCGCTAATCTCAGAAACCACCGATCCGATTTCAAAAATTCTTTCACTGGTGTATAGTCCATTTATCGAGGAAGGCTTTAGGCTATATTATATTTTCAAATAAATTAGGGATCCTTACTATAAGTTCAATAATGTAACCCAAGGTGTAAGAAAAAGACCCGAAAAAAATTCTTAAATCGCGAACGCTGCAAAAACTATTGATTATAGAACAAAACAATGTACTACACTTTTACAGAACATATAATTGTCGACAGAAAAGTCCGCGACGCCATATGTCTAACTATTGTAGTTATCGCACAATAAGTGTTTTTTGAATTTTTAAAAATAATTATAATGAGGTCGTTTTAAAAGTTCTTTATTTTGTACTTTGGTATTAACTCAAAATAAATTACTTCAATATAAAGATAGATTCAATACTTTTGTAGAACTTTTTGAATGATTCAATTCGGACATTTAATTCAAAAGATATCGCAAAATACAAAATGTAAGTATACGTTTCTTAGGCAAATATTCCGCGCACACATATATGTTCGGGAGACCCGCACGACTCGGTCATGAGCGCCGCTCATAGCTGGCAGGTAATTTTTTTTTTAAATTTCTTAGACTTTTTTTTTCTTTTTGTCCTAATGAGTTTGTAGTATTTAATCGTCTTAGGTATTTGTATATTTATTTTGTAATAATTAATAGGCAATGTGAACCTGTAACATCTGTGACCCCGTGTCTATTTAGACACATTAGATTAGAATTTGATCTATTTTTAAGAGTATAATAAACGGGTATGTATTATAAGTATGTATTTACAAAAGAAAAGTATATATGTATTAATATCCGTTATCTAGTATCCATAACACAAGCATTTAGTTGCAAAATCTTGAGATCGGTCAACTTTTATGATAACGCGCTAGTATGAGTTGAGGTTTTACCTATTAAAAATAATGAAAGTATAAGTCGGTCATCAAAGTATGAGTATACACAATTTAAGAAATAACTTTGCTAGTGTGAATTTGGCAAATCACTTAGTTTGGTTAAAAGAACCATTTTTTACTTTTTCATTTTACTTTGTATTACTACTAACCTACTATTGTGTCCTAAAATTCGTTGTCAACTTTAGCGTGGTCCCTTGTTGCTTATTAATTTGGTACCATCACCCAAAGTTAAGCTTTTAACTACAGTGAATTTGTGCACCGCACGGTTTGTCAGGACAGATTACAGAGTGTACAGATGCTGTGCCGTTCATGTTCAACGTATAGTGAGATATTACTAGTTCTACTTTAGTAAATCCTTCTTTCTATATTTGTCTTCAAATTTTTTTTTAATTTAAGACTTTTTGGTCTTAAATTAAAAAAAAAATTAGTTTAAAGAAATAATGCTACCATACAGTTATTTTACGTGGTGGTAAGTGACCAGCTTATGGACATCTATACCTGAGAGGATCACAGTTGCGTTGCGAACCTTTTATTACAAATTTCGATTTCTTTATAAAAATCTTTAAAAAAAACATAAACATAGTTTCACGCCTTTTGTTTTCCGAAGGTGTAGACAGCGGCTGCTAAGCCTCGTCTCGCCGTTATGTTTACGCCCCAAGTTGGAATAGGTGGCGAACCTATTGCCATACCGGGCACAAAGTTTTCAGTCATCGATATTTATCACACATAATTTCCGTAAAACAATTTCGAAAAGTCATTGGTGTGAGCCAGTGTCAGGAATCGAACCCGGACCTCTGAATCAGAAGCCGTGTTCTCGACCACTGGGCCACCGAGACTGTTAAAAAAAATACTAACATTATTATTTGTAATAATGATATAAAAAAAAACTTTTTATCTAAATTTGGACTAAAGAGAGAAAAAAAAAACAATTCCATCATTACATAATATCACGTCCTTGTTCATAAGTGAAGAGAAAAATGAAGAATCCGATAACGCATCGGACAAATATCCAATTCGTTAGACGGCTAAAGTGATGCAACAGAATTTTAACCGTGGAAAGCGATTATATCAGTTCGCTGCATGAATGGGCCGGCTCGACCGGTGAAATACCACGACCTCTCAGTAGACCGACGTTAAGTGGCTCATGCCGCGTTTCGTTCGGTGAGAGAGGTGCCCGGGGGCCCACCCCCCTACCCCATCCTTTCCTATCCCCTATCCCTTAAATGTCGGCAACGCAACGGTAACACTATATGTGTTGCTGGTGTCCATGGGCGGCGTTGGTTGCTTACCATCAGATGACACGCTTGCTCGTTTGCCCTCCTATCACATAAAAAAAGGAAAACATAAGTAAAAATGAAGCCTGACGTGATAGTACTCAAACAATGATAATTTTATTAAAATATGCTATTTCCTATGCAGTATGGTCTCTGCTGTAACACACGAATGCCGATGAATGATCAATCTTTTGTTTATGAACTTTTTAGTAAAACTTTGCTGTTAAATAATCAATCCTGCTTAAAGGTGTAGGTGTAGGCGTTAAAATATATGATAGTGAAATAGGGCATAAAAGTTTCAGACTACTACTTTAATGACTAAAATGGTTTAGTTCTCGGTTTTTAATCGGGAAACCTTGAGTTCGAATTACTGCAATGTGTATTCGCAAATTTTACAAAAATACATAAAGTTATATCATACTTATATACATAACTTCACGTCAAATTCCTTGCGGGGTAGGCAGAGGGAACGGAATACCATAAGACACGACCTCTTTCGGTAACTTCGTTAACATTCATAACTCTTTTCATGCACGCGCGTCGATAAAGCTAAACATATGAAGATGTATCCTTGCATGAATATTTATGAATTTTTTTAATAACGGTTATGTTGGAATACTAAATACATAAAACAAACATTAGATATTTATAATTCCATATAGTAAATTTCAAACAAAGTTTGTTATTATTGCAGGCTAAAAAAGTTAACATACTAGAAAACACAATATCGAGTTACCCTTTTTTCCGAAAAGGATAATGATTGCTCGCTGAAACATTTTTTTTTTTGGTAATAACTTCAATGTAGCCGGTTGAATATTTTCATTTTGATCCGAAAATAGCTAAAAACTCCCGAACAACGCATGTCTTTCGTTGTAAATATTATCCTAAGTAATTCTAATGTACCCTGATCTGTGAGACGTATGCTAGGTGGTTAACCACCTAGCATACGTCTAGTTTATATAATTATAAATTTCATAGTGGTAGAGCCAAGCAGTTCGCTGCAATAATGGGCTGGCTCGACCGGTGAAATACCACGACCTCTCAGAAGATCGACGTTAAGTGGCTCATGCCGCATTTCGTTCGGTGAAAGAGGTCCCCGGAGTCCCACCTCCCTTCCCCATCCTTTCCGATCCTACTCCCTTAAAGGTCGGCGACGCAACTGTAACACTATATGTATTGCAGCATTGTCCATGGGTGGTGCTGGTCACTTACTATCAGATGACATGCATGCTCGTTTGCCCTCCTATCCCATAAAACAAAATATAAATTCTTATATCCAACTTTCGTATAAACTGTTCCTGTATCTTATCCCAGAGTTCATCACTGCCGCGCTATGGCTCGTCGTAGTTCTAAGTACATTACGACATTTTGTTGTCTCCGATAATAAATCTCCTAAGTTATTTGTTAGACATATATTGTATGCAGATTGATACAGGATGTATCGTACAGTCGGCTATAAATTCATAGTAATCACCCTCTTGCCAAACTTTATCCTCTGCAAATATATTGGAATAAGATTTACTACAATAAACGGCCGCGAATTTTAGTAGGAAACTAATAGCCGAATTTTAACTTATCAACTATCCATGTTATATTGGTTTCTAATTTGCTTGAGCCCTTTTTTCACCACTGTGACTTAAATTTCAACTTTTTTTTATCGTATTAAAATAAAATATTGTTAGAGTTGCGTTGCCAGCCCTCACAATAGGATATAGAAGGGGTCGGAAGTAGATGGGACGGGGGCAGGGAAAGGGGTTGGGGCCTGCAGATACCTCTATCACCGAGCGAAATACGGCAAGAGCCACTTTACGTCGATATTCTGAGAGGCGTGGTATTTCACTGGTCGAGCCGGCCCATTTTTGCAGTGAACTGCCTGGCTCTACCACTATACTAATCAATTACAATCAAGCCAGAATTTATATCCAGTTAAGCATGAAAAATTGACAAGTATGAATCCATTTGGATTTTTCTTAGCATTCTGATTATTCTTGGACGATCAATTCGATTCGATCGATTCGAGACAAAAATAAATATCCCCTAGACTCTGCTATGTAAAATACACACAAGATTATAAATAATACACAACTCAATTTGGAAAAGTCAAAGATGATTAGGAGGTGCAAGTAAAAGACAGAAACATGTCATCATGAAATAACAAATTCCATATATTGATAGGAACCGGTGAATGCGAACCGTACTGTAACTTGGCATCCGAACAACAGAAAATTGCGCCTATGTATGGTGATTATTCTCAAACGTTCACAATACATACTTGGTTGCAGTACGTCTGACTGAACATGAAAGAAATTCGTCGCTCAACGAGCGACTGTAACGATCGTTTATTCTTAAAAATATATTCGTTGGAAACCTTTAAACACGACTTAGAGTTTCAAGAGTTTCGAGAAATTCGAGTTTCGAAAACCTATTGAGTTATTTCCACTTGGTTTTACAATTGAATTGATTTGAATGAATAAATTTTATAACAACAATTTAGAGAATTGTTGCGATCGGGCACGATGCTTTTGAATCAGGAATCGGGTTTGAGTCCTGTTGAATATTCGAAATTCTTTTGGAAGCTATGTGTGATCAATATCGATAACTGACAACATTGTGCCCGGTGTATGGCAATAAGATGACAGTCTTGTTTACATCTTTGAGTAGGCATCCGCGTAAAATTACTTAAAAAATAAAAAATCTTTATTTGTATATTTTATGAACATAATTTATGACAAAATATAAAAATGCCTTGGCTTAATCGATAAAAGTATTACATAAACACGACTATTATATATTTTTTTTATGTGATAGTAGGGCAAACGATCAGGCGTCTCACCTGATGGTAAGCAACTAACGCCGCCCATAGACATCAGTAACACATATAGTGTTACTGTTGCGTTGCCAACCTTTAAGGGATAGGGGATAGGGAAGGATGGGGAAGGGGGTGGGCCTCCGGGTACCTTTCTCACCGAACGAAACGCGGCATGAGCCACTTTACGTCGATCTTCTGAGAGGTCGTGGTATTTCACTGGTCGAGCCGGCCCATTCATGCAGTAAACTGCTTGGCTCTACCACTGTAATGCTATAATATGCTAATTTTGCTAAGATTAGCAGAAGAATTATTGCTCAAAATTTATAAAAATACTGGGCAAGTAAAGTGAGTATGTAATAATACACATACGCACTATAAACAAGTTAACCCATACCCACATAAGTATGTCGAGATGGTACCTAAGTTTGATTTAATCACAATTTAAAATACATTAATTACCTCAACATCATCATCATCATTCATCATTTGCCTTTTAAGGTCCACTGCTGGACAGGCCTCCCCCATAGAGCGCCACAACTGCCGGTCCGTTCACTCATGGGGGGTTTTTGACATAATCGCCACGCTTGGCAGGCGGGTTGGCGATCGCAGTAGGCTGTATTTTGTTGAGAGAGAATGCTGCTGCCCATTCTTCTAGCCTTAGTCGCCTTTTACGACACCCACGGGAAGAGATGGGGTGGCGGTATTCTAAGCCGGCGCCACACAGCAACATATCTCAAGGTAATCTCTAGTTACTATATAACAACTAATGGATGTCAATTACAAAATATATAATATATCTATAATAATATAACTATTTAATTAGTCTATTTGTCTGTTTGTCCTTGATCCATATAGAAACAAGTACAATAGGCTCGTTATCAGACACGGCTATTTTTATAATAATTTTGTTATTGGCATTATTTGAAAAATATATTTGATTTTCGGTGATAAAAATAGTTTTTAACTGTAACCGACCATCCCAGCCATTTAATTTGAGCAATTTCAGGAGAAGAAGAAGAAAAAAATCACCAAGTTAATTTCAATATTTCCAAAAAAAAACAGTTATTGTAGGAACATGGCTAATAAGAGTATATTTTAAGGTATATTTTTTTATTAAATTAATGCAGCCATTGCTATTTATTCATTGGCAAAGTTTCATTACCACAAATCGAGCAGAATGGGTTCAGCCAGCCAGTTCTATGTGTATAAAACAAAACTTCAGAAATAAGGTATTTAAAGTATTCGAACGCAATATTTTTGATTTAAAAGTAGACTTTTTAACCATTAAGTTATGGAGACTACAATCTTTAACATGATTGGACACATTAAAATAGTTGTCTGTAAATTACAGAGACACTATACTACTTCTACACCAATGTTATATTTGTTTACAATAAAACTTAATGTGATAAGTATTTAATGCACAGTTTTCAACTAATTAAGAACCCTCTTAATTAGTTGAAAACTGCGCATTAACTTGACACCTTGGGATAATTCTTGGGGATCGATCTCCAAGAGCAAACAACAGTAATCAATTGAAAATCACATAGAAAGCAATATTTACAATTGTCTTTTTCAAGTTTAACTTCAAATGCGTCGCGCAAACGTTTAACGCATTTAACGCACTCAAACGGCAGTCATAGGTTATTTTTAATAGTAGTCTACAAACCGGTTAATATGTAGCTAACTTCAAAAAACCTTAAGCTTGAATTTTTACCTCTACAGAGATATCTAGGGGCGGGTGTTGGTACTATAATTTATATAACAAAGATATTAAACTCAATTATTTTTAATCCCAATAATTCTTTTTTTATGAAATAGGGAGGCAAATAAGCAGACGTGTCACCTGGTGTTTAAGCAACTAACGCTGCCAGTGGACACGTCAATATTTTTTATATTGTGTTAAAATATTTATGACTAAATTGATGAAAATAAAACATAGCAGATTTATTTAATAAAGTAGCATATACTACTCTGTGTAAAAAGTATCGGGGATATGTCAATAAAGAGACCCCCGTAAAAGAGGTCGTTCTAATTTTTTTACTGCATGTTGGTAGCACTGTACTGATTTAGCGCGCAAAATTTGAACGGGATCTGTCATTTAATTTGTTTTAAACTAAACTTTTTGTTGGTCATAGTTTTGAGTCCTCGGCGATTTTTACAATGGAAAATATTGTTGAACAAAGAGTGTCCCTTAAATTTTGTGTTTCGAATGATATTTCATGTGGTGAATCACTAAAAATGCTGCGAAATACCTACGGCGAATCATGTATATCGAAAACAAGGGCTTATGAATGGTATAAGGCTTTTAAAGAAGGCCGAGAAGTAGTAGTAGACTTGCCTCGTTCTGGTAGACCTTCAACCGCTACAACCAAAGAAAACATCGACAGAATCAAGAAGCTAGTGCTCGAAAATCGACGTATGAGTCTGAGAGAGTTGGCTAGTGAGGTAAACATATCTTTTAAGTCCGTCCACAATATTCTCATTGACATTTTAGGCATGAAACGCGTCGCCGCTCGACTAGTTAGTGAACTAGTTAAAACTAGTGACTAGTTAAAAGAGCTCAATTTTGTACAAAAAGGGCAGCGAAAGCATGTCGCTGAAGACATGGTTTCCTGAGCTTCTACGGATCCCACCTTTATGAAACGTATAATAACTGGCGACGAGACATGTGTTTATGAGTATGACATGCAAACAAGCCAACAGTCTTCAGAATGGCGTCTCGAAAACGAGCCGAAACCCAAAAAACCGCGGCAAAGTCGCACCAAAATCAAGGTGATGCTGACAGTTTTTTTTGACTACCGTGGTGTGGTTCACTCCGAATTCCTTCCAGAGGGAGAAACAGTGAATAAAGAATATTTTTATATATTTAGGCGTCATAATAATAATATATAATATAATAATAATAATATCTTGGACACAATACACACAGCGCCCTCTAGTTCCAAGCTAAGCAACTAAATGCTTGTGTTATGGATACTAGATAACGATAGTCATGAAGCGTTTGCGTGAGAGTATCCGCCGAAAACGTCCAGATTTGTGGCGATGTGGCGACACAACTCATGGATGCTGCACCATGATAATGCACCATCACACACAGCCATTATAGTGAAAGAGTTTTTAGCGAAAAATTCAACAAACGTTCTCGACCAAGCACCCTATTCACCTGATATGGCTCCGTCTGACTTTTTTTTATTTCCCAAGTTAAAATTACCACTTCGAGGAAAACGTTTTGAGTCAATAGAAGCCATAAAAGAAAATTCGCTGAATGAGCTAAAGGCCATACCGCAAATAGCCTATGAAAAATGTATGGAAGACTGGGTGAAGCGGTGGAGATGTTGTATTGCAAGCGATGGGGCCTACTTTGATGGCGATAAAATAAATTTAGATGAATAATTTGTATTTTTTGTTTTATTGACAAATTCCCGATACTTAGTACACAGAAGGTATACAACCCTTTCGACTTAAACAGACCAACAAAAACATTCAAACAATCGAATTCAGTACAGCGCGTCATAAATTGCCTGGATATAAAAAAATGCAAGTAACATTTAAACTTGTCATGACAAACTGTACGGGCCGATGAATTTCATACTGCAGACACCCACCTCGGGCACAAAAGGCATAAAACGTGTTCTACAAAGTTGTACAGCTTGAGTTGTAGCTTGAGAGAAGCAGTAACGTATTACGCAGTATTCAACTGCGTAGTACGTTACTGCTTCAGGCCAAATGCGTACAGTATAGGCATCGAAAGGTTGGTACTTATGAGCTGCGAGAAACTAGAACCCTATTTCCTTGCGTGACGAGAATCCAGCGCATATTTTCATTAGATGAATAGGACAGGAATATAGAAACTAGAATCCCGGTCGAGCACTCGAGAATTTGAAGGTTTGGTTTTGAAGAACAGCCGCTGAGTTTACTTGCTGGGTCTTTCTCAGGAGTGGTAGATTTTTTAACAAATACTTTACCTTTAAATTTAAAATCAATATTTAATTTTGGCAGTAATGGGTAATTGTTATTCATAACATCCGAAACTGCATTAATGAGAGAATTTATTAGAATTCATAACCAAAATATTTATTTCTTATTTATTTCTCAGATTTTCGCGAATCACATTCATAACATTATAACAACTTTTTAGGATTATATCGCGTTTATTTATTACTTATTTTTATTTATTTCCCGACGTTTCGAACTCTTTACAGAGATCATTTTCAAATGATTTCAAAATATGTAATACATAAATGTGATATAATCCTAAAACGTTGTTTTAATGTAGGCTATAACATAGCCTTAAATAGTTTTGCTATTTTATATGCCTACAAACCTAAATCCTAAACAAATAAATTAAAATAAATTGTTTTTTTTTTACTTCTGCTGCTAAGGCAACTGGAAATGCTTATTTTCAGCTCAATCAAATTCAAAGATTCCACCTGAACATACAGACTCACATGCTGCAAGTGAAATAAAAGCCTTTTAAAAAAATAAAAATAAACGTATGTCTTATTTAAATCTCCTTTTAAAAGTAAAACCGTGTTTCCAGAACACAACCCAATTAATCCGGTTGGAATTCATTGATAATACTGAGTGTGTTTGTTACAGGGACCAAACCTTTTTAATGTCGAAACCCTTTTCATGGGCGTGCGAGAATTTTTTAAAGCGATTTTGGACCCATCTAGTCTGTTCATTGCTCAGTGAAATACAACGACCGGTATTCAGTATATCAAAATAAAGTGGCTTATACCGCGTTTTGATCAGTGGGAGAGGTATCCGCAGGCCCAAAACTAGACCCTATCCCTCTCCATCCTACATCCGAGCCCATACATATCCCAACGTAAAGGCCGGCAATGTAATTTTAAAACTATCTGTGTTCTGGTGTCCATGAGCGGCGTTGGTTGCTTGCCATCGGGTGACACGACTTCTCGTTTGCCACTAATCCCTGCCGAAAAATATCAAAAATCCTTAAAATATATTACACGATATGTCCATTCGTTCTTTTTGTCTTTACTATTGACTTTAGCTGTAATCTTTAAATAAGTTAACTAATTTGTTTAGTACTCTTAGTGATGGTTGAGTAACTGATATGATAGTTTATGATATATTGTATTTTTTTAATTAGCTGATAATCAGCAGAAAATCTCAGACGGCACAAATACAAGAACCTATATGTATTGTTATCCAATAACTTGTTTCCACAACACAAGCATTTTAGTTTCTTGGCTTATAAAACTTGATCGCTGTTTTTATTATGTAAAAGTTATTTACAACAATATTGTCAAAATTGCCCCCTTTTGTAAATACAGTTTGATATTTGTTTAATACCATTTACTGTTCAGTTGTGCGCGTCGCTTTGTAATAAACAATTAGTTTAATTAGTGCTGGCTCTATTCACGGTTTCGCTATTTTGAATTTGTAATTTACATACAATATACATTTACATGTTAAGGAGTTATGTGGCTTCTTCATCAGCACAGCAGCATCAGATGTTTACACTCTAGAGCATATCACTAAAACATCACAATTACTTAACAAAAACACCATACTAGCATACAATTGTCGGTGGTTGCCTTTGATTTCTGCTGATTCCTATCATCAGATAAAAATCTGGTGGGATTGGGACCGTTTCGGAGGTGAACAAAAAAAATTCGTCCATAATTGACTAAAATATCGGTGAACTTAAGAACAATATACAGACGAATTGAGAACCTCCGCCTTTGACGAAGTTGCTTAAAAGATAAAAAAGAAGGTGACTCGCTCTCGAAGCTTCAGCTTGAAGAACTTATTGTAGGTCTCATCCGTAATAGCTAGAAAAATAAAATAGCCTCGGCATGGATAAACAACGGGCCCACTGAAATTATTTCCAGCTATTCAAATTATTACTTCTGCTTTTGCTAACTTTTTATGATTTTTTTGTTTTATTTATTATACATATATATATATAATACATCTAATATATAAAATTCTCGAGTATAGATGTGCGTAATTGAACTCCTCCGAAACGGCTTGACCGATTCTCATGAAATTTTATGTGCGTATCGGGTAGGTCTGAGAATAGGACAACATCTATTTTTCATCCCCCTAAATCACAAGGGTAGCCCACCCCTCAATTTTTTTTTAATTTTTCGACATATTTCTGTTTCTTATTTTTTTTATAAAACGGGATACAAAAACCCCTATTTTTTAAATTTTATTTTTCGGCAAGACAACGTTTGCTGGGTCAGCTAGTATACATATAATATATATATATTTACTGAAAATTTAATTAAAATGTTTTTTTCAAATCCGCCCAAATAAAGTATATCATATTATTTTGTTGCAATGTAATTTTCATGGCATGGAACGTAATAAGCGTTGCAGGGATGCCGGCAACATTGACTGCGGATCACCGAATATTACTATATTTTTTTTAATCACCACTACTTTTCTTCGTTCAACTTAGATAGGACCAAAAACATAGCAGGTACACACAATTCGCGGCTCGTGATGTCAAAATGAAGTCACTCTTGATATCATCTAATGCGGTTAAAAATGACTGTGTCAGCCGAAACATAATTATTCCCATTCGTGACCAAGTTTTACCTATTATTACTCGCATACTTAACTTCTCTATATCTTTCTGCTTCTTCAAATTATCCCGCTTCCAAAAAACTGCTGGACGTAGGCCTCTCCCAACTTGCGCCACAACATCCGATTCTATGTCCCAGCGTTACCACGACCGTTGGCCGGGAATAGTGGGACCACCGGGAACTGGAGGTCGTTGGATTTGCGCTTTTGTCATGGGAGGTTTTTGTCCACAGTCCCCACGCTGGGCAGACGTGTTGGGAACCGCAGGGGTGAACCTTTTAAAAATAGGGACGCTGCTGTCCGCCCCTTCTAAGAACATTTAGGTTGACCCTTTATTTTGGAATGGTTATCCCGCCATTGTTCGGTGTTGTGCTCTGTTAGCTTCTCAGCCATATGTTTTTCTTTTGCTCCCGCTGACTGAGAGTATGCCTATGCCTACACTATGCCTGTCATAAACAAACTTTGCTCCGGTACGAAAAATCTTTTATGCAATTCCTCCTCTGGAAAGTAATATCCTGGTATGTATTGATTTACTGACAGTCCGATAGACTATACAAACCATTGCAAACCGTATTTCAGGTAGGTAATCTGAAGCAGACATGCAATCCGTTTCGGTGTGTTTATTCGACTGATTCACTGTTGTGCCGTATAGGTGTATCAGGAGGTGATCCATACGAACTCTTATGCGTGACTTGAGACAATAGGCAATCACTGCAGAACTGGGCAATGTTTTGTAATGACTAGGTACAGTCCCCTTCTCGTATGGTGGAGTGGAGGAGTAGAGACGGAATCGATACACGCTATTGGGTATCTGCATCTGCAACTTGTCTTCTTTAATCTTTAATGAATCTTAATGTTTTTCGCTCGCTTGGGCTTTATTGATTTCTAAGAGCCTAGTTCTTTTCACTTTGTTGCACTCATGTTTAACAGTGGTAGAGTCAAGCGGTGCATTGCATAAATGAGCCGGCTTGAACGGTGAAATACCACGGCCTCCCAGAAAAGCGACTTTTTTTTATAGGATAAGAGGCAAACGAGCAGGCGTGTCACCTGATGGTAAGCAACCAATGCCGCCCATGGACACCAGCAACACATATAGTGTTACTGTTGCGTTGCCGACCTTTAAGGAATAGGGGCTAGGAAAGGATGGGGAAAGGTGGTGGGCTTGCGGGTACCTCTCTCACCGAACGAAACGCGGCATGAGCCACTTTACGTCGGTCTTCAGAGAGGTCGTGGTATTTCACCGATCGAGTCGGCCCATTCATGCTGCTCATCCCGCGTTTCGTTCGGTGAGAGAGGTTTCCGGAGGCCCTATGTGTGCAATATGTGTATTATATGTGTTGCAAGTATCCATGGACGGCGGTAGTTACTTAACATCAGGTTACGCATTTGCTCGTTTGCCATCCTATGTCATAAAAACGAATCGCATAATTTTATAGCATACACCTATGGTTCCGATTATGTAAATTTCAAATATCTTCGATCCAAATTTCAAATATCAATGTCGATTAGATTTAGTAATTTTTGATAAACAACTCTAAAACTACATTTGATTAATCAACGCATACATCAGATTGCTCAGTTGTTAAAGGAATCATTAATTTTACACGATTTTTCTATGAAATTAGCTGTTTCCCAGCATAGCGCGATCCAACATATGCTATTTATTAATTGAAATAGAACTCCTAATATAATGATATACACTGCGACACATTAAAAAATGTGTGTGGAGTCTCTCCGCGCTAGAGAACTGAAACTTTGTAACATATATACATTCATAACATACATAATGGAAAAAGAGCACATCTTACTTACATTACGACGGGCCTGGTGTGGAATCGAGATTGGTGGGTTCGATCCCCACCCGAGTATATAAAATAATTATCTGGTAAAGATAAATAATTATCTGGGTCTATGTAGAATCTGGTAGAATAACTAGAACTCTTTTTTTGGATGATCTGCCATATTGGATTTAGAATGACGTCACGTCAAGCATCATCTTTGAAGCTACTTTTCACAAGCCCTTTAATTTCATACCAATATTGTATTAAATATAATATTTATATCATCATCATCATCATCAGCCTAGGTCTGTCCACTGCTGAACGTAGGCCTCCCCCTTAGCACGCCATAACTCCCGGTCCTGTGCCGCTAGCATCCAATGAGTCCCAGCGGTTCTCACTAAGTCGTCGGTCCACCTAGTGGGGGGACGGCCTACGCTGCGCAGTCCAGTCCGTGGTCGCCACTCGAGAACCTTCTTTCCCCATCGATCGTCGGTTCTTCGAGCGATGTGGCCTGCCCACCTCCACTTCAGCGTGCTAACTTTACGGGCTATGTCAGTTACTCCCGTACGTCTACGGATCTCCGTATTTCGGATTTTATCTCATAGAGAGATGCCGAGCATAGCCCGCTCCATAGCACGCTGAGCGACCTTGAGTTTCTTGATGAGGCCAGCATTTAAAGACCACGTCTCTGTTCCGTAGGTTATCGCTGGCAACACACACTGGTCATAGACCTTGGTTTTTAGGCACTGAGGTATTTTGGACGAGAAGATATCCCTAAGCTTCCCGAACGCTGCCCAGCCGAGTTGGATCCGTCGGTTAACCTCTTTCTCGAAGTTGGCTCTACCTAGTTGAATAGTTTGTCCTAGGTAAACATAGTGATCGACAACTTCGAGGATCGTATCGCCAACAGTTACCGGTACTTGAATAACATGGCTATTGGACATGAATTTGGTCTTGTCCATGTTCATTCGTAGACCCACTTGTTGGGATACCTTGTTTAGGTCCTCGAGCATTGCACTAAGGCTCTCCAGCGTTTCTGCCATGACTACAATATCGTCGGCAAAACGAAGGTGAATATTTATATATATTTTATATTATACTAGCAGACCGCGCGAACTTCGTACCGCCATATTTTAGACATTTTACACTAAAAAGATTATTGCCGCGATCATATTAATACCTCAAAGCTTTCCTCATAAATGGACTATCTAACACTATTTTTTTTCAATTCAAGTTCCTGTTAAATACATACACAACTTCACGCCAGATCCCTTGCGGGGTAGGTAAAGGGTACAAAGCGTCATAAGGCACGATTATTACACACCTTAATGCTTAGCTTTTGATATTAGCGACTAACAACCTAGATATGATGAAAATAATGGCAGTTAATATATTAAGCAGTTAAATTAATGTATGAATGGGCTCAACCGGTAAAATACCACCACCTCCCAGAAGATCGACGTAAAGTAGCTCATGCCGCGTTTCGTTCGGTGAGAGAGGTACCCGGAGGTCCACCTCCCTTCCCCATCTTTCTCCCTTAAAGGTCGGCAACGCAACGGTAACACTATAAGTGATGCCGGTGTCCATGGGCGCTTTCTCCTTTGCCCTCCTATCCCATATAAAAATTATTATCAACTTCAATCAATAGCAATACCAGGGACTTTGTCAGAAGTTTTTTGTCAATCTTTAGTTTTTTTTTATACTACTTGAACCTTTTTTTTTTATTTGTCATTGTCGTCGATTTAAAAAAAAACCTGGTCACCACATGTTCTTACCAGTATGGCTAACTCACAGTGAGTGTTTTTTTTTATATTTTAAATGATGTCGATTTGGCACCTTGGTATTACTATTTCTATATTTTCTATTTTCTATATTTCTCAAAATAAATTCACTAAATTTTAAAAGAGATCACGATATTAAAAATGTAAATATATATAGATGGGCAACTATGTGGTATGCAGATGTGTATCAAACTCGCTAAGTCTTTATATTTTAACAAAAGACGCTAAGATTGAGGTGCGTAGGGATATCTTGCGCTTCGTCCTTTGTATTGTATTTGTTTACCTACACTTGTCGTGTTTCGATCGAGAGATCTGAAACTTTTATGCCCTATTTCACTATCATATATTTTAACGCCTACACCTACACCTTTAAGCAGGATTGATTATTTAACAGCAAAGTTTTACTAAAAAGTTCATAAACAAAAGATTGATCATTCATCGGCATTCGTGTGTTACAGCAGAGACCATACTGCATAGGAAATAGCATATTTTAATAAAATTATCATTGTTTGAGTACTATCACGTCAGGCTTCATTTTTACTTATGTTTTCCTTTTTTTATGTGATAGGAGGGCAAACGAGCAAGCGTGTCATCTGATGGTAAGCAACCAACGCCGCCCATGGACACCAGCAACACATATAGTGTTACCGTTGCGTTGCCGACATTTAAGGGATAGGGGATAGGAAAGGATGGGGTAGGGGGGTGGGCCCCCGGGCACCTCTCTCACCGAACGAAACGCGGCATGAGCCACTTAACGTCGGTCTACTGAGAGGTCGTGGTATTTCACCGGTCGAGCCGGCCCATTCATGCAGCGAACTGATATAATCGCTTTCCACGGTTAAAATTCTGTTGCATCACTTTAGCCGTCTAACGAATTGGATATTTGTCCGATGCGTTATCGGATTCTTCATTTTTCTCTTCACTTATGAACAAGGACGTGATATTATGTAATGATGGAATTGTTTTTTTTTTCTCTCTTTAGTCCAAATTTAGATAAAAAGTTTTTTTTTATATCATTATTACAAATAATAATGTTAGTATTTTTTTTAACAGTCTCGGTGGCCCAGTGGTCGAGAACACGGCTTCTGATTCAGAGGTCCGGGTTCGATTCCTGACACTGGCTCACACCAATGACTTTTCGAAATTGTTTTACGGAAATTATGTGTGATAAATATCGATGACTGAAAACTTTGTGCCCGGTATGGCAATAGGTTCGCCACCTATTCCAACTTGGGGCGTAAACATAACGGCGAGACGAGGCTTAGCAGCCGCTGTCTACACCTTCGGAAAACAAAAGGCGTGAAACTATGTTTATGTTTTTTTTAAAGATTTTTATAAAGAAATCGAAATTTGTAATAAAAGGTTCGCAACGCAACTGTGATCCTCTCAGGTATAGATGTCCATAAGCTGGTCACTTACCACCACGTAAAATAACTGTATGGTAGCATTATTTCTTTAAACTAATTTTTTTTTTTAATTTAAGACCAAAAAGTCTTAAATTAAAAAAAAATTTGAAGACAAATATAGAAAGAAGGATTTACTAAAGTAGAACTAGTAATATCTCACTATACGTTGAACATGAACGGCACAGCATCTGTACACTCTGTAATCTGTCCTGACAAACCGTGCGGTGCACAAATTCACTGTAGTTAAAAGCTTAACTTTGGGTGATGGTACCAAATTAATAAGCAACAAGGGACCACGCTAAAGTTGACAACGAATTTTAGGACACAATAGTAGGTTAGTAGTAATACAAAGTAAAATGAAAAAGTAAAAAATGGTTCTTTTAACCAAACTAAGTGATTTGCCAAATTCACACTAGCAAAGTTATTTCTTAAATTGTGTATACTCATACTTTGATGACCGACTTATACTTTCATTATTTTTAATAGGTAAAACCTCAACTCATACTAGCGCGTTATCTTCACTTTCTTCCATTCAATTCTTTCACTCAATAATCCTCGACATATAGTAAACTTGACGGGTCTCGTGGCGCATTGGTAAAACTACCGGTTGCAGCAATGAGGTCGGGGGTTCGATTCCCACCCGAGCACAAATATTTGTGACAAACATGAATATTTGTGTGGTGTCTGGGTGGTTTTCTATGTATTATAAGTATGTATTTACAAAAGAAAAGTATATATGTATTAATATCCGTTATCTAGTATCCATAACACAAGCATTTAGTTGCTTAGCTTGGAACTAGAGGGTGCTGTGTGTATTGTGTCCAAGATATTATATTATTATTAAAAAAACTGAGATTGCAAGTCATGATTACAACTACACAGAGGATGTGAGGATTATTTAGAATATCGCAGTATACAATAAATCAACATATTATTATAGAATGAATTCAAACTTATTATAATAGCCAAGTGTGAAGAGAAAATAATTCAAAGAAAGCCTAATAAAGAAACAGTGTAATCTAGATTGTCTCACTTAGTTTAGTAAGTAACAAAAATATAGAGTATTTACTAAGAAAAAAAAACAAAATTTCCACATTTATTATTTGCCAGAATTCATACATTTTTTAAATGTATAGTGGCGAATAGTGCTACTATAAAAAGACAGGGGTCTCTTTACGTTGATGTAATTAAGGGTGACTAAACTGTAGGGCATAATGAGAACCATTTCACGTATCATAAATTTTGATAGCCTTATAGGTTAGTGCTCTGACTTTGAGTCCAGTGGTCTCCAGTTCTCTATTTATATTGATTTTGTATTTAATTTTTTTATTAATCATTAGTTTAACATACTACCGTTTCATTAAAAGGTTTGGGCGACGCTTGTCAGTTTCCATCTGGTGACCCGCATGTTCATAAAAATGGCATGGCATAGTTAGTCAATAAATTAAAGCAACAGAGGGCATTTGAATATCTAGTAATCAAATTGTGTACACGTAATTAATATTTATAAAAATGTATTTACTACAAATATAGCAACAGGAGCGAGTGTTCAAAATATTATATTATCATGTATAAAGCAAACAAAATGTCCTTTAAATAAAAAGAGGTTTTCTTTTAGTGAACACGAAGAAGTATGATGAAAAAATAAATGTAAGCTTCGTCTTTGGAAACGGGCGGACAAAGCAACACTACTCTCACCCAGTCTTAATTTAGTTGGACGAAAGCTACTATAGAAGTAATTAATATTAACTACCGTTGGTGATAATAATTAATTAACTATGGTTTTTAATGAAAACTAAGAAATAAAACTTGGCGAAACCTTGGATTATTTTAATTTCATTAAAATTTTAAAATAACCTCAGTAGCCTGGAGGTCGAGCATTGATTTAACATAGCGTGGAATCGAATAATGACTTACTACTATTAAATAACTGTTGGAAATTATGTGTTACAAATTAAGAACTGGCAACATTGTGTTTGATGTTTTAAAATAAGTTCTGGCACCTACGCCAATGGTGACTTAAAAAAAAAACAAAAAATCGAGGCGTACCAGCCTCCTATAGGTTCAGATAAAAGAAAACTCAAAGATATAAAAAACAATATTTTAAGTTAACTAATTCATATTTTTTTCTAGAAACGGTGTTGAAAACGAAAAATTATAATCAAAAATATATACTAAAAATAATTAACGGACAAAAGTATTGTTCGTGTGCCAAATTTTATCAATCGTTTGATCTGGTGCAAAAGATAAAAGCAATTTCTTGTTCTCAAGTTCAAATAATCAGCTGAATCTTAATCACCTCCAGGAATTTTCAGCACTAAGGGGCAAGAAATAAATAAAAGATAAGTAAAAGCCCGCTCTTAAGCGCTGGGACGAAACGGTAATTATAAATTCGCTTCCCAAATGGCATTATTCATCGAAAAACCTGTTTATTCAAGTGATGTTAAATTGTCTTTTTGAGCTACTTTTAAGACAATTGGTAAGAGATGTAATAGCACCATGTACTCTAAAAGATTAAATAATTGCTACACAATACAACCACCATTTTCATCGAACCATGTGGGCTAGCATCATTCTGCAATTCGGCCGCTGGTGAGATTTGACACCCATTTTCTTTGACAATATTGTGTACACAATTTAAAAAAAAAAAAAACAAATAAACACAGAACCATAACACTTCACTGACTTCAAAACAAGAACAAACTCACAGATATGGCGTAATACTGGCACACAATAAGTTCATGTTAACCGAGTATCAACCCTCTTTGGTATCGCACACTCTATAAATGCCAAAAGAAAGAAAAATAAAAAGTCTCCTTTGAAAAGTTTGTGTTGTATTTTTTACCATTAAAACTGTTTACTATCTTCTGTCAACAATCCTTTCTAACATGTCTTTCTACATTGTACTTACAAAGATTTATACAGAGAGATATTTAAATATATCTAGGGATATTCGTAAGCAATGGCTGCCTGTGTTTTTTTAAACTTTTGGCTATTTGTTGGGGTTTCATATTGATATAATTAATAAAAGTGATTGATCGTTGATAGTGTAGTTTATAACACAAAACAAAGCGAGCAGTAAAATAATAATAAATACTGAAAAAAGTATCCACTTCAATATTCAGTTTATTTTGGTATAAAATACCCACAGTTAACTTGTTGTAAATTTTCAATCACACAAAGATCGTATTTTTTCGTAACATTTTTCCACATATGTTGTGCTGACCGTACCGGAAAATGATGTTTTTTTTTTACATAGGGTGAAAAGCTGTGTAAATTCAACTTAAAGTAGCATAATGGCAGGAAAAAGATGTTTTTTAAGTCACGGTGGTCCAGTGGTTGAGTACACGGCTTCTGATCTAGAGGTCGCGGGTTCGAACTTGAACCAATGACTTTTCGAAATTGTTTTCGGAAGTTATGTGTAATAAATATCGATGACTGAAAACTTTGTGCCCGGTATAGCAATAGGTTCACCACCTATTGCTATATACTATTGCTATTCATACCATTTGGGACGAAAACATATTGGCGAGACGAGGCTTAACAGCCGCTGCCTATGACTTCCGTGACCAGGAAGAAATTGCTGTCAGTGATAAGGCCGCCCACTGTACTGTATTATCTTCATAGTATTTAAGCATAGTTTTAAGTAGCTAGTGTGTACAATAAAGATTTGATTCGCATAAATTTTTGTTCAGTACGATTAAAGTTTGTTTAGAATCAATCAGTATTTCACTATCTATCTACGTAATTCTCAATCGAGAAGCTCGTATACTACGGAACAACAAACTTTTCTCGTTCTTTATAAATTTGCTCCGTGGCTGGTAACAAGTATTTCTTGGGTGAATTACAAGCTATTGTTATAACCATTTCCTTTTATTAAAATTTTATAAAATAATATATTTTGCATTGCGTCATACTATATACAAGCTTCTATAAGATGCTCAGCATCATCTTTACACGTCACTTGATTAATTGAGTCGCGTCGAGAATTCTTCATCAGAACTGATTGATTACAGCTCTCAGATTCGTTTATATCCTTGGTCCTCACCAAGGATACAAACGAATCTGAGGGCTGTTCTCTGTTCTCAGTCTGTCTTCTGTTCTCAGTTGTATCAGTATTAATGTAACAGATTTTTTTATTATAATATCACGCCATTTAATACCTGAAGATGCAGGTAACGGCTGTTAAATCTCTGCTCGGAACCAAATGCCATATACTAGGTACAACATTATCAGTCATCGACATTTATTATACATAACTGGCGAAAATAGTTCCGAGAAAATAATGATGTGAGCCCAGATTCGATCAAAGGACCTCTTCATTAACAAGATTTTGACGTCTTGAAAATAAATTTGGAAATTTTGTGTATGATAGAGTTGGAGGAATCTTAATTTTGTTGTCTGTCTATTTGTATGTTTTATTAGTATCACATAAAAATTACTGTATTGTTTTAAAGATGGTTTTTAAGGAATTAACTTGAAATATTTTGCCAAGACAATATTATGCCACGGCGGCAATATGACGAGTTCCCCAGGGTAAATCAATCATCTTCAAAACTACTTATCAGATTTAATGCGGCTTTCGCAGTTCTATCAAGTTTTTCCTGAAGTATTTACTGGTGAATACTTTGTATTATATTTTAACGTAAGGAGTTACGATGAAATTAACTGGGGAGAGCAGTTTAGCCGAAGAAGTAGAGTGCAGTGTGGACGCTTCTTTAAATGAGAGAAACTTGGCATGAGATTCTTTATCTCGATTTTCTGGTATTTATAGATCAAGTGAACAGCGAAATGTGTGGCTCTATATTTGAAGTGTAAGTAGTTTTTTGTGTATATTTTAGACAGTTTAACAGTGGTAGAACCAATCAGTTCGCTGCATGAATGGGCCGGCTCGACAGGTGAAATACCAAGACCTCTCAGAATATCGACTTACAGTGGCTCATGCCGCCTTTCGTACGGTGAGAGAGGTTCCCGGAGGCCCACACATTCCGTAACGATCCTTTCCCATCCTACTCCCTTAAAGGTAACGCAACTGTAACCCTATATGTGTTAAAGGTGTCCATGGGCGGAGTTGGTCACTTACCATCAGGTGTCACGCCTGATCATTTGCCCTCCTTTCTCATAAAAAAAAGGATCATAGAAGTCGTGCCAGACTTCTGGCCACTATAAAAAATAAGTTACGTTGTATAACTTAGTGAGAGATACTTCATTATTTCTCCGAAATAAGCTCCTTAGCACCAGATGCGCCGGTTTCTTTCTACCGAATGATCGTCCAATTGATTGCCGTGGAGGTAGAGATGGGAGTGAAGATAAATTTAGATAATAGTAAATTTATTAAAAACTAGCTGACCCGGCGAACTTTGTTCCGCATCAAAAGTAATAAATGAGTCAATTTCGAATATCATGAGGTTCAATTTGTGCTATTTATCGGCTTTAACTATTGTCCCGCTATGTTAATACTGCAATATCTTCTAAAATATTCGTTCAAATTGCTATAAAGGGCCAGGATCATCTATATTACATGCACAATCTATTTAAGACACTTAATTGGATGAAAATTGATGCTGTAATGTTTAAAATCGCTTCGTATATAGCTATCGTATATCGCTGCTAATACTATTATGTGACACTTTTTATGTCGAGAATAATTTATGGGAGTGCTTCATAATTATTAATACTTAAAGATTTTCATTGCTACTCAGATTGAATAAACAATTATTTTCTCTCTGCTCTTTTATCGTTTCAACTATTCAATTGCACCTAAAATCACTGGATTTCTTCTAAACAAAAGGAAAAATATAAATATATATATAGGTGCACACTGCACAGTATCAGAACAAATTTATATTGTAGAGATCAACCGTTCAATCTCTTGAATATTAAATTTATGAACCAAAGCTGGGAGCTGTGGTTTTTTCATGAGCTTTAAATATTAACCTGAATTAACATCAAAGCCTTACCCAGATTAATAATATTTTCAGCGTAATTTCGGAAAGGTATAGGTTACTTTTATTATAAATTTAAAATAGAGCTGAAATAATATGCTACATATGTAATCTATGTTTATAACAAATGTAGAACTTGTGTGTGTAGTCTTGAAGATGTCGAAAACTTATGAATTATCATTATTTTGTCCGAGCATATGATTCTATCTTTATCTCGTAGAACATATCACATCATCATTTTCTTGCCCTTATCTCACTTTAAGTGGGGTCGGCACAACATGTCATCCTTTCAAACTACACATGTTCTCAAAACATTTGGCTGCGGTTTCATGACCGTCCTTGGGAATGTTTTCATTGGTGGGACAGGGAAGCGGTTGGAAGTGGGATGCGGAGGAGAGAGGAGAAGGGTTTGGGCCTCCGGGTACCTCTCTCACCGAGTAAAACGTGGTATAAACCACGTTACGCTGATATTGGGAGAGGTTGTAGTATTTCACCGGTCGAGTTAGTCCATTCATGCAACGAACTGCGTGGTTCTACCACTGAACTATACTGTCCATAACATTGTTTCCTAAAAGTAATTTCAAATATATATATGCATTATTTTACTGTAGCAATACAAACGAGCTCTCACGACAAAATCAGGCATCTTCTAATCTACTAAACCGATTTAATATCACTTTCTAAGTTTGATCAAGTTTTCCGCGATGCATTTGTGAAAACTTTGTTACACTAAATTTGGGTATTGATGCTACAGAACAGTGTATTGGGAATTGAATTGGGAAATTCTTAAGTTCAAGGTTGTGAAGTTACAAAAAGCATAAACCTCTTCGAGCTTCGAATAATTGTGAATTTATGAAATAAAGCAATTCACATTTCCCCCCTCTTTCCCCATCTTTTCTTTTCCCCTATCCCCTAAAGGCCGGCAACGCAACAGTAACACTATGTGTTGCTGGTGTCCATGGGCGGCGTTGGTTGCTTACCATCAGGTGACACGCCTGCTCGTTTGCCCTCCTATCCCATAAAAAAAAAGTTTAACCACAAACACCGCGATACAAGAATTTTATATATTAGATTGTAATAATTAAATTAGCACTATATTGTACTCTTGGATGTTTTGTTTTTCCTTATTTGCTGCCAGTAATAAAATAACTACACTCGTGACATTTATTAGGTTCGAAATAATTAATAGGCGTACTTAATAATTAATAAATAATTGTGAGCTAGTTATGATAATATTGGTTACAATTAGATATGTATATTAGTCAACAAACCGCTTCTGTATCAAGAAGTCGTGGAAGAAACGAGGCTTGACAGCCGCTGCCCACACCTTCGGGTAGATAAAGACGTCATGTTATATCATGTTAATTAGATATGTATACGTTGATGCAAGATCAAAAACAAAATCAAAACGAAACAATTAAATGGAAATAAATCACATATTTATAAAATTAATAAATACAATATTTTTTTTATATCTTCTTACCTTAAATACTCATGTCTGTTGTCAATAAATGATATCGTACGTTCAATAAAATGATAATATTTATTGATAAAAAAATATTATCTTCTTCTAGAAGCCGACAGGAGGATTCAGCTGGGTTGGGCTGCATTTGGCAAACTGCGTCGAGTCTTCAATTTACCTATACCGCAATGCCTGAAGACCAAATTTCTTTGACCAGTGCGTCTTATCAGTTATGACCTACGGTGCCGAAATGTGAACACTTACGGTGGGGCTAGTCCACAGATTAAAAGTAGCTCAGCGAGCTATGGAGCGAGCTATGCTTGGATTATCTCTGAAAGATAGACTCAGGAATGAGTATATCCGACAGAGAACTAGATTAACCGACATAGCTCGTACAATAAGCTCCCTGAAGCGTCAATGGGCTGGTCACATCTGCCGAAGGACCGATGGTAGATGGAGTAAGAAGGTCATAGAATGGAGACCGCGACTTGGTAAGCGTAAGACGTCCACCAGCCCGATGGTGAGATGACCTCAGAAAGGCTGCTGCAAATGCCTGGATGCGGAAGGCAGATAATCGGATGTTGTGGCGCAAATTGAGAGAGGCCTATGTCCAGCAGTGGACTGTAACAGGCTAATGATGAATGATGAAGTAAACATAACGGCCAGTTAGGGCTTAACAGCCGCTGCTTACACCTATCTAAGTATAGAAAAAGACGTGAAGTTATGTTATGTTTTTACTGACGTTACTTAATGGATACACAAATACATAGATGCTTTTTTGGGATATGATATCAAACGAGCGACTAGCGGACTAGTCGGCCTATTCATGCCACAAATTGTGCTCGGTGTATGGCAATAGGGTCGACAGCCATTCCATTTGGTGATTAAACATAACGGCGAGTCGTTGAGGCTTAACATCCACTGCCTACACCTTCAGGTAGTAAAAAATCGTGAAGTGCATCAAAACAAGCGCTATACGTAAGCTTCGCGAACCTTGAAAATAAAAAAACAATTCAACAATGTAACAAACTTTGCAGGAGTACTAGACCGCTTTTAAATATGTAGCCCAAAGTATTTTGTCTTAATTTTCCGATAATTAAACATATCCTTTTCTAGCAACATGATGCTGGTAACATTTTTCGCTTCGAATCTAATACAGAGACACAGTCTCGGCAGCCATCAATCAGAGTTAAGAGATTAAGCACAATGGATTCTGGAGGGAGAATAATTATTGCCTTAAGATTTACTTACTTGATTCGAACCCAACTACACTTTTTTGTAAGCTATGTGTTTTTTTTGTGTTTACTGACAAAACATATTTATATAGAATTTATGAGGGACTCACTGGTCCAGTATTCAAGCCAGTTCTGATTTGTAAGTCGAGGGTTCGTTTTCAGACTAACACTTTTCGGAAGTTTGGTGTAATGGCAATAGGTTCGCTACCTATTTCATTTGGGACGTAACGTAACGATTCGGCAAGTCGCGTCTTCAACAGCCGCTGCCTGCAGATTCGGGTACAAAGGGGTTGAAGTTACGTTAAGTTTATATGGAATCCAAAAAATGACACTTATTATTTATCGGTACGGGTCCTCCGAATAAATGGGTTACGTGGTAGTTAGTGACTTGCGCCGCCCCTGGTCACCTGCCACACAAATATTCGTGCGTCTTTGCGTAATATTCTGACACATCATGGTCATTGCTGATATATTTTTTATGGGATAGGAGGACAAATGAGCAAACGTGTCACCTGATGGTAAGCAACCAACTCCGCCCATGGACACCAGCAACACATATAGTGTTACTATTGCGTTGCCGACCTTTAAGGGATAGAGGAAATGGAAGGATGCGGAAGGGGAGTGGGCCTACGGTTACCTCTCTCACCGAACGAAACGCGGCATGAGCCACTTTACGTCGATCTTCTGAGAGATCGTAGTATTTCACCGGTCGAGCCGGCCCATTCATGCAGCGAACTGCTGGGCTCTACCACTGTTCAATGATATGATATCTTCTAATTTAATGGAAAAAATATAATTGAACTCTGAATGATCAGAAATTTATTTTACATATTATACTACTATATAACATAACATAACATAACATAACTTCACGACTTCGTTCCCTGAAGGTGTAGGCAGCGGCTGCTAAGCCGCTATGTTTACGTCCCAAATGGAATAGGTGGCTAACCTATTACCACACCGGGCACAATGTTTTCAGTCATCGATATTTATCACACTTATCTTTCCGAAAACAATTTCAAATTTGTGCTCGGGTGGGAATCGAACCTCGACCTCATTGCTGCAGCCGGTAGTTTTTACCAATGCGCCACGAGGCCCGTCAAAGCACAAATTGAACTTTTTAAGATCCAAATATTACTCATTTATTACTTTTGATGCGGAAAGTTCCGGAGTTCGCCGGGTCAGCTAGTTATATATAAATAAATACTTTTATATATGAATTACTCATTCTCTATTTTATGGAAGTGCATTAATTTTAGTAAAACTCTATTTTGAAATACAATTACAAAACTGCACTCTCTAAAGAGGCCTTTCGCGATCAGAGGTCTGGTCTATTCTTCGCACAGAGGATTAGCATTGCCATTCAGCGGGGCAATGCGGCCAGTCTTCTGGGCATGTTGCCAGTAGACCGAGATACGCAGAAATTTAATTTCAGATAGATTTTTAATTCTATTTATATTCTTTTATATTTTATATTTATAATAATAATAATAATATAAGCCTTTATTCAGACAAAATAGTTACATAAAATATTTAAATTAGCGACTCTGATGAGTCTTTGACACCGACAACTTCGTCTGTTTGCCCAGCTTTGGCAAAGGCCTCCTCCATATCTTTTCACTCTTCTCGGTTTAGCGCTGTCCTAGTCCATGTTTTTCCTGCAATTGCCTTTATATCGTCTTCCCATCTTCGAAACTGTCTGCCTCGTTTTCTTTTTCCATTTCTAGGATACCAAAACACTATGTTTTTGTTCCATTTTTCGAAGCCTCTTATTGTATGACCTGTCCATTGCCACTTAAGTTTTCGAATTCTGGTCGTTATGTTTTCTATTTTAGAGCGATTTCTGATAGTTTGGTTACGTATTTTGTCAGATTTTCGTATATTCAACATGCTTCGTTCCATAGCTGACTGGCAAGTTTCTAATTTTTTGTTTTGCGCTTTGGTGAGAGCCCAGGTTTGGCAACCATATGTTAGAACTGGTAAGACGCAGGTGTTGTAGAGTTATGATTTAATGGACATCTTAATTTCTTTGTTCTTCATAACTTCTTTTAGTCGCCAGTAACAATTCCATGCTTTTCCGATTCTTGTGTCTATTTCCTTCGTCATTATTTTGGTGTTTGAAATTTGTTGGCCTAGATAGGTGTATTCTGTAACATACTCGATCAGGTCTCCATTTATGATGATTGGGTCTTCTAGTGCATTTGTTAGTGCTTTGGTTTTGGATGAATTCATTGTCAGACCTACCACGCGGCTTTCTTTGTCGAGCTCTATGAGCATTTTTTGTATATGGTCTTTTGTTTCAGCGAATAATATGATGTCTTCGGCAAATCGCAAGTGGGACAGTTTTTCTCCGTTTATGTTTAAGCCGTACTGATTCCAATTTAGTTTTCGAAAGATGCCCTCCAGAACAGCTGTAAACAATTTTGGCGATAGCGGATCTCCCTGTCTTACCCCTCTATTTATTTTTATTTCTTTTCCTTCTTTTTCTGATTTTATTTTCGCTGTACTGTTTGCGTATATGTTTTTAATGATTCTTATGTATTTTTGTTCGACTCCTTGGTTCTTGAGGCAAGTCCATATGTACTCGTGTTCGATTGAGTCAAAAGCCTTGTTATAGTCGATGAAACAACAATAGAAAGGTACTTTGAATTCCTTGTTCTTCTCAATAATTTGTCTCACAGCATGTATATGGTCCAGTGTTGAATAACCCGCCCTGAATCCAGCTTGTTCCCGAGGTTGGTTATCGTCAAGAGTTTTTGTAATCCGACCTAAAATTACTTTTGAAAAAATTTTATAAATATTAGACATTAGGCTAATGGGTCTGTAGTTATTTATTTCTGATTTTTCTCCCTTTTTATGAAGGAGAATAATTGTTGATGTGGTCCACTGCGTCGGTATTATTTCTGTATCTATAATATCGTTGAAAACATATTTTAGTACCGGTGCAATACAATTTCTACAGCCTAAAAGCAGTTCATTTATAATACCATCGGGACCCGGGGCTTTGTCGTTCTTCTGTGTAATGATTGCCTTGTGTATTTCTTCTACTAGTATGTGTGGTACATTGTCATGGTTGTCTAAGTCTGTATTTATTCTTTGATTCTTGCTGGAGTATAGATTTTTGTAGAAATTTCTGGCTATTGATAAGATTTCTGATCTTTTGGTTTTTGTTTTACAGTGTTGGTCTTTCATGTTAGGTATCCAGTTGGTTTTGTCTGTTAGGACTTTAAGAGCCTTCTTAATACCGCCAGTCCTTTTGATATGTTTTTCAAAAGTGTTAAGTCTGGAATGTTCTCTATCTTTTCTCATTTGTATTTTTATTTCTTTGCTCAATTTTCCAATTTGTTCTCTAATAGTTTTTGTTTTGCTTGTTGTGCTAATTAATTTTGATCTTTGATGTAGGAGATGGTGGGTTTTTTCAGATATGTGGCTTTTATTACTTGGTGCGCTTTGGTTAGTATTAGGTTCTGCTGTTAATATTTCATGTATTATATTATATTTCTCTTGAGTGTTTAAATGTTCAAGACACGATTGTGTCACCGAGCGGAGATTCTCTTGGATAGTGACTATTGCTGCATTGTTGCCTGGTATTGTGGTTTTGGCTTTGAAAGGTCGACTTGATTTGAGGACAGATGATGTGTTCAGCCGTACTCTGAGCATTCTGTGATTACTATTGAAATTTAGGTTTGCGATAGTGGTGCAGTCATCAAATGATTTTGGTCTGTTTGTTAGCACGTAGTCTATTTCATTTTTGTATCTGCCATCTGGTGATACCCAAGTCCATTTTCTGGATGATCTTTTCTTGAATTGACTGTTTAGTATTTTCATGTGATTCTCGAACGCCATTTCCATTAATTTCTGTCCGTTTCTTGTTCTTTTGCCGCTACTGTAGGGCCCCAGGACGATATCTTCTCCATTCCTTCGTGGTCCAATTTGAGCATTAAAATCACCCATTACAATATAGTTCTTGTGTGCGTAGTCTTTAATGGCATCATTTAAGGAGAGGTAGAATGCCTCAATTTCTGATTTCGTCGATTGTTCGGTTGGTGAGTATACTTGCACTATAGACCATATTTCTTTGCCAGGGGGTATCTTTATGTTCAAAATGGCTATTCTTTCTGATATGCCAATTATTTCTGAAATTGAATTTTTAAGTGTTTTCTTTATCAGAAATCCTACTCCATGACGTCCTGGTGTTTCGCCTTTATGGTATAATATGAAGTGATCATGTTCCTCAATAGCTTCGCCATATCTTCTAACTTCGCTTAAGCCGATTATGTCCCATTTTATATCTCGTAAAGAAAGTAGAAGTTCTTGTAGGCTTTCTTCGGTCCTGAGTGATAGTGTGTTGAATGTAGCTATATGTATATGTTTTCCAATTTGTTGTTTCTTGCATCTGAAAGCATTCTTGTTAGGTGAAGAGGTAGTATTTGGAGGGTAGTGGTCGTCTTCCCCCACGGTGACCAGCCGTCTTGGGGTGAGTGTATGGGTAGTTTTGTTGGGTTGATAGAAAAATGTGGAACGCTTCACGATTTTGCGTGTCATCCTTGCGCAGGGGCCATGCTAATCTTCTCTGTATCGTTCCAATTTTAGTATATGTACTGCCGAAGCGAGTACTACTTTTGATGCGGAAAGTTCCGGAGTTCGCCGGGTCAGCTAGTTATATATAAATAAATACTTTTATATATGAATTACTCATTCTCTATTTTATGGAAGTGCATTAATTTTAGTAAAACTCTATTTTGAAATACAATTACAAAACTGCACTCTCTAAAGAGGCCTTTCGCGATCAGAGGTCTGGTCTATTCTTCGCACAGAGGATTAGCATTGCCATTCAGCGGGGCAATGCGGCCAGTCTTCTGGGCATGTTGCCAGTAGACCGAGATACGCAGAAATTTAATTTCAGATAGATTTTTAATTCTATATATATTCTTTTATATTTTATATTTAATGTGATACAAATAATATTATTGTAGATAATTATTGCGATGGTCGAGGTATTTTGATGTTGAACAAACTTAGTAGTATCTAAAATTCTACGAGTAAATTCTCCACACGAACCCCACGTACAACGAATTAGTGGATCACGCTCGACCTTTGTAGACTTCGTAGGCAATAAAAACAAGAAAGTTTTAACCTAATATTATTTTTTTAGAATGATAAAATAAACCTTATAGAAAGAATTCATAAAAAATATTTAAAAGATATGGTCGTCTCGGTGGTCTAGAATGAATCGCTTCTTTATCAAGATGATTGCCCTGGGATTGAATCCTTTCCTACTCTAGTGACTATGTTGAATATTTTTTTGACGTTATGATAGAAATATCGCCACCGTTATTTCAATTGGAATGAAAAAACTTAGCGAGCACTATCCGCAGTTTCGAGTAGAACAAGCATGTAGTTACAAAATAAATTAATTCAGTTTTAATAAAAGCATCCTTTAAATTAAAAAAAATAATCTGATAAAATAAAAAAAAAAAACAGCCAGTATGTTATCGCTTAAAACCTTTGTTTACTCATTCCTCAAGATTTTCTTCATCCTGTAACTAACATGAAATCATGTTAGTTACAGGATGTAATAGTAATATAAAATATTATTATTATTATATTATTATTATTTAATATAAATATTATAAGCTATCTGATGTTCTTTGGTAAATTATTCACGCAAAGTTCCTCCTGAGCGTTAAATTAAAATTCGTTATTAAAAAAAGCTAACTTTCGAATAAGAACTCCGTAATAAATAGTTTCAATTATAAATTTAATATCGAGGGCAATCCCACTTGTCTAACCGAGTTCTTTTTAAATGAAAGACTGCCTATTGTGTTCCCAGAAATAATTCATATTATTAAATTAAAAAGATGCGATTATAATTAACCTTTGTAGAACTATTCAATATTTAAGGTCAATTCGATATACTAAATCCTCCCGAGAAAAATTAATGTCAGACAAGCGGCCAGTCATAAAACCACAGCCAAACTTTTGACAACATGATGTAAATATAATTCTAAGGATGACATGTTCTGCCAATTCCTTACTACTTATTTTGAATAGGATAAGCTGATAAAGCCGAGGCCTGCTTTTTAAGTGGAATTTCTAATCTATTTTGCGATCGTTAAACCGAGTTAAACGCTTTTAACACCCTCTTGCAGTCACAAAAAGTAATATATAAAAGTAAGATAAACCGGTCAATATAATATCCAACTTAAAAAATTTAATAGCGACTTAAAAAAACTGTTCAAAACTGGTACTACTGCTATTAATTTGTATGACAAAGACAATAAACTGAGTAATTTTTAATTTGCAATTATAATATCTAATATGTATATAAAATTCTCGAGTCTAGATGTGCGTAATTGAACTCCTCCGAAACGGCTTGACCGATTCTCATGAAATTTTATGTGCGTGTCGGGTAGGTCTGAGAATAAGACAACATCTATTTTTCATCCCCCTAAATCACAAGGGTCCCACCCCTGAATTTTTTTTTTAATTTTTCGACATATTTCTGTTTCTTATTTTTTTTATAAAACGGGATACAAAAATACATGCAACCCTAAATTTTCAACCCCCTACGATCAACCCCTATTTTTTAAATTTTATTTTTCGGCAAGACAACGTTTGCTGGGTCAGCTAGTGTATGTATAATGTAGATAAGTATGTATGTTCGGGTGAATCTTAGAATTCAATTTTATATTCCTCATCCGCAAACTTCGTGTATGGTATATTGTAGAGGAATACTTCCAGCTCCGTGATCTATATGAGTAATGAATTTCTAATGTTCTGACGTATGGTCTAAATGTAGAGTCAATACAGGCTTACAGGAAAATACTTCCTCTTATCCTTCTGTCAGTCAAAAGCGAGAATACAAATCGTATTGAAAGCATATATCTTACAAAGAAAGCAACATCAAGCAAGTTCACGTTGCTTACACACGGAGTTTGTGAAAGCAATCCGGTGCGACTTAAAGAATGAATACCCCGCGGGCATTGAGAATTTACCAGACTATCAGTTCTCCGGGATTATGCCACAACCGGTCCCACTGAGATCGCTTTAAGCGAGGTTTTGCAGTTATTTAGATTATTTTATTATTATACTTGTACGTTGTTAGTACTTTTATGTCTAGGGACCTCATCGAATTAAAATACTTGGTGGTAGAGCCAAGCAGTTCGCTGCATGAATGGGCCGGCTCGACCGGTGAAATACCACGACCTCTCAGAAGATCGACGTAAAGTGGCTCATGCCGCGTTTCGTTCGGTGAGAGAGGTACCCGGAGGACCACCCACTTCCCCATCCTTCCTTATCCCCTTTCCCATAAAGGTCGGTAACGCAAAAGTAACACTATACGTGTTGCTGCTATCCATGAGCGGCGTTGGTTGCTTACCATCAGGTGACACGCCTGCTCGTTTGCCCTCTTATCCCATAAAAAATGTATTGCTAAAAGATTTTTTTTCTGCAGAGTCTGTTTGTTACATCGCAATACAATAGTAACATTACGAAAATTCAATAATACTTGTGGGCTGTCACATTTAATGGTATATAGTGTCTTTTAATATAGCAAAGAGAAATATCGTTGGTACAAATATTGGTATTACATAATATGTGGGTTTGTACATACATTAATGTTGTGTGTATTTGACATAAATATATTGATCAAATAACTACATATTGAAGTGTAACTTCTAATGCCTCGTGCAACCGTTTAACGCTTTTAACGCCCCCTTGCGGCCACAAAACATATTATATATTAATAATAAAGACGAATTTGAACCAGTCTATATATAAATCCTTAATTGCTTAAGCGTGATTTTTATCTGTACATAGACATCTAGTAGCTACTGGTGGCACTATACCACTCATTTAATACTTATAAAGCATAATAGTTTGTTTTTTTAACGCGCTAATCTCAGAAACCACTGATTCTATTTTAAAAATTCTTTCAGTGGTGGATAGTCCATTTGTAAAGAAAGGATTTAGGCTATATTATTTTTTCTAAACAATTAGGGATCTTTTTCTAAAAGTCCGATAATGTAACCCAAGGTGTAAAAAAGGACCTAAAAAATGATTACATTGCGTACACTGCAAAAAAAAATGGGTGCGTGTACTTATGTACGCGCGTGAGAAGTTATACTTCTTTGGCATCATTAAAATATATATATATATATATATATATATATATATATATAAATATCCGTTCTATGTAAAGGTTGATCCAGTAAGACGTTAAAAGAAATGTTGATCCACCTTTTTGCAGTGTATAATTAGCTCTTTAAAAATATAACTGATATACTTTGATCCAAATTTGAAATGGAAGGGTTGTTTGTGGATCTGCATCGGTCGCTTTGCAACATACTTGCCATCAAAATATACAATAGCAACATGTTTTTTTTGATCCGTAACGGTCGCAAAAATTATACCGACGAGTCAAATGTGCATCCGTTTTATATTCATATTCATGCCAAATCTTACTAACTAACGTTGATCCGAGGCCATTTGACCTTGAACCCATCGACGCCCGCGCGGTGGGTCCGCTATATTTCTTTATTCAAACGAAATCAGCAGTAGTGTTTATTACAAAATATTGCATAAAATTAATTTTCGAGTCAGAAAAGTAGGTGCCTACTTGATCCCTTTTATTATGTACTCTGTTAATATAATAAATGTTATTTGCATTATTTTCATGTTTTTGACATAGAGATATATAACTAAAGTACGATCACCCAGCTTCTGATTCCGGAAGTCGCGGGTTCAATTCCTGACACTGGCTCACACCAATGACTTTTCGAAATTGTTTTCGGAAGTTATGTGTGATAAATATCGATGACTGACAAACTTTGTGCCCGGTATGGCAATAGGTTCTCCACCTATTCCATTTGGGACGTAAACATAACGACGAGACGAGGCTTAACAGCCACTGCCTACACCTTCGGGTAACAAGAGCTTGAAGTAAAGGAATAAAATTAGTCAAAAAATATTATTGATCTGGAAAAAAGTTCGCCGGGTCAGCTAGTAAATATAACTCTTAAACACTCTTCCGGCGCGGCCCTGCATGGATTTGATTCCGGGCTCACACCAATAATTTTTCGGAATCTTTTCGGAAGTTATGTGTGATAAATATAATTTTAATATATTTATAATAATCTTGTCCGCGGTGTATGGAAATAGGCAACCTATTCCATTTCGGACGTGCAAAGTGATTCTTTGGTCATTAGCCCCGATGATTTTTTTGAAGTAACTATATAATTCTAGTCTTTTTTAACCGACTCCAAAAAAGGAGGAGGTTCTCAATTCGTCGGGATCTTTTTTTATGTATGTTCAGCCATTACTCAAAGACGTCTGGACCGATTTGCAAAATTCTTTTTTATTCGAAAGGGTATGCTCCCGAGATGGTCCCATTGTCACCAAGTCAATTTCTGATATTTTAATGGGATCCAGGAGAAATCGAAGGCGACCACCAAAAAATTTAGGCTTGTGTAGTGTGTTTGTTGCGTCATGTGTTGGGTATTTACTTTAAGGTATCAAAATCGGATGCTGCTGAGCTGATGATGATGCTCACAGAACTCCTTAATGGCTAGGAGCTTAGAAACAGAATTGCTATTGGTCTATAAAAACTACTTAAGGTATGTAGGGTTAACTTGTTGCTTGGGACGTATGCTTGAATCAACACCTGACGCTGCTGTGCTGATGATAGGAGTATAGGAGGAGATGATAGGTGACGAGTTGGTTACGATTACGAGTTGGGAGACAGTAATACAATTAGTCGATGAAAACTACTTAGCAGTTTAGCAGTAAATAAACACGAACATCTATTTAAGTTCACAACTCATAAACACAACTAATAATTTAGAAATAAAATTACTTAAAAAAAAGTCAAACCGACTTCAAGAACACAAACGACAAAAAAGTACCTACTTACGTAACTAAAAAGCGTTAAATAACGCAAATAATTTATCTACTTAATACAATATACAAAACGTAATTAACTAAGTCAACTACTTTAACTGTCTGCCAGCAGTGGTAGGGCCAAGCAGTTCGCTGCATGAATGGGTCGGCTCGACCGATGAAATACCACGACCTCTCTAAAGGCTAACGTAAAGTGGCTCATGCCGCGTTTCGTTCGGAAAGAGAGGTACCCGGAGGCCCACCCCTATCCCCATCTTTTCCTATCCCCTATCCCTTAAAGGTTGGCAACGCAACAGTAATACTATATGTGTGTTGCTGGTGTCCATGGGCGGCGTTGGTTGCTTACCATCAGGTGACACGCCTGCTCGTTTGTCCTCCTATCCCATAAAAAAGTCATCTTTAACTATAAAAATATTTACAATCATCATCTATTATTATTGAAGTCGGAGTTGGTTAAAAGTTACCCCGTATTCTATTTCGTCGTGTGACTTTGACGGCCGCGCATATCATACAACACAATAGACTACGTTACCTAGGCTGGCACCGACTCCAATAATAACTGACAATTGTAAATATATTTAACAGTCTCGGTGGTCCAGTGGTAGAGCACATGGCTTCTGAGTTCTGATCCAGAGGTCCGGGTTCGAATCCTGACACTGACTCACACCAATGATTTTTCGAAATTATTTTCGGAAGATAAGTGTGATAAATATCGATGACTGAAAACTTTGTGCTCGGTATAGCAATAGGTTCGCAACCTATTCCATTTGGGACGTAAGACGGTAAACATAACGGCGAGACGAGGCTTAACAGCCGCTGCCTACACCTTCGGGTAACAAAAGGCGTGAAGTTATGTTATGTTTGTTATGTAAATATATTTATAGTTAAAGATGACTTAGTTATAGTATGTATTACGTTTTGTATATTGTATTAAGTAGTTAAACTGTTTGCGTTATTTATCGCTTTTTAATTACGTTAGTAGGTACTTTTTTGTCGTCTGTTTGTCTTAATTAAGTTACCTGACTTTTTTTAAAAGTATTTTTTCTAAATAACGATGCTTGAATTGAACTTGCTTGAAGGTATATAATAAAATAATTTCACATCTGTATGCATTAACATCACAATAAGCGCGGAGAGGTAATTTTCTAAATTAAAATTAATAAAAAAATACTTGCGCTAATTAATAAATGTGTCAATAATATGCATAGAGTCTAATGGATAATATTTAATAGATTTATATTTAGCATGAAGCTTAACTTAATATAACATAACTTCACGCCTTTGTTACCCGAGGGTGTAGGCAGCGGCTGTTAACCTTCATCTCGCCTTTATGTTTACGTCCCAAATAGAATAGGTGGCGAACCTATTGCCATACCAGTCATCGATATTTATCACACTTAACTTCCGAAAATAACTTCTAAAAGACATTGGTGTGAACCAGTGACAGGATTCGAACCCGGACCTCTGGGTCAGAAGCCGACTACTGCGCCACCGAGACTTTAGCATTTATATTTATAACTTCTATAGCCATTCATCAAATTAAAGATTTCGTAAATAGAAAATCATGCTGTGGGGCGCCGGCTTAGAATACCGCCACCCCATCTCTTCTCGTGGGTGTCGTAAAAGGCGACAAAGGGAAAAGGCTGGAAGAATGGGCAGCAGCATTCTCTCTCAACAAGGTCGCTTTGCAACATACTTGCCATCAAAATGTACAAAAACAACATTTTTTTGTTGATCCGTAACGGTCGCAAAAATTATAATTTTTACCGTATACCGACGAGTCAAATGTGCATCCGTTTTATATTCATATTCCTGCCAAATCTTATTAACTCGACGAGCCTCGTGGCGCCTTGGTAAAACTACCGGCTGCAGCAACGAGGTCGGGGGTTCGATTCCCACACGAGCACAAATATTTATGACAAACATGAATATTTGTGTGGCGTCTGGGTGTTTTTCTATGTATTTTAAGTATGTATTTACAAAAGAAAAGTATATATGTATTAATATCCGTTATCTAGTATCCATAACACAAGCATTTAGTTGCTTAGCTTGGAACTAGAGGAAGCTGTGTGATTTATGTCCAAGATATTATTATTATTATAACTAACGTTGATCCGAGGCCATTTGACCTTGAACCCATCGACGCCCGCGCCGTCGGTACGCTATATTTCTTTATTTAAACGAAATTAGCAGTAGTGTTTATTACAAAATATTACATAAAATTAATTTTTGAGTCAGAAAAGTACGTGCCTACTTGATCCCTTTTATTATGTACTCTGTTACCATGTATTTTTCGTTTATGACAAAGTCGAAGCGGCCTTGACAGGACGAACAGCTGAGAAGAGTTTATTCCAGTTCATACATTTATAGGGAGTGTTCAATTACATGAAAATGAAAACTGTCGTTATTGACCTAATTACTGTACCGATCGTCTTAATATTTTGTACAACGTTTACTGAAATTATGATCTACATCTGGTATCAATTACTACATATGACTGGATTCCAGCCTGTATAGGCGTCCATCAAATGAAAGATTTCGTACAGAAAATCTAGAATAGTGGAAATAGGTAATATAGTTTAATAAAACTTATTATGAATTTTTATATTTATTATAATCATGAGTAGACCCAATAACACTGCAGCCCGTATGAAGGGCAATCCTAGCCTGGAAAGTATTGCAGATTTTTTTTTCAGAATTCATAAGTATGTCTTAACTCCTAACCGTTTAAGAGTTCTGTAGGTTCATCATCAGCACAGTAGTATCAGATGTTGATTCAATCATACCTCCCAAGCAACACATTAGTCCTGTATACTACTAAACAGTTTCCTACAATCGACTGCCGTACTGTCCAACTCCTAACCGTTTAGGACTTCTATGGCTTCTTAATCAGCACAGCAGCATCAGCTGTAGATTCTAGCATACCTAATAAGCAGCAAGCTAGCCCTACATAGTATCAAGTAGATAATATTTACCAATTGTAGTACTTTCTTCGAACTCCTTACCATTTAAGAGTTATGTGTCTTCTTCATCAGCACAGCAGAATCAGATGTTGACAGCTTAAAGCATATCCTTAAGACCTATTACGTAACCAAAACACCATACTCGTACACGATTTTCAGTAGTTGCATCGATTTCTCGTGGTTTCCATCATCAGATCCTGACCTGGTGAAAATGGGACCATCTAGGAGGTGAACACTATCCAAAAAAAAAAATGGAAATCTGTTCATAATTGACGAAAATGTCGGTAAACAGACATAAAAAAAAAACTAAACATAAAGACGGAATGAGAACCTCCTCCTGTTTTCGAAGTCGGTTAATAAGTTAAAACATTAAGATTCGTAAAAAAAATATGCGCTTTATAGATTTCGCACACATGCGCTATGCGCATGTGTGCGAAATCCGTATACATGTCCAGCAGGACAGTAGGAGGACTTGCCTTCTGATTGGCCCATTTGAATCGGATCAACAACTATCGAAGTGGATTCGTATATCGGATCAACATTTCGGTTGGGTTTCCTAAGCTTCAACGGAGTAAATTGTTGATCCGTCCGGAACCACATTTGTATGAAAAATATTATATTGGATCAACAAAAACCACCCGGATCAACATAGGTTTTCGGATCAACAAAGTGCTCGCCATACAGCACGCATGATCAACAAATGACGGATTGAGATAACTATATATATATATATATATATATATATATATATATATATAATGATTAAAAACAAAATTTAGAGAATAATAAATATATAAGACATTATTTGTACTATATATTATAAGATTCTTAATTTTAAATGTTTATTAGTGATTATTTAATATTTTAAAAATAAATTTAATAATAAATTCAAAAATTGAATTTAAGGTTGGTAATTTTTTATATATTTTTATTGATTTCTTAATTTAATATTCACTTTTCATTTTTATCAAAAAATTTTCATTAAATTTATTTAGTTATTTTTATAAATATTTATTATTTATTCAATTTAATAGCAAATATTAAAAATTTATATTATAATTTGATGTTTAATTTTAATTTTATCACAAACTTTTTATTAAATGTTTTATTAAACTTATTTCTTTATTTTGTAAATATTAAATAACCAATAATCTATTTAACATTATTAATTTAATAATATTTGGTGTTAATTATATTAAATAAAAGTATTTTAATTTATATCAATAAATAATACATACGGATAGTTAACCTCAATTATATTGGAGCACTTGAAAAAGTATATAAGCACAATTTTTTTCACTAATATTCACAAATAGTAAGTAATATCAATCAAAATATTCAATTTAAATCACTACTGAATATAATTTATTAGCACTTCATACTGTTAATTTTGTGTCACAGATGCGCGCGCATCTTGAAATTTCACTCTCATCATTTTTTCATAACGCGCCTAAAGAAGTATAACTTCAAAAAGTATTAATTGTAGCAAAAAAAATGTACTACAACTTTGCAGAATATATAGTTTTCTGCACAAATGGTCGCGACACCATGCTATCTCACAATATGTGTTTATTTAGTTTTTTTAAATAACTTGAATGATGATGTTTTAAAAGCCCTTTATTTTGTACTTTGGTATTAATTCTGATTAAAATAAATTATTTATTTTTTATAACTTCATGCTTTTTTCTACCTTGCTTTTATGCCGTATCGAATAGGTGACAGATTCTGTTGCCATACAGTACAATTTTCTGAGTCATCGATTTTTGTAAGGTATTCCATATTATCTGTGATCAAAAATGTGTGCTTATGTATACTTAAATAAGCACACATTTTTCTGTTTGATTGATAAAGTAAAATTTTGTATTTTTTATTTATATTAATCAAAGTAATCACCCGTGCAATCATTGCATCTTTGCCAACGCAGTAGTAGTTTATTGATGCCCTTCTTAAGAAGCATTGTACTGCCTCTCAGGAAATAAATTCTTTTTCCGCCAAGAAGTTACCCAAATTCTGGAAAAAGTAGTAGTCTGTAGGCGCAAGATCTTGTGAGTAGAGCGGATAACAGAGAGCTTCTATCCCTAGTTCTTGCAACTTGGAGACCGTCTGTATTAAAGTATGATGCAAAAGACATATTTATATATCTACACTAGCAGACCACGCGAACTTCGTACCGCCACATTTTATACATTTTTCAGTAAAAAGATTTTTGTCGCACTCATATTAATAACCTAGAGCTTTCTTCAATAAATGGACTATCTTAAACTTATATTTTTTTCAATTCAAACCAGTATTTCCTGATACATAGATACATAAATTCACGCTAAATTTCTTGAAGGGTAGGCAGAGAGAACAAAGTGCTTTAAGGCACGATTATTACACACTTCACTCGCTTAGCTGTTGATATTAGCACCCGCTAACACTCAAGATATTGATAATATTTACAACTTCAATCGATGCTTTATAATATGAATAGCTGTAGCGGTGCTATCTATTTATTATTATTATTAAATATTTATTTATTATTTAAATGTAACCTAATCTATATAATATATATGTATACAATCTAAACTAATGTAATTTTTATATAATTATTTTTCATAACTTAACTAAATTATTTCATTAAACAAACATACAACAGGCGACGATTTTATATATACGGAAACCGATGCCGGCCGATCGTCCGCCCCTATTGTTCTCGCAAGTACATACGAGCACTGGCCGCCGTCTTGCGGGAGCGCAACACATTCGTACATTAGCTCGACTCACTACTATCACATCGTATTGTTCCGCTATCCTCACGCCTACTAAATATCACGCCACGGACAGCTATCTTGTGTGTCTCTGTTTCTATGCGCTATCGCTATTCTTAATCTAATTTCTCACTCCTTCTGTTCTATTTCTCTTAACTATATTTCATAGTGCTGTATGTAAGACTTTTGTGCATAATAAAATATTTCTACCTTCATCTACAAAGTGTGCCTACTTATTTTATACTTCACAATCTTTTACTGCGTTTGCCAACTATAACCGGCGATCTCACACACCCGCTATAACTGGTGACCCCGTGAAGGACACGAAGACCATGTTGAACAGCAGCGACTCCGCCACAACTGCCGTCTCACAAATAGGCGACCATATCACGGCGCGACGTAAGCACAGAGCAAGAAGATCGATGGCGCTTGAAACTAAAGGTGCACGGAATTTGAAAATCAAGGTTCCACCATTCTCGCCAGAGGATCCCGAACTATGGTTCGCACTGGTTGAGGGTAAATTCGAAACTCACGACGTTACCGACGACGCTTCAAGGTTTTACCAGGTGACCAATAACCTTGATATCCAGTACGCGAAGGCTGTGAAGGATATCATTGTTAGCCCTCCAGCTAAATACAAATATAATAAGATAAAAACTGAGCTAATTAAGCGACATTCTGCTTCACACGAGAGAAAGATAAAATAATTATTAACTCATGAAGAGCTTGGAGATAGAAAGCCTTCACAATTTTTAAGACATCTGCAGGATTTAGCTGGCCCTTCCATCCCTGAAGATTTTTGGAAAACGATGTAGTGCAACCGCCTACTCACAAATATTCAAACCGTCTTGGCGTCTTAACCTACCCACTCTCTGGAACAACTTGCTGACCTAGCCGACCGGATACAGGAGCTGACGACACCAGGTACTGTTGCCGCTATGCCATCCCGTCCTGAATCTGCGCCCCACCTACCTAAAGAGATTTTCGAAGGGCTCACAGCTGTCGCCTTTAAGATATAATAAATTTTACGTCGTTTTAATTTTTTATTTCATCGGTCAATCCGGCTTATTCATATAAACATGTGGATCTACTAAATTAAAATCTGCATTACAATTATCAGATTCTATTACGATTCTATGGTTTCTTACGAGTATTTAAATATAAAAATGGATAGTAATAGTATAGATTGGGGGGTCATGTCAAGAGCGTGCGCGTCGCGATCCCTGCCGTCCCAGTGGGACGCAATCTTGACCAAAGCAAACTCAGCCGGACGGGCTGCTAGGGCGTGCCCCGCAAGCGACGGGCACCGATTAGCCCCCGTCGGTGCGGCTGCATGCGCATGCGGCGAAGGGGGCCGCCACCCTTCACGCAGCGCCAATCCTGGCGGGACGAGGAGAGTGGAGTGCCGTATAGGCACGTGGAATGTTAGAGGTAGCATGGCAAGAAAGATGAATGAGATGATGGATGTATTAAATGAGAGATGCCTGGATGCCTTATGTTTGACGGAGACAAAGCGGAGGGGGAGGGAGACCGAGGACCTCCCCGGTGGCATGGTAGCCCTATGGTCCGGAGTGGACCCGGACGTCCGTGCCAGTGGGGGTGTTGGAGTCGTTCTCTCCTCCCGCTTTGCTTCCGGAGTGAAAGATTATGAGTTGGTAGGCCCAAGACATCTTTGGGTTCGAATAAAACTGGGGATCACGCGAGTTTTCCTGGTCGCAGCTTATGCTCCCGTTAGCTCCGCGGATCCCCGCGAACTCGAAGAGTTTTGGGAAACTGTTAGGGATATTCTGGATCTAGCTGAGAAAAATGAAAGGATAATTCTGTGTGGTGATCTTAATGGGTGGGTCGGAACCAAGCGAGACGGCCTGGAGGCTGTCCTTGGTCCGAATGGTGACAAGAGAGTGAATGATGCTGGTAAGCCGATATTGGACGTATGCCTGGAACGGAACCTCCTTGTGTCTAACACATTATTCCGTCATAAAGATATTCACACGTATACGTGGAGACGGAATGAGCAAAAGAGTATGATAGATTTGATTTTGATAGATAGTCGTCTCCGAAATACTCTAAGGGATACAAGAGCCTACAGAGGCCCCACTCTTGATACGGACCACTACCTGGTGGTAAGCCGATTCGTGGGCCTTTTCAGGAAGTGGAGACACTGGCGAGTGCGTACCCATTTCGGAGAGCTTGAAAGGATAAAATGTGAGAAATTAGAAGATGAAAATGTACGGAGTATGTATGTAGGCCTAGTCAGTAAAAGACTCAATAAGACGAGTCTTTCTGACCTAGGTGTTGAAGAATGCTGGGAAAGAATGAAAGAAAGTATAGTGAATAGTGCAAAAGAAGTATGTGGTAGTGCAAAGAGGCATAAGATTCTGAGAGGTGACGCCTGGTGGGACGCGGATGTGAAATCCAGCGTCGAAAGAAAGAAAAAAGCATGGTTGGATTATGTCTCAAGTTTGAACCAGAATGATAGTATGACAGAGAAAAAGTATGAGAGCTACCGCCGCTGCAGGAATGTTACCAAAGCCTTAGTGAAAGAGAAGCGTGAAAGACTTGTTCCGAATGAGGAAGTGAGGTTGACGGAGAACTTCGAGGCGAATAACAAACTCTTCTGGAGGGAAGTTAGAAAGTCTCGGGGTTCTTCGTCATCATCCAGAATGGACAAAATTATGTCTAAGTTTGGTGACATTCTTGCAAACCCAAGCGATGTATTGGGCAGGTGGAGTGAGTATTTTGGGGAAATGTACGAGTATGTTCCGGATGTGGGCGCCGCGAGTGAGCCTACGGCTGACACCGCTGCGCCAACATCTGATGAGGACATTACTATGGAAGAGATTGAATGGTCGATACGAAGTATGAAAAATGGTAAGGCAGCTGGAATTGATATGATGTCTGCTGAAATGATCAAACACGGTGGATCCTGTGTCCGGGACGCTTTCCTTGAGCAATCTGTGCTGGAGGTCGGGTAAGGTTCCCATGGACTGGAGGCGCGCTGTCATCGTGCCCTTGTATAAAGGTAAGGGATCACGTATGCAGTGCGCCAGTTACAGGGCCATCAGTTTGATCAGTTTAGCAGCAAAAGTGTATGGGAAAATTATTGAAAGGAGAATGAGGGTGATATCTGATGGAGTGTTGTGGGAGGCTCAGGGTGGTTTCAGAAGCGGACGAGGGTGCATGGATCAGATTTTTTCTCTCCGCAACATCGTGGAGAAACAACTGGCTGTTAACCGGAAGGTTTTCTGCGGTTTTGTGGATCTGGAAAAAGCGTTTGACAGAGTGTTACGAAAGGATCTGTGGGATATACTCCCGGGCTACGGGGTGAGCGGAGCACTGCTGCGCGCTGTGCAGTCCACTTATGAGGGCTGCACAGCGTGTGTGCGTGTTGACGGCGGCTTGTCCCCCTGGTTTGACGTCAATATCGGCGTCAGACAGGGTTGCGTGCTGTCCGCTCGACTGTTCATCCTGTACCTGGACAGTTGTCTCCAGAGAATGAGATCGATGGATGTAGGGATGCGAATGGGTGACTTAGTTGTGAGCTGCCTGCTTTACGCAGATGACGCCGTGCTTCTAGCCGAATCGCCGTCGGACCTGCAAACACTAGTCACTACTATGAAAGATGATTGCATGATTAAAGGCTTGCAGTTGAATGCGACGAAAACGAAAGTAATGGTGTTTGAAAGGGAGGAATCCAGAACAGATGCAAGGATAATGGTTGATGATGTAGTGCTGGAACAGGTGAATGAAATTGTATATCTTGGATGCGCTTTTAGCAGAGATGGAAGGTACACCGCGGATGTAGAAAGACGAGTGGCGATAGGAAATAGCGTAAACGGAGTGTTGGGCAGATTCCTGGGCGCAAAAAATATTAGCAGAAAGGCCCAGTTAGCAATCCACAATGCAGTCCTGATCCCAACACTAACTTATGGAAGCGAGAGCTGGGTATGGCAGAGTGTGCATGAAAGTAGAATAAACGCGGTAGAAATGAGGGCTCTACGCAAAATCTGCGGAGTGACTCTCGCTGACCGCGTAGAAAACAAGGTTGTAAGGAAGGAAGTTGGTTTGAAAGAGAGTGTCGGTGTAAAAGTAAGAAAGGGCATGCTCCGATGGTTCGGACATGTAGAAAGAATGGTTGACGCAAGACTGACTAAGCAGATATACAATGCAAAAGCGGACGGATGTAGGAGTCGAGGACGGCCAAGACACACATTCCAAGACCAAATAGAACGTGTTCTGGAGGAAGGTGATGTTAAGAGCCTCAAAAACCGACGCGCGTGCATGAAAAGAGTTATGAAAGTCAACGAAGCGAGTGAGGTGTGTAAGAATCGTGCCCTGTGGCGCTCTGTTCTCTCTGCCTACCCCGCAAGGGATTTGGCGTGAAGTTATGTATGTATGTATGTATGTAATAGTATAGACAGCCTCTAGGTGATCTGTGAAACTGTTATCACACGCTCACCGGAGATGTTTGTGGGCGGTTATTGTGGAGCCTTAATAATCTCGTTACACGGTAACTCAGTTAAGCCACTTGTTTTCATTTGTGCCGAAATGGCCGTCGTTATAGCATAGAGCGAAGTGCTGTATGCCAATACACCTTAAAATAAACATTATTCTCGACTTCATATTTTCTCTCTTTCCTAGGAAACTTTTTCAAGCAGTGATTAATGTATTAGTAAGTTTTTTATTTTATACTTTGATATGCGAAGGTGTGCGGAAGGCAATTATATATTGACAAGCTGATAAATAAATATATTAAATAGGTGGCTCGGTCGGTTAACGGATCTTAGATATTTTGCGAAAGATAAAATATTTATCATACAGTAAGAATGAATTCACGAATTTTAACTCGTAGTCTCGATATAGGATTTAATAGGTATTTGTGAATAAGATACCACCAAAACCATAAATATAAAAAGGCGTGCCAAGTTGGAAGAAATATTATTCTTCTTATAAATACTCTTGCCCGGTATGACAATAGGTTCGCCACCTATTCCATTTGGGACGTAAGCATAATGGCAAGGCGAGGCTTACACAGCCTACGCCTTCGGGGAGAAAAGTCAAGTTATGTTATGTTATTTACTATATAATATTATGAAATATAAGTTTTATTTATAATAATATATACGGGCTTAACGGCCGCTGCCTACACCTTCGGGTAACAAAGGCGTGAAGTTATGTTATGTTATTCCCCATATATATTGTGTGTATTTTTTAACCGACTTCGAAAAAATATACATACAGACGAATTGAGAACCTCCTCCTTTTGTTTTTTTTTTTTTAATGTCTGTTCACCGATATTTTCTTCAATAATGGACGGATTTCAAAAAAAATGTTTTATCGATAGTGTTTACTTTCGACATGGTCCCATTTTCACCAGGTCAGGATCTGATGATGGAAACCAGGAGAAATCGAAGGCAACCTCCGAAAATTGTATGCGAGTATGGTGTTTTTGTTACGTAATAGTGATGTCTTAGAGATATTATGTATGGTGTCAATATCTGATGCTGCTGTGCTGATAAAGAAGCCCCCGAACTCCTCAACGGTTAGGAGTTTAAAGACAACACTGCAATTATTCGATAGCAACTTCAGCGATTTCACTCGCTTCTTTGACTTTCATAACTCTTATCATACACGCTCGACGGTTTTTTAGGCTCCTAACATCATCACATCATCAGGAAAGTATGTCATAGCTATCCTAGACTTCTATATGCTGCAGGTTTTATAATGTATATCAAATTTATTGTTTTATAAAGTTCTTTTGAGTATTTTTATTGCTACTTTTTTGTATATTCTACGTAAACAAAAAAACAATGGGCGCATTGTATGAAAATATACTTCGCTACCGCTTGCATCTGGGACGCAGAACCTCGGATATTATGTTTTTAAAAGCTGCTGCCTGCACCTTTAGGTAGATCAAGATGGAAAGTTATAAAAGTAAATTTACGATGTTTATCCAAAATTTAATGGACTCCGCACAAATTTTATTGGCGTACAAATATTTCGTTGGGTGAGACGAGATAATGCTACTTACAAACTTATTTATTAAAGGTGTGAAAATAATAAAACCTCAGAAATACATAACGTACAGATGTTGTGCAGGGCAATAAAATAAAAAATATAATATACCATACCATATAATATACCTAGAAAAAAAAAACAAAATGAATTCAAGTTACAAGATTGTAATAAAACAAGGTTTATGAAGAAAAGTAATAAGACTCACAATTTATTTTACCACCTACGGTGCTTACCAACCACCTTAGACGTGCTTCGAGGTAGTACAATTTTATTTTCTGTTATATTGTTGTATTTTGGATATGAAACTTTTCAAAGAAGCGGCGAATGAGAGGTAGAACCAAGCAGTTTGCTGCATGAATGGGCCGGCTCGGCAGGTGAAATACCACGACTTCTCAGAAAATCGACGTAAAGTGGCTCACACCGCGTTTCGTTCGGTGTACCATCATACCATACCATTCACCATTATTTCCTACATAACTCCCTTATAGGTTGGCAACGCAACTGTAACACTATATGTCTTGCAGCGGTCCATTTGCGGTACTTGCCGCTTTGTTGCATGCTGCAGTTGACACACCTGCTCGTTTGCCCTCTATCCTACAAAAAACGAAAATTTTGTTAGTGGAGGAGAAAATAAAATGATAGAGATTTATATTTGGTATGTCACTGTAGCGACAAGAGAAAAACATAATCTTAAATGAATTTCAGTCTTTTGTCAAAGGCACAATGTTTTTATTGGCTATCTAAATAGGTGATAACATATAAATAAAGCATTAATTTAGTTACCACAGCACAACTATTTGGTTGCTTACAGCATATTGACTAAGCATGATGAATAAAATGAATGTCTCGGTAGTCCAATGGTCGAGCACACGGCTTCTGAATCCAGAGGTCAAGGGTTCGGATCATGGCACACACCAATGACTTTTCGAAATGAATTTCGAAAGTTATGTGTGATAAAATCGGTGCCCGGTATGGCAATAGGTTCGCCACCTATTCCATTTGGGTCTATTCTATTCAAACATAACGGCGAGGTGAGGCTTAATAGCCACTGCCTACAACTTTGGGTAGGAAAAGGCGTGAAGTTATGTTGTTATGTTATATTATAATAAATGTGTTCCTGCATAGCGCGATGTCAGGAGCAAACACCGACGGCTATCTGTGCCATACCGGAAAAAGACTTATCTTGAAGTTATGTATGTATGTTTATGTATTGGAAAACTGTTAGCGCTGAGTGTATTATATTCAAATTCAAAATCTTCAACTGTTTTTTTTTCCTTTATTGGATCCCCATTGATCGCCGTCCCGTACCCATAATGTGGAACATCTATCACCGTGAAGTTTATTTATTAAATAAATCTTCCTTAATCAATCTCTCAAAAAAAAGATAAAACTCTTATTTAGTCGTCACCAAAGTATGGTAATAAGGAAGCTCTCTCTGTAATATATTCGTAAGTAGGTATATATTTTAGCTCCATCAAAACTTCTCCATACTTCTAAGTTTTGTATTTCTTTTGTACCTTCTCGAACTGAGGATCTAAAATTGGAGGCAGCGCCAATTGTACCGCAACACGTCTAATAAGTTATTTGTTCTCATGGCATTTATGTAGCATATTTTATTCCATCGATAATTATCATGATCAATGATAAATGAAATGGTAGTTAATAGAATTTATATACAAATCAAATCAAACTGGAACTGCTCTAAAGGAGTATCCGCGCGCGATTTGGTTCTCACCACCACTAATGTTATGGAAAGGTTTCGGGTCCTCTTTAGTTTGTGTCTTGCGACTAGGATGTTTCCAAAAACTTGTAATCAGGGTCGGGTTGTCTCCGTCTCCTTCCCAAGGGGCTCAGCCTACCGGACGGAAGCCTTAAATAACTACATGTATAATAATAAAACCATGAAACTCAAAAAAAACAAGTAAGAATCGTGTCTAATGGCATCATATTACTTCTGCCTAGCCCGAAAAGGTATTTATGTGAATACTGTCAAACATACAAATTCTTTCATGTAATAATTTTAGCACAGATAAATAAAATGTCCATCCAACAGTTTGTTAAAAATACACATATGTTTACCATTATTTTTATTTATAAGATCTAACAATGAACACTTAGACAGCGCTTTAAATCAAATCAAATTAACCTAATAAAAGCTCGATTCACTTGTAGGTTACAAAAAGAAACAAAATAAAAGTTGTTTGGGATAACTTAATCCAATTTCTTTTATATTTACACTTAAGAAGTCTCCTCGAATCGTGTCTCGGTTTATTGAATCAACGCTTGATGGATTGTTGTCTTTAATTTCAAAACAAAACCGGTGATACAAATAAATCTGATCCAATCTTTTTGATTATATTTTTACGCTTTATTGCAATATTTAAATAAAATGATGACTTCGGGCCCAATAGCCTTGTGACATATCTTCTTAATTAATAAAAAAGGAAACGTATTGAAATAAATATTTGTCAATTGACATAGACTTTTTGGATATTTTTATCCAAAAACCCTTTTGGCGTAGTTTTATATCTAAAAGTGCAGCCACACGAATAGTAACAGTTAAAGCCTATTTTCAAATATATATTGGGGGAGGCAAGCATGTATGTGCGTTCCTTATATACCTTATCGGCGGGTAGTTTGTGACGACATGAAAAGACTCCTTACAATATATTATTTTAATGTAATAGGGGGAAATAAGCAGGCGTGTGACAGGATGTCAAGCAACTGACGCCGCCCATAGATACTTACAACACAGTGTTAGAGTTGCTGGCTTTTAAAATTAATAAGTTTAGAATAAAAGAGGTAAGTTAGGAAATTATTTTTCATGGTTTTTATCTTTATTTATATAATATTTGTGTACTTCTATGTTGTTCCGGTTTTCTTTACCTTTTTTTACATATTATATATATTTGTATATTTAAATTGATGATGATTTGGTCCCAATTGGCGAGCCTACAAACGACATAATTCTTGTCAGTTATCGAAAACAAATACAAAAATTGTAAAACTTACTGCAATATTTCGGAAAAATAATTCATGTCAAATTTAACTAAAAATATGTCTAAAAACTTGTTCACAGTATTTCCTCAAATTGTTTGATTGAAATATCAATTCAGAAGTATCTTGATTGACTTATAAATTAACAAGTTTCAATAGAGACAGTTCCAATAAAATACTACACATGATTCTTTGATAATACACGTACTTGTATTAGCTACAATATGATAAATTTTGTATGGTCTCGTTAATAAGCCGCTAATCTGGAATAGAGCCAGAATACGCCACTTATACATTTTATTAATATATAAAGTTATTCTCGAGGCAGAGTAATATCTCGGCCTAATTTATCAAATTTGGCACATCCCAACGGAACTACGGGTCATTTGTGTTAAGAATTGGAATAATATGAACCGAGAGGCGACAACTAAAATACCTCCTCTGGGACCAAGTCGTTACCGATATTCCGAAATATCCACAAAACAGATGGTTAAATCTAATATATAAAATTCTCGTGTCACGGGGTGCGTAATTGAACTCCTCCGAAACGGTTCGACCGATTCTCATGAAATTTTGTGTGCATATCGGGTAGGTCTGAGAATAGGACAACTTATTTTTCATCCCTCTAAATTACAAGGGTAGCCCACCCCTCAATATTTTTTTTTAATTTTTCGACATTTTTCTGTTTCCAATTTTTTTTATAAAACGGGATACAAAAATACATACAACCCTAAAATTTTAACCCCCTACGATCAACCCTTATTTTTTAAATTTTATTTTTTGGCAAGACAACGTTTGCGGGGTCAGCTAGTTTTTAATATAAACATTATTCTATACCCATACGATAATAATATTAAAAAAGGTATTTTATTATATCTATTATATTTAACCAATAAAATTATTGCTTAATTAGATAAGTCAATTTATTTAAAAATTACTGAGGATTCAACGGTGGAGCCGTTCGAGAGTTCGATTCATGAATGGACGTAAAGTGGCTTATTGCACAGTAGAAAGCTTCGGATATATTACATTTATGGAATATCTGAATCAAAAGGCCCTGGAATCGAATCGTGTCTTATACCGATGCCTTTTCAGAAGTTACGTATGATATATAAGACTAACAACATTCTGCCTATGGCTTAGCAATAGGCACCTATTACATTTGGGACGTCAAATTTAGCTTGTCGAAGCGCAACAACCGCTGCTTACGCCTTCGGGTAGAAAACAAAGCCATTGACAAAGTAGTTTAAGGATTTTATTTTTAATTATAAAACTCCCAATTGTGGTATTGTTTAAACGTATCAGTCAAACAAATTTGGGAATCAACGGATTTTAAAGCTTTTTTTTATAAATTGAGGATAGCAGACAGTGGTAGAGCCAAGAATTTCACTGCATAAATGGGACGGCTCGACTGGTGAAATACCACAGCCTCTCAGAATATCAACGTAAAATAGCTTATGCCACGTTTTGTTCAGTGATGGATGTTTTTGGAGGCCTCCCATTTATTTATTTCCCTTCCCATCCCTCCCTTTCCCATCCTAATCCCTTAAAGGCATCCCTTAACTGTAATACTATATGTGTTGCGGGTGTCCATGGGTGGCGGTAGTTGCTTAAAATCAGGTGACCCGCTTACTCGTTTGTCCTCCTATTCCATAAAAAAAAACAAAGAGCACGTCGCTTAACAAAAAGATATATATATATATATATATATATATAGATCGTATAGATTCTCATGAAATTTTGTGTGCATATCGGGTAAGTCTGAGAATAGGATAACATTTATTTTTCATCCCCCTAAATCACAAGGGTAGCCCCCTCAATATATTTTTTTTAATTTTTCGATCAATTGCTATTTCTTATTTTTTTATAAAACGGCATACTAAAATACATACAACCCTAAATTTTTAACCTCCTACGATTAACCCCTATTTTTTAAATTTTATTTTTCGGCAACACAACGTTTGCCGGGTCAGCTAGTATTTCAATAAAAATATCGGCACAGTAAGTTCGTCGTCACGACAGTACATCTTCACATAAAATGAGATCCAATTTGTTTTGATGGAATCATTAAATGAAAAGTTCTAATGCCAGGTCTTTATTTGATGAATTGTATACATTTCGAAGTTTTGTTTGCGATTGTGTGACTGGAATATTTTATAATGACGCGTTAAGACGCTTTCGAGGCGAATCTCTACAGAATATTAATAGAATCAATAAGCAAAGGTTCTATCTGACGTTTAATTTTCATCATCATCATCAGCCTATTGCAGTCCACTGCTGGACATAGGCCTCTCCCAATGTGCGCCACAACATCCGATTCTCTGCCTTCCGCATCCAGTCTTTTCCAGCAGCCTTTCTGAGGTCGTCTGACCATCGGGCTGGTGGGCGTCCTATGCTACGTTTACCAAGACGCGGTGTCCACTCAATGACCTTCTTACTCCATCTACCGTCGGTCCTTCGGCAGATATGACCAGCCCATTGCCACTTTAGCGAGCTTATTCTGCGAGATATGTCGGTTACCCCAGTTCTCTGGCGGATATACTCATTCCTGAGTTTATCCTTCAGAGATACCCCGAGCATAGCCCGCTCCATAGCGCGCTGAGCGACTTTAAATTTGTCAACAAGCCCCACCGTGAGTGTCCACGTTTCGGCACCGTAGGTTATCACTGGTAGGATGCACTGGTCACAGACTTTGGTCTTCAGACATTGCGGTATAGGCGAGCTGAAGACCCGACGCAGTTTGCCGAATGCAGCCCAACCCAGCTGAATCCTCTTTTCGGCCTCCTTCTCGAAGTTTCGTCTACCTAACTGGATGGTTTGGCCTAGGTAGACGTATTTGTTTACGACTTCGAGATTTTTTAATTTTATGAAATATTTATTTTAATGTAAAACTTAGCAAACAGTAGTTAGAGAATTATTTATATTAAAGAAAGTTCGCGTCGGTCCATTAATGCAACGAACTGTGTAGATCTACCCCATATATGTGTGTAAATATATAATATATAAAATTCTCCAGACCATTTTCCTCTAAAACGGCTTGGCCGATTCTCATTAAATTGTGTTTACATATCGGGTAGGTCTGAGAATAGGACAGCATCTATTTTTCCTACTACTAAATGTTAAGGGTAGCCCACTTCCAGTTTTTTTTAGTTTTAGTTATATGTATATTGTTTTTTTTTGTGAAACAGCATAATAAAAACTTTCATTAAATAAAATAAGTATTTAAATAAAATCATAACAACAATAATACCTATTATCTTTCACAATACATTCCAGTATCTTTCCATCTGGTACGAGTACATGCAAAACTCTACTTTTGTACATAAAATAACTGGATACAAGCCAACAAAATATTATTTACGACGTAATATGTAGAATAACAAATTTAGATTATTTGTTTATAGTAATTGTATCGCGAATCACAATTCTTGCGAAAAACAACAACCTAAATATATATCACACAAGTTTATGTGAATATTTGAGTTATTTAAAAATTATATATTTAGCCCTTAAAGAGTAATACGGCACAGAGAGATAGATAGATTTTTTTGAAACTTATCGCCTTTTGTGCCGGAAGGTGTAAGAAGTGACTGCTAGCCTTCGACTCGCAAAATTGTTACTTCCCAAACTTCTGTTTCGTAGTAGAAATATGATTGTGAATGTGTAGCAAATTGTGGCATGTACATACATACATAACTTCACGCCAAATCCCTTGCGGGGTAGGCAGAGAGAACAGAGCGCCATAGGGCACGATTCTTACACACCTCACTCGCTTCGTTGACTTTCATAACTCTTTTCATGCACGCGCGTCGGTTTTTGAGGCTCTTAACATGGCATGTACTCTCACTAATTTCAAGGCAGTATATATTTTATGTATCAAAAATACTAATTTGGTTTAATACAAATATTGTGCTTTTAATTTGGTAGCTTTGTTTTGTTCAAAAACCAAAAATAAGTTAAAATAACAACAAATCAAAACCATGTATTCAAATTTAATGGTCACTACGACCATTAAATAGACATATTACGATACATTAAATGATATATATAGTTTTATATCCAAAGAAAGAAAGATCTATAGTGCAAAGCGATAGCGACATAGATCGTGACATATTGCATCCAATTCACGTTGAATGAATAAAGTGGCGACAGTTAAAGGGAACAATTTTCTACCCCCGACTGTCCCTCAAGTTGAAGGGTAAAATATATAAAACTATTAACAAACCTGTCGTCATCTATGGATCAGAATATTGGGCTATGAAAAGGATGGATGAAAGATAAATTGGCCTGACGGAGGTGCGGATGTTTAGACGGATGTAGAGAGTGCCAAAAATGTATAGAATACAGTATGAGTATGTAAGAAAAATCTCGAAAACTGCGAATAAGGCTGTAATAAGGAGGGATTATACAAACGTTGCAAGAATGATAATAAACTTAAACGCGGAGGGAAATAAGAGAAGAGGAAGAGCAAAGGAAATATAGATGGATTGTGTGAAAGACATCATTAATAAGAAAGGAGTTAGCGTGGAAGAGGTGAATGATAGGAAAGTAAAAGTCCCCAAATAGTGGGAACAGGGCAAAAAATCTAATGAGCCCGTTTTTTTTTTCAAATTTTAAACAGTTGGTACTATTATGGCTCGAAAGCAATCGAATTATTCCCATATAATATTCATGGAGGGTCTACTCTACCATCAACAGTGAAGGCACGAATTTAATTTTGGTCATTTGATCCGATATAATATTCAGAGGCAGAAATTTAAATGCCTCAAGCTCATCTTTGTTCTGTACGTGTTCCTTTATACCGTTTCAATCAAATACTATTTTCGTTTTTAGAAATTATAAATGCTTAATTTAATATTTAAAGTTAGAACGAAATACATTTTTTTTTTTACTTTTGTGATTAATTTTAAGGATTTTTTTTCAACTAAGGGGGGAATGGTGTAAGGGATACTACACCTCGTGGCACGTACATGTACGTGCCATCAATAGTTTAAAACAACTGTACGCGCAGTATGCTGTAGTGGTCGGTGTGCAGCGACACATAGTTGTCGCTGACACAAATAAAGATGACAAGATAGTAATCACGTCTTTCATTAATCGACCACTCATCCACCATCATGGAAGAAGCACCACTCACTATTTACCATCATCCAGTGGAATAGTCACCAGTAACGTCATCCGTTACAATTGTATTTTTTTGGGGGATTTTTTCATTTTTCTGCCCTTATCCTACTTCAGATAGGGTTGTTTGGCATAGCATGTCATCCTTTCGAACTATCCATGTCGTCAAAACATCTGAGAGATAACCATTACCACTGATCTTGTTAGTGCCATGGAATTTTTATAAATATTAATATTTTTGTTGTATGTTTTATTTTAAGGCCTAATTTATTTGCACCAAAAAGATTACAACTTGCGGCTAGGCATGAAGAGCTTGAGTTTGCAATCACGCTGCCATAATTATATAATTACTGACATAGTGATTGCCAAATAATGCAACTCAACTCTTTCCTTGAACTTTTTAAAATCAGAAGACGTTCAAGAAAAATAAGATGTGACCTTTTTTGCTGATGAATAGACAAAAGAAATTCCGGTATATGGACTATACCTGCAGAAACAGACATAATCCTGAGAATAATTTTCTGTAACTTACTTGGATGAAGACTATTATGATCAAAAATGCAGAATAAAATTGGCTATTTTAAATTGTCGTGTATTCATTATTTGTAATAAATAAAAATAATATGATAAGGTAATTTTATATAGTTATATAAATTATGCATATACTTAAAAACAATAAACTCGAGTTTTCATGAGAAAACGAAGCGGCCAACTCATGTTAAGTGCCTAGCGCCGCCTATGTAAAACTGCAACACGGAAAGTGTTAGTGTCCCTTTAAATATGGGACAGAAAGAGGGATCAAGAATGACAGGAGATGGCGAAGGGGTTGGGCATCTTGATACCTCTCTCACCGAAGGAGACGCGGCAGCAGCTACTTTAGGTCATTATTCTGAGAATTAATGAATCCACCACTGTTATAGTTCCCTTTTAACGAAGTCATATAATTATTGTAGCTTTGAACATTATGCTATAAAATTCATCCTTGTTTAATCAACTTTCAAACTATTAACCGCAGTTAGAGTAGAACAATTTGGCCAAGTTTAACACAGAACATAGACCAAGTCAAACTAATTACTTAGCTGTTTACTGTCGTACGTCGACTTGAAGCAAGACTTATACTGTACTGTGTGTGTGTTATGGGACTGCAAGTGAATCTGAAAGAATTTAATTAAGCAAGATCTTAAGTCGATAATTATTAAAGTGAAACTTTTATTACATCGTCTCAAACTTTTTCGTCTGCGTGTTGCATGTCGCGTGACGGTGACGTCAAGGCGCTCGTCAGAGCGCCTTTCACGTCTATTTATCGTTTATTTATATTAATTAATTACCCAAATATACACTTTATTTTTGTAAATAAATACCGTAAAAACATGTAGAAAAAACACCCCCAGACGAGGGATCGAACCCGCCCCGACCTTTTGTTATCGGTAGTGCGGTTTACCGATGCACCACGAGGGCCGTATGTATAACCGTCTAATTACCGTCCTCTTTACCAATTTCGACACATTTTCTAGGATCGGGTTTGTTTGTTTGTTTGTTTTTTACATACATACATATACGTACGTACGTATTGCAGGCGGAGAAAAAAAAAATTATATTATTTATAAATTGTGTTTTTATAAATTGTGTTTTTTGAAAATTATATTTAAGTACGAATTACATACTATTTGAAAATTATATTTAAGTACGAATTACATACTAATAAAATAATGAAATATCAATAATATTTTTCGATCTTACCGACAGAATAATAAATATATACTAATATATACTATGTACTAACATATTATATAAGAAACATATACTTAATTTTTTGCAGTGATAAACTGTAATAAAAGCAAAGCAAACACACATTGACTTCGTGTTAGTTAACAACGCCATCTGCTGGAATAGAAATTTCATGAAAATCGTTGGAGCCGATTCCGAGATTCCAATTTTATATATATACAAGAATTGCTCGTTTAAAGATATAAGATAAGATAGTGCTCTTTATATATGTATTTGTCACATTTTCATAATAAATCGAAATATCATATTTACTGGAGGAAAAAATATCGTTTTGTTTTGTAAAGATCCTTTGTTGTAATGTTGTTAACGTTTAATAGGTGTCGCGTTATCCCTAGTTCCGTAGCTGGAATACTTGTCGATTCGGGCGACATCTATCGATATAATACGATATTACGGCAGAATCATCAATAGTAGCAACCTAGTAGCGCCATCTAGGAATTATTGTCGTGACCACGTAAAATAAAAAACATTTATTAAACCCTATTAACAAACACTAGATGGCAAGTAAATTAAAATAGCCCTTATCGCACAATCCCCTGAAAGCCGGTGACGTCCGGTTCGAAAACGAAGCCAAAGCAAACTTTTAAATAAAAAAATTGCTGTGAAGTAACTGTTTTACACTGTTGCACATTAAAAAAATATAAATGTTAATCATTTTATCAGAATCATCAATTTAAAAAACTTACTAACTAAATTATTGAAAAATAATTATTGAAAAAATATTTTGTTTATGTATATTTAAAAAGTAGATTTAAAAATCAATAACCCAAGACTCAATTTTAAAATAATTCATTTTTAAAATTTAGGGAAAAGTAACAACTCGAAAATTCTTACTTGACGGGTTTTGACGGGATTGTAGCATTCTCTACAGCGGGAGTAGAAATTTAATGTTGGCAACGCTGGCATCAGCTGACCGTGTAGTGTATAGACTATTACTCATTTGTGCCAGTGCTCCACGCTATTTTGTCAGAGCGCCTTTCACGTCTATTATCGTTTATAAATGTAACCAATATTTTATGGTAACTAAAATACGTGAACAGTGACTTACATTCGATTTTCGAAAAAAATAATATTTCGAAAATTTTTAGTTAAATGTCTATAATGTGAAAAAAAGTTTCACTTTTACGGTGGTTTCATAAAACCACACAAGTTTTTTTTTAATTAGATTTGAAATAACAACATACATGCAAATATTTATAATTTTATGCCAAGGCTCGCGATTCTTATACATCTCATTTACTTTTTCAACTTTCATAATCTTGTCCATGTATGACAAGATTTGTTCGTCATTCGTCATGTATGAGATGATTTATTCGTCGATTTTAAAGGCTCTTTAAATCAGGACTCGTTCGTTTTGGTCATCGAAAAGCTATCGTTGCCATTGTCGACTCCCATTAGATTAGATTACCATTTAGAGGTACCTATTATATACATACATAACTTCACACCAAATCCCTTGCGGGGTAGGCAGAGAGAACAGAGCGCCATAGGGTTATATTTATATTATTTATACTGTAACCTATTAGTTTATAATAATTATGGCCGCCTATTATAATTTATTGGTTATTACCCTTGGATATCAAGGACATCAATTTATCCACTATATTAAAGGTGTATATATAAATATTATTGATATCCACCTTTAAGTATCGGTGTTCCACTGGTCCAGCACCCCGCTTCTAAATCAAGAAGACGCGGTTTCGAATCCCGGCTCACACCAATAACTTTTATAAATTCTCTTCGTAAGTTATCTGAGATAAATATCGTTGACTGAAAACTTTGCCCTGGTGTATGGAAATAGATTCGCCACTTGTTCAATTTGGGATGTAAACATAACGGCGAGTCGAGGCTTAACAGCTACTGCAAACATCTTTAGCAAATAAGAACGGATGCAAGGACAATGGTTGATATTGTGCAGACGCAGGCGAATGGAATTGTATATCTTGGATGCGCTTTTAGCAGGAATGGTAAGTAGAAGAAGACTTCACAGAGTCACTTAGTGACTCTCGTTGACCGAGTCGAAAACAAGTTTGTAAGGTAGGAAGTTCGATTGAAAGAGAGTGTTCGTGCAAAAGTAAGAAAGGCTATGCTCCGAGAGTTCGCCAAGGTAGAAGGAATGGATGATGCAAGATTGACTAAGCAGATATACTATGCAAAAGCAGATGGATGTAGGAGTCGACAACGACCACTACACACCTTCCATAACCAAATGAAACGAGTTCTGAAGGCAGGTGATATTTAGAGCCTTAAAACTCGTTGCTCACGTTGCTCGGACTCACTTCTTTGGCGTTCACAACTCTTTTTATACACGCGAAAAGAGTTGTGAACGCCAAAGAAGTGAGTCCAGGGTGTAAAAATCGTGCTTTTCCATGCTCTCTACCTACCTCGTTAGGTATTTGGCGTAAAATTATTTATATTTTTGAAAAGTGAGATGTTAACTATTTGTTTTTTAAGTGGGATCAAATGGCATACGGTATGCAAATTTGATTAAATTCGGTTAAATACTTAAGGAGTCCATCGCAAATAAAAAAAGTGACACATACTTACATAAATACATAAGCTCACGCCTGTATCCCATAGGGGTAGCCAGAGACTTTGGCTTTCCACAAGCTACCATCCTATATTACATTCACATACTTCATATAAATTAAAACGTGAACTGATTTGAAAACAATAATTTCCCTCCGTTCATTCTTTATACAGAAGGATTACTCGCCTATCAAACAATTGTACTGTATTTATATTAAATTATTTATATTATTATGTTGTGAATAATTTATTTTAAAACACTTCATTTTGAAACAAAGCAAAGGCTTAAATGAAGATTTAATATGTTTCCGTGGAAGTACTGTTATTGTTGGAGTTAAAATTAATATTCAGAATTTGCATGTATACTATGAAAAAGAGATATTTTAATACAATAAAAATGATAAATTTATTATTAACTCTACTTCATTATGCATGTTTAATAATTTAGTTTCAAAACTTGGGCATGAATAATTATATTAAACCAATTCTTATTTAATAAACCGATATTTAAGGGTATTAAGTAGCAAAAGGAAAGCGACTAGCGCCAATAAAAGAGGGAGGAGGGAGGTGTGGGTCTCTCTCTGAATGAATTGTGGTTTCAACCACTTTACGTAAATTTTTCGGGCTGGTTTTCAGGGTATGTCACCGGTCAATCCCGCTACATTCATGAAGCTAACTAAAGAACTCTAAAGCACATTAAGATTTCATCTTTTCACCTCGTTTTAATTCAATAGATTCGTGATATTTTTTTTTTTGGGATAGGAGGGCAAACGAGCAGGCGTGTCACCTGATGGTAAGCAACCAACGCCGCCCATGGACACCAGCAACACATATAGTGTTACTGTTGCGTTGCCGACCTTTAAGGGATAGGAAAGGATGGGGAAGGGGGGTGGGCCTCCGGGTACCTCTCTCACCGAACGAAACGCGGCATGAGCCACTTTACGTCGGTCTTCTGAGAGGTCGTGGTATTTCACCGGTCGAGCCGGCCCATTCATGCAGCGAACTGCTTGGCTCTACCACTGTTAAACTAATGCTCCTTTTGTGAATGATGTCATAAGTTATTGTGAGAAATCTCTCGATTATAAGACTAGATGGATTAGTGGTATATCTCTGTATTTTATTACACCGTTCATCGGCTCTAAGTTTGAAAACTGTATTTGTTAAAATACCCAATCATTAAGATGTGACTTGTACTGGAAATATAACAATCTCACTTAAGAAGTTATAAACAGACAAACTTAAAAGAACAGAACCGTTTTATATTTTATTTATTGTCTGTATTCCCTAAAGATATTAGACAACGAGACCTCCCTACTCTAGTTTACAAAGTTTCAAGTAAAGCGACAAAGAGCATAAGATTTGTTACACAACTTAAAAGTTTTTTTTATTATCCAACAGATAAAATGCCGCATTTTATCTCAACTGCGCTGGAAAGAAATATAACTACATTGTACCCGGTTTGTAGCCTTGGTCTCCTTCCTATTTAGGAAACAGGGTGCTCTACCAGTAAACCACTGAGACCACACAAATATGTAAAATAAATGTATATAATACCTAAGTTGTGTTACCAGTGATGACATACGGAGCTGAGACGTGGTCTCTAAATGTTGGCCTCATGACGCAGCTCAAGGTGGCTCAGCGTGCTATGGAACAGGCTATGCTCAAGATCTCTCTGCGAGATAAAATACGCAATACGGAGATACGCAAGAGATCTGGCGTGACAGACTTAGCCCATAAGGTTAATACGCGGAGGTGGAGATGGGCTGGCCACATCGCATAACGAACCGATCACAGCTGGGGTAGAAAGGTTCTCGAGTGGCGACCACGACCTGGTCGACGCGGATTAGGCCGTCTCCCCACCAGATGAACCGACCACCTTGTGAAATCAGCGGGAGGCCGATGGATGCGGGATACACAGGACCGGCAGTTGTGGCGCTCTATGGGGGAGGCCTACGTCCAGCAGTGGACCTCAAAAGGCTGATGATGATGATGATGAATACTTAAAAGAAAAATAGAATGAAATTAGAAAATTTAATTACTATATAATATTTTTTTGTTAATGTAATAATTTAAATAAATAATAATTTTGAGTTGATCATCGATATCATTGTATAAATACATTACAAATTGTTCTAAGTAACTAACTTAAACGGTTACTGCTATACTACTACGCCTCTATTGCATAAAAGGGATCACGATCTTAAGCATTCTTTGTTTCTTAAAGAGACTCTACATTAAAAACATATTTTTTAAAACAAATTCAAAGAACTTAAATTAATTAAATCGGCAAATGCCTTCTTCAACTTTTATCATTCTGACACCTCTTTGGAACTAATTTATATGACTTATATTATATCACTTTCACATCGTTACTTTGGCCCTAAGGCGTTGTTCATTAGCATACACAGCATAACTTCACGCTTTTTCTACCCGAAGGTGTGGCGGTAGCTGTTAAGCCACGACTTATTATATTTACGTCCCAAATGGAATCCTATTGCCATACCGGGCACAAAGTTTTCAGTCAGCGATATTTATCACACATTACTTTCGAAATAGATTTCGAAAAGCCATTGGTGTGTCAGGATTTGAACCCATGACCACTTGATTCAAAAGCGGGATGCTCAACCACCGAACCACCGAGACTTATGTTCATTAAATTCTCTGAAAAACTCGAAATTGAACTTTTTAATCAATGAAGTGCTAATTTGGCACAATTAATGTTGGCTCTGTAATTAAAAAAAAATCAGCCAATATGTACACGTTAACTCTCTACAAGAAATAAAGCAATTATTTTAACGGACAGCCTTACAATTTTCTTTTGGAGAGAAAAAATAAAAACCTTATTTTTTCTTAATCACTAAACGATTAATCAATTACAGTGATTAATGTGTTTTTCTCGACAAAGGTATAATTACCTACACTAACTTCAAAAACAATAAAGTAATCTGTTATTAGTGCATATTTACAAAGTAACTTCAGGCCAAATTTTTACGGTATTATTGAAATTGCCCGGTTATACACCACAACCAGTCAGTCTACGTTTTCAGCACGATGTTGTCTCTGGAAAAGAGCCGTTTAACCAAAAATTTTGGGTTATTAAAATAATTTCTAATTATTTTGTTTTTTTTTTCGGTAGAGCCACGAAGTTTGCTACCCGAATCGGCCGGCTCAACCGGTGAAATACTACTACTGATGTCACGTTATTTTGTGTTATGTAATCTAATAATAAGTAATAAAATGTAATATAAAAGATCATTTACCCCAGGGGGGTACCAGCTGCGACAGCACTGGAGAATCCCCCTTTGAGCGTCCACGATTTGGTATTCACCAAGGCGTGGACGCTCAAGCTGCCCCTCGTAGTCTGGGGAGGGCACAATCTCGCTCCTCACTAAAAACTGTCCGGGGCAAACGTAAGGGCATCGCGACTCCCCCTGCCACGCTAAACGTGGACTTTTGCAGTATCAGGGGCATCCACCCAAATCTGCTTGCCATTCACCACCACCTGGAAACGGCAAAGCCTGCTTTGCTATTCCTTACAGAGACACAGATATCTTCTCCGGCAGACACCTCATATCTCCTATACCCCGGATACAAACTGGAATACACCTTTGTACCGCGCGCCGGAGTTTGTGTGTTTGTCCGGGAAGATATCTGTGCTCGACGCCTCGGCAGTCTTGAAAGAAGGGACCTATCGACCCTCTGGCTGCGTGTTGATAGCGACGACCACCCCCGCATCTACGCATGTCTTTATAGGTCCCATAGCGGTAATACCGAAACAGACCGACTCATGGACCACGTTCAAACGGCTGCAGATTCCGTACTTCAACAGGTCCCATCCGCGAAAATCGTTATCCTCGATTTCAATGCCCACCACGTCGATTGGCTTGGATCTCACACCACCGACCACGCGGGTAGATCTGTTCATGACTTTGCTCTAGCATATGATCTAACACAACTGGTTACCACACCCACGCGAATCCCAGATGTTGATAATCATATACCTTCACTGTTGGATCTTCTGCTGACCTCCCATCCGAACGGATATGTGGTTTCTGTAGACGCCCCTTTGGGTTCTTCGGACCACTGTCTGATAAGGAGTACGGTGCCACTCACGTGCCCACTTCGACCGCACATTGCGGGCCGCCGCCGTGTGTGGCATTATAGGTCAGCAGACAGGGATGGGATGCGAAATTTCTTCGCATCTTACCCATGGGGGCAAGTTTGCTTCTCGCCGGATGATCCAGACGTCGTTGCCGACTCTGTTGCTGATGTGGTGCTGCAGGGAATGGAGCTCTTTGTTCCATCCTTCGGCGGCAGATCCCAGCCCTGGTTTGATCGCTCATGCAAAACGGCATTACGTTTTAAGCATAAGTGTTATCAAGCCTGGGCAAAAGCAGTGGCGTCCCAGGACTCTGACACCGGCCCTCTTAAGAAGAGGTACAACCTTGCCTCCAGGTCCTTCAAAAGAGTTATAGCCGTAGCAAAGTCTCAGTACATAGGCAAAATTGGCGAGAAACTAGTTCGCTTTCCCTCGGGAACCCGTGCGTTCTGGTCGCTCGCCAAGGCTGTTCTTGGGAATTTTTGTAAGCCGTCTCTTCCACCGTTGCACCGGGAGGACCACTCACTAGCCCACGACGCAAAAGAGAAAGCCGACCTTCTTGGCACTCTTTTTGCGTCCAACTCGACTTTGGACGATATGGGTAACATCGCACCGACAATTCCACCATGCGGTCACGCCATGCCGGAGGTTCTTTTCCGGCAAAGTACTGTGCAACACATACTGTTATCCCTGGATGTCCACAAGTCGAGTGGGCCTGACGGAATCCCAGCAATAGTGCTGAAGACGTGTGCTCCAGAGTTGGCACCGGTTTTGACGCGTCTTTTCCGGTACTCCTACTCTCTCGTCGCTGTACCAGCATCATGGAAGTTTGCTTTAGTCCACCCGATCTCTAAAAAAGGTGACCGCTCAGATCCGTCCTACTACAGACCTATCGCCATCACCTCCCTATTCTCCAAAATAATGTAAACACTCATCAACTGCCAGCTCCTTAAGTATCTAGAAGAGCACCAGTTGATAAGTGACCGTCAATACGGATTCCGTCAAGGTCGCTCAGCTGGTGATCTTTTAGCGTACTTAACCCATCGGTGGGCGGAGGCGGTTGAGAGTAAAGGATAGGCGCTGGCCGTTAGTTTGAACGTAGCGAAGGCCTTTGATCGGGTTTGGCACAAAGCACTTCTTTCGAAGCTTCCATGTTATGGGCTTCCCGAGAAATTATGCGATTGGGTTTCCAGCTTTCTCACGGCTCGGAGCATTAAAGTTGTTGTCGACGGGTCATGCTCCGACTTAATACCTGTGAATGCTAGAGTCCCCCAGGGCTGTGTGCTATCCTCTACGGTGTTTCTTCTGCATATCAATGACATGCTGCTTAGCAGCAATCTTCATTATTATGCGGGTGACAGTACCGGGGATGCCTTATATACCGGCCACCCGCGTATTTCTCGGGAAAACGTCGACGAGCACCGGAACAAACTTGTGTCTGAAATCGAAACTCTACTTAGTCAGGTTTCGGACTGGGGCCGACTAAACTTAGTCCAATTCAACCCTAAGAAGACACAGGTTTGCGAGTTTACCGCTAAAAAACACCCTTTGTCGTAGCTCCCTGTTTTGAGAGCACTCCCTTACCCGCCTCAGCCGCTATCGGAATTCTTGGTGTCGACTTGTCGAATGACGTCCAGTTCCGCGGTCATCTGGAGGGTAAGGCCAAATTGGCCTCCAAAAAGCTTGGTGTGCTCAATAGAGCAGGACAGTATTTCACGTCAGGTCATCGCCTGCAACTTTACAAGGCGCAGGTCCGTCCTCACGTGGAATACTGTTCACATCTTTGGGCGGGGGCAACCCAGTACCAGCTTACTCCATTTGACCGCATCCAACGACGCGCGGTTCGGCTTGTCGACAACCAAGCTCTTACTGATCGGCTTGATCCTCTGGCGTTGCGGAGAGAGGTGGCATCTCTATGCATCCTGCACCGCATATACCACGGGGAGTGCTCTGAGGAATTGTTCGGATTAATACCGCCAGCTGATTTCCAACGCTACCAACCGCATTGGCTGAATAGTTGGCGATCGACAACAGTGCGTTTCAACAGGCACTTCTTGCCACGCACTGTTTCTTCATGGAACCAGTTGCCAACTACGGTATTTCCGGACCGCTACGACCTAGGAACCTTCAAGAAACGAGTCTATTCTCATCTGAAAGGCCGGCAACGCTGATGTGATGCCCCTGGTATTGCAGACGCCATGGGCGGCGGTGATTGCTTTCCATCAGGTGACTCGCAAGCTCGTTTGCCCCTTCTCCCATAAAAAAAAATTAGATTAAATAAAAAAATTAACAGATTATTTCCTGAGAAGACATCTCAAATCACAACCTTAATAATTTTGTCTTGTCAAATTTGCGATGGCAGCTAACTCGGGCAGGCACTAAATTAGTTCTTACAAAGTTGCAGAATGATGTATGCATCTAAGTTGTCTGAAAGTAATTCCAAGTTTATGGTCTCAAGTTATTATATCCTGTGAACTAATGCATCAGCGGTTGATTTTGTAGCAGTTCTTTATATAATTTTGTATTTTTATATTATGACTCGAATTACGTAAAAAAACTAATTCCGAAAAGACATGGGTGTGAGTGACTCCTGGACTCAGAAGCGAGAGCACGACCACTGGATCAACGAAACTGTTACAATTAGTTTTATTATTAACCAACTCAAAAAAGACGCGGGTCTTAAGTTGTCGGTTTTTATTTTTTGTGTGTGTTCACCGATTGCTCAAAGATGCTGAACCGTTTTGCAAAAATTTTTTTGTTTGATAGAATATAATTTCTGGGTCAGGTTTAAAAAATGATGACGAACAGGAGAAATTGTTACGTAATAGTGAAGTATAATCTTCAGGATCAATATATGCAAACGACAAAACCTCTGTTTGGTGACAGCAATTGGGATCCGGTAAGAAGTGAATTGAAGGAACTGTAAGGCAAACGGATTTTGAGTAATTAGAACAACTGAACCAACATGACCGACTTACAACTGCTATGCTAGTTTGTATACCACTCACAAGTGTGGGCACTGCTGTTAGGGAACTGGTTATATGCATATTTATATAATAAACTTTCACCTATATTCATACAGATTGGTAATTATTGAGGATATAATGTCCTCCTTCATATCTGAAGATGTGGGCAGCAGAAATTATTAATTCTTAAATTTAATAGATGGATAAATTTTATTAATCAATGTATGAACTTGTTGCCAGAATCATGGGACAAACCACAGAAATAGATCAAGATAGAACGGCGAATAGGCGTGGCAAGCGTGCCAAAACCCTGCACTATATTGCATGCTTTTCGAAACTCGCTCTCATTACGCAACGAGCGTTCCTGCCATGCGTTCAGGACGTAAAAAAATAGATAAAACGTCACATATATGTCTTATTATGCTGTGAAAAATTGTAAAAACAAAAGTAGTGAATCAAATATGAAAAAAGGAAATATTTCGTATGATCAGTAAGTACAGAAAATCAGTAGAAAGTATTTTTTTGAGATTATAAATTATTGTTTTACTTTTACTATGTTCAATAATTACGATCACAAGTTGTACATTTTTTTGTTATGATAAATATCCATTGCTGTCCGCATTCAACGCTCGTATACAAAAACATTGCGCGTATAAATTATACGCGTAATGTACGTCGAATCGAACGAAATACACAATACACCTGCCAGTTGATCGTTGTGTCTGTTAATCGCTGTGATTCGAATGTTAGAGATGGGCACTCCATGTATCGTTGAGTCTTAGGACTTATCGATAAATTAATTCAATAATAATTTGAGTATCAGCTCATATCTTGCTTTGTCCCTACTTTATTCTAACACCACAAATTTCAACCAAAGTGTTTCGTAATTACATTGGCAGCAGTTTATTTGACAGTATAAGTTTTCACCAATTTGACCAATCGCCGATGGAAAATCATCTCGTTCTTCTCAAATGGGCAGTAAACGAGGTATATGTAGACGTTCAGCTTCGTTATTTAAGCAGGACTGTGAGGCCAACCCTTACAAAAAGGCAAATATTTAATAAATATATATAGTTTCAAGGACAGTAAAATATTTATAATTAAATTTTATATACTGTTGGAAAAATATGTTTTAGGTTTTAATATGTCGGATTGGAGTATTTAACATGTTTTACTTTCTATGATTATCGTTACACAAAATCAATAAAGTTGGTAATATATAAAAATAATAAAATTAACACACGTTGCCGATATTAACATCGATAATCTAATGTGTGTGTCTCCGAACTAGTCGCCTCGCTCACAATGAAAATGACGTCACGCTGAGGGCGTGGTTTTTCAAAAAAGTGACACGCTCGAAATGTATGGAAATATGCCATCGCGGCCGTTCTATCTTGATCTATTTCTGTGGGACAAACCTATTTCAGTCGACGATATTTATTACACATAGATTTTTCATTACGAAAAGTCTTTGATGTGAGTCAGGAATCAAATCCAAGAATTTATATCAGAAGCAGGTTGTTTAGCTTCCTGATTAACTTGGTCATTTAAGGTAGGTAACATAAAAGGGTAAGCTACCAATTACGTCTTGACATGGACGTCATGGACATCTGTCACACAGTTGCGTTGCTAGCCTTTAGGTGGAATAAGTAGAGGGAAGATGTAGACTTCGAGATCTCTCTTTAACGGAAAGAAATGCAGCATGAGTCACTTTACTACGACTGTCTGATAAGTAATGATATTTCGCTAGTGGAACTGATAGACTTAAATGTCGCCCGTGTAATGTTGGTGTATTTAAACTTAATTAATTATACTAATAAAAACCGTTCCAGTGTAAAATATATGTAGTTCATCAACTCTAAATTGACTTGATTGAATTTGTAGGTACAGAAAGTTTTGCTAGAGACATTCCTACGAGAACCTGAGCAGTAAACGCTAAGATATTTGGTAAATACAAGTGGACCCTTACTTCACAAGGGTACTAGACGCACGTAATTCACGACATTAATACCTGTAGTATTAGATAAAAATATGTTAAGTTTTGTGGCAATATAGCTTTCTTTCAGTAAAGTCCGTAAAATGATCTTACAAACTTTTTATTTTTTCTTATCATTACATACATACAAAGTTCACGCCAAGTCCCTTGCTGGAAAGACCGAGGAAACAGAGCGCCATAAGACACGCTTCTAATAATTTTACTCTCTTCTATGACTTTCCAAAACTTGTGTCATACACGCTCGTCGATTTTTTTAGGCTCTTGAGATAGTCTTCCGCAAGGACTCGTTCTATTTTATCATGGAAAGTGAATCGTCACGGTTTTTAACTTCTACGTCCTTTTTCCCATAATAAACAAATATCAAAATCATACCTTCGCAAAGATTATTGATGCCTCAACTTGCCTTATAAATTTCTCTTATCTTGTATCTTATGTTGAGTTAAATATTGCCAATCGTCGGTATCAATCGTTCACAACGGTTTATTACCGTTATGAACTGTACCTATATTTTATGCATTCACAAGCACTCAATTTATCTATATCTACAAGACTAACGATAGAACATCTTCTGAGACACAATGATATCATATAATAATTCATTTGAGTTTATCATAAAGACTTAAGAGCGTACGGTAGAGGCTTCACACTGCCAGAACGTTGAAGTTTTGACAAATTATACTCGAGGATTACTTCGAGGCGAATATAAAGAAAACTAGACATACCCACAAATTACTTGCAATTAATACTAGTCGCTTGGTAACCGAGCTAATCTCGGCAACCCGACAAATTGTTGTTAATATCACGGCATCGAATATTTTCATATCGGTGAGAAGAAAGTGTTCTATAATAATTAAAACTTATTTTTTTTTACTATTTAAAATTATATAATTATATAACTTACAAACATACACATACCTACATGCATAACTTCACGCCAAATCTCTTGCGGGGTAGGCAGAGAGAACAGAGCGCCATAGGGCACGATTCTTACACACCTCACTCGCTTCGTTGACTTTCATAACTCTTTTCATGCACGCGCGTCGATTTTTGAGGCTCCTAACATCACCTTCCTCCAGAAAACGTTCTATTTGGTCATGGAATGTGTGTCTAGGCCGTCCTCGACTCCTATATCCATCCGCTTTTGCATTGTATATCTGCTTAGTCAATCTTGCATCATCCATCCTTTCTACATGTCCGAACCATCGGAGCATGCCCTTTCTTACTTTTACACCGACACTCTCTTTTAATCTGACTTCCTTCCTTATAACGTTGTTTTCCACGCGGTCAGCGAGGGTCACTCCGCAAATTTTGCGCAATGCCCTCATTTCGACCGCGTTTATCCTACTTTCATGCACGCTCTGCCATACCTAGCTCTCGCTTCTATAAGTTAGTAGCAGTATAACTTACAATATATACAATTAAAAAACTAGGTTAAATCAAGTTTCTCCGCACCATGGTCTACTGCAAGCGAGCTCAGAAGATTGGCCGTATTACCACGCTGTATGGCCCATAAACTAGCCCTCTGGTCGCGAGAGGCCTCGATTAGTCTCTGGGCAATACCTTTATATTATAAAGTGAATGCTCATTCGGACCCCAAGTCTCAACCACAAACGGCTCAATAACATAATCATCTAGGTTTTCTGTATTTGTGCCGGGGTCCAAGGAGAGAAGGAATTATATGTATAATATGATATTTATTTCTAAGACTTTCGCGAATCTCACTCGCGAACTCTTTACAGAGAAAATGATCTCTGTAAAGAGTTCGAAACGTCGCGAAATAAATATAAATAAATAAGAAATAAACGCGATATAATCCTAAAAGTTGTTTTAATTTAATGTATAATATGAGCTTTACATTGCTTAATAATATAAACTAATGTGCTATATTTAACAGTGGTATCTCTAGAGCCACGCAGTTGTTTTCATGAAAGGGCCGATTTGATCGGTGAAATACCACTTCCCAGAATATCGCCGCACTTGCGGACATACGGTCCCCCTCCGCCCTCGTTTCCTATTCCAACCTTTTAAAGGCTCGCAACGCAACTATAATCTGTGTTGCAAGTGTCGCATGGGTGGCTCTTATCACTTACCAACATTTGAGCCGCTTGCTCGTCTGTCCCATATCGCATAAAAAAATGAGACGGGTACCATAAAAAAAACTGCAATAACTGGTTTGGCTGATAACACTGTCCTTATAGTCATAAGTTCTAGTCCAGGTTTTCCATCTGAAGAAATTTATTTTTATTTAACTTATTTATTAAATTTATTTTATAATATAACGTCTATGCAAATTTAGTTCGAACATTCAGAAGTAATTTGATAAATTTGCGTAGTAACGATAGCTGACCGCGGCTTAAACAAAATAATACGAAAGGAACTTGAACTGCAAAAGAGTCTTGATGTAAATGTAAGGAACAGCATACTTCGGTGGTTTGAACATTTAGAAACATTGAAAATCAAAATAAAATTAATGAAGCGAGAAAGACTGACCAAACAGTTATATAGTTATATAGATATACATTCGATGATTTGTTTTTCATTCGGCCATATTTGATAGGCAGCTTATATTGAACGAATTGGAAGTGTACTACACAAAAGGGTCCGAAATTAAATCAGCTACCCTAATATTCCTTGAAAGAGTGGTTCATAGGCTCCCTGGGAGTCTGGGGGGTGGTGATCTACCGCCACTATTTCATCGAGTTCATTATGTCTGGACCGGTACATATTACATGCGGCACTAGTTCTCAACTAATATAAACGTTATCATTCAGAAAATCAAGTCGGATGTTTGCATCTAGACAAATTATATTCCACTTTGTCCCTTGTCCACTTCTGTTTCTTTGATAATAATATATCGATTTGTAACTAAATGGAATGATAAAGGTGGTCTCCAAGGTTTTATTTTTGTACTCGTATTTATTCCGCAAATGCTGCAAATATTTTTTACGGCGAATTTAGAAATAAAACATTAATAGCATATTAAATAAAAGATAAGATCTTAAGTTTCATATTTATATTCGCATCTAAAAAAAATATTTATTCTTTGTAAAAGTCCGTAGTGCATGCATATAGCTATTTTTTCAAATAAAGTAACGTCAAATTTAATGAACAAACTAAACTGTTGAATCAATGAATAGATCATACAGTATCATCATATAGAAAAATTAGACTGGAAGGACCTCCTATTTAATTTTTTTGGACACTGATGAAATTAAATTAAAGACTTGCAAACGCTTTCAAACGGATATTTCTTTTCCTTGAGACTTTAATTTAAAAAAAAAGTTTATTAAATTTAGTAGTATCAGAGATACTACAATATTTTTTGGTAGTAAAATATGTATGAGGCCAGTGCGCAAAATCTGCGGAGTGACTCTCGCTGACCGCCTAGAAAACAAGGTTGTAAGGAAGGAAGTTGGTTTGAAAGAGAGTGTCGGTGTAAAAGTAAGAAAGGGCATGCTCCGATGGTTCGGACATGTAGAAAGAATGGTTGATGCAAGACTGACTAAGCAGATATACAATGCAAAAGCGGATGGATGTAGGAGTCGAGGACGGCCAAGACACACATTCCATGACCAAATAGAACATGTTCTGGAGGAAGGTAATGTTAAGAGCCTCAAAAACCGACGCGCGTGCATGAAAAGAGTTATGAAAGTCAACGAAGCGAGTGAGGCGTGTAAGAATCGTGCCCTATGGGGCTCTGTTCTCTCTGCCTACCCCGCAAGGGATTTGGCGTGAAGTTATGTTAAATATGTAATATAAAAAAAGTAATTATACAGTTTGCCTGCAGCTATCTACTATTTCCTTTCAGTGGGTACAGTAACCGTTCATACGGCCGAACTCGTGACATACCGTCCATATAATATATTATTAATTAAAACTGGAAATGATTGGAATTGCTTGTTCTGGCTGTAAACCAAACATAATGTCAACTTATGCAGGTTTTACAGGCAACCTACATGTCGAATATGGACTTAAAAAAGGAATTTGAGCTATGGTTAGTATTTTTTTAGTGACTAGCGGGTCACCTTAACGGTTAAACATCTTGCTGGCTAGCGTTGCTGTCTTTTAAGCTGAGAAAATACTCATTTCTTGAAGGTTCTTATATCTTAACTACCTCTATTTGGTTTCAAAAAGGTATTATTTGGTCAAATATCCTAAAAAGATGCAAATACGTCAATATGGTTTATACGCTTGACCTTTACCCTTTAACCTCAAGCACACAATTTGCAAGTTTGGAAGTGAGTTATGCCAGTTTAGGAGCTAGAGAAGTGAGCAAACACCGTGTTACTAACATGCCTTTCGTTTTATATATAAAGCAGACGTTGTTCCGCATCAAAATTATTTTTTACAGCGATTACAAATAACCCTAGACTTTGTTTTATACTATACTAGCTGACCCGGCAAACGTTGTCTTGCCGAAAAATAAAATTTAAAAAATAGGGGTTGATCGTAGGGGGTTGAAAATTTAGGGTTGCATGTATTTTTGTATCCCGTTTTATAAAAAAAATAAGAAACAGAAATATGTCGAAAAATTAAAAAAAAAAATTGAGGGCTACCCTTGTGATTTAGGGGGATGAAAAATAGATGTTGTCCTATTCTCAGACCTACCCGGCACGCACATAAAATTTCATGAGAATCGGTCAAGCCGTTTCGGAGGAGTTCAATTACGCACATCTAGACTCGAGAATTTTATATATTAGATTAGATAATAATATATTATAAAATGATTAATTTCTTTCTTATTTTGCTAGTCACTATTTTACGTTTTCTCTTTTGTCATTGTTAATGTTATTGATAGATTATATAGAAGTGGACGGGAAACATGAAGAGTATGCGTAGAATTATGAGTGGTAGATAAGAATAAAGGCTGACATGTTGTGTACCCACTACACTTATTGGGAGTTAAAAGTAGAAGAATTATGTAGTCGCTACATAACAAATATTTTTTTTAATATAAATTATAAAATTCCCTTCTGTTTCGATCAGATGCTTATGTGAATGACACATGAACTCTCAAGAGATCGCGAACGGTTTTGTTTACTTCCATTACGCCTTTGACTGATGGGATCTCTCGCGTTATGATTTGTTTACGAATAAAAAGTGAGCCAAATCCCTTGTTACTGAAACATTGTATAGTAATTTGAGCTTAGAAAATTGTTTATTGTATTTATTTATTGGCAACCTGTTTGGTTGCCAATAAATAAATATCACTATGTAAGAGGAAAAATATAGATGCCACTTGGATTCTGTACTTAAACGTGAGCTTTTACTTACCTTTCCTTTACTTTGTGCTCCGGGAAAGCTGAAAATCCCTGATAGGTGATTAAAATTCAACTGATTAAGCTGAACTTGAGAATAAGATATTGCTTTTACTTTTGAGCCGTGCTTCAAAGAAAAGTTATATTTTTGAGTGTCTACATTTCGCTGTCAGACGATTTCTTTTAACCACCAGATTTATAACTTGGGCCGTATCTTTTAATAATCTTTAGCGGGAAAAAGCAGCTCTGATGCTTATGCAGTTCAGAAAACTTGACAGCCTAACGATATTGCAATCGCCAGCTTAGTTTATTTAAATTAGTTTTATAGCTGAGATTTAGACTAATTTTGTTATTCAGAAACGAGCTATTCGGGAAATTTATAATTTGGGGCCCAAGTCTCCCGTAGAGGACGTTTTTTAGGAAATTAGTATTTTAACAGTTGCTTTCTCAGTTTATATATGCTAATATATTGTTTGTAAAGAAAAAAATAATTAAATATACTAGTCAGAGCGTGAACTATGGTGGCGCGGTCTTTACTGTATGCACGAATCACTTTTGGTTTCTTAACTCACTATAATACTACCCTACACAGCATACCCTACGAACTAGTATAAATCGGTTTGTGACGATAACAAAACAGGATTCGCAGTTGTGTGGATACAATTTTAAAGACCAAAGTTCCTCTCATTAGACGTACATTTGTAGTTTTGTCGTTGAGACGCGAAGGTAACTACAATACAATAAAAGTACAATAATAATTCTGCTGGTTGTTGTGTTTTGTTTGAAAAGATTGAATGGTCGATACAAAGTATGAAAAATGCTAAGGCAGCAGGAATTTATATGATGTCTGCTGAAATAATCCAACACGGTGGAACTTGTGTCCGGGACGCTTTTCTAACATAGAAATCAATGTATGCTGGAGGTCAGTTGAGCTTCCCATATACTAGACGCGTGCTGCCATCGTGCCCTTGTATAAAGGTAAGGGATGTAGGAGTCGAGGACGGTTAAGAAACCATTCCACAACCAAACAGAACGAGTACTGGATCAAGGTGATGTTATTAGACCCAAAATCGACGCGCGTGCATGAAAAGAGTCAAGAAAGTCAACGAAGCGCGAGGTTGCGTGTAAGAATCGTGCCTTATGGCGCTCTGTTCTCTGTCTTTTTACAGTGGTAGAGCCAAGCAGTTCGCTACATGAATGGGTCGTCTCGACCGGTGAAATATCACGACCTCTCAGAAGACCGACGTAAAGTGGCTCATGCCACGTTTCGTTCGGTGAGAGAGGTACCCGGAGGCCCACCCCTTCCCCATCCTTTCCTATCCCCTATCCCTTAAAGGTCGACAAGCCAACAGTAACACTATATAATAATATGTTGTTGGTGTCCATGGGCGGCGGTGGTTGCTTACCATCAAGTAACACGCCTGCTCGTTTGCCCTCCTATTCCATAAAAAATGTATATATATACAATAATTGAAAACTCTTCAAATATTAATCAATCAAACTCAATTAATTACTGATTTAAATTTAAATCAATTCGTATGAAATATACACATAAATAAATGATTATAGTACTATTATTTACGTAAATTATCTGATCGAGTTAACACAAAATTAACAGTGGCGTTATAAATTACAGATGCAATCTAGCAGAGCCATCAAACCAAACACATTTACATAAGGGTAAAAGTCAATATCATTACACATAAATTCCACTTATATTCTCTCAATTCGCTACAATTTGCTCGAACGCTTCCATTACAAGGCTTACAAATATATTCCTTCTCCACCCTTCATATATTTGAAAGCTGCGTTTCGCATTTCATTCAATTGTCTTCGTATTTAATTAAAATAAATTAAAAGCAAAAATCCTTTTTAAAGAAGCTTTTATTTAAGCGCTCCAAAAATAAGAAAATTTCCTTAAAAATTTCAAGTATCAACTTAGAGCCTCAGTATGTACAATTTATATAATAATAAAAGCTTGTCGCGCGAGTTGTAAATAAACTGTACTAATTTTATAATGTCAAATCAAATCAAAATAGCTTTATTTTCTTGGGTCTTCACACACAGTTAAATATAGTCCGTAAATAGTCCGCAGATATTTAACTTATTATTATATTTCTCTATATAAAAAGTCTCGGTGGCGCAGTGGTCGAGCACACGGCTTCTGATCCAGAGGTCCCGGGTTCGATTCCAGACACTGGCTCACACCAATGACTTTTCGAAATTGTTTTCGTAAGTTATGTGTGATAAATATCGATGACTGATAAAAAACTTTGTGCCCGGTATGGCAATAGGTTCGCCACCTATTCCATTTGGGACGTAAACATAACGGCGAGACGAGGCTTAACAGCCGCTGCCTACGGCCCGCACCTTCGGGTAACAAAAGGCGTGAAGTTATGTTATGTTATGTTATTATATTTAAAGCATAACATATTAAAACACGAGCGCTTGAGAAAATTGCCTCATTGGAACAAAAACGCACGGACGATTCTGAGTGTAAGGTTGTCATGAGAAGAAATGGGCAAAACACTCATGTAAATTAATCTACTAACCTTACTATATTATCTATTGCAATTTAATTACCTATTGATAGGGAGTCAAACCTCGCGACAAGCTTTTATCTATCTATCTATATATATATAAGAGATTTCCACCTATATATTGACTCATCACGATATCTCTGGAACCATAAGGCGTAGCGACTTGAAATTTGGTAGGATTATTCCTTTTGCCTAGTAGAGGTCAGCTAAGAACGGATTTTACGAAATTCCACCCACAAGGGGGGTTGCGGGGGTGTTAACAATGGAAAATTCCCATTTTTAACCTATAGCTGCTATCGACTTCAAATTTGTCGAAGATATTGCAGTATTAACATAGCGGGGCAGCAGTTATTACTTTTGATGCGAAACAGAGTTCGCCGGGTCAGCTAGTTATTATATAAATTGTACATACCGAGGCTCTAAGTTGATACTTGAAATTTTTAAGGAAATATTATTTTCTTATTTTTAGAGCGCTTAAATAAAAGCTTCTTTAAAAAGGATTTTTGCTTTTAATTTATTTTCTTATTTTTAGTTATAGCTGGCTAGGTTAGTGTCATTTCATTCAATGCATCATTATTGCAGGTTAGTTTACCACTTAATTTCAAACAGTCCAGCTCTTCAATAAGGCGATCATCTTATTCAATTTCAGCTTAGAGCTTTCTTTCCATTTAATCGCAATGACGATTTTTAATTCATAGCCCTATTGTAGAAATGCATCAAAAATATGTATGCCGTCATCTTGGATGGTCCACCGTATTGTATTTAGAATGACGTCACATTATTCTTCGAGTTATTCTCAACAAGCCCTTTCCAACCAATATTGTAAAGACCAATATTGTAGAAATGCATTAAAAAAAACTGTTCCTCTATCTTGGATCTTGGCGTAGCCGCCTGCTATTGTTCTCAAACATTCCAAGTAATAGAAATGTTTCGTAGGGTTGCCCTGATTAATTCTTTAATATATATATTATTTATTTATTTTTATTGACATGTAACCTTCCGTTACAACATACTAATTCTTTGCATATGATTAAACAAAGTCAAAGTCAAAATAAGCTTTATTTTCATAGGTATTCACAGACACTTAAAAATAGTCAAAATTATTAGGCAGTTAATAAGGCAATATAAAAGTTACAGGACGAAGGCTACCCATTTTAGACTCATTTATTAAAGAGCACATTTCTCAATAAACAATAAAATATGTATATTAAGAAAACAGTGTATAAATTATTTTTTAAAATCATCTATAAGTGCTTTATCGTCAATATATTAATAAGGTAAGTTTTTACAAGGAGTTAGAAAAGGCTATAGAAATTTGTTTTTTTTTATGATAAATTCAAACTTAAAAATCGTAATAGTATATTTCCAAAATGGTATGGCTGGTAGCTACAATATGAACTAACAAAAATTATTTATCACGCGTGATATTTTTTGCTGCATTACCGATTCGCTTCTCTCAATCAGTTCAATTACTATTGCCCTTCATGGCATACAGGCAACACGCATAGTATAACAGTTGTATTACCGGCCTTTAAGGGAAAGGAAAGGAAATGAAAGCAGGTGGTGCTCCCACTACCGTCGTGGTATTTTACTGGTAAGCCAGCCCATTCATACAGTAAATTGCGTAGCTCTACCAGTTTAAAAATATAGTCTGTTCACACAGCCCTTATATAACATATAGGCAGCAGCTGTTAAACTTCGAGTCGCCAAATTTTTACGTCCCAAATGGTGTACGAGACGAAATCTATTGCCGTACATCAGCCATAATGCTGTCGATATTTATCACACATTAGTTCCAAAAACATTTCCGCGAAGTTATTGCTGTGAGCCCAGATTCGATTCCACTACTACTTGATTCAGAAGCGAGATACTCGACCATCAAAAAACGATCAATACTATTTTTATGTATTTACTAATTGGAAAATTTTGAAATTAGCTGTCCTAAAACATTCCACGTATTTTAATGGTCTATCTTGTTTTGTGCAAGCGTTGTTGCTGTGGAATGTTAGAAATATAAATTTAAGAAAGGCTCAGTTTATTACCTCTTTTAAGTTACAGTTAACGCAGTATTATTTAACATTTTAAGAGTCCATTGCTGGTATTTATTTATTTATGCAATGTTAAAAGTTGAATTTATGTGTCTGTATATACTTTGATATTGGAGACATGTATACTTTTATAAGATACTACTGAGTTCGTATTAATAATAATATAATTTATTGAGCATTACCCGTGCTTCATACTTCATGCATAAATGTCCTCCTAATGGGTGCTTCGAAGAGATTGCTGTAAGCGATAAGGCCGCCGTTAGTAATCCTAACTTTAAGACTTTTCTGTATTAAATGTAGCAAAAAAAGAGTATTAATATTTTTAAATATGAACAGTGCTACGAACAGATAGGTCATGGTTTATTGCAACATAAATTCTCATCTTGACGTTTGCTTGTGTAGAAAACTATTAAACCTAGATTAGGTGACATCAACACGCTCGCATTGCTCAATGAAATATAGTTTTTATCGACTTTGGATATATGATGCGGTTGGTAATCGTGAAATTAAAGTTATATTATTTAGACAGTGGTAGCGCCAAGAAGTTCGCTGCATGAATGGGCCGGCTCGACCGGTGAAATACCGTACGAAAAGTGGCTCATGCTGTGTTTCGTTCGGTGAGAGAGGTACCCGGAGGCTCACCCCCTTCCCCATTCTTCCCTATCCCCTATCCCTTAAAGGTCGGCAATGCAACAGTAACACTGAATGTGTTACTGGTGTCCATGGGCGGCGTTCATCAGGTGACACGGCTGCTCGTTTGCCCTTCTATCCCAAAAAAAAAACAGTTTTCACTAAAAAAGACAAGTAAAACTTTTCGTTTTGCTAGAAGTTATTACTTAATATATCGAAATACAATAGCATATATTTGAAAAACCTAGCGTTTTTGTTCCTCTTGCCAATTTTTTACGTTAAAAAAGGAATAGGATGCAATATCTATAGTCAAATATGCGACACAATATTTTCCGTCATCAATACCTTTATATTATTTCCAACATAACTTAACAATAATATAAATACCTTCTTATATCTTCTTCTACAATTTTATTTTATTGTACGTAGTTATAGAAAAAGACCTGAGAATTGCACTAAGATATAGCGTTCATGAGAGGATTTATAACCTAACTTATGTTATAGAAAACACAAGAATACCAGCGTTGAGTTATAAGTGAGAATCAGGCCACGTGGAGCAATGTCCATGACAATGTAACGAAATAGTACTAGAATTGTAAAGTATATCCAAATTTGAGTTGAAGATGTTGGTTTACATATGATTTATTTAAACATATTCAGGATAATAACTTTATAATCTCATGCCTTTATCTACTCAAAGGTGACAACAATGACTGTTAAGCCTTGACCCGTCTAATTTACCCATAACGTTGTACAGTTGGTTAATTCTTAAATTGTGACCCTCTCGGTGTTGCAAAGGCAGCACCAAATCAATTACCATCTAATAACTTGCACGTTTTTCTGCCCTTATGAAAAATATATTAACATAAAAATGTTATTATTGTTCAGAGGATTTTTTAATTTAAAAAATGCATATTAAGTAACTAATATTAGGTACTTAGTGGCAATGCGTTCGTCACCTATTTAATTTGGGACGTAAACATAACAGCGAGACAAGGATTAATAGCCGCTGCCTACTTAATTGAACTTAATTGAGAATCAGGCCACGTGGAGCAATGTCCATGACAATGTAACGAAATAGTACTAGAATTGTAAAGTATATCCAAATTTGAGACAAGGATTAATAGCCGCTGCCTACTTAATTGAACTTAATTGAGAATCAGGCCACGTGGAGCAATGTCCATGACAATGTAACGAAATAGTACTAGAATTGTAAAGTATATCCAAATTTGAGACAAGGATTAATAGCCGCTGCCTACTTAATTGAACACGTACTAAGTATACATTGTATATATATTTTGCGTTTGTTCATCATCATCGTCATTAGCCTATTGCAGTCCACTGCTGGACATAGGCCACTCCCAATTTGCGCCACAACATCGTGCGTTTGTTGATATTTTAAAATTTCAATCAAGCAATTTATATTGTAAACTTGTAGCAAAGTTAAAAAAAAAATTGCTCCTATAATTAAATTAATATATCGAAAGTAAACCTTTGATTATTTGGCTGCCGCTGGTCCAAATTGTATCCTTTGAAAGTTACCAACCTTAAATTGGTATTAAATATTGGTATAAAATGTATTTTCGTTTTTGCAACGTAAAAGTTAAGTTATTTCCCCAAAAATAATTACAAAATATTAATGATGTTTTGTTTTTAATACAAAGTACTAAAATGAGCAAGGCAGCTGTGTTGAGGCAAGGAAAGACGGGGATAAGGAGGACGAGGCAAGGGGTAAAGAGATGGAATGTGTAAGGGAGTTATGTACTTGTTTCTATCCCTTTGACATAGAATGTTGCATAAACAGTTAATTTGAGAGAAATGTAGTGATATTAAACTCCACTTAACCATAAAAATGATATGGTCTGTGGTTATTATATAATGTTCAAAATTAATTTTTTTCTTCATAGTAAGTAGGTTATAGTAAATATCGATGACTGAAAATTTTGTGCCCGGTATGGCAATGGGTTCACCACCTATTCCTTTTGGGACGTAAACATAACAGCGGGACGAGGCTAAACAGCCGCTGTCTACACCTTTGGGTAACAAAGGCGTGAACTTATGTTTATATAAGTAGGTTATATGTTTTAATACCTTAGGCATTTCTGTCATACGGTCCAGAGGGCTGAAGCACTGTCCTGGACCACCATAACGCCGGAGGAAGGCCGCTGCGAGGTTTTAGTGGATAGCCCTAGGATTGGATTGCAGTTTGCTGCTTTGGGAGTCCCACACTACCCCCTACCGTACACAAGCGGTGGGTGTTCATAAAGCATTTCATCGCGTAAAAAAAGATATTTCTGTGAAAATTTTATCATAAATTAACTTTCCGCCTCGCGTAAAAAGATAATGGCGATGACGATGATGATTAAATATAGCCCAGTTTACTCTGGGTGAATGCAGCATTCCATTGGTGAAACAATTTTAAAAATCAAAAGTAGTCAAGGTAGTTTTTTATTTTATTCCTTATATACAAAAATACAACTCTTTCCTCTTTATAATATTAGTATAGATAATCTGTTTCATTGATATTTAATGCCAATTTGATAAGATCCTATTTATTTCTCAGTTTTTCGCTAATCACATTCATAACACTATAACAACCCTTCAGAATTATATCGCGTTTATTTGTTACTTACATACATACATACATAACTTCACGCCAAATCCCTTGCGGGGTAGGCAGAGAGAACAGAGCGCCATAGGGCACGATTCTTACACACATCACTCGCTTCGTTGACTTTCATAACTCTTTTCATGCACGCGCGTCGGTTTTTGAGGCTCTTAACATCACCTTCCTCCAGAACACGTTCTATTTGGTCTTGGAATGTGTGTCTTGGCCGTCCTCGACTCCTACATCCGTCCGCTTTTGCATTGTATATCTGCTTAGTCAGTCTTGCGTCAACCATTCTTTCTACATGTCCGAACCATCGGAGCATGCCCTTTCTTACTTTTACACCGACACTCTCTTTCAAACCAACTTCCTTCCTTACAACCTTGTTTTCTACGCGGTCAGCGAGAGTCACTCCGCAGATTTTGCGTAGAGCCCTCATTTCTACCGCGTTTATTCTATTTTCATGCACACTCTGCCATACCCAGCTCTCGCTTCCATAAGTTAGTGTTGGGATCAGGACTGCATTGTGGATTGCTAACTGGGCCTTTCTGCTAATATTTTTTGCGCCCAGGAATCTGCCCAACACTCCGTTTACGCTATTTCCTATCGCCACTCGTCTTTCTACATCCGCGGTGTACCTTCCATCTCTGCTAAAAGCGCATCCAAGATATACAATTTCATTCACCTGTTCCAGCACTACATCATCAACCATTATCCTTGCATCTGTTCTGGATTCCTCCCTTTCAAACACCATTACTTTCGTTTTCGTCGCATTCAACTGCAAGCCTTTAATCATGCAATCATCTTTCATAGTAGTGACTAGTGTTTGCAGGTCCGACGGCGATTCGGCTAGAAGCACGGCGTCATCTGCGTAAAGCAGGCAGCTCACAACTAAGTCACCCATTCGCATCCCTACATCCATCGATCTCATTCTCTGGAGACAACTGTCCAGGTACAGGATGAACGACTGTTCATCCTGTACCTGGACAGTTGTCTCCGCTGTCCGCTCGACTGAGCGGACAGCACGCAACCCTGTCTGACGCCGATATTGACGTCAAACCAGGGGGACAAGCCGCCGTCAACACGCACACACGCTGTGCAGCCCTCATAAGTGGACTGCACAGCGCGCAGCAGTGCTCCGCTCACCCCGTAGCCCGGGAGTATATCCCACAGATCCTTTCGTAACACTCTGTCAAACGCTTTTTCCAGATCCACAAAACCGCAGAAAACCTTCCGGTTAACAGCCAGTTGTTTCTCCACGATGTTGCGGAGAGAAAAAATCTGATCCATGCACCCTCGTCCGCTTCTGAAACCACCCTGAGCCTCCCACAACACTCCATCAGATATCACCCTCATTCTCCTTTCAATAATTTTCCCATACACTTTTGCTGCTAAACTGATCAAACTGATGGCCCTGTAACTGGCGCACTGCATACGTGATCCCTTACCTTTATACAAGGGCATGATGACAGCGCGCCTCCAGTCCATGGGAACCTTACCCGACCTCCAGCACAGATTGCTCAAGGTCAGGAAAGCGTCCCGGACACAGGATCCACCGTGTTTGATCATTTCAGCAGACATCATATCAATTCCAGCTGCCTTACCATTTTTCATACTTCGTATCGACCATTCGATCTCTTCCATAGTAATGTCCTCATCAGATGTTGGCGCAGCGGTGTCAGCCGTAGGCTCACTCGCGGCGCCCACATCCGGAACATACTCGTACATTTCCCCAAAATACTCACTCCACCTGCCCAATACATCGCTTGGGTTTGCAAGAATGTCACCAAACTTAGACATAATTTTGTCCATTCTGGATGATGACGAAGAACCCCGAGACTACCCCCCGAGACTACTATTTGTTACTTATTTTTATTTATTTTCCGACGTTTCGAACTCTTTACAGAGATCATTTTCAAATAAATAAAAATATGTAACAAATAAACGCGATATAATCCTGAAGAGTTGTTTTAGTGTTATTGATATGATCCTCTTTATATATATGGGAAAAGATTGACCACAAATCTGTTGATCTGAAACCTGATTGTAAATAAACAGCTATTCTCTCGGGCCATCATACATTGTTGGCTTCATGCCAAAAATCCGTTTGATGGGCATTACAACAATATGTCATTATCATTATGATATTTCCACACGAGCCTGTTTTGAACTGCTGTCGGTTGTGCGGGATCACTGTTAAGGCGTTCTGTTCTCTCTGATTACCACGTAAGGACGTGGTGGGAAATTATATATGTAAGTATTAGCAGTATAAATTTAGCGAACATTTTATGTAAAGATCTCAGGATCGAACAAGACAAGATAGCTGATGTACTTGTTTGTGTAAATTCAAAAAACAAAACTAAAGCAAAACATCAGATCACAGTGGTAGAGCCAAGCAGTTCACTGCATGAATGGGCCGGTTCGACTGGTGAAATACCACGACCTCTCTGAAGACCGACATAAAGTGACTCATGCCGCGTTTTGTTCGGTGAGAGAGGTACCTGGAGGCCCACCCCCCTTCCGCATCCTTTCCTATCCCCTATCCCTTAAAGGTCGGCAACACAACAGTAACACTATATGTGTTGCTGGTGTCCATGGGCGGCGATGGTTGCTTACCATCAGGTGACACGCCTGCTCGTATGCCCTCCTATCCCATAATAATAATACATGTTTTTTTTCGTTCAGATAAATTCAGTATACAAATTGAACAAGACAATGTGATTATGTACAACATTTATTTTAAAATAATACCGCAGTTGCACAATCATTATGCTTCCAACTGCAATGTACAGTTGGTCTACTGCTGATGTCTGTTAAGATAATGGCAGCGTAGTGTGAAGTTCAAAGAATAGGTGTTTGGCTCGACGCCAAAGAGTGTGGACTGAATAAATGGCCGCAGTCTATGGTGTCCATGTCGACGTAATACCCAACAAACGCAGGATTTAATATAACTTCTTTTGGTAAGTCATTTGATACATTACATTTATCGAATGGAAGATTGTTTTATTTAACTTATTTTGTAATTTATTTAATGTTGAACACCTGGGCTTCTTGTAGAAGCAACAGAAAGAAATGAATAAGAGAAAACTTGTCAAAAGTAAAAACTATGAAAACTTACTAGATATAATTAATTATAAACTAGGTTTAAGAAACTAACACAAATTATTTTTATAGATTAGAAAAATTAAGCAAAACTTAAAATACTAACTTAACTTTAATTACTAGAACAAAAAACATTGTAACATGCCAATACAAGAAATAAAAGGCTTTTTATTTATTTTATAATGTTGAACATGCTTGGCAAGTCCTGGATTAGAATCCTAGTACACATTGTTAACTGAAACTCTATTTTAACTCAAGATTTAGACTCAAATACTTAATGGAATAAGAATAGGTATCGGTCGCTAATATTATAAAAAGAAAATATTTCAAAATTGTTGACATGCCCTTACAAATCATTATATTAACTGTAAACTGAAAATAGTTTTTATAAATTTTGGCAAAAAAATAATAATTCCAATTCTATATTTTATGTGTCGTGTTTGACAAAATTAACAAAAACAGGGAGAGAGGTAACCAAAATTACACTCTTTGCACACCCTCTTACAGGGCTGTTATGTTGCTATCAGGATTTATGTGTGAGGATATTGCTCGGGCGGTATTGTATGTACCAACAACTATATAATCCGTACTTCCTCTGAGGACGTGCAATCTCCGACGACATCAATCAAGTGGGTGAGAGTGTGAGAATCACAAGAGGCAGTAGATATAACTATATATATAGCAAAACTACTAATTTCTGAATAAATGGATAAACAATCCCTTTATCTAAGGTTTAAATATTATGATCAAGATAATTTGTAAATCTATATAGAAAAAATCTTTATTCTCGCATCTGTGTATCGATGATAAAGTGATTTTGCAGTTTAAAGTTTGATCAGAAAAAACAAAACTTAGAGAGGCGTTGATTTCTATTTTCACAGTTGCATTTCAAACAAGCCCATTCACATATACATCAACTGTTTCTGTCCACCGTTGGACCTTGGCCTCGGTTTTGGCATGCCAGTGAGAGCAATTTTCAGCAATCCAAATGGAATAGTATTTGGATTGCTGAAGATTTTTTGCTTGGCTCTACCACTGTTAAATATAACAGTGGTAGAGCCAAGCAGTTCACTGCATGAATGGGTCGGCTCGACCGGTGAAATACCACGACCTCTCAGAAGGTCGACGTACGCCGCGTTTCGTTCGGTGAGAGAGGTACCCGGAGGCCCACCCCACTTCCCCATCCTTTCCTATCCCCTATCCCTTAAAGGTTGGCAACGCAACAGTAACACTATATGTGTTGCTGGTGTCCATAGGCGGCGTTGGTTTCTTACTATCAGATGACACGCCTGCTCGTTTACCCTCCTATCCCGTAAATAAAAAAAACTATAGGAAGAACTATGCAAAGAAATATTCATCATCATAAAACATTCTCGCGATAAATCACCACATAAGTAAAATATCAGAGAGTAGAGGCGTAACTGCCACTGTCTATATCTATATGTAGAGAACAGTGTGGATAAATAATAAATAATTCTTCGAAGATAAACGGTTTTTATTAAAAATTTTTCAAGATCGGAAAAAAAAAACACTGCCGTTCTAACAAACGAGTTTCAGTCGTTCTATTTATCGAGAACAGCTGTCTGCACTGTCTTTGTTGTGGTATCAGAGATTCAATATAAGCAAAGTATTTACGATGACAGGAATTTAATTGACGCGCCAATTTTGCCACGCAGTGATCCACCTCTAGAGCACAATTTGAAGCAGAAAAATATTTTCCGGTCGACCTTTTTTAGTTTTTCTCTCATCCCAAACTCAACAGTGTGTTATTTTTGATATATATAATTTTTACATATTTTAAAGCTTATTATAGTCACCCGAGAAATTTAAACCAAACGTTATTTCAAAGTGTTTTGTCCTCTATTAAAGTGTAGCTTTATTTTCAAGAATCGATTCTTAGCGTACCGCCGGTAGAGCCATACAGTTTTCTACAAAAATGGGTCGGCTCGACCGGTAATTTACTCTTAGAAAATGAATGTAAAGGAATCATGTCGCTATTCTTTTCATCAGAGAGGTATCCGGACCCAACCAAACATGGAATTTAATGAAGTGATTTTTTACAATATCAAAGATTCTGTCATTATTATCGAGGATAAGTACTATCATGTCATTGATCAAATATCATAAATAACCTACCAGTATAATAAAACGTAATAAAAGCCGAAATCAAAATCTCATTTCCTCAGAAGCAGGCCACGTAACATATTAAAACATCAAGCTATAAAAAGAGACAGATATTTATATCCGATTAAACAAATTGATCAACTGTCGATTCAATAATGAGCACTAGCCCAAGAAAAGCGTTCATATTTGTACAAAAACGTTCATCTAATAGTCTTTGGGGTGATGTTTGATAAATGATCCATATTAATTGTATCCAAAATCTCGGTGATACGCCGAGTGGGGGCGTGACCACTTGGCACTGATATATTTAAACATTTTTATGGGACAGGGCAACAAATAAGCAGGCGTGTGACCTGATGGTAAGCAACTACCATGGACCACGCCACCGATGGACACCTGCAACAGATATAGTGTTACATGTGATGGGATATGGAAGGATTCCGAAGTGGAAAGAGAATATAAGAGTTTAAGGGAATTAGGCCTCCTGATACCTCTATCAAAAAGACAAACGCGGCCTAAGCCACTTTATGTCGATATTCTATAGTATTTCACTGGTTGAGCCGGTCCATTCATGGAGCAAACTGCGTGGCTCTACCGCTGATCAATCTTAAATCAAGTTCTTATTGTTTCAACTTTGCAACTATTAACATAAATCATATTCAATCCGTTTTGGTAGCTAGTTTTAATTGAATTTAATAAAATCTTCACGAATAAAAATATTAAATTCCCATTACTATCTTCAGAAATTATAACAAAGAATCGTCTTTTTGAAGTCGTTTTACTGTCAGGAACACACAGAACTAGTGAAACTTATAACATATCTCTCTTTTCACTCAGCTGGTACAGAATTAAAACGCCTCAACAAATTAAGGTCGACTGTATTGTATCAAAAATATATGAAATAAATGACTGATTGAATCTCAATGAAAACAAAAAGAAAATGAGGACGACAAACATTCACTAGGGGGTGACAAAAATATATTTTTTAATTACAGTGGTAGAGCCAAGTAGTTTTCTGCATGGATGGGCCAGCTCAACCGGTGAAATACCACAACCTCTCAGATCAACGTAAAGTGGCTCATGCCGCGTTTGGTTCGGTAAGAGAGGTAACCGCAGGCCCACCCCCCTTCCTCATCCTTCCCTATCCTTTATCCCTTAAAGGTCGGCAACGCAAAAGTAACACTATATGTATTGCTGGTGTCCATGGGCGGCGTTGGTTGTTACCATCAGGTGACACGACTGCTCGTTTGCCCTCCTATTCCATAAAAAAAATATCTTTATTAAGAACTGCGTTTGATATATTTGACTTAACCCATAGCTACCTAACGGTAGTCACAGTGACTCCAAGGGTTATTATTTTTTCAATTACCCGATCAATGATCAAGAAATTTAATCGATAATAGTACTCACCCGACTTTTGCAGAGACCTGATTTTGATGTTTAACAAACTTGAAGTATTTTAAATAAACTACATATTTTTAAATGAATTACATACTCAAATATAACATACGGTAAGTATATATGTATACTGCTAAAATCAATTTATCGCTTGTAGCGGGAGCTAAGGAGTAACATTTTAAAAGAACTCAGGTGAGTGATTGCGTTGCATTCAGAATATTTTTATTTTGATGTAGAGCTTTTCCAAGTGCCTTTGAGTGCGACTCGCGTAATTTTTTTTTATACAGATAGAGTGTTCACTGTACACGTAAATTTATTATATTAACTTTATACATTTATTTTTGAAAATACAGGTTTTTAAATGTATAAATTTTTGTATTACTTTACTCTTTACGTTTCGTTTCTTTTCTTACGTCTCATTATTGTGTCACAAAAGGAATAGATAGCGAAACTTATTAATATAAGTATATACCATGCGCAATGTTGTCAGTCATCGGTTTTATTCACACTTCATTTCATATTTATGTTTTACGACTTTCTGATTCAATCATTCATTATATTATTAATAAGTTAAATCCTGTTAAATTCAATTAACTTTAAAATGAGCTATAAATAATCATTATCATTTTATTATAGCAGCTCGTTACGTGTTTGATGAAAGGTAACCCGTGGCTTTAACGGTTTGTTTGGTACCCAAATAAACAAATCCTGAATTAAAAGACTGACTGTGGCTTTCAAATAGAGAATTGTGGACAATAAAACTCTCGGCATTCATTTGAATGTTAAGTAAATGATGATATTTATTTGCATTAATCTTACTTTTTTGTTATCAATACAATTTTTACTAAAAGTATGGTTAGAGTTCCAACTTAAAGTATTTTACTGCATTTTATCCAAACGATAGGCCAGTCAATCTATCTTCGAAATAGACATATCTTTAGGAGATTTTCACAGTATTTTTTTCTCTAATAAATTTCAATAAATAAAACTATGATATTTTGAAGTTTTTTTTTAATTATCTTCTATGCATTTTATATATTTTTATAATTATTAAAAGAACCTTACGAGCCACACTTAAGTCATATTTGTCAGCAAGCAATTACAAATATGGTCCTAATCAATTTCTGTTAAAATACTTATATCAATCAATATAAATTAATTATTCTAGCTTATTGAAAAGCTTGCTTGGCATATGTGACTTAAGATAGGAATGAACAGATTTCAAAGTTTTGATAGAGATACTGTGTACAAGCTGATATTGAAAGTTTCTGTTTTGATAAACAGTTTGATTAACAGTGGTAGAGCCAAGCAGTGCGCTGCATGAATAGGCCGGCTCGACCGGTGAAATACCACGACCTCTCAGAAGACCGACGTAAAGTGGCTCATGCCGCGTTTCGTTCGGTGAGAGAGATACCCGGAGGCCCCCACCCCCTTCCCCATTCTTTCCTTAAAGGTTGGCAACGCAACGGTAACACTATATGTGTTGCTGGTGTCCATGGGCGGCGTCGGTTGCTTACTATCAGGTGACACGCCTGCTCGTTTGGCCTTCTATCCAATAAAAAAAAATAAAAAAAAACACGAATATTATATTGGATAAGGTGAACTAACGCACAACTAACTGATTATAGGTACCTCAGGAAAATGCTTGTTATATTTGACATATTGGCAGTCAACGAAATTTCACTTATTTAACACAAGGGTGAAGCAAATTTGTAACATCTATAACAATAGGAATATACAAGTTTATTCGAAATTAAGATCAGTTTATTCTTTGTATCAGTTCATTATTTGTTTGTTAATGATATTTAGTTAATAGTTTTTTTTTTAGTATTATTAATATATCACATTTTTATGGAGTGCCAAAAATACACAACTCGCTTGCCTCACGAAGTCTGGGTTTTTTTAGCGCTGGCTCACACCGATCACTTATAGAATATTATCTTATCTAAATTTTAAAATTATATCAAATTCTGAAATAATTATTATGATATTTCACCGGTTGAGCCGGCCCATTCAAGCAGCTAACTGCTTATTATTTTAACTGCTATTATTTTATTTATCTCTAAGACTGTCGCGAATCACGTTCATGACATTAGAGCAACTTTTAGGATTATAAATATAGGAAATAAATAAAATTAGTAATAAATAAACGTGATATAATCATAAAAGTTGTTTTAATATCATGTTATTATTTTTATCATATCTAGGTTGTTAGTCGCTAATATCAACAGCTAAGCAAGTAAGGTGTGTAATAATCGTGCCGTATGGCGCTTTGTACTCTCTACCTACCCCGCAAGGGATCTGGCGTGAAGTTATGTATGTATGTATCAGAAACTTGAATTGAAAAAAAAATTGTGTTAGATAGTCCATTTATGAGGAAAGCTTTGGGGTATTAATATGATCGCGGCAATAATCTTTTTAGTGGAAAATGTATAAATTATGGCGGTACGAAGTTCGCGCGGTCTGCTAGTTATTAATACAAAGATTGAATCTACATTCTGACATGTATACATGTATTAAACAAGAGCTTCCTTGCTTCCTTTTATTTCTGGGAAATATCTCTGTCTCATAATATCACACACATTAAGGTTTCAGCAAGACCATAAAGTAAAGTTTTAAAGTAGGTAGCAGGTGATATATAAACAACATAACACCCAATGTCACACGTACGTGGAGATGAGAGGCAAATATCCTCATAGCGTTAAGACGTGACTCACAAAGTTTTGAAAGCACGGGTTGAATACCAACATACATTTCCACACCTGTATAAATAGCACAAGTAACTTCAACAGACTTTTAACTTTACTGTAAGCAAATGAGAATATGGTCTATTGCATACAGTATATGGATTTGGAAGGATAAACTGATAGCACTATAAATATATTTTTATATGTATTTATTAGTGTTTGCAACGCAGTACAATGTCATTGGTAACGACGACAACAGGACTATTTGGGACTCGATTTTAGCCATGGGTACCAGAATAACCACTGAGCCACTGCGGTGCACTTCTCCATAATTAGTGTGGTGCCAAGGAGTCTACTGCGCGGCCTCAATATACAGTTCTAGTTTTTTTTCTTTTGCTACATATTCTATGAATCACAATTAAATGTTTTTGTGTATGTTTATATTTTAAAGGTGGCGATTTTGATTTTATCTTTAGTTTAGCTAACTAAAAACGTCAATTTCGGAAATCCTTACAGTGGTAGAGCCAAGCAGTTCGCTGCATGAATGGGCCGGCTCGACCGGTGAAATACCACGACCTCTCAGAAGACCGACGTAAAGTGGCTCATGCCGCGTTTCGTTCGGTGAGAGAGGTACCTGGAGGCCCACCCCCCTTCCCCGTCCTTTCCTATCCCCTATCCCTTAAAGGTCGGCAACGCAACAGTAACACTATATGTGTTGCTGGTGTCCATGGGCGGCGTTGGTTGCTTACCATCAGGTGACACGCCTGCTCGTTTGCCCTCATATCCTATAAAAAAAAATGAAAAAAAAAATCTCTATTACGTAGGCGCTGTAGTTTTTAGGCTATATAAATATAATCACAATATACCCATAGCTACTCTTATGAAAAATATGGCCGAGCACCCCGCTTCTGAATCAAGAGGTCGCGGGTTCGAATCCTGGCTCACACCAAGGACTTTTCGAAATTATTTTCGAAAGTTATGTGTGATACATTTCAATGACTGAAAACTTTTTGCTCGTTATGGCAATAGCATCGTCACTTATTCCATTTAGGACGTAAACATAACGGCGAGATGAGGCTTAACAGCCGCTGCCTACACCTTGGAGTAGAAATGGCGTGAAGTTATGGTGTGTTATTATACTGTATTAATTAATCAATCAATCTTACTTGCGATTTATCTAAACTTTAAAATAATATTTCCAGCTGTCCAATTTGATTAAGTTTATTTCTAGTATATAACAAACTTGCCAACTAATTGTCATTTCATTTTTCATTTTTCACAAAACGAAAAATGTTTTAATTGAATAATATTCAATAATGGATAATAATCAAAAAGAAAATCTTATTTTTCATCATTTTTAAGCAGCATTTTTCACAGCTGCTAAACCTTTTGTTAAATGTTGATTTTTTTTAGAGATATTTAGAAATGCTTGTGTAGATTTCAAAACAAAAGAGATAAATAAATATGTAACGTAATATTAGTGCGTCGCATTGCGAGATATTTTTCCAAGGATACAATATATTATTGTTGATAAAATTAATACAAAGTCTTAGAAACTAATACAATCTAATTAAAATCATAGTGTGTATGGAATAGAAATCAAAATTAGTTGATTATCAATATTGTTTGCCAGATAGGCCCTGTACCGCGATAAGAATGTTCACAGCTCTGGAAAAGGGTTTGACAAAAAAAGGTTCTTTTTATAATAAACACTACAGTATTGTCAATGGATTTTACCACATTAATTTGGGCTCTGAAAACTTGGTTTTCCTTTTAGACACGTGAAAATCTTTCTTCCTTAAATATGTCTGCTACGGTGTTAGATGTTACATATAAATCTTACTTCAAGTCTATTGTAACTTCATTTACCTTGGTAAATGTGAACATTACCATTTATTTTTTTATGGAATAGGCGGGCTAGTCTCGGTGGCGCAGTGGGCGAGCGCACGGCCTCTGATCCAGAGGTCCGGGGTTCGATTCCAGACACTGGCTCACACCAATGACTTTTCGAAATTGTTTTCGGAAGTTATGTGTGATGAATATCGATGACTGACAAATTTCGTGCCCGGTATGGCAATAGGTTCGCCACCTATTCCATTTGGGACGTAAACATAACGGCGAGACTTAACAGAGGCTGCCTACACCTTCGGGTAACAAAAGGCGTGAAGTTATGTTATGTGAATAGGCGGGCAAACGAGCATGCGTGTCATGTTACGGTTGCGTTTCCAACTTTCAAGGGAGGGAGTATAATGGGAAAGGATGGTGAAGAGAGGTGGGACTCCGGGTACCTCTCAGCGAATGAAACGCGGCATGAGCCACTTTACATCGATCTTCTGAGAGGTCGTGGTATTTCACCGGTCGAGACGGTCCATCCATGCAGCGAACTGCTTGGCTCTACCATTGGGCATAACTATGTCCGCCGTAAATTTTAATGGGTTCCGGGTTCCAGAAATAATTTCTATAAAGTCCTTGGCGTACACCTGGTTTTGCATCGTTAAATTTGAAGCAAATCGAGTCGCCATTATTGCTGCCTTCAAGGAGAAAAAAAGTATTCCGCTAAAATAAATAAGAAAAAAATATTTATATACATTATATGCCACCACGCCATAGTTCAGAGGTCCCCGCTTCTGATGCAGAAGTCGTGGGTTTTATTTCGGACCTATTATTACAAAGAACTCTTTTCGGAAGGGCTGTGAGATAAATTTCGATGACTGATAACTTTGTGCCCATTAGGGCAATAGGTTCTTTACCTATTCCATTTGGGGCGTAACGTACTTTACGGCTTTAATAGCCGCTGCCTACACTTTCGGGTAGAAAGAAGTTACCTTTTTTACGCTTAACACCTTCACTGCGACGCCAATTTTCATAGCCTTTCAGCAGGTGCTTATGAGGCGTTTTAGAAGCACAGTTGAACTTATTTACAGTGCGTATGACACCACGCCGGCCTCATAAAATATCGTTTCTCTAAAACACCTTCAAATACCCCAAATGTGACTACATTTGCTTGAAACTTTTACATTATATAAATAAATATAAACTAAAATTGAATCCGCCTTCGCCCTCAGTTACGACTTTTGAGTGTTGATTATAAAACACAAATATATATGACATGTGTTCTGCTTCACATCGCACTAAAAGAAAGTATGATTTGTATCTACACTAGGGATGGGAAGTTGCAACTAAGATAAAATATATTTATTGCAAAACTTTCAACAAAACATTTTTTTCATTAAAACAGGGTAAACAAAAAGATGGACACAAAAAGTTATTTTTTTTTAGTTTTTTATTTGCAACTGCAACTGCTATTTAAGGTACGCCTTCATTTGTCATAGCAACCTATGCAACCCTTTCGCTGACCACCTTTTTGAAGCACATGATCAGCACATTTGCCAGGAGGAAATCCTGAAATAAACACTTGCCGTCAGTTTCTATCAGTGTAAAGATATAAATGTTATGAATGTGTGCATTTGTAAGGATATTTTTCCAGAATAAAGAAAATTTTGTTATAGTGAAATATTTAAGTTATACTTAGTATGAAAACGGCAGCGAATATTTGGCTAGATGTTACTTGAAAAAATCCTTTTAGCGTTATTTATCGTGACTTGTCCCAACATTAAGCTAAAATGCGCAGCACTCGCGACGCCCGCACCCCGCTCTGTGCGTCTTTGAGGCCTGCCACTTTTGAGGCTGATAAGACCTTCCTTCGCACTAAGCGGTATTTATTTTTATTCAGTACGCTTGGGGCCTATTTAACCTTATATTGTACTAACTACGCCATCAGGCTATGCTACGTGAGAGAATTAAATATGTATATTTGTCTCCGTTATACTCGTAGAAATGTTAACGTAGTTGTTTCCCGCACAGAGTGAAATTTTTTGCGATTTTGTCTGCCGCACCAGCGAGAAGTCACGCATGTACCAATTCGACCTCATAACGCAGTGAACGTCTAAGCCAATAGGTTTTGAAGAAGGCATATTGTTTTATCCGATTAATACATTGAATGATGATAAAACGATGATGATAAAAACATCTTCAATTGTAATTATCAGCAATCAAACATATACAATTATATATAATTACTCATATATATGCGAATGTGTTGGGGCTTTGGCTGGTATTAATTTATTACTTTTTATTTAGCCAATAGTTAGGTATGTACTACATAGTTATGTAACTATTAGCTTTTGTTATTATTATTCCAAATAATAATAAATTAATAAATTCTTTTAAATTTACATTTACAATACATTTTAATATAATTAATAAACGCTTTTACTACGTACCCAATTACTTCTAAAAAAATAAAATATTCCTAACATCGCTTTAAATCCTGGGAACGTTTTCAAACGGCCCGGAGTTCTAAATAAGCAGCACATTTTCAAACGCTTATTAATTCCGTGGCTTGGCTGTGGCTTTCGCAAATTCCCAATAATTCATATAAAGATATTTACATTGTAAGTAAATATTGGACAAAAGCGTGCTTTGAAATTGCAAAAAAATTACTCTCATCAAAAAAAAAACATTTTATAGTGGAGTAGAGCCATGCAGTTCGCTGCACAATGCCAGCTCAACTGTTGAACTACCATTGCCTCTGAAAATATCCATGTCGAGTGGCTCGTGCCACATTTCATTTAGTGAGAGAAGAGAAAAATTCAGAAGCCAACCTCACCCATTATCTATCCTATCTTAAAAGACAGCAACTGACCTGTAAAATTATATGTTAGACAGGTATCTTTACTTGTTTACGATCAAATGGTCCGGGATACTTGCTTGCCTCGTATCGTATACACAGGTGGATGAATCCTTTTTTATTTGACAAACCGATATTTCATTAATACTTCGACAAGAACAAAAACATCAAGTACAATGATGTTAATAAATATGAATTCTCACGGTTGAAGAACTTTCCAAGTTGTTTGCAATTTCAGTAATGAACTGTTGCGTTCAACAAAGCTCGATAAACTTTTCTTTTTGTGTTATGATTTTAACTATCTTTTCTTTTCTGAATACTACTATACTAATATACTAATAAATAAGAAAATTATATTTTTGGTTGTTAAATTTTTACCAATCACCATCATTTTGTTTTAGAAAACTTTTTGTGGCACCTAGACCATAAAACTTTTCACAGTGGTTTCACACATTTTCACAGTGGTAGAGCCAAGCAGTTCGCTGCATGAATGGGCCGGCTCGACCGGTGAAATACCACGACCTCTCAGAAGACCAACGTAAAGTGACTCATGCCGCATTTCGCTCGGTGAGAGAGGTACCCGGAGGCCCACCCCCCTTCCCCATCCTTTCCTATCCCCTATCCCTTAAAGGTCGGCAACACAACAGTAACACTATATGTGTTGCTGGTGTCCATGGGCGGCGTTGGTTGCTTACCATCAGGTGACACGCCTGCTCGTTTGCCCTCCTATCCCATAAAAAAAAAACATATGAACACATAAATACCGCTACAGTGACGTGTAGTGGAGACTCCCAACATTGCAAAAATATTTAAATCGATGAGTGTCATACTCTTATAGTTCACTCTAAAAGAAACAAACAAGTTGGAATTATTTCATATAAATAAATATATTTTTATATTATATTCGACGATAAATATACAAATAGCAATAACTACGACGACGTATCCTTCCAAAATGATAGCAATAAAGTAAGCATATCTGGTTCCATAAAAATAATAATTATGATCCTGTATTCAAATAAAAATGCTTATATATTATATAAAATGTACGTATTAATTTGTATGCTATTCATATTTTGTGATGTATTAATTTTGAAATAAAATAAAATATTCGAATAGGGCTGTTTTTAATTTTGTCTAGTTACAGTGGTAGAGTAACGAAGGTACAGCTCGACCGGTTTTTTTATAGGATAGGAGTTCATAGGAGGGCAAACGAGCAGGCATGACACCTGATGGTAAGCCACCAACGCCGCCCATGGACACCAGCAACACATATAGAGTTACTGTTGCGTTGCCGACCTTTTAGAGATAGCGGGTGGGGACAGAGGATAGGCTTCCGGGTACCTCTCTCACTGAACAAAACGCGGCATGAGCCACTTTACATCGATCTTCTGAGAGGTCGTGGTATTTCACCTGCCGAGCCGGCCCATTCATGCAGCAAACTGCTTGGCTCTACCACTGCTAACCACCGGTAAAATACAAATACTGCAAATCTTTATAAAATGTCTCATGCTGCATTTAATAAGGTGATAGAGTCACCGCAAGTTTGTATGAAATATATGAGGAAAATAAACATTGAAATAATTGCTGTTCCTTCCAAACTTATTTCGTTTAAGCATCATGATTCACATTTTAACACATTTAAGCGTCATTATCAACATTATTGTCAACCTTTAGATGTCCACTGTAAAAATTAGGGCTCCTACATGGAACGCCTCTACGTACCTACGCTCCTGTACCACCAGTATCCAGTGGTTTTTACTGGGTCATCTGTTTACCTTGTCGAGGTCGGCCTACTTCGGCTTTAAATAATGTAATACTTAAAAAACAAAGAAAAACTGTCATTAAGGCAGGTTTTAATGCTACTTAAAATTAACGTAAAAAAATGGATACAATATATATTTTGTTCTTTAATTTGGATTTATTTCTAATTTCTGGGGTGTTACATTCGGATATTAAAACAAGTGAAACAGTTCCTTTTAAACAATTTTCTCGAACACATGTCGTAAATACAAGAGTCTTCACCAGCTGCAGAAGGAAAAGGTATAATTAAAAAGTTCAAACTCAAAGGAGAATCTCGCTTCTAAATGTGTTCAAGTAGTAATTACATTTGCAGTAAGTGTATATACCATATAGGTACACGGTGTGAGTATTATGAAGGAAGCTACACTTTTAGTAATTTCAGTTAGTAGCGACTTGTACTTGAGCTGCGAGTATTAATTCTTTATAAATAACACACAAACGAAAATTCCGAACCGAAAACTCCATTCAAACCCTCTATCCATTCAATCTAACAACATCATGTAATTTTTAAGATCTATTCATTTAAGGAGGCTGACAGAGGAAAGTGACTTTGTTTTGTACTATGTAAGAATGAAAGGCAAATGATGACAGTGATAATATAAATATACTTTTTAAAATAGCCTAAAGCTCGTGAAAGAGCAAAATAATGATTAAATTGAGATTAATTTTTCAAGCAAATCAAAAGTTGGTTATTTTAAAAATAGTTTCAGTATTTTTTTTATTTTATTAATCGGTTCAAGGTATTATATAAATTGTGCTATAATTGTGGGAATAGATTTGTAATGTTTCAATATGGTCTAAAATTTTAATATTTGTATTTGCATTTTTTTTTATTCAAAAGTCTTAATGACCACCAAGTACGTTATAAGTGATATTCACTTCGAGTCACTGTTTATTTTATTATCCAGTAGCATACATTAAAAACATAGACATTTATCAAAATGGTAAAGCAAATATTGGTCCAAAATACGCTAATCTGCATTGACTTTTGAGTTAAACAAACAAAATTTAACCAAACTTTATGAGCCTTTCAAATTTTACATTGTAACAGACAGCGTCAGAAAAAGTTTATTTTGACCCGTACCTCTCACAAACAAGAACTCATCAAATTAAACATTACAAACTAAAGACTACCGTATATTTGCCATCAATCATTATTATTTCATAGTATAAAACAAAGTCACTTTCCGCTGTCTGTCCCCTTGTATGCGTATATCTTAAAAACTACGCAACGGATTTTGATGTGGTTTTTTTAATAGTTAGAAGGTGTCAACGGGGTGGTTTTTATCTATAATTCATGTATAGTGTAATAAAAAAAGTGATAATTTTAAAGATTTGGATCTTTAATCGCAAACGCTGCATGAACCCTAAGTTATAAAACAAAATAATGTACTACGTCGTTATACACCTTCAAAAGATCTAGAAAAACGTCCGCGAGGGCATATGTCTATCTCTTAGGGATAACCCACAATGACCATTTTTATTTTTTTACTTCTTACGAGAAATAAGGGCTTATTTACGAAGCGATTTAAAACATTACAGCATTAACTTTCATCCTTAGATCAATATTGCCCCTTACAGTATGTAATTTAAACGAATATTTACGAAGATATTACAGTATTAACATAGCGGGACATAGTAGTTGCGTTGCGCGCCAAAACGTGTGCCGATAAATAGCACAAATTGAACTTTATAAAATCTAAATTTCACTTATTTATGATGCTGAACAAAGTTCACCGGGTCAGCTAGGAAATATATAAAAGCTACTTTTTAAACTTAATTATCACAGGTTTTTTATTGTTTTTAATATTTTTTGTAGTATTATCGTTATATTCATGCCAGCGAATAAGAGATCTGACCTAATAATATATCTTTTTATAAATTAAACTCTTTTTCTTCGACTGTTAAGCATCGATTTAACGATTTTTTACGGTATCAAAAGAATAGGTGGCGGAATCTATTGCCACATACCATTATATTTTAGGTCATATTTATCACACATAAGTTCCGAAAAAAACCGACTAGTCGTTGGTGTACGCCCGGATTTGATTCCACGCGTTTTAGTTAATAAACGGTGTGCTCAAATTATACATCATTAAAAGTTTTATTTTATAAAATTTGTTGTAACATTTTATATGTATATTATCACTTCCAAAATTTATCATCCAACTAATTTCAAATTTGCACAAGTAAGAACAATGTAGCGTTCGTTTAATTAGTAGCGAACTACACTGCTCCGACTGAAATACACAACTTTAATTCACAGCTTAGACTTGCTTGCAATTGAGAAAATAAAATTTTCGGTATTCTGGTGTTAAAATTTTTTAATATTAATTAATGTAGCATTTTTATATGTTTTTATAACTTCACGATTTTTCAACCGAAAGTACTCGCCGATTTTTTACACCCCAATGATATTCGATCCCACAAACTCGCAATTCCTTAGCGAGGAGTTCTACCTTCAGATCGCTGAGATATCAAAGTAAAGCAATTAGTTTATTAAAATATGTATTGTAAGTAAGTAAGTAAAATATGTAGTAGTTTCTTTAAAATTTTTTGCACTATAAAATTATAAAGTAATGCATGATAAAATAAAATGAATATAATAAGTGTTTATTAAAAATAAAAAGTATAATTAAAAATAAAATATTTAATATAAAAGTAAAATCTAATCGCAAATAACAAAGTTTTGAAACAAAATTAACTGTCCAAAGGCTCCCATTTACTTGATCTATGCAGATTCAACCAAAGATAAGTTTTGCTATACTAGTATGGAACTTAAAAGCACAGCAACTTACTTCCGGGAAATCTCTGTAATAAAGTAAACTATATACCCCTATCCCATTGAAACCATCTTAAATTAAGTGCCAATTTTATGTAAAATAAACAGAGGTCCATTAGCGTGAGCTGCCAGTGTGAGTCGCATCGTCCCAGGATTTTGCAATTCCTTCTTATTGTTCCCGTCCGCTCTCGTTTGGATGCAAATATTTTATAGTTCAAGCCCGAGCGAGCGAGGCATCCCTCTCGCATTTTTAGTTTCTTTCGTTTCCTGTAATTAGCTTTTTTTGATGTTTTTGTTTTGTTTTCATCCTATTTATCTTGCTTATTCGAATTTAAAAATGGAACGTGCATAAAAAGCGCGCGCATTATTTTCAACGTTCTTGCGAATTTTCAATTGTCGTATTTACCATTATTGTTATAAAATTCAGATTTGAAAAGAGAATGTATCATTATAACAATGCATATGTATTCAGGAATAATAAAATTTTGCAGCTGCCATTTTAATTATTCATGTATGAATTTGTCGCGTGCGGAGAGCTGAAAGGGTTTTTATTTGTCGTCCTCTGAGTGTGAAACATGCATGTAAGATTTTTGAATGAAAATAAGACATTGTACCAGTTTATTTTATGAAACTAGTTTATTTTAGAATTAGCTCTTTTTGGAATAGGAGTAACGAGCTAGTGGTTCGCCTGATGGTAAGCAAATTCACACTGTAGTGCTTTGCCGTCCTTCAAGAGAGTAGAAGGGGAAAGGAAGGGGAAGAGAATAGGTCTTCCGAATACCTCTCTCACCGAACGAAAAGCGGCATGAGCCACTTCACGCCAACATTCCGAGAGGACGTGATATTTCACCGGTCGAACCGGCCCATTCACGTAGCGAATTGCAAGATTCTACCACTGTTCTAAGCTCAGCAGGCAAGGCTTGTTTGTTTATTTGTGTGTAAAGTTTTTTAAGACATTCATTAAGATTAAAAAATACTTATTAAACTTGCATATGCCAAGTTTTACAAATAAAGTTTCTTGAAATAACTAAGGTAATATTATATACATAACGTTATAACTATACTCGTGACAGAATTTCTAAGATACTGCTTTGTTAGCTTTTGGAGTCGTAGTATAGAGCCACGAAGTTTGCTGCATGAATGGGCTGGACTTGACCGGTGGTTTTCATGTACGCGCGTCAATTATGAGGCTCCTAACATCATCTTTTTCCAGAACACGTTCTATTTAGTCGAGTTCCATCCATCCACTTTTGCATTATATGTCTGCTTAGTCAATCATGTATCATCCAGTCTTTTTACATGTCCTTTTGCACCTATACTCTCTTTCAATCCAACATCCTTTCTTACATAGATTTCTGATATTTAAGAAAAAAATACTATTCAAACAGCTAATACCTAAATTAATCTTTATATTAAGCTACTATATCTTGAATATTATTATGTAGATCCAAGTCCTTGTTTAAAGTTCTGAGATAGCAGTACTTAATATTCCACAATAACTTCTAATATTGTTGTGATTTCAGGGTTTCGTATTGGTATTGGTATTTGAACATTCCTTTGAAATTGTTTTTGCAGATAGTAAACTTATGATTAAATTAATTTTGAAACAACTTTGGAGGAAACGTAATGGAAAAAAAAATCAAAACAATATGCCTACTGGGACATACTTGGATGTCTTCAGTTATTTATAAAAATAATAATACTGTGGGCTCATACCAAAAAGTTAGGCTTCTGTGAATTTTCTTTCAACATGTACAAGGATTCAAAGGTTCAAAGGATCTGTGGGACATACTCCCGGGCTACGGGGTGAGCGGCGCACTGCTGCGCGCCGTGCCGTCCACTTATGAGGGCTGCACGGCGTGTGTGCGTGTTGACGGCGGCTGGTCGCCCTGGTTTGACGTCAATATCTGCGTCAGACAGGGATGCGTGCTGTCCGCTCGGCTTTTCATCCTGTACCTGTACAGTTGTCTCCAGAGAGTGAGATCGACGAATGTAGGGATACGAATGGGTGACCTAGTTGTGAGCTGCCTGCCTTACGCAGATGACGCCGTGCTCTTAGCCGAATCGCCGTCTGATCTGCAAACACTAGTCACTATTATGAAAGATGATTGTTTGATGAAAGGCTTACAATTGAATGTGATGAAAACGAAAGTTATGGTGTTTGAAAGGGAGGAATCCAGAACGGATGCAAGGATAATGGTTGACGATGTAGTGCTGGAACAGGTGAATGAAATTGTATATCTTGGATGCGCTTTGAGCAGGGATGGAAGGTACACCGCTGATGTAGAAAGAAGAATATCGTTAGGAAATAAAGTAAATGGGGCAGATTCCTGGCCGCAAAAGATATTAGCAGAAAAGCCCAGCTAGCAATTCACAATGCAATACTGATCCCAACGCTAACTTATGGAAGCGAGAGCTGGGTATGGCAGAGCGTGCATGAAAGTAGAATAAACGCGGTCAAAATGAGGGCATTGCGCAAAATCTGCGGAGTGACCCTCGCTGACCGCGTGGAAAACAAGGTTATAAGGAAGGAAGTCGGATTGAAAGAGAGTGTCGGTGTAAAAGTAAGAAAGGGCATGCTCCGATGGTTCGGACATGTAGAAAGGATGGATGATGCAAGATTGACTAAGCAGATATACAATGCAAAAGCGGATGGATGTAGGAGTCGAGGACGGCCTAGACACACATTCCATGACCAAATAGAACGTGTTTTGGAGGAAGGTGATGTTAGGAGCCTCAAAAATCGACGCGCGTGCACGAAAAGAGTTATGAAAGTCAACGAAGCGAGTGAGGTGTGTAAGAATCGTGCCTTATGGCGCTCTTCTCTCTGCCTACCCCGCAAGGGATTTGGCGTGAAGTTATGTATGTATGTATGTACGGATAGACTAGGCCCTTCTTGGCACCCACCGGGTCCGGTCATTTTTACCGGGCCCGGGCACTAGACCCGGTACAATATTATTCTTGTGAATTCTCCGGTGTGATTCTCCGTAACGTAATCAATTTTGTTAGTGAAAAATGTACCTATTTAGTTTTGTATGTATTATTTAGTTTAGTAGTAAATTACACTACTCTTAATAACCAAAGTTTACGAAATACACCTAAAATGTAATAAATCTCAATTTAACAATATTCTCAATTTAATAATTTTTTCCTAATATTCTTGAATCTTCCATAGTAGTCAGTGTAAATAATACCTTTAAATTCAAATTTTCAATTTACGTTTTTGGTCCACTCATACTCTCTATATAGTGTTTCTACCAATATGACGCATAATTCCATACTGTGTAATGCAGTCATGACATTTTTTGTTGTTACGACACGTTTTTTTTTTGTTAAAACCGTGGAACTCGTTTGATGGAAAATAACGTAAAAGGTGGTGCTTGTCAGTATTGTTTAGGATTATTAGTTTTAGATTAGTTCCAATGGCTCGTCTCAAGATTGTTGTCAACTTATTTAATAATGTTTTGCTGTTCTGTGACTGATAACTTCTCGTAACTTTGTTAATTAACTCAAAGAATCTTCAAAATGTATTAAAATTTGTTAAATATATACATTACTTCAATAACTTAGCCTTCTGATCTCTAGTTCAGAGTTTCTGAATTTGAATCCCAGTCAGTAGTGAAAGCTTTAAAACATTTGTGTGTGAAGTAACTCATCCTAATATCGAAAACTGACATAATTTAATTAGCTTTTCGAGACAAAATAGCTTTATATAATATCTTATAATAATATCTTTATATATTGAGTACTCCATTAAAATAATTGGCAATTTCTATACTCACTCGATGGGTCTCATCAAAGGTATATTCGTGCTATATTTTCACAAGCCAAAGTAATTACGACTTGGATACGTACATAGAATGATCTCAAGGGTTCTTTTACATCACATTCAATCGACGGACGTACTCAAGTGCTACTCAATAACCATGAGGTTATATTGACCTGTATTTATTAATTGTTCCTGCGTTCGTATAAATAATTGAAAAAAAAAAACAAGCAATTCAAGCACCAATTAATGAAAACAAACTGTTTCATCAGCAGGTTACCTGGTAGTAAATGACTAGTGCCGCCCATTGGCTCCTCCAGCGCAGCCGTTAAAGGCTTAGGGAAGAGTACCATATACCTCTCTCACCGAACAAAACGCTGCATAAGCCACTTTACATCGATATTTTAAGAGGTCGTGGTATTTCATAGGTCGAACCGGCCATTCATAATTTAATATTGTTAAGTTAAAAATATATAATATCTCTTTCTACCTTTTAAGAGAAATATAGAAAACTCAATTCTGTAAAAGTTTCATGCCTTTTAATTTGATACAATGCTGCTAATACAAAGCTTCTTGTAGATTTAGGGCCCTATTATATAAGTAAATTCTATATTCGTACTAATACAATATTCACAGAGAATTACTCTTTGTTATAATAATATTACGAGCGAAATGAAAAGAGATTTAATAAACAAATTATGTTTATGCGTTCTCTGCAGCCATTTACAAATTAGAGTGATCGATCTCCAACCGAGAACTAATATTAAAATTTGCTAAGCGAACGCGAAATCTAGACATATGTTCTAATGCCTAATGCAAGTAAGCCATAACTTGTTCTAGTAGACAAAATTTTAATTCGCCAATTTAGCCAACATACGAGTACATCAAAACGTTTATTACTGTCTGTTAGTCTGTCTGTTTGTTTCGGCTAATCTCAAAAAGAGCAAGAATGATTTTGACGGGACTTTTATTGGCAGGTAGCTGATGAGGAGTATTATAATACTTAGGCTTCTTTCATTTCTTTTTTTACTCTATTATTGCTTTAGAGGCAAAAAACAAAGTTCGCCGAGTCACCTAGTGGTAATTAAAAATAGGTGAGTGGACGCGAAAACAGCTGTTTACACTCTGAAGTTGTTAGTTGGAAAAGAAACAAAACTCCCGAATCCAAAACTTACAATAATAATAAAATTTAATATGTTACTTACTAGCTGACCCGGCAAACGTTGTCGTGCCGAAAAATAAAATTTAAAAAATAGGGGTTGATCGTAGGGGGTTGAAAATTTAGGGTTGCATGTATTTTTGTATCCCGTTTTATAAAACAAATAAGAAACAGAAATATATCGAAAAATTTAAAAAAATATTGAGGGGGCTACCCTTGTGATTTAAGGGGATCAAAAATAGATGTTGTCATATTCTCAGACTTACCCGATATGCACACAAAATTTCATGAGAATCGGTCAAGCCGTTTCGGAGGAGTATGGGAACGAAAACTGTGACACGAGAATTTTATATATTAGAAGATTATCTATATATATATAAGAGATTTCCACCTATATATTGACTCATCACGATATCTCTGGAACCATAAGGCGTAGCGACTTGAAATTTGGTAGGATTATTCCTTTCGCCGAGTAGAGGTCAGCTAAGAACGGATTTTACGAAATTCCACCCACAAGGGGGGTTGCGGGGGTGTTAACAATGGAAAATTCCCATTTTTAACCTATAGCTGCTATCGACTTCAAATTTGTCGAAGATATTGCAGTATTAACATAGCGGGGCAGCAGTTATTACTTTTGATGCGAAACAGAGTTCGCCGGGTCAGCTAGTTCTATATATAAAGCAATACGCAGGCGCCTGCTTGGATGGGATCCACGTTAAGGCGATATCAAGAAATAGCAAACTTAATTTAATTTCGTTTTGGCAATTGACAAATCCTTAACTGAAATTAATTTACGATGCTAACAAACTTGTCGCCGAATGTTGTTTTGATTGTGCTTTAAAGGCATTTATTAAATTAAAATGTTCCGATTGTATAATTACCTTCCTACCTACATAACATAATATACCTTCACGCCTTTTTCTATCCGAAGGAGTAGGCAGTAATTGTTATGTCTATATGAGTAATGTCTCTAATATCAGTATCAAAATTCAGGACTCATCATCTGTCGTATATTAACAAAGTAGCTAGTAATGAGTGTATTCTTTATGTATATATATTAATATCTCATAATAATAAACATAAGGTTGAGGTCAGCGACCGGCTAACAGAACCCTACTTAAACCTGAGATCGCATAATATGGTTAACATAATCATAAAATTTACGACATTATGGCAAGCGGCTAACGTAGCCCCTGCCATCGTTCCGTAAATTTTAACAAGGTACACAGGTTTTATAAACAAATACAATATTAAGCTACTATATACCTATCATAATTTTAAATTATAATACAAGATTGGCGACGGTATTTCCGGATGGCAACGACCTAGGAACCTTCAAGAACACTGAATATTAGCAAGATGGCGGTGAGTGAGTGAATGACTACTTGTTGTCTCTTTTTTAAAACTGTAAAATTACTTGTTAAGATATTTTCCATAGTGTATCACGTAAAATATTATAATACATATCAGAATATTTATTTATTTATTTAAACTTAATGCACAATAATTTAGTACATAGGCGGACTTAATGCCTTGAGGCATTCTGTTACAGTCAACCACGGGAAGTGCAGAGAAATGTGTTGAGTAGGTGCATAAGTTTATTAATTTATATTTATATATATATATATATATATCTCCAAATACAAACATACATATTCATACATACATACATATAAATACATACAAAAATAAATACATACACGTATGTAAGATTATGTTTGTGACAGGGTTGTTGTTATTGGAGATTTGAAATTATCTTTACAATACAAGTAATGAAGGGGAGGGGGAATGTAGTGCTAACAATAACAGTCTGCATCTGGTTATGTCATTTTTCTTATACCTGGTAGAAATTTGACTGTCAGACCCTTATCACACTTTTTTCTCTCTATTTCTCTGCATTTCTTATGATTGTGTAAGTGTACGATTATGCGTTGGTTATTTAAATAGACATTTGCTATTTGATTATTTAGAAGACATTAAATACAATACAATAATAAATACATACAATATACATAAAATACTATTATTATTGGAAATAAAAGCACATTCTAAATTATTGCAAGCATTATTAGTAATTGATGAACAGAATCTGGTTGTATTTTTCAGAAATCATTTAAGTATATTTTCCATGACAATTTCATCTAACAATTACCAAACATCAAGAGGTCTTCTACGGATATGAATAAATGTTATCATTTGTTGCTTTACAAATATGGTTATTGGAAACAGTATTATTTTGGCACTAGTCCAAGGTACATGGACAATGAGGACATGTGGACGTTAAGTTTTGCATTTGGTCAATGATATATTTCCCGCTCGAGAATATTACGTATATGACAGAATATTTACAATATTCTTACATTGATGAATGTTTGTATAAGGCACTTTCACTTAATTCTTTTTCTTACGGTTACAGAGGTAAACAGGCATGTGGATCACTTGATGGTAAGCGATTAGCGCCAGCCATGGAAACGGCTGCATTGTTGGACATTTAAAACCTGTAAGGTGAGCCTCCACATACTGCATTAACCGCATACATGCGGCAAGAAATTTAACAAAATACGTTAGAATAATAATTGTAATTGCAATTATTAACGGGCCAAAACGGACAACAATAATATTTTAATCATTTAAATCGCAATTTTATTTGAATTTATTTATTTGAAGACGCCAGTTTAGCGAAACGTTTTCCATATCGAATGATAATAACCGCTTTTTTGCAGTGCGCTGCAATATTGAAAAAGTATTTTAGTTTTATCCTGACACTGGCTCACACCAATGACGTTTCGAATTTGTTTTCGGAAATTGAGTGTGATAAATATTGATGACTGATAACTTTGTGCCCGGTATGGCAATAGGTTCGCCACCTATTCCATTTGGGACATAAACATAACGGCGAGACGAGGCTTAACAGCTGCTGCCTACACCTTCGGGTAACAAAAGGCATGAAGTTATGTTATGTTATGTTTTGTTTTAGTTTTACTATTCAAAATGTCTTACGCAAACAATAGTACATCCTCCTTTATTACTCCTTATGTCGTCAACTGAATGTCTTGGGTGCTATTTTTGTTTTAATTATCGCATTATTCCTACTAGAAGGTATATAAAAGATATTCACGTTTCACCTAAAGCTATAAATAGTCGCAGATGTAATGCACTGGAACTTATTGGCATATCATTTTAGGTCATTGAGGTACGAATGACTCTTCGTTGGTACATTCAAGTTTATCCACCAAAATCAGAATATTTCTACATATTTACGTTGTCTTTTTTTTGTCTAAGGTACATGACTATGGTGACTGATACTCTAATGAAATAACCACTCTATGACTTATTATATTACCCTTTAAATACACAAAGACTTATTTAGTTTGAATTTATATTCGATCAACTTAAACCCATCGGGCACGTTTGTATATTTGTTTGTAATTTCTAAACTTTTTCTACCACAAGGTGTAGTGACTAGTGTGCCCTGACTCGCTAAATGTTTACTTCCCAAATGTAATAGGTGGCAAAAGTTATTGCTATATATCACAATATTATCAGTCATTGATATTTGACACACATGACTTCAAAAAGAACTTTAAATTTTTTTGCTGTGAGCCAGGATACAGCTCCATTCTATAAAGACGATAATTTATTTAGATGACAAATCTTTATGATCATTGATAAATGCTTTATTTTAGATTTTATTCAACTATAGAGAAAACTTGAGAGGTGTCAAGTGACACCCGGATGGAACGAAGTTCCTTTCGATTAATTAGTGAAGGAATCGTAATAAAATTTTAGAACTAAAAAAAAACATATATAAAATATGAAAACATGGAAAATAAAACTTCAAAAAAAGTTCCAATACCGGGATTCGAACCCGAGCCCCCTGCATGAGAGCAAGGTATCACAACCATTAAACCATTTGGGTAGTTATACATATTTCTAAATAAGCCGATACTTCAAAGTGCAGTTTGGCATAGAAAAAGTGTCGTGACAATTTTTTCCGTCTAGACCCCTTTCACAACGCGCGATAAGGAACTTCGTTCCAGAAATAAATTATAGGGCGATATTATTACAACATTAATATTATATTAGGAATAATTAAGGTATATGAGTTATCAAGTTACTCGCTTATAATATTCTTGGGTGAGTCCTAAGCGATCAACAGCGTAAGCACGAATCTAATTTTGGTTCACAAAACCAATATAATATTCAGAGACCGAAATTATATGCGTCAGACCCAATGGTAATCTATTCGTGTTCTTGAATAGAACATTTCATTAATATTTTCCCTACGCCCGAGACATTGCAATTTATTGACCATGCTTTACAGCGGCAAATTTGTTTGGTAAATTACTTTTTTATACATTTCTCAAGTGATTTCTCCTTGTATAGTGTCGTCCATTCAAAGTAATACTTGAAAATACTTATCTTATTATTTATTTAAAATATCTTATTTATTTAAAGCATCATGTAATAGTTTCCATAATCTTTTTATTTAAATATAAGTGCACGTCTTTTTCTACTCGAAGGTGTCGGTAGCAGCTGTTAAGCCTCGTCTCGTCGTTATGTTTGCGTCCCAAATAGAATAGGTGGCAAACCTATTACCATACCGGGTACAAAGATTTGAATCATCAATATTTTTACACTTAACTTCCTCGAAAATTACTTCGAAAAGTCATTGGTGTGAGCCAGTGTGAGGATTCGAACACGCGACCTCTAGATTCAGAAACGGGTGCTCGACCACTGGACCTCCGAGACATTAGTTAAAATAGTTTAAATAATCTTTTCATTTAAGATTTAAGTGATTATGCGAAAAGATAATATGTATTCTTAACGTTGCCAAAACATATGGAAATCCATTTTATTTATCTTCAGGTTTTTCAGGGCTTCAGATGCTTTTCAAATTCCATTTTCACGAGTAATGAAAGAAGATGGCCGCTGTCCAGAAAACACATTGTCTAATACTATTCAATACAGTTTTATTCTAAGCTTGAACGGTTTATTCAATGTCTTTTAATTACGTCTACAGATTTATCGTCACCAGCATCATCCTTCTGCGCTGTTCCCATTATTTAGGGTCAGCACAAAAGGTTTTCATTTTCCGCACTTCTCTACACTAAGAATTTTCTTTAATGAGTCGTTTTTTTTTTATAAAATCCATCCATATTTTCTTAGGTTTCACTGTTCTCTCATTTCTGCCCATATTTGTCATTTGTCATTGTTTCGAATTGAAAAGTTTAATTTCCTACGTTTTTTTTGGGACATTAAACACAAATCTCTGGCATGATTTATCACTGAAACATCATCGCAGGGATTTGCCGTAAATTTATGTTTGCAAAAAAAAAGTGTTATAATCGTAAAACATAAATCTGTTACATAACGTGAATGAAAAAAAAGAGTAACCGCTATCTGGCCACCTCGTTAAGAGGAATATTCTCTTATGTACTATGTCATCTTAACAATATAGGTTTAGCTAAACGAGCTTGCAAATGTCCAACCGTAATCAAAAGCCCTTTGGCAAGAAAAAAATATTTGATTTCGCCGAATTAACAAATAGATGAAATCGATGCAAATAACGATGTTATGTTATGTTATGGGTCGCGCTGATATCAAAACCCATTTGTGTCAGTATTCTACTGTTTTACACGGAAAGGTGCTCGAGTCCGCGTACATCGTCAGTTTTATTATGCCAATATTGTTTCAGACATAAAATATCGTTCTAAAACACGATACGTGACTTTTTTTCATCTATGAAAAGACGATGAGGAGCAAAGAGTTAATATTCTATCACCATAAATTGATTTTCTCGAGGAAATATTGCAAATTTCCAAGCTTACTAAGATGAGGGCTGTGTCAGCGGAGGTGTAGTGTGGCGTGTGAATATATATGTATAAAATATGTATATTATATATATGTTGAATAGTAGTTTGATGCTATACGAAATTGGAAACTTGACTATTAATTTAAGACTCTTTTATGGTATGTTATGGTTAAGCAAAAAAACGTTTCACTTTGTGTTAAGTGACCACACACACACACACACACACACGCCGCACACACAGCAGTGAGAACAGAGCGCCATAGGGCACGATTCTTACACGCCTCACTCGCTTCGTTGACTTTCATAACCCTTTTCATGCACGCGCGTCGGTTTTTGAGGCTCTTAACATCACCTTCCTCCAGAACACTTTCTATTTGGTCATGGAATGTGTGTCTTGGCCGTCCTCGACTCCTACATCCATCCGCTTTTGCATTGTATATCTGCTTAGTCAGTCTTGCATCAACCATTCGTTCTACATGTCCGAACTATCGGAGCGTGTCCCTTTCTTACTTTTACACCGACACTCTCTTTCAAACCAACTTCCTTCCTTACAACCTTGTTTTCTACGCGGTCAGCGAGAGAGTTAAGTGACCAGTGCCGCAAATGCCTGCAACATAAATTGTGCTAGCGACCTTTAAGATTTTCGAGTGTAAGAAGGGAAGGAGAGATACCCCTGTCACTGAAGAAAACTCGGCACGTGCCAATTTACGTCGATATTTTGCGAAGTCGTCGTTTTCACCGGCCGGTCGATCCAGCCCAAAAATGGCGTAGTTTTAGCATTATTAAATAAAACATAAGTTTTATTTAATAATTTGTATGCAAAATTAAATTTATGGACTTGGACAGTGTTTGTTTTTAGTAACGTCGAATGCTAAAGTTAAATTAAACTACGTTTTAATAGTGAGATTAACATAAACGAAACAAACCCTATTTATAATCGATTGTTAAAATCCGCTTATCAGGTAAAACATAACGTTTGAAATTCATATTAAATGACGTCTATCCCGATGACGCCCATGAAGTCCATTTATTCAAAATTATTATTATGAATTGTGAATTTGTATAAGACGACTCGACGAGCCTCGTGGTGCATTGGTAAAGCTACTGCAGAATCGAGGTTGGCGGATTCGATTCCCACCCGAGTACAAATATTTGTGACAAGCATGAATGTTTGTATGGCGTCTGGGTGTTTTTCTATGAGTTTTATGTATTTACAAAACATGTGTGTATTATTATGCGTTATCTAGTATTCATAGCACAAGCATTTGGTTGCTTAATTTGGAATTAATTGGAGTTAATTGGAGTTGCTGTGTGATTGGTGTCCAAGGTATATGTCTTAATGGTATACATATTATATAAATATTACATACATACATGAAAAAAACTTGTCTCTACCTAAATTTTTGCAAACAATATCCGTAATATGTTATATTCATAACACTTATGATTTTCAGCTCTTTTATATGACTGATTTGACTCGACTATTTTGATTCAGCAGATATACAGCGAGAAAACGAATGGGAATAGGAGTCGAGAACGTCCACGACACATTCCATGACCCAGTTGAACGTGTTCCTGAAGAAGGTGATGTCCTAAATATCCTTATATTATGACAAGAGTTATGATTATCCAAGAAGCAAGTGAGGTATGTAAGAAACGTAACTTATAGCTCTCTATCTCATCTTATATCGTAAGGGGTCTAGCGTATTGTTATGTATGGTATGCGTCTATGTTTTATTGCTCCTCTGCTAGAAGCGATTGAGTTTGTATGAAATATTTACAACTAGACGACTCACAAAACCTTTTTAAGCCACTGACTGTTCATTAATCAAAGTCAACTTGTTATTAAGGTTTTGTTTTATTTCAGACAAGCACTTTTTTCTTTTATCTAGAATATAGTGGTTGGTAAATGTTAGGAAGTAGGACACAAATTTGTCTCGCTCAAAATGAGGCAGCCTAGATTGTTGGTAATTACATACTACACTACATATACACTTGTGATGAATACATATAACACTGCAAATTGTTTTAGCTGCGTAGAATTGTATAAAAATGAATGAAGTTGCAAGAAAATAGACTCATTCCACTCTTATGAGTGGTAGTAGTACAGAGTTGCTAGTTAGAGTCACGTTAAATTCGATGCAGCCTTTTATTGAGCTCACCAAAAACGGATAGTCTAAATAACATAACATAACTTCACGCCTTTTGTTACCCGAAGGTGTAGGCAGCGGCTGTTAAGCCTCGTCTCGCCGTTATGTTTACGTCTCAAATGGAATAGGTGGCGAACCTATAATACCGGGCACAAAGTTTGTCAGTCATCGATATTTATCACATTAACTTCCGAAAACAATTTCGAAAAGTCAGTGGTGTGAGCCAGTGTCTGGAATCGAACCCGGACCTCTGGATCAGAAGCCGTGTGCTCGACCACTGCGCCACCGAGACTAGTCTAAATTTGTAAATAAAAATATTTTAGTATCAAAATAACATTTCAGATGTAAGCTAGCTGATATCATCAGCATCATATATCATTCGAATTTTTAGACATTTATTTCAATATCAAGAGATTTACAAATTTAAGTTCGGTGCCTCAAGGAGCCGGCTCAACCAGTGAAATACCACAACCTCTCAAAATATCGATGTAAAGTGACTCGCGCTGTGTTTTGCTTGCTGAGACAGGTATCCGAAGGACTAACTTCTTACTCTCTCCCTTCCTATCCCACTTCCGACTCCTTCCCTAAAACATTAAAAAACCGGCAACGGAACAGTAAAACTATCAGTGTAACAGGGATCCATGGCGGGCATTAGTTGATTACCATTAGGTGAATCACCTGCTCGTTTTTCATAAAGCATAAAAAAAATTTTTTAATAAACGTATGAAGCAATAATAACATTTTAAATCTGACAGTATTAACTGATTGGGGAACTTTATCAGAAACATTATATTATATTTATGTAAGGGCACAATTGTTGACAAGCAATGGCGTCTTCCTGGAAGTAGTTATAAAATCTAAATTATAAATGGCTAAAAGATAGACAGGAACTGGATACCAGACATATTTCTGGAAATTCAAATCACCGTTGATGTAGGATCAACGTCATTAATTCAACCATTTCAGGAGAAAATTACAGCAGTTACATACGTAGCCAGAACCTTTCTTTAAGTGATAAACGGTCTCTCGAATTGCTCACATTTATACAAAACTTCTCGGTGAAACCCGGCTGCTAATGGGCTACTGGAGGTATTCGAGATACGTACCTAAACATGTGCCACAGAAGTACTATTTCAAGATTTTAAAAATTATTCTCAGAATAGTATACATAATAATATGTACGAATTAGACAAGAGAAAATAAAAAAACATTTTATTTGTCTCTTTCATCATTTTATTACATCTTCTTTGGACCCCAAATTTTCGAACAATCCACGTTAACATAACGCAAAAGCAAAGCAAAACATAACGTAATTTGACTCTAGGCAGTAAAGTTTCCCTTCTTCTTATTCACAAAGTATCAGTAGTGAGGTTCCGCCTCTCTCACCCCAACCCACAGCAGCACCGTCGATGGGGCGAGTATTTGTCCAGGTAGATATTTTTTACCTAAACGTATAGCGTTAATTCCCGTTCATTATATTTGTGTAATATGGAACGCTAAAGCCTAAAAGTTATGATAGTATTACTGAAATTTTACATAATACATTAGCATTCCAAGTAATGTTATGTGAAGAGTGAGCGAGGCTTAACTTCACTCATATTCTTGTTGTCTATGCTATTTTTACTAGCATGTCGTAAAAATATACGACAACATTACAACGCTTTTACAACATTTATTTCTGATTTGCATGAAGCAAATATTATATCTTAAAATAGAGAAAATATACATAACATAACATAACGCCTTTTCTAGGCAAAGATGTAGGCAGCGGCTATTAAGTCTAGTATCAAAGTTCTGTTAAGTCAAAATCTGTGCAGTGAAGTAATACATAATAAGTAAAGAAGAACTAGATATTCTTGAAAAATATTTTTTTTTGGACTACCCCACCAATAAATAAATTCCTTACTAATTTACAAGCCTTACCCATATAGATACATCTTGTTCTATATCTTTTTATTGTTCTTAAATAAAGAAAAATAAAATGCATACCTACGAAAGACACGTCCAGACTAACGACACCGCCTCACCATGAATAAGGCTTTAATCAACCCACCCACAAGAAACAGCAAAATATTAACACTGCTAAACGAATCAGTTGTGGCACTCAATGGGGGAGGCCTACGTCCAGCAGTGGTCCTCAAAAGGGTAATGATGATACGCACCAAGCGTATACTCGACCATTTACTTGAAGATGAGGTAATTTTATCGAATCTCTTGGATAAAATTGACAAACTAAAAGTACAGTAAGATGATAATTTACAGGTTTGGATCACTGGTCACTAAATGAATTGTCAGTTCGATGAAATTAATGCCACAATCACCCTCCTGTCAGATAATTAAGATCTCTCAGAAGATCGACGTAAAGTGGCTCATGCCGCGTTTCGTTCGGTGAGAGAAGTATCCGGAGGCCCACCCCCCTTTCCCCATCCTTTCCTTTCCCCTATCCCTTAAAGGTCGGCAACGCAACAGTAACACTATATGTGTTGCTGGTGTCCATGGACGGCGTTGGTTGCCTACCATCAGGTGACACGCGTGCTCGTTTGCTCTCCTATCCCATAAAAAAAAAGCTTACTGGCATTTACAAAGCAACTTAGCTCTGTATACTGGATTCACATGTGCTGAATATCTTTCGCATAAAACTAAACAAGAACCAGACAGGCCCGATTATCGTTTGGCTGAATTCAACTTTAAAAAAGAAGCTGTTTTGAAGAACATACGCTCATAAATCAAGGTAAATAAACCTTGCCATACCACTACATTTCTAAATGAGGAAAGGCATACCCACTTAAATTTACTTGAGCGTCTAACTAAATCTGTAAAGCTACTTGTCTATCAAGAATCTTGTGAGGTAAGAATTTTCAGGAAATTTTCAGGATTCAAATACAATTAAGACTAACGGCCGAAACCAATAATCAATCCTCAATCTAAGATTGAAACCAATCTAAGATTTGTCTGTCTGTGCAGTGAAGTAATACATAATAAGTTAAGAAGAACTAGATATTCTTGAAAAATATTTTTTTGGACTACCCCACCAATAAATAAATTCCATCTGATCTAATTTGCAAAGAGGCTGATCGAAGCCTCTTTGCTCTCGACCAGAGGGCTGGTCTATTCTTCGCACAGAGGATTAGCATTGCCATTCAGCGTGGCAATGCGGCGAGCACGCTGCCAGTAGACCGAGATGCGGAGAAATTTGATTTCAGGTAGTTTTTTAATTGTATATATTGTATTACATATTTATTTCTAAGACTTTCGCGAATCTCACCCATTGATCAAAACAACTTTTAGGATTATATCGCGTTTATTTATTACTTATTTATATTTATTTCCCGACGTTTCTAACTCTTTACAGAGATCATTTTCACGAGTAAAGAGGTAAATAAACGCGATATAATCCTAAAAGTTGTTTTAATCTATGAGTCAGATTCGCGAAAGTCTAAACAACAAACACATATACTGTTACTGTTGCGTTGCCGACCTTTAAGGGATAGGGGAGAGGAAAGGATGGGGAAGGGGGAATGGGCCTCCGGGTACCTCTCTCACCGAACGAAACGCGGCATGAGCCACTTTACGACGGTCTTCTGAGAGGTCGTGGTATTTCACCGGTCAAGCCGGCCCATTCATGCAGCGAACTGCTTGGCTCTACCACTGTAGGTAAAAATAAATGAAAAAAAGGTATAAAATATCAATGACTTATAGCGCTCTATTCTGTCTACCTACTTAGCACGGAAATCCCGATTTACAAATCTAGTTTTCCAATCACAGCATTTTAGCGCATGCGCATGCGGCATTATGCCGTAAAATGCGCTTAACGTTGATATTCCAACTGCATTATCGCTACGCATAATAGAGCACTCGAAAAAGTAGTGCTTTCGCATGATGCGTGCCATGGATACCAAGATTACCAACTCATTGACAGAAAATTATTAAGCGTTTTTTTATGTATGTTGCTCTAGTGATAATAATAATTGTTAAAAAAATTATAGCTATCTTTTCGTTGTAGTTTTTTTTGTAAATAATCAAAGTTAATTCAACCTGTATTAAAAAAAAATATATATATTTATATTACTTTTTTTTTATTCCATATTTAATAGTAATACTGAATCCAGCGCATTCTACTGGCGCATTTTAACACCAATTTGCGTTCCAATTAGGCTTCAGCACAATTCGGCATTGTGAGGCACTGAGTCACATAATGCTCTGTAATTGGAAAACTAGGACATACACACATCCCGTCACAACCTTATCTTTCACGAAAATTAAATATAAAGTTATTATTACGAATCTTTTTGTTATTCTTTTGTTATGCCATCTCAAAGAAACGTATTATGGGTCTTGGTTTCACGTATTTTTGCAGAGGGAAAAATCCTTGAATCTTTAGAAATCTTTGAATTACATTTTCGTATGTATTTATTTACTGTTGGGAGTTACCGCAGAGTGAGTTTATATTTTTTGTCAATTTATGTCACACAATAAAGTAAGATAATATGAAAACTCACTTATGGAAACTTGAGCAACTCTTCTCTCTATGTATATGTTTTGAAATATATAATACGATAACTTCTTAGAATTTTAACGTGACGTGGCTTCTACCATGTTTTGTTCATTGAGAGAACCATAAAAAGTTAAACACCCGTCTGCCTCTCCTTCTACTCCCTCTCCTATTCAATATTAAAAGCCGACAAGGCAACTATGACGTCACTATCTGCGTCAAGCTATTCGCTTACGGCCAGATAACCTGCTCACAAATTTGATGATAAGTTCATTTGAGGCAACATTAAAAATACATATAAATATATAGAATACAAAACATACGTGAAATTATGTTAATACCTAAGGTAATATATACAAAGAGGCAATTCTGTATAAGATAGAGCTACTGGAGTTCACAACGAACCAACTGTAAAGGGAGAGTAATTAGAAGTAATGAACAAACCAATGTAAGTCTACTATGTAAGTGTACTATGCGGTAGGTATGTTGCTGATTCAGATACTCTTTTTAGATAATGAAAATAGATATTAGTTTATGAATTATATTCATGAAGTTATTAATTCATAAACTAAGAAAGAAGTGCACTGAATATTATTTCTTATTAAATTTACTAACTTAGATTCAGATAAATTATGTGATAGCATACAGCGGGAAATTGATTCAATATATGAACGGGAAAATTTATATAAAAATTTCATTTATAATTTGTGGAAAACATAATTATTCTGATAAATTCCCGGTTCCGGAACAAATGGGGCGTGCACGATCCAATTTTGTTAGAATTTCATTCACGGAATTTGCTCAATTGTGCTTCGCGATAAGTGAACCATATATTTCCTATCTATCATCATCTAGGTATTTATGATATTATTATATTATGTTTGTGCTAAAATATACTATACTAAACTATATAAGTAAATTTTTTTTTCCTTTTTTTTCTAGCAAGCAAACGATTTATCTTTTAGTAAGTCAGTCAGTAGTGGAGTCATTAATAATTCTTACCATTAACCTTTAAGAAACATGTGTCTTTTAAGGTCAAAAAGTTGTCCACCAATATTATTTTTGAGAGAATTTAAAGTATTTTAATCTCACATTTTTTTGTGACAAATAAACATAATTAGAAAAAAATGATCGGTAATGAGCCAGCGTTGCTCCATGAGAATAACAACCTGGGGTTTTTTTTACCATTCCAAATCCTAATTTACGTAAATTTCATGTATTTTCAGAACAATAATATGACAAAAAAACAGTACCGTTTGACGTTTCCAGAGCACACAACACTCCGACCAAAAGTATGTAGGTAGTAAAATGTCATTACATTCTATCGGTGCTGCTGCGATATAGCTGACTGACAACACTGATATAATATAAATTCAAGCGCTGGTATTCACTACAATTTGACTGACGTCAGGGGTAAAGATAAAAAAGCCTGCTTCATACATTAAATGTTTAGCCAGGACATAGACGGCGCTACTCGCTCGCCACCAGTTTAATCGCTGGTTCGTTTGCTTGGTAAACTCGTCAAGAATAAAACCGCTGGAACATTTGCTGTAGGAGCCGTGAAAGAATAAAAAATCTTTATAAGTTTAATCATACCTTTTAATCAATTTGATTTTTAGTTCAAAGCGTGATCAAAATCGATGATTAACAAAATTGTGCTTTATAAATTGCATTTAGTTTTACTTTCAAATCCATTTTCAACTTACATATTAATATTAGATATCGAATACTTTTGAATATTAAGGATGGGAGGTTATAGTCCATATTCTTTGCCTTGGTAGAGCCACGCAGTTCAATGCATGAACGAGCCGGCTCCACCAGATACTCGACCTCTCAGAATATCGACGTAAAGTGGCTCATGCCGCGTTTCGCTTGGTGAGAGAGGTAATCGGGTATATAAAGTTTATAACATATAACATAACACAACTTCACGCCTTTGTTACCCGAAGGTGTAGGCAGCGGCTGTTAAGCCTCGTCTCGCCGTTATGTTTACGTCCCAAATGGAACAGGTGGCGAACCTATTGCCATACCGGACACAAAGTTTTCAGTCATCGATATTTATCACACATAACTTCCGAAAACAAATTGGAAAAGTCATTGGTGTGAGCAAGTGTCAGGATTCGAACCCGCGATCTGTAGATTCAGAAACGGGGTGCTCGACCTCTGGGCTACCGAGACGTTTTAAATTTTTTTTTTGTTTTTTTTATAATAATATCTTGGACACAATACACACAGCGCCCTCTAGTTCCAAGCTAAGCAACTAAATACTTGTATTATGGATACTAGATAACGTATATTAATACATATATACTTTTCTTTTGTAAATACATACTTATAATACATAGAAAAACACCCAGACGCCACACAAATATTCATGTTTGTCACAAATATTTGTGCTCGGGTAGGAATCGAACCCCCGACCTCATTGCTGCAGCCGGTAGTTTTACCAATGCGACACGAGGCCCGCTTTTTAAATATAAAGTTTATATATATAGTATAAGGTAAAAAACATAGATTAAGAAACGGGTTTTAGCAGTGGTAGAGCCAAACCGTTTGCTGCGGAATTAGGTCGGCTCGACTGGCTAAATACTACGACTAATCAGAATAACGTCGTGAAGTGGCTCATTCGGCGTTCCGTTAAGTGAGAAAGATATTTGGAGGCTCAATATTTATTTTATTTTATCTTTTATTTCTATTTTATCTTAAATTCTGGCAACGAAACTGTCACAGCTGACAACTGTCGGCTGGCGTCTATGGGCGGCAGTAGTCACTTACCGTCTGGTAACCGGCTTGCTTCTTTGCCCCGGATCTCAAAGAAAATTATGACAACCCTAATTACATTTTTTTTTTGTTGTGTTTGATTTCAACTATTGGATACATGAGTTACGGTGTTTCAATTGCAACCTTTGTTGTGGGTTTTTTGTTCATTTGGAGTATTTTATATAAGGGGAATTCTGTTCACGATTCTGCCATTAGGTTTAGTTTATTTACAAGCTTCGGTTTTCGCTTTCAAAACATTTTGACTACTATTTTTTTAAGGTATTTTTTTTTATCCCGCCGGCGTTGGTCGCGGCAATGCTGGCGGGCGAGGAGGAGTGGAGGGCTGTGGTCTCCTTCTGCGAAGCAGTGATGCTCCAGAAGGAGGCCGCCGAGCGGGATCGGGAGATAGCCGATCCCGCTCGAAGGCGGCGGCGGCGAGCTCAGTGATCGCCGCCGCCGACGGGCCGCGAGGGCGCACACCCCGCGGGTGCGCCCGGTTCGCGGCCCGGGAATGGTATGACCCCCCGGTGCGGCCGGGGAGGGTCGTCGGGGGCGCCGCCAGCCGCGCGCCTCTTTACAGCGCGCGGCGGGAGCCGCCCCGCCCGGGGGAGCCTCGCCGAGGCTCCCCAAGGATGAGCACCCCCTCGTGACAGAAGGGGGGCGACGGCGGGGTGGACCAGAGGGGTTTATCCGAATCCTGGACCACCCCAACGCCGAAGGAAGGCCGCCGCGAGGTTTTAGTAGGTAACCCTAGGATCGGATTGCAGTTTACTGTTTTGGGAGTCCCACACTACCCCCTGCCGCACCCAGGCGGGGGGTGTGCATAAAGCATTTCCTCGCGTAAAAAAAAGGTATTTTTTATTAACAAAATTATTCGGTTCCGAGTTGGAATTCACTAAATATTAAACAAATATTTGATAATAGAAGGTCATCCATGTTACATGAGACAAAAACTATTGCTACTATTGAGGACAAACAAACTAACTTTTGGGTGAAAAGGATTGAAATATCGTGAATACGACGGATGTAAACTTATTTCGTCTCTAGTTAGCAGATGTGAAGATCTTGGAAAGCCTTCAGAATATGTTTTATGTCAGTCATGGTTAAGAAATAACTCGCAACGTGACTAAAGCACAAATTGAGGTGGACTAATATACTTCACAACCTTAATTGTCAAAGGAATAGACAGCGGCAATTAAGCGTCGACACGCCGGATTAATGTTCTAGTCCCAAATACAAATAGGTGACGAACCGCAGTATCATAGATTAAATTTAATTTTTAATCAGTCATTGATGTCTCCCAAATATAATTTAAGAAAGTCATTGGTGTAAATCAGGATTCAACGTCAGTGGAAAGACTTACGATAGCACAATTCTCGAGAGTAGGTAATAGTTTAGGTAATGGTAGAGGTTAACTGTGGTAGAGCCAAGTAATTCGCTGCCATGAATGGGCCGACTCGACTGGCCGCGTATCGTTCGGTGAGAGATACCCGAAGGCACTCTTCCCCATCCTTCCCTATTCCTTCTACCTTAAAGGTCGGCAACGCAACAGTAACACTATATGTGTTGCTAGTGTCCATGGGTGATGTTGGTTGCTTACCATCAGGTGACACGCCTGCTCGTTTGCCCTCCTATCCCATTAAAAAGTGTCACATTTCTCAAAAAGATTCCATGCAATATTTTTAAATGCAAACCATCTCAGATAACTATTCCACAAGATGTGTCTGTCATATCACTTATTAGGATAATACTTATTTCTAATGGCAGACTCGCTGAAACAGTTAAGCGGAATGCTGCGCAACCTAGACGAGTCCTCCCGGCGTGTTGGTTTGGGCATGAACTTGGACAAGATCAAGGTCTGAAGTGGCAATGGGCTGGTCACATCTGCCGAAGGACCGACGGTAGATGGAGTAAGAAGGTCTTAGAGTGGATATCGCGGCCTACGCTACGTTTGCCAAGAGGCAAACGTAGCGTAGGCCGCCCACCAGCCCGATGGTCAGACGACCTCAGAAAGGCTGCTGGAAAAGACTGGATGCGGAAGGCAGAGAATCGGATGTTGTGGCGCACATTGGGAGAGGCCTATGTCCAGCAGTGGATTGCAATTGATTGAAATTGATAATATTTTTTTTGGGATAGGAGGGCAAATCGTGTCACCTGATGGTAAGCAACCTGCGCCGCCCATGGACACCGGGAACACTTTTAGTGTTACCGTTGCGTTGCCGACCTTTAAGGGAGAAGGATGGGGAAGGGAGGTGGACCTCCGGGTACCTCTCTCACCGAACGAAACGCAGCATGAGCCACTTTACGTCGATCTTCTGAGAGGTGGTGGTATTTCACCGGTTGAGCCGGCCCATTCATGCAGCTAACTGCTTATTATTTTCCTCATATCTAGGTTGTTAGTCGCTAATATCAACAGCTAAGCAAGTAAGATGTGTAATAATCGTGCCTTATGGCGCTTTGTACTCTCTACCTACCCCGCAAGGGATCTGGCGTGAAGTTATGTATGTATAACTTGAATTGAAAAAAAAATAGTGTTAGTTCATTTATGTGGAAAGCTTTGGGGTATTAATATGATCGCGGCAATAATCATTTTAGTGAAAAATGTATAAAATATGGCGGTACGAAGTTCGCGCGGCCGGCTAGTCATTAAATACAATACATATGTATAAATTAAGGAGAAAATGGAAGCGGTTCAAAAAATTAACTAACATCCGATATCAACTCAGATTGGATGTTTATTTTATTAATTCTCTATACAGCTTGGCTTGATAAAATTAAGGCAGATCTTGAACAAATTATACCCAGTATGTATTAAAATTATATTTAACAAAATTACCTTGTCGTATCGGTATTCTAGTGGTTGGTGGTGGTGCACTGTGGTTTTGACTCTGAAATGTAATTAATATCACACAAATTATTTTAATAAGTTTAAATATCGACAACTTACCAGAAAGTGGGACCAGATGTCCAGACAGTAAATTATTTTATTAAAAACAATATCTGGCTCCCAAATATCTCTTTAATCTCTCTTTAGCATGAGCCACTTGACTTCGATTTTCTTAAAGTTGGTAAAGTTCGTAATAAGTCACGAGTTAAATCGGCTTATTCATTCAACGACATAAGTGAGTATTTAAAAACAATACTGTTAAATTCAAATTACATAGAAGAACAGGATCTGAATAATTCTTTGTTACGTAAATATTTGTTTTGTCAAGTTAGAACAACAAATATTTCCAAAAGTCCATTTAGTACCAAAATAATACAAAACTGAAACAAGAAATCACAAATAGCCTTTCGCTGATGATTTTAGATGCAAACTGTTTGTTTGATAAAACACTGACTAATATTAGTTTAGGACTGACGATACTTTAAAGATAAACGCTTTATTTGCAATAATTTTCACTGTAGCCCCATCAGTACACTGACTAGAAAATTAGTTTACACTATTCTCAAAATATTTGCCAACTTTGATTGTCTCTAAGTGTTTCGCATTCTCGAGTTGAACGACGAATCTATCTAGTCTCTTAAAATATTTTATAATGTTTTATAAATTAAATATAATTATTTTGACTCCTGCATATATATTTTTTATTATTATTTCTTGCTTACTATTGAAATCATATATAAGATAGTTTTGAAAAATTTGCTTTCAGTTTATATTTAACAAAGTGTTTCCATACATGATGCAGAGTTCCATTGAAGGCATTTTTGTATTGCTATAAATAAATAGCTTTAATGTTATATTTTATAAGAAAACTTTTAGCCTAGCTATAAAAACGTATGACTCAGCAAACAGTAAATTAATAATATAAGTGGGGAATCTTTTTAATGTTTTAGTAGTACCTGTTATCTTATATCTTTAAACGAGCAATTCTTGTATATATATATGTATATATATATGTATATTAATTGGAACTCGGAATCGGCTCCAACGATTTTCATGAAATTTAGTATATAGGGGGTTTCGGGGGCGATAAATCGATCTAGCTAGGAATCATTTTTAGAAAATTTCATTTTATCGTGTTTTATCGATAATCAACTTAAACATCAACTTACTTTTTGGAATTCCTGACATCTATTGGCGAATGCTATAATTATTTTAAATTGTGAGCAACTAACTTGCTTTAACGACAACAACACTAAAGCTATTCCAGCAGATGGCGTTGTTTATAAAAAAAAAGAAAATACCGAGCAAAGCTCGGTCATCCAGATATTAGTATTAATATGTCATCCATATCGGTCGATCCAGAGCAGTTTGTAAGTAGATATACAGCTCCAAAATATCTCGACCGATTATTAGTGGTTACACTAAGTATCAGTCGAGATATTAAAAAAAAAAGATATATCAGAGACGTTGTTAGTGGATAAATGCAAACCGAAATGCCTCGGCCGATATAGATGAAATATTATGAGCATAATAGTTCCTGACATATCGTGTTGGGTGAGCTTACAAATCTGACAAAAATAAGTTAAATCTAAATTATAAATTACATTTACATTTAGAATGTTGAAATGATTTTTAAATAGGACCTATATGTGTGAATTTTAAGGAGAGGTTATTTGAATCTTTTTGAGGGAATATAGCATTTTGTACTTAAGGCACCTGGTACATTTTGGTGACACACCGCTTACCTGCAGATAAAAAGAGAAACTTACTGATATATTAGTCAACTCGTATAGTACAGACGGATTTCCTGTCATAGGAGAGTAACATTTCCCTGAAACTTTATAACATTTATAGCACTGAGGGTCATCTTTAAACGAGCAATTCTTGTATATATATATGTATATATATATGTATATTAATTGGAACTCGGAATCGGCTCCAACGATTTTCATGAAATTTAGTATATAGGGGGTTTCGGGGGCGATAAATCGATCTAGCTAGGAATCATTTTTAGAAAATTTCATTTTATCGTGTTTTATCGATAATCAACTTAAACATCAACTTACTTTTTGGAATTCCTGACATCTATTGGCGAATGCTATAATTATTTTAAATTGTGAGCAACTAACTTGCTTTAACGACAACAACACTAAAGCTATTCCAGCAGATGGCGTTGTTTATAAAAAAAAAGAAAATACCGAGCAAAGCTCGGTCATCCAGATATTAGTATTAATATGTCATCCATATCGGTCGATCCAGAGCAGTTTGTAAGTAGATATACAGCTCCAAAATATCTCGACCGATTATTAGTGGTTACACTAAGTATCAGTCGAGATATTAAAAAAAAAAGATATATCAGAGACGTTGTTAGTGGATAAATGCAAACCGAAATGCCTCGGCCGATATAGATGAAATATTATGAGCATAATAGTTCCTGACATATCGTGTTGGGTGAGCTTACAAATCTGACAAAAATAAGTTAAATCTAAATTATAAATTACATTTACATTTAGAATGTTGAAATGATTTTTAAATAGGACCTATATGTGTGAATTTTAAGGAGAGGTTATTTGAATCTTTTTGAGGGAATATAGCATTTTGTACTTAAGGCACCTGGTACATTTTGGTGACACACCGCTTACCTGCAGATAAAAAGAGAAACTTACTGATATATTAGTCAACTCGTATAGTACAGACGGATTTCCTGTCATAGGAGAGTAACATTTCCCTGAAACTTTATAACATTTATAGCACTGAGGGTCACATATAAAAGTCTAAACATTCTTCTGTCTGAATGATACATAGGAGACTAAGTTACTGAATAGTAAAAACGTTTGAAATGCATGCGACGAAACTTGAGAATCCTGAATATACTCGAATTCTGTACAGAGCTTTCTGCATTCGGTCTTTTAATAAATGTTACTTAAAAGACTAAATACTTTCAAAAGTTTTCTGGTATGATTTTTGGAACACTACTAATACTTTTATAAAAAATTATAGGTGTGGTGGGATAATTATATTGGGATATTATTATAGTACATTCTATTTGTATAATCTTGCTATGACTAGTTGATTGTCGAGAATTATTCCGAAGTATCGACTAAATACTATTTAATATTAAGTCATACATACATACATACATAACTTCACGCCAAATCCCTTCCGAGGTAGGCAGAGAGAACAGAGCACCATAAGGCACGATTCTTACACGCCTCACTCGCTTCGTTGACTTTCATAACTCTTTTCATGCACGCGCGTCGGTTTTTAAGGCTCCTAACATCACCATTCCTCCAGAACACGTTCTATTTGGTCATGGAATGTGTGTCTTGGCCGTCCTGGACTCCTACATCCATCTGCTTTTGCATTGTATATCTGCTTAGTCAGTTTTGCATCAACCATTCTTTCTACATGTCCGAACCATCCGAGCATGCCCTTTCTTACTTTTACACCGACACTCTCTTTCAAACCAACCATTAGTACTATATTATTACTACATATTAAGTCATAGAATTACAATACATTATATGTTATAAATATTGATTGAATTACTAGTATTTTCAGTTTTTTTTTATTAAGAGTAAACGGAAACATAAATTCGACTTTTCAATCAATCAATCAAATCATTCATTTTGCGAATATGGGTACAAACAGTTCTCAGTATACAATATAAGATCTTAACCATATTCCACCGTCTGGCATGCAAAATATATAAATTTACAAGAACAATAATACAACAGTCAGATAAATTATAATAAATACTAAAAATTGCAGTATAATAATGTCAAAATCATTAATTGTCACTTGTCACAAATTGGTCCTCAAAATAATCATTTAAACGGTAATATACTTTGTCACATAATTAAAAACTTTGTTTTTGAATACATCAATGTTCTTGCTTGCTTTAATATCACTGGCAAGTTTATTGTATATTCTTGGCGCCATTGCATATATGCTTTTGTGAGCAAAAGTCGTTTTGGTCGGTAATAAGTGTAATTGATCAGAGCGACGTTCACTTTCCACTGTTTTATAAAGCCTTAAGTTATTTTTTACAAACAAACTGACTTCATATATATACAATGATGGAACCGTCAATAATTTTAGATTTTTAAAATGCGGCTTACAGCTCTCTTTTTGTTTTATATTGCAAATAGCACGGATACACTGTTTTTGTCCTAATACTACATCTGAAATATTTGTAGCGTTGCCCCAAAATATAGTGCCATACCTTGATATGGAAGATACGTAACCGTAATAGGCTGTCAATAAGGTGTCTTTATTTGCAACTTTTAAACTCATAGCGTGACAAAAAAGTAATGTGGGATGATGTTGAAAGCGAGGATCGCAACCTATGAAAGCGACTTTAGAACCTAATGAATTTTCACCAAGGATAAGCTCTTACAATAAGAGCATTTTTGCAACTGCCAACAGCCTTAGCTGACAAATTTTGTCGATAGTATTGTTGCAATTTGTTGTCCTGTACCATCTCTGCTAAATATATTTTAACTTCTGTTCTAGGGTTTGTATCAAAAAAATAAAATGCAATTATTCAACTTTCTTATTCGAGCCTTTGTTCGATATTGTTGAATTTTTAAATGGTGCGCTTCCCATCTGGCCAGGAGTAGCAACTGTGAAATATTACCTCCACATCACCACTTTTAATACAAAATTGAGTGGGATAAATTCAAAATACTGTATCTCTGTAATTGTTACTTTGTGATTTTAAAACTGGGGATAATAAAATACAGTTATGATTCACAATTTTATAAGGTTTGCAAAAAATACAGGTTCACAGAGTAATAAGACTTTGACAAAAATCGGGTGAAGAGGTTTCAAAGATCGACCAACCGTAGGTAAGTATAGTCATGCCAATTTGAGTGCGATAAATCCGTAATAAAATCAATAGTTATTAATTAACAGAAAATATTACAAAACAAGACAAAAACTCACCTTTTTCAATAGTGATTAAAATAATCGCTAAAAAACCTCAGCTCTTGCAAAAACCAATAAATAAGTCCAAAAGAATATATTTACGTCCTTATTTAAAATAAGTCTGTATAATACATGAAACGTGTTACATTCAGAATGTATTAGTTCTGTTCAAGTTGCTCGTCAACTTCCATTAGTACCTTAAGGACGTATTGCCTATAATTTTCCCCAATAAACCGGGTATCGAATGCAAATATAATTTACGAATCTTGTTAATAGTTGAGATTACTCTATTTCATTCTATTATTGAATCAAATAAGTCGTTCCAAATTATTAGAGGCTATGAGTGGAGAGGAGTTTAACAGTGATAAGCCATGCGGCATAGTTGGGCCGGCTCGATCGGTGAAATACCACGGCCTCTCAAAATTTTGACGTTCATGTTCATGCTTCGTTTTTTTTTGATGAGTTGCTTATCATTTGGTAAGAGTAAGTCTTACTCGTTTATCCTCTCTTCAAATATTAAATAAGTAAATAAAAAATATGTTGCGTAACATATTATTATCAATGACAAATTTGGTCATGAATGTCGGACTATAGGTATATTTACGGCGTCCTATCTATTACTTCGGCATGTATTAATGTAGCCAAAATGTTAATATGAGGTACTGAGGTAAGATATTCATAGAGTGTTAGAAATATATTTTTTTATAGGATAGGAGGGCGAGCAGCCGTATCACCTGATGGTGGCCAGCGCCGCACATGGACATCTGCAACACACATAGTGTTACAGTTGCGTTGCCGACCTTTAAAGGAATTGAATAGGAAAGGAGGAAGGGGGCTGGTCCTCCGGGTACGTCTCTCACCGAACGATACGCGGCATGAGCAACTTTACGTCGATCTTCTGAGAGGTCGTGGTATTTTACTGGTTAAACCGGCCCATTCATGCAGCGAACTAAGCTCTACCACTGTTAAATAATTAAGAAAGGGTTATTTTTTCTAAAGCTAAGAAATGCTTTATGCACAGCCCCACCTGCAAGGGGAACCTCACTCGCTTCTTCTACTTTCATGACTCTTGCAAAACACGCTCGTTAGTTGTTATGGCACCTTCCTCAAGGACACGTTCAATTTGGTCCAATTTACGTAAACAAAATATTCAGAAATTTATGTTCAGTACGATTCTTAAAATCACAAGCTAATTGTTTTTTAAGTATTCATAACAAGTACTCCATTAATATATGCGATAATATTGGGGCATTACAAAAAGATATAACATTACATAATTTCATGCCTTTTCTACCCAAAGGTGTAGGCAGCGGTTGTTAAACCCCGTCTCGCCGTTATGTTTCCGTCCCAAAATGGAATAGGTGGCGAACTTATTGCCATACCAGGCTCAAAGTTTCTCGTCGTCGACATTTTCACACATAACTTTCGAAATTAACTTCGAAAAGTCATTGGCGTGATTCAGAAGCGGGTACTACCACCGAGACTTATATAAAAGACAACCGTTCGAAAACTTCTCGAGAAATATGAACACACTCCAGAGGAAAGGCATTGGACACCACAGCGCTCTATGAGTGCGCTGTCGTCTACAGATTCAGAAGTATCATGCGAGAATTCGTCGTCTGTTTTAAAATAAAACATGTCTTGTGAAGCACGGCGTACTTCAAAACTTGGTCATATTACATATTTAATTATATTTTCGTGTAAACATATCAATTAATATTAAATATTCTTAATTATTTTATTGTGTTCAGTTCTGCCGCGTATTCTATTTGGAACGCAAAAATTTTCAAGTGGAGGCTTAATAACCGCCTATTAATTACGAATAGAAAAAAGTCTGAATTATTAAATAAAAACAATATTTTTATTGACATAAAAAAGGTGTTTTTGAATTTGTGTAACTGTAAAATATTTACAGCAATTTCATTTTTGTGTGAATGAAAATTGTCTAGAACAATGTTAAGTGCCAATATTGACAAACACTCAACGGTGTTGAAAGAATACGCTCGGCCAATAAACAGAATGATCAATAAACCGGAGAAAGTTTGTACACAACTCTTCACTCGAAGGTATTTTATGGCTTATTTTATCAATGATAAATGGATCCTTTGTAAAATATATTAAAAGTATTTTGTTCAAAATTAATCGAACGGAAGTGTTCGATCGCTTAAATGAGATCGCTAAAAATTATGAAAAGAATTATTAGTATTGTGTTTACAGGAGATGTTAGAGGAAAATTAAAATTAGATAATAATAATTCGTTAAAGAAACTTATTGTCATGATCTACGTTTCTTTGTTTTCTTTTATAAAGACTTTGATTTGGTGATAACTAATTTTTAAATGATTTCAAAAGGGAATCTGTAGAAAGACTCGAGTAATTACATTATTTTACTAAGATTTCGTGATTTATTTGATAATAACATAACATAACATAACTTAACATAACATAACATAACTTCACGCCTTTTGTTACCCGAAGGTGTAGGTAGCGGCTGTTAAGCCTCGTCTCGCCGTTATGTTTACGTCCCAAATGGAATAGGTGGCGAACCTATTGCCATACCGGGCACAAAGTTTTTCAGTAATCGATATTTATCACACATTACTTCCGAAAACAATTTCGAAAAGTCATTGGTGTGAGCCAGTGTCTGGAATCGAACCCGGACTTCTGGATCGGAAGCCGTGTGCTCGACCACTGCGCCACCGAGGACTTATTAAATAGAAAAAAGCAGACATCAAAACATGTCCTATGTTTTGATGTCTGCTTTTTTTCTATTTATTATTATGACATAATTATTATGTGCTATTTTATTTGTGAGTTTTTACCTATATAGATTTGTAAAGCCAATTAAATAACAAACAAATATTTTACTAAACGTAAAAAAAATCTCGTCAACATGAAATTTAGTTCAAACTGATTTTACTTTAGCTATGTCTTTTATACTTACCTTAGACTCTTACTTCAGAAAGGCTGCTGGAAAAGACTGGATGCGGAAGGCAGATAATTGGATGTTGTGGCACACATTAGCAGAGGCCTATGCCCAGCAGAGGACTGCAATAGGCTGATGATGATGACGTCTATTTTAATAATATTCTTATATACAACGCAAAAAAGCTTTTTAAAAAAAAATTAATAACCATATAATTTTTAAAGTCAGTCGATTAATAATATTAGTAAATAAAGCTCATTAATAAGAATGTATATAAGTCGGAAATAAATATTCTCAAATGGAGTATTCTATTGAAAATAATGGAAATCCCACACGTCGCCGAAAAGTAAAATTCATTGTCCTATATCAACAAACATGGTGTTTGAAAGTTATAAAGATTCACATCCCTAGGGACACGATCCATTGATTCGTCAAAATAAACAGTGTATTACCGAAAAATAAAACCTTACTAGAATGTTCATCTCATAAGAAATACAAGAACACTTATTATGATAACGCAAAAGCGATCCATTTGAAGTTATTAAATATAATCTAGGATTTTGTTAATTCTACTATCAAAGTAATGCTGAATAATTATTAACTGGTAGACTATATAGCAAACTATGTGGTTTTATATATCTACTTGTACAAAGAAATTTTTTCTAAATTTCTGAAATATTTTGACTTGAATAATTTATTTTTAAGTGGATTCCCGTATAGATTAAAACAACTTTTAGGATTATATCGCGTTTATTTATTACTTATTTTTATTTATTTCCCGACGTTTCGAACTCTTTACAGAGATCATTTTCCCGAGTGATGAACAAAAAATATTGTTTTTCTCAAAATATTACAAATAATAGCACTATCCCGTCCCGTCCAAAATGAAATAATAATCAGTTTTGAAGATCAGCCGCTGAGTTTTCTAGCTGGGTCTTTCTCAGGACTGGCCGCGTTTTTGACCCAGTGGTAGGTTTTTTTTAACAAATACTTTACCTTTAAATTTAAAATCAATTAATATTTAATAATAGTTATACTTTGATTTCAACCATCATAGAAACATAAGATAATTTTCTAATAATTAAATAATAACAACTTTTGCTTATTAAATCATACAAACAAAATTTTTTTTCTCTGGTGAATACATCTTATAAATAAGTATTTAACTTTTGTTTTCATGGTCGGATGTGGGTTACCAATAGTAAAAATCATATTTTTAACATCAACTTTTTGATTTTTATTTCCAAAAAGTGGGTGCTCTCTGTATCAATGAAAATAGCTTTTGAACGACTACCATCTTTTTGTTCATCACTCGTGAAAATGATCTCTGTAAAGAGTTCGAAACCTCGGGAAATAAATAAAAATAAGTAATAAATAAACGCGATATAATCCTAAAAGCTGTTTTAATATATGAGTGAGATTCGCGAAAGTCTGAGAAATAAATATGGATTCCCGTAATAAAAAAGTTAAATAAATGTTATAAAATAGAATACCCTATATGAAAAATCCTTTAAAACGTAGTCTATTTTACATAAAATTCAAATAATTGGTCTTTATACTAGTCCATGCTTAATAATCTAAGAATGCTGATGATTATAAATATGTTTTGCTTCCTGAACCTTGTGAAATAGAAGTTCGAAATGATGAGTCTTTTGTTTAATTGCAATCTAGTTTTTGATAAAGAAATGTTACTAGCCAAACTTCGCAAGTAAAATGTCAAATCAACTTGTTCATAATAAATACCCTTTAACATCAAACTAGTTTGCCTCATGTTAACGAGCACACTTCACCCACTATAACAGTGAAACTTGGTCTACTTAGTAAATAATACACTGTGAGAACTTAAATGTTCCCCACTACTAGTTTATACAACTTCTCTCCGAAAACTTTAAATTAATCATTACATTATTGGTAACAGAGTATACTGACAGTATCATAACTCCAGTACTAAAATAGACACCATTAAAAAAGATTTTAACGCTTCGTCTTGGCCTCATTTGCAAAGTTATTAATAATAATATCTTGGTCACAATACACACACAGCGCCCTCTTGTTCCAAGCTAAGCAACCAAATATGTTTGTATTATGTAAACTGGATAATAGATATTAATACATATATACAATATACATACATACATATTAATACATAGAAAGTCACCCAAATGTCATAGAAACATTTATGACTGTCATAAATATTTGTACTCTGTATTGAACCCAACAACCACAATTCTGCAGTCGGTTGCTATACCAATGCACCATAAGGCTCGTCAAAGTTAAAACCAGAATAAGTAAACGAAGTTGCAGATGTCCATGGAAAGCGCTAGTCAGTTATCACCAGATGACCCGCTTGCTCGATGCCCCCTTTTCCATGATAAAAAAATCTTCTGATATACGTCAAACGGTGTTAATCTCTCACATATCCAATCATGCTTTAATCTAGCATAATCCAGAGACAAAATAACTTGGACATAAAGCTCTCTCGTGCAGTCTCAGTGACATAATAGTATTATGATCTCGGGTTACTGAGATTAACTCAATAAATCGTCCAGGTGCAATCGAATGAGGATTTCACTGTTTTTATCCAATTCTGATACACACATTTTATTTTAGATTTATCCTAAAATTATTTCTTACATCTTCCATTTTGTATTCCTTTAATATGTGTGCAATAAAGAGTATATAAATAAATAAATAAATAAATTTTGTTCATAAATTCTAGATCGTCTGCCACGCGGATAAATGGGCCGGTTCAACCAGTGAAACACCACGATCTCTCGGAATATCAGCGTAAAATGTCTCATACTGCGTTATGCTCGGTGAGGGTGGTGTCCGGAGGCCCAACCTTTTCCCCTCTGCTCTCCTCATCCCACTTCCAACCCATTCCCTATCTCACCAAACGAAACAACGAAACCATTCCCACGGAGAGTTGACGTCAGGTAGGGGGCCGGTTATAATTTTTTTGACAACATCTATAGTCCCAAAGGATACCATGTTGTGCCGACCCCACGTACAGTGGGATAAGGGCACGGTAGGAAAATGAAGAGTTCAAAAATTCTAGATTACATTTCAAATCTATAATCTCATAGTTCCAAATTTGATCCTACGATTATTTAAAAAAAAAAATTTTATAACGAAACACAACTACGCATTATTTTTGTCAGTGGATAAACTATTACATATTGTGACCATAACACCCATGTCTTGTCATCAGACAGTGATTAAGAATTGTTTAAACAACTGTTGTTGTTGTTTTAGGGCTGATGAGTTCTAAAATGACCGAAGGAAAAAAATTATAAAGAATTCTGAATCTGAAACATAATATAAGTTTCTGAGATTTTAAATCAACCGTTTTCTTTGTAATTTTTAACGGCAAAGTTCGTATGCAGGAGAGCCAAGTAGTTCGCTGCATGAATGGGCCGGCTCGACCGGTGAAATACCTCTCAGAAGACCGACGTAAAGTGGCTCATGCCGCGTTTCGTTCGGTGAGAGAGATACCCGGAGGCCCACCCCCTTCCCCATCCTTTCCTATCCCCTACCCCTTAAAGGTTGGCAACGCAACAGTAACACTATACACTATACGTGTTGCTGGTGTCCATGGGCGGCGTTGGTTGCTCACCACCAGGTGACCCACCTGCTCGTTTGCCCTCCTATCCCATAAAAAAAATGCAAGATAATTGCCTGAATGCGTGTGTATCACTTTTAGTTAGATAGTTTTAAATAACTTTATATATAATTATAAATAATGTTTCTCCTTTAAAGACGTGTTTTGTGGATTAAAAATAATATTTCTAATATAACAGTGGTGCAGCCACATTGTTTACTATATGAATGGGCTAGCTTAACCGATGAAATACCAAGATCTTTCACAGAATCAATGTAGAACTTATGATTCGTTTCGTTTAGCGAGTTAGGTATCCGGAGTCCACCCCCCAACCATATTCTAACAACTGCGATACACGTGGCCGCACTTAGTCGCTTAGCACCAGATTACTAGCTAGCTTATTTGTCCTCCTATTCTATTTTTATTCTGTATTTAAAAAAATCTATGTGTACATAGAACTATATATTATCACCAAGTAAGTGTCTAGTACTGATCTCTATATCCTTTAATCGTAAAACTTTTTTAATCTACAACATTATCATACTCAGCACTATATATAAATGTAGACGCGTTTAATATTTTCATCATTCTGAACGTGATCGAAATAATAAAATTCCCTGGTTTGAAGAACTTATATGACATGATAAATGGTAGACACAAGACAGTTTGCTTGCATGTGCTCGTGAATGTAAGGAATGAGATGATGAATATATTATGAAATGTGCTAAATGTTGAAAATTATCATTTTTGCTTTACAACATTATATATGAATTATAGACCAAAACTACCCCGTTCACACCCTCTAACTATTAAAAAAACCGCATCAAAATCCGTTGCGTAGTTTTAAAGACGTACGCATATAAGGGGACAGACAGCGGAAAGTGACTTTGTTTTATACTATGTAATAATAAGAAGAAATAAATTAAACACATTGTTTACAATATATACCATTAAAAAACTAGCTGAAATCAAATTTCTCCGCATCTCGGTCTACTGACAGCGTGCCCAGAAGACTGGCCGCATTGCCACGCTGAATGGCAATGCTAATCCTCTGTGCCAAGAATAGACCAGCCCTCTGGTCGCGAGAGGCTTCGATCAGACTCTTTGCAAGATCTTTGTAAAGTGCACGAGCACTCGGACCCCATGTCCCCAATGTCCCCAAACGGCTCAAATACATAATCACCTACAAGGTTTCTGTATTTGTGCCGCTTGAGATTTTCTGCCGAAGCAGCAGCAGCACCGGCCACCTCTACCGTGCTTGGAAGATGCGATGGCGCAAGGGTGTCGACGCAAGTAGCGTCCCACACCAAAGGCCTACCCATCCTCCGAGGCAAAAGAGACATCCCGTCGGGTCTCCTGCCATCATCGCGCACCAAACCGTTCACACCGACAACCGAGCACATAAACGAAGACAAGTTGCGATACGGAAAGTCGTATTATCTAATAATGTTCCTATATTGGGCGATGGCAGTGCCTTACGCCAAACACCGGACCCCCCACTCTCCCACAGCCTGCAAACGAGCGCGCTCAGAATCACCTACAGAACCACTAATAAGTGATTCTTTTATGATGGCGCAGAGCGGGTCGTTCCACTGTCTCTGGGAAAATGGGTTGGTCGGTATATACATTGTGTATATTAAATTTTCACAAAAAATCTTATTTTTAGAAATAAAAATTTTGTTTGTAAAAAATTATAAATCTGGGTAACATATCGATTATTTTCTTAGTTTATATTTTCTCAGCGGTAAAGTAGTCTACCACCAAAATAGAGCTCGTTGAAAATAGAGCTCATTGTTCCTAACACAAGAAGTCGTGGGATCGATTCCGGGCTCATATTAACAACTTTTCGGAAAATGTGTGATAAATATCTATAACTGACAAAATTATGCACGGTGTGGTTCAATAGGTTGTTAAGCCTTGACTTGCCAAGTTATTACGTTAATTTAGCGAACAATTAACAATCTCTCTACACTATCAGGTAGAATAAAGAGTGATATACTGCAGTCAGATATTACTATGATCATTTTTGGAAGTATGAACAGCTATAATCGTAACATACAGTCGAAGTATGGTGAGCATGAAAATAGAATGAATGGATTTGGAGACTGGAGAGAGAGCTCCAAGCGCTTAGTAAAATATGTGAAGTGTCGATTACAGGCTCTGACAATTGATTTGTTTTAAAGAGAAAACTATTCTGAAGCGAATCCTATAAAGATTTAAAAAGGCATACTACGGTGGATCGAGCATATAAACTGTGTAAAATTACACAATGTCTGAGCAGATATATAACGTAAAACAGGAAAGATGTTGGCGTTAAGAAATGATCGACATATACGCTTGCGTGCTGCAAAAGAATGTTCAAAGAATAAATAGCAGGCTGGCCCTTTCCCTCTCTCCTCTGCATTCTCTTCTCATTTACCAGTTTATAAGCCGGCAGGGTTACTCAGTTTTGCTTACCACCATTTGATTGTTTGCCTATTCTCTTGAAATAAATACCCGTACAAATTTATAGTAATATTTGGCGTGGTAAAAAAATGCAGCCTCAAATAAAACCATTTAGTAATTCACACAACTCTAATAAAGACTGTGCCAATGAATAAATTAAGCGTCTGTGCTTTTAAGGAGTAAAAGATTTAAAAGCTTAGAGATTTGAATCAAGAATAAATTCAATACACTCACTGTATTGAGGGAACTGTGATCACTATTTAAAGTAATTATCGAACAATTTAACGCAAAAAATTTCAAATATAATACTATGGTCGAACTGAATTATATAAAAAACATTTCCACTGGGCTAAAAAGGGGCTACTCTCAAAGACTAACGATCTTTATAATCGCGAATACACATTTTCCTAAAAACGGCTTAAAATATTAACCGTTTACTAAAATCGTTTCGTTAAAACTTTTATTTTTGCCATAAACACGGGAAATTCCTGCTGGTATTGCCAGAAAAAACCGAGTACCGTCAAGTACGACTTTTGCAAGCGTGACTCGCTTTTTTTCCTTAAATAAACAAACTGTTGTATTTTCGAATAGATTACTAATACTAACACCTTGAAAAAACTCTCAGAGATTAGATTCGAAGTTCTACTTCAAAAAACATTCAATCCTAAGTTTCCAATTAAACATTAACCCAGATTACTTGTGTTCTATGTTCCCTTTTTCAAATATGACATACTTATCAGAGCTTAAGAAATCTTCTGTCTGGATGTGTCATTAAAGACTGTGTTTTTGATTACAACATTATTATTGATTCACGCAGCTCCTTTAATAAATAAATACCACCAATTCTCAGAATATTGAAGTAAATTGGCTAATGGCGTAGTTTTTTCGGTGAGAAAGGTAAAGGCTTTTGCCTTAGAAGAGTATAAAAATGTAAGTTTGAAAAATATTCTTCACAAACAAGCTGAATTACAGCGTTGTGTTTTTGTCTTGTTTGTTGAAAACAATTTTGTATTGTGTTGATAACATTGTCATAGGAACATCCATTATCCACGAGGGATTACGGAGATATGATGAAAACAAAGTTGATAAAATGTTATCTATTTTTGCCGCTCAATTCTTTGCACGTTCTCTATTGGCAATATGGATACTTTATATTTTTCTATTTTCATTTATGTGTTTGATAAGAACAAAGTGATGGATATGAAATTGTAGCTTTACTCTTTAAGGAAGGTATAGGGAGTGGAATTAATGCTTACAAATATAAAACCTATTTGTTCTACAGTATTAAATATTTCATTCGACGGCTTTTCGGTAATTAAATTGCACTTTCCAGTATTAAAGTCATGAAAGTTTAAATTTATATAATACATTTTATATTCTATATGTTGTTGCTTGAAATATTGACGGCAGTTACAGTCACTGACCTTTAACGTCCTGACTGGAATATTGACCTCAATATGATTGAAAATTATCGTTGATAAAACGACTTCTAAATTTATGACTATACGAAAAAATAACACGCAGTTCTTTTTGCCTGTTTGTCAAGAAACTGGAACACTAAATTATGCTTTTGACGTACAAAATAGAACACACTTTATACATTTTGTTTGATGTTTTAGATACTCACGTCAGGTTTAAAGAAATCTTCTACTACAAATGTTAATTTGTAATTCTGGATAATTATCGCAGATAGTCTTGAACAAAATGTACTAGACATAAACACACAGACACTATGTTCGTAAACGTAATAAAATGAATTCGGCATATTATGTACCACACTATTTCATTCATCATGAATTAAGAAATGACAATTAATAAGTTTTTAATTATATGGAGGATATTTCTTTGATTCAGCGTCACGAATTATTACTGCCTACGCTTTTGCATCTCGATGTGTATACGTGCAAATCCTTCACATGCATTCATGATTTAAACCTTAAATGAATGTATTAAAAAAATCGATATGAGACTCAGATCCCCAATAGACTACATAAAATTTGTTATAAGTCAAAAATCGTCTTAGTGATTTCGTAGTTTATATTTGTCTTATATAGTTTACTTAAATTCAAATATAATTTTATGAGCGTTCCAGTTCTTACAAACACGATCCAGCATCGTGTTTGTAAGAACTGGAACGAAACTGAAAAGAAAAATATTCTTATTATAGAATAAAGTCACCTACAGGTTTCCACGGATATTTGGAATCATCTGGAATCAAATCAAAACATTTAAACACAAATGCGTATCAAACAGTTCATTGTGAATATTGTGCATTGGTGTTTTTTTATTATTAGCTACAAATGCAACAGTGATACTAAAATAAAATTACAAAACACAATATTTAGGGGAGGTTCGTTCATACCCCCTTATTTTCTTATGTAAATATCTGTTTCAACAGACGTTTGCTAACAAAAATTAGCACCCACGAAGTCGATCCATTAGAAAATAAAAGAGTATTTGCTTAAATAAAACAAGATTCGTAACCGGAGCTTCCACTGATGATTTTTGAAGCATACCCCAAAACTGTTTGTTTGAACAAAACAGACTAATATAAGCTTAGAACTAATAAACTAATTCATTTGCTACGTGTTCAAATAAATAGAAATTTGCTAAAATGTAGCGCCAGTACTAACACAAGTGACTACATAATTTGGTTTGTACGGTCCGTGGACCTTGTCTGACAAACATTAACCACTTTTCATTATCTACAAGTAAAACAGGGCTTACTAAAACCTCTTAACTAATTTTCTGTCAAGCTCAAACTATTTCTTTCTGTTTCAACCCTTTTTATATTGTATATGACACTAATTGTAGCTAACAGCTCTTACTAGGCAGAAATAAGAATTAATAACTGACCATAACACGTTTTTTAACCTCAAATGTAAACCGAAAATGAAGCAGAGGAAAGAACTAGTATGAAAATGTTATAAAAATGTCTTTGGTTGTTTCAAGTAGAACTGATCTTCTTGTAGGTTCAGATTCAGAGTTATTTCCACAGCAAAATACAGTCGACGTTTTAAATCATAAAATATAAAGGTAATAGGGGAGAGGAAAAAAAACATCGCCACTATTGTTGACCGCGGGTGAAGTTTCGTACAATGACCAGCGTTATATATCTTATATATAAAATTCTCGTGTCACGGTTTTCGTTCCCATACGCCTCCGAAACGGCTTGACCGATTCTCATGAAATTTTCTGTGCATATCGGGTAAGTCTGAGAATAGGACAACATCTATTTTTCATCCCCCTAAGTCACAAGGGTAGCCCACCCCTCAATATTTTTTTTTAATTTTTCGATATATATCTATTTTATATATTTTTATAAAACTGTATACAAAAATACATACAACCCTAAATTTTCAATCACCTACAATCAACCCCTATTTTTAAAATTTTATTTTTTGGCAAGACAACGTTTGCCGGGTCAGCTAGTATATAAGTATATATATATATATAGTTCAAACAAACTCCATCCGTCCGTTACGTTATCCTAACTTAATTATACACACTATAAGTAAGGGATTAATCTATTTACACCAGCAAAACCACACGGTTAATTTGACAACATCTTATCCGGCCGTCTGCTAAGTAAAATGATACGAAAATATAATATTTTCCTGTTTGCCTATTTTATCTGGCGTAATATCATCACAGATGTTAAAATCCTACTAATAAATTAAATCGTATCATTCACAATAGAGATGTTCTTACCTCATAAACTTTTTGCTTTTGAAGAGCAAATTTCACTTTTTATGGGTGGTATAGGGTCAAACGAGCAGGCGTGTCACCTGATGGTAAGCAACAAACACCGGCCATGGACACCTAAACATATATAGTGTTACAGTTGCGTTGCCGGCCCTTACAATAGGATATGGACGGGGTCGGGAGTGGGATGGAAAGGGGAAGGGGAAAAGGGTTTTGCCTCCGGATACCTCGCTCGAGTAAAACGCGGCAAAAGCCTTTTTATGTCGATATTCTGAGAGGCTATGGTATTTTAGCGATCAAGCCGGCCAATTTGAGCAGCGAACTGCGTGACTCTACCACTGCAAAACATTCACCGGACTGTGTTAAATTTACAAATATTTTTTTTTTAACTCACTATAGTTTCTTATATGATAAATTCTTACTTAACTTTACATAAGTACGCTTAGTTTTTCCATTTCCATTAGGCACGATTCTTACACACTTCACGCGCATCTTCAACTTTTATAACTCTTTTCATACAGATACACCCGCGTGAGTTTTTTAGGGACCCTGTTTTTGAACATCACAGAATCAATCACAAAATCAAAATGGTATCGAGGCCGTCGTAAAATACTAGATCCTTCTGTATTTGCACTGTAAATCTGCTTAGCTATCCAATGTCCGAAGTATCGGTGAAAACAATCTCTTATTTTTTATATATATTATCCTACCTTGCTATTATTTTTATATCCAAGTTAAACCAACCATTCAATAGTTTTAAGAGACACCGTGCCTACCTGTTTGTTTTGTTAACAGATAAGCGGATACAAAGCAAGCCTCCGAGTGACTTTAGGAGCTTTGCGCTGTACAATGAACGTGTACATACAACCAGCTGATAAACCTCTGTGTTTAACTTGTCTTTGAACCGTTGTTTGTTGTCTATGGTCTAATAATATTTATGTCATTTTATCTAACTTCATCTTAGCAATAAAGAGGCTAAAATTGAAGAGGCACAATAAGTAAATGAAAGGCAACGAAAAATGAGTGATTTATGGCTCTCTGTTCTTTGTCCCTCCTCGCAAGATATGAAGTTATGTAAGTGTGTATGTACTATTACTCTCTTAGTCTCTACAAAGATAATCATAAGTCACAATCATAATTAGTACTAATATAGTTTCGGTTTTGACAAAATTTTGGCCAATACCAAAACTGCTACCGGAATTTAATTTTTGGCTGAAATTCGACCGAAACCAAACTTTCATCGGACACTATTTAAATTTGGTTTAATAAAACTGAATCATATTCCTAATATTTTGTCGGTTCGAAGTCGAATTTATTGTTTTAGGAACTAACTTGAGAAACAAAACAACTTTTTATGATATACGGGCAACACATGCACTAAAACTCATGTGAAAATGGTTTAGGCATGTGGTTTGTCTCCAAGGTGGATCAACGTGCTACAGATTAGAAAGACCCATTAGAAAAACATTCAAGGGTGACCTCACACTCGATGGGAAGAATAAAAACTAAATGCGGTGGGTCACAATTGAAAACAAACATCTCAATTTAGAGACGACTGATCGACTTTGCACGAAAGACGAAACAAAGGAATTATAATATGAAATAGATAAACATATAATTGCAAATAAATTATCAATCAACATTGTTTTACCAATTAAATTACATACATACAAACATACATAACTTCACGCCAAATCCTTTGCGGGGTAGGCAGAGAGAACAGAGCGCCATAGGGCACGATTCTTACACGCCTCACTCGCTTCCTTGACTTTCATAACTCTTTTCATGCACGCGCATCGGTTTTATTTTTAAAAAAAGTATTTTCTCTACTGAAATATAAAGCTTTTTATTAGCTTCACCTGTATGTTTGTTTGTATGTTTGTTTGTAACCGACTTCTTTGGGCGCGATTTTGACCCACTTTAAACGGCCAGATTTCGTTCAAACTTTGTAGATTTATTGAGGACCGATGACAATACACTAATTTGATAAAATTATTTCATTTTTCAATTTGCAAAATATGATTTTTAGTGTTCATAGTTCACTTCTCGCAATCAGCGGAAAGTCTACGTTATCAACTTGAAACGAGTTCCTTGTATAAGTCACAGATGGCGCTATTAACGCGCTTGTTATAGAAAACCGAACTAAAAAATATAAAATAAATAATAGTTTAAAAAAACTAAAAAACACGCTTTTTATAGAAAACTGAACTAAAAAATAGAAAAATAAAAATATATATATTTTATTTAAAAAAAAAGCGTGGGGTGCATGGTGTCAATAGTTATATATTTTATTGACAGATATGAGTAGAGTGATTATCACTTCGATAATATCTTAAAAAGTACCCCACGCTTTTTTTAAAATAAAATATTTATTTTTATTTTTCTATTTTTTGGTTCGGTTTTCTATAAAAAGCGTGTTTTTTAGTTTTTTTAAACTATTATTTATTTATTTATATGAACTAAATTATTGACTTTTGCGGCGGCGCAGTGGCTAGCACCCCGCTTCTGATTCAAGAAGTAGTAGGGTTCAAATCCTGGCACACACCAATGACTTTTCGAAATTTTCGGAAGTTACGTGTGATAAATATCGATGACTGACAACTTTGTGCCCGGTATGGCAATAGGTTCGCCACCTATTCCATTTTGGGACGTAAACATAACGGCGAGACGAGGCTTAACAGCCGCTGCTTACACCTTCGGGTAGAAAAAGTCGTGAAGTTATGTTATGTTATAGATTGACTTGTGCAGTAGCACTAGTATTAATTGTATATTATTTCATGTGACACATCTCTAGAAAATATTGCCACTCTTCCTGAAGGTTTCGTAAGAGAGTAATGGAAATGGCCTGACGTGCACCATCTCCGAATTTATCTGAATCACTGGACCACTAATCACTACGAGTATTCACTGAAACGAACCTCAAAAATTATTATCCACAGATATTTGCAGCGAATATTGTAAATATTATAACAACAATTTTATTATTGGAGTGGTCGAGCACCCCGCTTCTGAATCAAAGGGTCGCAGGTTCGAATCTTGGCTCCAACAATGATATTATTTGCGGAAGCCTTGTGTGATGTATATCGATGACTGAAAACTTTGTAGCCGGTAACAATTTAGGATGTATTTGGTACGAAAACATAAGGGCGAGCCGAGGCTTAACAGCCGCTACCTACACCTTCAGGTAGAAAAAGATGTGAAGTAATGTTACGTGATGTTTTAACAATTTTATTGATTTACAAAGGTAGGTAGGTAGGTATTATCCTGCTGTAATACAATTCCGATTACATAGACTAATCTAAAATAGGTCGGTTAAAATAAATGAGAGAAATACGTGCTACGACCGAAACCATGCGTGGTGAATCGGCATCTTGTAATAGTGAAACTAACGGTACCCGTAATTTGTTAGGAATAAGTTCATTGAAGCCTGAAAAAACAAATTGAATACGGACACAATCATCAAGCGATCGTAAAGGAAAACACTACATGTTTATTTAACGTCAAATACCATGATTCCATGGCTGCACAATCCATCTAAATAAAAATTCAAAATATGTATGGTGAACCATCAGGTGACACGCCTGCTTGGTGGCCCTCCTATTCCATAAAAAGCGACGAAAAATAATAAAAGATGATGAATTAAAAAAAATCTTTGCATTTCTTAATTACTAAAATTATTTATTAAGTATAAACATTTTCTAAAATTATCATTACTGGAGACAACAGCAACTTACATTAAGCCCAATCTTCTAAGATAGACAGAAGGAAATGAGTGAGAGAAGTGACGTAAAGAGACTCAAACCGTAATTCGTGTGGTGAGATGAGATACCCGGAGGCCAATCCCCTGTCCCTTCACCTCACCATCCCAAACGGTTACGCAACTATGGCCCTATCAGTGTTCCAGCTGCCAATGCGCCACCAATTGGCAGCTGGAACACTGATAGGGCATAGTTATCACCAGTTACCGCTTACACGTTTTTACCCTATCCAATAAAAAGTGCAATGAAACCCGACTCTTGCACATCTCATAAGCTTCCTTCATTCCTGTTATTATCAATTTTGAGTTATAAATATTACGAGAATATACAAAACACAATTCAGCAGAATAATACGTTAGTTAACGCAAGCTGCTCAGAACAAAGAACTATGTCGAGGTTATTCTAGAATGGTAACTAAAGCAATATCATCTCAAATTAACCCAGGCTCCAATCTCGATATTAAGAGGAAACATACAACAAGCCCCTACATCATTTACGTCAGAAATGGGCCACACAATAATAGCTAATTTTCTCCCAATAGTTACCTGCTAGTCATCACCCAAATTGACTGTAATAGATTTGTTCCGAACACCTTCATAATCTTTCGTTATTTACTGTCTAAACTTATATTATTAGGGGTCTAATTTAGTCAAGTATGTACATATATTCGGACTAATGGTAAAAACTACTGCAGTTAACATAAATTCTTTTAGCATTTGAAACACATGCTATCACTAAAGCTTATAGATATTAGATAATAATAATACTCTTTATTTGCACACCATAAACATTCGATCTTATAAAAAAAACTTTATGTACAGAAAAGTCTTATAGCTAGGAGCACAAACGGCAGCCTTATCGCTTACAGCAATCTCTTCCAGGCAACCTTTATGAGCAAGGAATAAAAAGGAAAAAATATGCAAGGAAGACGGGTAATGCTTTAAAAATTAAATTAATACTAAATCAATGTATCATAAATCAAAAACACACATATTTACAATATCAGAATATATACTACATATATACAACAAATATCATATAATCATAATAAATATAACATAAATAAATAAATATATTGGATGATGATAAATATATAGATCTATATTGGAAGGATAGTAAGCCTTTCGATACTAAAGAATAGTTACAGTTAAAATCTCATCTAAAACGTGTGCGGGTTTCTAAAACGTAATATAGAAAATCGGCAAAAAGTAATGTTTTAAAATAGATCTCTAATTAATTATTAATATTAGAACTAGCTGACCTGGCGAACTTTGTCCCGCATTAAAGGTATTTTTAAAGCGTTTACAATTAGAGTGATAAATTTCAAAAATTATCACTTTTTCTCTACTATGAAATAAATTCTATATTAACAAACCACCCCATTGAGAAGGGGACAGACAACGGAAAGTGACTTTGTTTTTTAATATGTAATAAAGATATTTAAAGTTTTTAATTTTTGTGCGATAGTATATTTTTATTAGGGTGTTTTGAAGTAGCTGGTAAGAACAGTGGTAGAGCCAATCAGTTCGCTGCATGACTGGGCCGGCTCGACCGGTGAAAAACCACGGCCTCTCAGAACACCGACGTAAAGTGGCTCATGCCGCGTTTAGTTCCGTGAGAGAGGTACCTGGAGACCCACCCCCCTTCCCCATCTTTTCCTATCCCCTATCACTTAAAGATCCGCAACGCAACAGTAACACTATATGTGTTGCTGGTGTCCATGGGCGGCGTTGGTTGCTTACCATCAGGTGACACGCCTGCTCGTTTGCCCTCCTATCCCATAAAAAAAATAGCTCAAATTATCTTAAAATTTATGGATTGAATTTACAAAAACCCGCTTTCCCCAACTGTAATATGGTCAAATTTTTTAAGTTGATATTAATTATGAAAATAACCGACCGGCCACCTGCTTGACAATTATCGCGTCTACTTATAAGGTACTTTTAGTTTCTCTTTTAATCATTCAATAACGTTTTTAGTTATACCAGAGCTATATGTGATCCTTTGTTTTTCTGAAACAATATTAAGGGGAAGCCTTTATTTTGGAATTGGAATTGTACGGCACAAAGGGTCACTCAAATTAAATCAGCTACCCGAATATTCTATATAGGCGTGGTTTATGGACTCGGGGAGAATGGGGTGCTTTGGCGACAAATTTACTGGACTTCATAATAATATTAAGCATATCTGAATCGACACATGACAGAAGATATCGAATACGACTCTGAGCTGCAGTCATATTTTTCAGACAATATGAAAGTATTCGATCAATAACTTGTTCAACGATTGAATTAAAAAAATAATAATCCCTATTGCCATACGCTCACATCGGTCTCAAGTTATTGTGCTGTACAGTATTCGTAGGTTAGAACAAAATTGCAAAATTGTTCTTTCTTTATTCTTGTATATTATATATTGTTCTTTTTTTATTTTGTGATTTTTCTCTAATTGCTTAAATATGTATTTACTGTTGTTATTTCATCATCATCAGCCTATTGCAGTCCACTGCTAGACATAGGCCTCTCCTAATGTGCGCTACAACATCCGATTCTCTGCCTTCCGCATTCAGTTTTTCCAGCAGCCTTTCTGAGGTCGTCTGACCATCGGGCTGGTGGGCGTCCTACGCTACGTTTGCTAAGACGCGGTCTCCACTCTATGACCTTCTTACTCCATCTACCGTTGGTCCTTCGGCAGATATGACCAGCCCATTGCCACTTCAGCGAGCTTATTCTACGAGCTATGTCGGTTACCCCAGTTCTCTTGCATTCCTGAGTTTATCTTTCAGAGATACCCCGAGCATAGCCCGCTCCATAGCTCGCTGAGCGACTTTAAATTTGTAAACTAGCCCCACCGTGAGAATAATAAAATAACATAAAATGACTTCGCGCATTTGTTACCCGAAGGAGTAGGCAGCGACGGTTAAGCCTCGTCTCGCCGTTATGTTTACGTCTCAAATGGAATAGGTGGCGAACCTACAGCCATACTGGGCATACTTAACTTCCGAAAATAATTTCTAGAAGTCATTGGTGCGAGCCAATGACCAGTGAGCCTAGTTTAACACAAGAAATGTTTATGAAAATATCTAAACAGTAAATCACAAATAGTAAATTCTAAAATAAATTACAGAATTAATAGAATATGATTTCGAACTACACAGTTAAAGATGTTCCAGATAAAATCAGATAATAGATAGAATCAATATATAAGAAATAATTATTTGTTTACAAAATACATAAATTTTACACTACATTATACAAATAAAAAAAAAACAAAAAGAATTTCGGAACGTTATGTAGTAAGCTGATAACGACTACCACTATTTCAAATTCCACTTGTCATGATCGAACAGTGAGGAATTTGTAATACAGCCGACTCTGACTGGTAGGTATGCCATATCATCCGAATTCTCTGAACTTAAGGAAAATAAATTTGACTCTGTCAGACGTAGAGGACCACGCTGCCATTTATTGCTGAAATTTGAAATTACACTTAGATTTTTTTTTAAGAACGAATTTTGATATAGTATTATTATCAAATCATTTATACAGCCTTGCTTCTTAGCAAATTGAGGTGTCCATAAAGACATACTACTCTGTGTAAAAAGTATCGGGCATATGTCAATAAAGAGACCCGCGTAAAAGAGGTCGTTCTAATTTTTTTACTGCATGTTCGTAGCACTGTACTGATTTAGCGCGCAAAATTTGAACGGGATCTGTCATTTAATTTGTTTTAAACTAAACTTTTTGTTGGTCATAGTTTTGAGTCCTCGGCGATTTTTACAATGGAAAATATTGTTGAACAATGAGTGTGCCTTAAATTTTGTGTTTCGAATGATATTTCATGTGGTGAATCACTAAAAATGTTGCGAAATACCTACGGCGAATCATGTATATCGAAAACAAGGGCTTATGAATGGTATAAGGCTTTTAAAGAAGGCCGAGAAGTAGTAGTAGACTTGCCTCGTTCTGCTAGACCTTCAACCGCTACGACCAAAGAAAACATCGACAGAATCAAGAAGCTAGTGCTCGAAAATCGACGTATGAGTCTGAGAGAGTTGGCTAGTGAGGTGAACATATCTTTTAAGTCCGTCCACAATATTCTCATTGACATTTTAGGCATGAAACGCGTCGCCGCTCGACTAGTTCCAAAAGAGCTCAATTTTGTTCAAAAAGGGCAGCGAAAGCATGGCGCTGAAGACATGGTTTCCCGAGCTTCTACGGATCCGACCTTTATGAAACGTATAATAACTGGCGACGAGACATGGGTTTATGAGTATGACATGCAAACAAGCCAACAGTCTTTAGAATGGCGTCTCGAAAACGAGCCGAAACCCAAAAAACCGCGGCAAAGTCGCACCAAAATCAAGGTGATGCTGACAGTTTTTTTTGACTACCGTGGTGTGGTTCACTCCGAATTCCTTCCAGAGGGAGAAACAGTGAATAAAGAATATTATTTAGGCGTCATGAAGCGTTTGCGTGAGAGTATCCGCCGAAAACGTCCAGATTTGTGGCGACACAACTCATGGATGCTGCACCATGATAATGCACCATCACGAACAGCCATTATAGTGAAAGAGTTTTTAGCGAAAAATTCAACAAACGTTCTCGACCAAGCACCCTATTCACCTGATATGGCTCCGTCTGACTTTTTTTATTTCCCAAGTTAAAATTACCACTTCGAGGAAAACGTTTTGAGTCAATAGAAGCCATAAAAGAAAATTCGCTGAATGAGCTAAAGGCCATACCGCAAATAGCCTATGAAAAATGTATGGAAGACTGGGTGAAGCGGTGGAGATGTTGTATTGCAAGCGATGGGGCCTACTTTGAAGGCGATAAAATAAATTTAGATGAATAATTTGTATTTTTTGTTTTATTGACAAATTCCCGATACTTAGTACACAGAAGGTATATTTAGCTAAATAGTCTGAGACCAATTACTGTAACACAATCATTGTTTACCTAAACACATCACCAAAAGTTATCATTTATGAAATGTCATATTTGTTTTCAATAATAGTTTGTTAAACTAGGTTAATGACGTTCTTTTACATAACCAGTCGATAACAGCATCAATGCTGTGTGCAAGATGAACGGCAATATATTGTTAAACAGCTGTTTAAGGTGTAAAAAGCTGTTTAAAATTTAATAATCTGTTCATGAACACAGGTCTAAAGAAATATAAATGTATAACATAGACTCATCACCATCCTTCTGAGCTATCGTAATAAATAGAAAAACATCTTCCTTATGAGAGATTTTCATAAGGACACAAAGTCAACACAATTCAAATTAGTCAGGTTTCCTTAAATTTTCTATCAAATATTTAACTAACTTTTCTATATTCAAAGAATTTACATTAGAATGGACACCTCTTCTGAAATATACTGGTAGAGCGGCAAGGTCTACTTAAATTGGACATTTTATTATTATTTCAGAGACAGTTAAATAACAGGAAACACCCAAAGTTAATATTATTAAAAGCTTATTGGGACAAGTAATAAATATCTCTGTAATTTTTCCTTGTTACCTGAATATTACGAAATTCAAGTTAAATACTCACAATATATTATTATTTAAATTTGTATTTATTGCAAGATGACTTACCAATATGACTTTTGATTGTGACGCCTCGAATTTTAAATCGGTTACGTACCAATATGTGACCTATTTAACTTCACGCCAAATCCCTTTCGGTGTATGCAGAGAAAACAGAGAGCCATAACATACTATTATAACACATCTCGCTTCTTCGATTTCCATAGCTGCTGACAACGTCTACCTCAAAAACTTTCAATTTGATAATTTGTTATAGCGATAAGTGTGTCATTCTGGACTTGTACATCCTTAAATTTGATAAAGTGATGTCTATGGTACGGAAATAGGTTGAGTTTTAAATCCCCCTTCCAAATCCTGTTTATTAAACTTAAAACCGGCTCAAAATTACTATCGTAAATAGTGCCGTATAGAATTACAAAACTAAAAAATCCTTGCAAAATGTCATTATAACATAACATAACTTCACGCCTTTTGTTACCCGAAGGTGTAGGCAGCGGCTGTTAAGCATCGTCTCGCCGTTATGTTTACGTCCCAAATGGAATAGGTGGCGAACCTATTGCCATAAATGTCATTATAATAATAATAATTTCATTCTGCAAATCGTCTTTACGTACCACGGGCTTACTACCTGGGCTACCACGCCCAGTATTGAGCAGCCCGCTTTTGAATCAAGATTTCGTGGAGTTAAATCTGGCTCAGACCAATGAAATTCGAAATTGTTTTAGGAAGTTATGTGTGATAAATATCGATGCCTGACAAAATTGTACCCTGTATACACGCAGAAGTATCCGCCGTATAAAATCGCGCGCGAAGTATTGTTGTCGTAATAAAGGACTAGACAATTAATCTCTCGGCTCTTAGTACATTTTCTACTGCCTATGAGTTTTGGTATAAAGGACGTGAATTTATAAACTCTGCCAACCAACTCATTATAGGCTTGAGCCATAATTCAAGCTCTTTCAGAAATAGATTATTGTGTGTGTCTTAATCGACCTTTTAATCAACGTCGACGTACAATACCTTGACGTTGTCGCAGTTTCCGATTTTTATGTTAGTTCATAGAGTGCAGTAAAGTAGGCGTATAAAAATGAGAAAAATAAACAAATAAGCGAAACTAAAGAAGGACTTAAAAGCAAAAACACCCATATGGACTCGCACCGGAGCCTTTCGTTTTAGGACCATGATTCCAATATTGGCGATTCTAACGAATATCTTTAGTTTGAAAGTTATATAATCGTTTCCAACATAAAGTTATTTTATGTTCTTAGATCATAATAGTTGATTAATAACTAGATATAACTCATATAATAAAGAAATCGACCAGAAATGTCTAATTTGCAAATTTCTATCTTCACTTAAGCCTATAAAAAATAATGAAATGAAAAATAGCTTAATCTTTCAGTACAAACATTACTTGATTAAAGAGTAACACTATAATTTATAATTGAGGTGACTTTTACTTCAAATAATGCAATTAAAATATAAATAACTTCAGAATTAAACTCAGAATTAAATAAAACTAGTATACCTGGAAGCAAACCGTTTACGTTTCGATAAGCTTTCCTAGAATTAGGTACGATTCACAGTAATTTCTTAACTAAATAATGTTTCAAGCTCAATATCGTATAATCCTTCGAGTGTAATTAATACGATGCCGTTCCTGAGAATATCATATTAGTTTCGGCGGCTCTGAGTCTGTGGCTCGTCTAACAGAATGACATCTTAGACACGGTCCATTTATTAAGTCCATACACGTTGGCATCACGCCAGCCACCCTTTATCCTTTACTTGACACAACTCTTCCATTATACACTCGAGAGCAATGAATCCGGGTCACTTAAAGAATCCTAAAAATCTCGGAAACTAAAAATGCTAGGTTAATGCAATAAATTGTATTTAATAGACAATGTAATACTCCTTAAATGAAGGTATTAAAACTTCTTAGTTATTGTAAAGTTATATCATAAAAAAATCAAATTTGAAAAAGGGCCACTTTCGAAGATGGAACTACGAAATTACAGCATTTGGTTTTGCTTTTGTTTGTAATCTGTCATTTATGTGGGTACATAAACCATGTTGATAGTGCTCTATATTCATTATTCAAGCTGAAATTATGTCGCTTACGCCTGAAGAATGCACCAGAATACTTACAATGCTGGAAACCGGCCGGAGTCAGCGCGATACAGCCAGGACTGTTGGTGTGTCGCTGTCAACAGTACAAAGAGTTCTCCGACGTTACGAAGAAACTGGTTCTAACCTACGCAGACCAGGAACGGGCAGAACCAGGTATACCACAGCACGAGAAGACCGATACTTGGTGAACACCATGCTTCGAAATCGCTTTCTCACAGGAACTGAACTCACCAATCAGTTTCGACGCCTCGGAGGAAGTAACCCAAGTGCATGGACAGTAAGACGTCGGCTTGCTGAATCTAACTTAAAACCCCTTAGACCTGCAAACGGCCCTAAACTGGAGCGTGGGCATCGTATTTCAAGACTAAGATATGCCCAGAGCCACGTAAATTGGAGTATTGAAGATTGGTCAAAAGTTATGTTCTCCGACGAATCAAAATTTATGCTCTACAAGCACGATGGAAGACACAGAGTGTATCGAAGACCAGGGGAAAGATTCAAGCAAGCATGCATCGAGGAAAAGTAGCCTACGGTGGTGGGTCTGTACTTGTGTGGGTCGGAATTTCTTCTGAAAGTCGCACAGAGCTGGTGATCATAGAAAACGGCTCTTTAACTAGCGTAAGATATGTGGAAGAAATCCTCAATGATCACGTTGGTCCATTTATGGTCAATTTAGGTGAGGATGCTATATTTATGCATGACAATGCCCGACCTCATACAGGTAGGATTGTGAATGACTACCTTCAAGAGATGAACATTACTCGTATGGAGTGGCCAGCGCGCAGCCCGGATATCAACCCGATCGAGCATGCTTGGGACGAGCTAGGCAGATGCGTAAAACAACGAAACCCTCCCCCAATCACGCTTCGTGAGCTCAAAATTGCTCTCACAGAGGAATGGGAGAATATTCCCCAAAATCGTATAAGGAACTTGGTGTACAGCATGCCAAACCGCGTAAACGCAGTAATGGAAGCACGAGGAGGCAATACGAAGTATTAAAATTCAAGAAAATCGTAATAAAGTTCAAAAATTTCATGTTTCCTATTTTTGTTTTAAGGAGAGATCAGCAGATTTTTTCTTTATGTAATTTTGTGTTAATAGAATGTATGGTGACTCATATTTTTTTTACTTTCATTTAAGGAGTATTACATTGTCTATTAAATACAATGTATTGCATTAACCTATCATTTTTAGTTTCCGAGATTTTTAACATTCTTTAAGTGACCCGGATTCATTGCTCTCGAGAGTATTTATAACCTGTGTGATAGTAAGCAACGTAAGTTGTTCAGACGTGTGTTAAGCTAGAAAGGTCAAGTCAGCAGAATCACTTGTTTTATATCTCAAAATTTAGTGCTCATTTAGTGCTAATTTAGTGCTGATAACAGATATTTAGTGCTGTGATAGGGGGACTGAAAATGAGAACACTGCTAACTTTACATTAAGCTAGCAGTGTACCATTCGTCTCAGTCTGTCTCAGTCGGCAGAATCACTCGTTTTATATCTCAAAATTTAGTGCTCATTTAGTGCTAATTTAGTGTTGATAACAGATATTTAGTGCTGTGATAGGGGGACTGAGAATGAGATTTCTGCTAACTTTACATTAAGCTAGCAGTGTACTATTCGTCTCAGTCTGTCTCAGTCGGCAGAATCACTTGTTTTATATCTCAAAATTTAGTGCTCATTTAGTGCTAATTTAGTGTTGATAACAGATATTTAGTGCTGTGATAGGGGGACTGAAAATGAGATTTCTGCTAACTTTACATTAAGCTAGCAGTGTACCATTCGTGTCAGTCTGTCTCAGTCGGCAGAATCACTCGTTTTATATCTCAAAATTTAGTGCTCATTTAGTGCTAATTTAGTGCTGATAACAGATATTTCGTGCTGTGATAGGGGGACTGAAAATGAGAACACTGCTAACTTTTCATTAAGCTATCAGTGTACCATTCGTCTCAGTCTGTGTCAGTGGGCAGAATCACTCGTTTTATATCTCAAAATTTAGTGCTCATTTAGTGCTAATTTAGTGCTGATAACAGATATTTAGTGCTGTGATAGAGGGACTGAAAATGAGAACACTGCTAACTTTACATTAGGCTAGCAGTGTACCATTCGTCTCAGTCTGTCTCAGTCGGCAGAATCACTCGTTTTATATCTCAAAATTTAGTGCTCATTTAGTGCTAATTTAGTGCTGATAACAGATATTTAGTGCTGTGATAGAGGGACTGAAAATGAGAACACTGCTAACTTTACATTAAGCTAGCAGTGTACCATTCGTCTCAGTCTGTCTCAGTCGGCAGAATCACTCGTTTTATATCTCAAAATTTAGTACTCATTTAGTGCTAATTTAGTGCTGATAACAGATATTTGGAGCTGTGATAGCGGGACTGAAAATGAGAACACTGCTAACTTTACATTAAGCTAGCAGTGTACCATTCGTCTCAGTCTGTCTCATTCGGCAGAATCGCTCGTTTTATATCTCAAAATTTAGTGCTCATTTAGTGCTAATTTAGTGCTGATAACAGATATTTAGTGCTGTGATAGAGGGACTGAAAATGAGAACACTGCTAACTTTACATTAAGCTAGCAGTGTACCATTCGTCTCAGTCTGTCTCAGTCGGCAGAATCACTCGTTTTTTATCTCAAAATTTAGTGCTCATTTAGTGCTAATTTAGTGCTGATAACAGATATTTAGTGCTGTGATAGAGGGACTGAAAATGAGAACACTGCTAACTTTACATTAAGCTAGCAGTGTACCATTCGTCTCAGTCTGTCTCAGTCGGCAGAATCACTCGTTTTATATCTCAAAATTTAGTGCTCATTTAGTGCTAATTTAGTGCTGATAACAGATTTTTAGTGCTGTGATAGAGGGACTGAAAATGAGAACACTGCTAACTTTACATTAAGCTAGCAGTGTACCATTCGTCTCAGTCTGTCTCAGTCGGCAGAATCACTCGTTTTATATCTCAAAATTTTGTGCTCATTTAGTGCTAATTTAGTGCTGATAACAGATATTTAGTGCTATGATAGAGGGACTGAAAATGAGAACACTGCTAACTTTACATTAAGCTAGCAGTGTACCATTCGTCTCAGTCTGTCTCAGTCGGCAGAATCACTCGTTTTATATCTCAAAATTTAGTGCTCATTTAGTGCTAATTTAGTGCTGATAACAGATATTTGGAGCTGTGATAGGGGGACTGAAAATGAGAACACTGCTAACTTTTCATTAAGCTATCAGTGTACCATTCGTCTCAGTCTGTGTCAGTGGGCAGAATCGCTCGTTTTATATCTCAAAATTTAGTGCTCATTTAGTGCTAATTTAGTGCTGATAACAGATATTTAGTGCTGTGATAGAGGGACTGAAAATGAGAACACTGCTAACTTTACATTAAGCTAGCAGTGTACCATTCGTCTCAGTCTGTCTCAGTCGGCAGAATCACTCGTTTTATATCTCAAAATTTAGTGCTCATTTAGTGCTAATTTAGTGCTGATAACAGATATTTAGTGCTGTGATAGAGGGACTGAAAATGAGAACACTGCTAACTTTACATTAAGCTAGCAGTGTACCATTCGTCTCAGTCTGTCTCAGTCGGCAGAATCACTCGTTTTATATCTCAAAATTTAGTGCTCATTTAGTGCTAATTTAGTGCTGATAACAGATATTTGGAGCTGTGATAGGGGGACTGAAAATGAGAACACTGCTAACTTTACATTAAGCTAGCAGTGTACCATTCGTCTCAGTCTGTCTCAGTCGGCAGAATCGCTCGTTTTATATCTCAAAATTTAGTGCTCATTTAGTGCTAATTTAGTGCTGATAACAGATATTTGGAGCTGTGATAGGGGGACTGAAAATGAGAACACTGCTAACTTTACATTAAGCTAGCAGTGTACCATTCGTCTCAGTCTGTCTCAGTCGGCAGAATCGCTCGTTTTATATCTCAAAATTTAGTGCTCATTTAGTGCTAATTTAGTTCTGATAACAGATATTTGGAGCTGTGATAGGGGGACTGAAATTGAGAACACTGCTAACTTTACATTAAGCTAGCAGTGTACCATTCGTCTCAGTCTGTCTCAGTCGACAGAATCACTCGTTTTTTATCTCAAAATTTAGTGCTCATTTAGTGCTAATTTAGTGCTGATAACACATATTTGGAGCTGTGATAGGGGGACTGAAAATGAGAACACTGCTAACTTTACATTAAGCTAGCAGTGTACCATTCGTCTCAGTCTGTCTCAGTCGGCAGAATCGCTCGTATTATATCTCAAAATTTAGTGCTCATTTAGTGCAAATTTAGTGCTGATAACAGATATTTAGTGCTGTGATAGGGGGACTGAAAATGAGAACACAGCTAACTTTCATTAAGCTAGCAAGGTACCATTCGTGACCGCGCTATGATACAGTTGGAGCGAGAGGCACATCAGCTAATAATTTAGTGCTCAATTAGTGCTGCCTGTACAAGGAAACAGATTTTTCAATAAAACATTTTTTCAATTTTTAAGTATAGATAACTGCTGACATAATGATACGAGCAATCATAGAGCTGAAAGATGACTTTAAAATCGGCATAGATGAAATTGAAAAAATATTCTAATTAGTGCTAAATTAATGCTACCAGTGAAACCAAAAAAATTTTCAGGAAAATCATTTTTCAACTGCCTGCTAGAAAAATCGAAGATTTTCAATAATCGAAAAGTTATAGGCTTTATTCTGTATTGCAAAATCGAGTTTTCATCAGATCTCAACGTTATGAGATCACAGGAAACGATCCTGGCTGCCCTAGCGATGTAGCCGCTGTGTGTGTGTGTGATAAAAAAATTTTTTTTTTCAAATCAACTACTACTAGTATAACGACGCTAGCAGCCTTAAGAGCAAGAAGAAGACTCGAAAACGGAAACTAATGTAATCAAATGACGTCACCATTTAGTGCTTCAATTAGTGCTGTCAGTACAGCAAAAGATTAAAAAAAAAATTAGAAAAACGGTTCACCCTAAAGGCCATCCCTGCACCTTCCCGCTAATTCGATTTCTGGGCGCTTAAAATTCTATTTATGACATTTTAAAGATTTTTGAGCTCAAAATATAATTTATGTGATATTTTGAGCTCACTGAGTTCAAAGAAATAATATTTCTATGCATTTGAGCTCTCCCAGCTCAAAAGTCTGATAGAAGTTTCATAGAACACTATTTTTGGAATTTTCAAAACGCAATAACTTTTGTATGGATCAATCAATTTTCACGCGGTTGGCGGCATTCGACGCAGTTTTATTGTCCTCATAAGTTATTTCCAGGTTTTCATTGATCAAACCAAAAATTTCGGAGTAATCCCGAAAAAACACTTTTTCGGTTTTCTTTCGTTCACGATATCTCTCGAACGAATTAACCGATTTTGACCGGATTAGCGACGATCGGCGTGGTTTTTCAAGCTTAAGGGCGGATTAGTTTTTAAAGTTGATCGATAGAGCCGTTTAAAACATATTCCAAAAAAACGACTTTAAAAAATTATTTTTTTCTTATTTTTTTGAGATTTTTCAAGATTTCTTAAAGTCTATCGGTCCGAATCGGTTCAAACTCTCAGGAAATCTAAGTTCAAGAGAACTCTTTAGACCGCCGTTTAGTTCGTTCCGATCGGTACAGTCGTTCAAAAGTTATAAGCGAATTACATACACACACACACACACACACACACACACCTACCCGCTACCCGCACCAATTGTGATTTAGATACTTACTAACAAATTAACTCGATTATATTACGCGCGCGCGCACACGCACACGCACACGCACACGCACACAGGGTGAAAACAATAACTTCCAGATTTTTGAAAATCTGAGATTTTTAGCGGGAAGTTAAAAAGATTTTTTAATTTTTTTTAAATTTAACAACTGCTAGTATAACGATGCCAGCAGTCTTAAGAGCTAGAAGACTCAAAAACGGAAACTAATGGAATTGGAAGACGTCACTATTTAGTGCTGAAATAGTGTTGTCGTTGTAGTAAAGAAGTTTTGGACAATACATTTTTTTTTTCTCAAAGCAGCTACTGCTAGTATAACGGCTCCAGCAGTCTCAAGAGCGAGAAAAGTACTCTTAAACGGAAAGTAATGGAATTGAAAGACGTCACCATTTAGTGCTCAATTAGCGCTGCCAGTACAGCGAAAGATTTTTGAAAAATAAATTTGTTATTTTTTTTTCAAATCAACTACTACTAATATAACGACGCCAGCTGTCTTAAGAGCAAGAAGAAAACTCGAAAACAATATATAGTTTATGCAATTGCAGCTTTTTGTCAATTCTACATAATTTTTAGGGAGTGTCGCAGATATCCGATTATTCATTTTGCAATTTTGGCTGTATGGACACTAACCTTTAGCCTATTCTATGTGAACACACCTCTTCATTACATACTCTTTGAACTAGTCTGTGGTACAATTTGTTTACAAAATTCTTAATTTATACTGTGTCATGATTGTTCCCGCGTCGAAGTGTGTTTTTGGTATCTTTCTCTCAGTTATTAAACTCCTTCGTGCCTTTTAACACCAGCAAATCATGGGTAAGTAATCTATAATTAATTATTTAAACAAAAAAGTGAACATTAATTACATTTTAATACAAAAAAACATACGAAACCACGAACATCGTCATTTTACGACATTGTTTCGGATTTCTATTTTCTGACCTAGAAATTTTATTAAATCTGAGCAATTCTTATGTGTTATTATATCATTATATATCAAACTTCAATGTAAAAATAACTAAATGATAGAGTGATAGTCGAAAACACGAAAATTTCTACCTTCAAAATACGTTACTAATCGGGAAGTTCTTCCAATAAGTTCAAGAATAAGATTTTCTTGATTTATCTTCTAAACATGTGTCTTTTTTAATTTAAACGAATAGCTACACTATTGTAAATCATAAATAATTAATCAATATACCACTCATAAGCATTCTTATCGTAAAATCTTAATTCTAAGGATACCCTATTTTTTGTTCGATTTGTTTTGGTGCCAACTTTGATAAATTTATACTCTAAGTCTGTTTACTAAACTCATAAATAAATAAATTAACGATATAGGCCACATTCTTAAATTTTAATAAACAAAACATAGCTCGGCTCTGATACTAAAAATGTTTAGATAAAAATGTAATTAGAGCCGAGCGCGGCCGACATCTCAAGTGGGCGTGACCTTTTTATCGTTATGTAAACAAACATAAGTGGTATATCTCATTCATGGTATATCTCATTCATCTCATTATTATAATTAATAAGCTATTTGTAGTTTCATTTAGTAATCCTACATTATTAACAACGTCTCCTGCACAGACTTACTTAGTGGGTTATTTCATTATAACATCTGAACTAAGAAACAATGTTCACAGTTTTCTCTTGCGCGCTCACGCTACTAACACAGTCGTCCGTGATACCGAATTTTGTGAAACTTAGTATGTTGCTTCATCGCTGTAGCAATCAGAACTAGACAACCGATATAGCTACTGCGCGCCCACACTAGTGACACAGTATCTGATACAGACTTTGCATTAGATATACATGAAATTCATCGCAAAATACTAACCGAGGATCGTGTTCTTAGTTTGTTTGCACGATCGTACTTGTAACACCGATATCCGTCACAGACTTAGCGTTTAGCTAATTGAGCACTAAATGGTGACGTCTTTTAATTCCATTAGTTCCCGTTTTAGAGTCTTCTTCTAGCTTTTAAGACTGCTGGCGTCATTATACTAGCAAAGTAAACTTGGTTTGAAAAAAAATATTTTTTTTTTAACACACACACACACACCACACACACACACACACACAGCGGCTACATCGCTAGGGCAGTCAGGATCGTTTCCTGTGATCTTATAACGTTGAGATCTACAACTCGATATTTGCAATACAGAATAATTTATATAACTTTTCGATTATTGAAAATCTCCAATTTTCCTAGTGGGCAGTTGAAAAATGATTTTCCTAAAAAATTTTTCTGGGTTCACCGGTAACTCTTTTCAATTTCACCAATGCCGATTTTAAAGTCATATTTCAGCTCTATGATTGCTCGAATGTTATGTCAAAAAATTAAAAAAATGTTTTATTGAAAACTGATCTGTTTGCTTGTACAGGCAGCACTAATTGAGCACTAAATTATTAGCTGATGTGCCTCTCGCTCCAACTGTATCATAGCGCGGTCACCAATGGTACACTGCTAGCTTAATGTAAAGTTAGCAGTGTTCTCATTTTCAGTCCCTCTATCACAGCACTAAATATCTGTTATCAGCACTAAATTAGCACTAAATGAGCACTAAATTTTGAGATATAAAACGAGTGATTCTGCCGACTGAGACAGACTGAGACGAATGGTACACTGCTAGCTTAATGTAAAGTTAGCAGTGTTCTCATTTTCAGTCCCCCTATCACAGCTCCAAATATCTGTTATCAGCACTAAATTAGCACTAAATGAGCACTAAATTTTGAGATATAAAACGAGTGATTCTGCCGACTGAGACAGACTGAGACGAATGGTACACTGCTAGCTTAATGTAAAGTTAGCAGTGTTCTCATTTTCAGTCCCCCTATCACAGCTCCAAATATCTGTTATCAGCACTAAATTAGCACTAAATGAGCACTAAATTTTGAGATATAAAACGAGTGATTCTGCCGACTGAGACAGACTGAGACGAATGGTACACTGCTAGCTTAATGTAAAGTTAGCAGTGTTCTCATTTTCAGTCCCTCTATCACAGCACTAAATATCTGTTATCAGCACTAAATTAGCACTAAATGAGCACTAAATTTTGAGATATAAAACGAGTGATTCTGCCGACTGAGACAGACTGAGACGAATGGTACACTGCTAGCTTAATGTAAAGTTAGCAGTGTTCTCATTTTCAGTCCCTCTATCACAGCACTAAATATCTGTTATCAGCACTAAATTAGCACTAAATGAGCACTAAATTTTGAGATATAAAACGAGTGATTCTGCCGACTGACACAGACTGAGACGAATGGTACACTGATAGCTTAATGAAAAGTTAGCAGTGTTCTCATTTTCAGTCCCCCTATCACAGCACGAAATATCTGTTATCAGCACTAAATTAGCACTAAATGAGCACTAAATTTTGAGATATAAAACGAGTGATTCTGCCGACTGAGACAGACTGAGACGAATGGTACACTGCTAGCTTAATGTAAAGTTAGCAGAAATCTCATTTTCAGTCCCCCTATCACAGCACTAAATATCTGTTATCAACACTAAATTAGCACTAAATGAGCACTAAATTTTGAGATATAAAACGAGTGATTCTGCCGACTGAGACAGACTGAGACGAATGGTACACTGCTAGCTTAATGTAAAGTTAGCAGTGTTCTCATTTTCAGTCCCCCTATCACAGCACTAAATATCTGTTATCAGCACTAAATTAGCACTAAATGAGCACTAAATTTTGAGATATAAAACAAGTGATTCTGCTGACTTGACCTTTCTAGCTTAACACACGTGTTGTTCAGTTGAAAGCTGTGCAACTCCCTCAGAACTCCTCCTTACTCTGTTTTAACATCGTTTAAACATAAGTCTCAAATTAAAGTAACGTATTTTTTTAATTATAAAGATACGAAAGTCATCTTTTTGAAACGTATTTTGTTATGTTAATGTTTTTTTTAGTCTTGACATCTTAACACATAAAAATAATTAAAACTTTATCCATATAAATTTGAAGATAAAGAAGCAGGATTCGTTTGTTTGTTTCACATGCTACACACATGCTAAACTCAGCAACCACTAATTAACAAACACAGTTAAAATATAGTATAACGAATAGAATATTAGCCACTGGCACTAACCAGTAGTAAATTGACTATTGAAAATTGGAAGCTTTTTGCCAATACTATATATGGAGGTTATCAAAAAATACTATTATAACAAGATATTGAAAATTGGAATATTTCGAACCCAATATGTACGAGTATGTTGTAAAATTCTATGCGCATGCAACTAGACTACGGCTAATAAGAATCACAGAGGTAGCTTAAAGTGAGAGGAACAGCGCCTCTATTGAAAAGCTAATAATAATCAAATCGATAGCTTGAGTTTAGAGGAACAACGCTAAAAATCGATAACGCCCATGTAAGTGAACATTAACACTCCTAAGGGATTAAGGAAGACAAATAGCCAACTTGATACTCAATCGCTTATATCGATTCAGTTTGTAGACACATCCCGCCCTTCCTATGCGAGAAGGAAGCATGTAGCCAACACGATAACGTAACATATATCTGCTTCCTCCATTATATGTGTGCACTTTGACCTTACACATGTTTAAGTAGCTATTACCTTTATAGTGATCGCATATTACTTCAACTTACACAAAAACAGTTCGTATGGATCGCCTCATGACAGATCTACGGTACAATAGTCAGTCAGAAGCGGGACACTCACTGGCTAAACGGATTGCATTCTATCGTTCCGAGTACTACCGACCTACCTATATTCGGTTCATAATTATTTGTATAACCTGTCGGACTATCAGTAAATCAATATAAACCGGGAATTACATGCCACAGAGGAAAGCTAAAAGCCTTCGTGTATCCGAGTATAAAACTTGTTTATGACAAGATGAAATGAAATGATGAAAGGGAGGAAAGGGCCATGAAAGGGACGGATGAAAAAAGAATGCATGCTACGGAGATGAGAATGTTGAGATGGATGTGTGGAGTGACGAAAAGGGATAAAATACGGAATGAATCATCATTCCGTATTTTATCCCTTTTCGTCACTCCACACGTATTCCACTACATAATCATCATCAGATTGATGATGATTATGTAAGAGGAACCCTAAAAGTTGCGCCTATAACTGAGAAGATAAGAGGAAATCGCCTTGGGCGATGGCCTATAGGCATGTAATGAGGAAGAATGATGCACGTGTCTTCAAAAGAATGATGAACCTGAATGTGGAAGGAAACAAGAGAAAAGGGAGTCCGAAGAAAATATGGATGAAATGTGTGAAAGATGATATGACAAGGAAGGGTGTTTCTGTGGAAGAAGTGAATGATAAGGAAGCGTGGAAAAAAAAACCTATTGTGCCGACCCCAAATGATGGGAGAAGGGCAGGAAGATGATGATGACTATCTGTCTGATTTTTCTGTGTATGTAGGTATTTATAAAAAAGCAAATAAATATGGAAGTCAGTTATCTAGTTTCAATGGTATATTACAGTGATAGCGTCTCGCAGTGCACTGATTTGCCGATGAATACCAAAACCTCTCAGAAAATGGTAATGTCACTCTTGCCGCATTTTGGTGGGTGGGACATGTACCCGCAGAAATACACCCATCTTCCCTATCCCATTCTCTTTCCCTATTCTATCTTAAAAAGCGGTATCTTAATTACGAGTCTCTCGGTGTTGCACATGTCCATGGGTGGCACTAGTTACGTACTGTGAGGATGATGCGAGCGAACTCTTTGATATTTTTAAATATAAACTCTTTTTACATAGTTCTAAATTTGCACTTTTGAATTTTTAAAAAGATATTTTTGATTAATAGAATTTTCTGAGAATGATAGAATAAAATATTAATTGGTAAATACATTTTGAAGAGAGAGTATCATTTTAAATACCAAAATTTTTATATATGAAGTAATTCGTTAAAATTAAATAATGTATAATTTACTAAGTGAGCATTGAGGTGGTGTGGAGTTATGTTGGAATATGGAAGGAATAGGTCGATATAATAACCGTAAATGGTATAGTTATGGAATGTAATATGATTAGGAATAGATAATGTTGGTATTTGGTATGATGTTGGTTTGGCATATGGTTTGGGGGAGTTATGAATCCATAGTAGATTCAATCCTCGTATCGATGATACATGAATGGTGGTGTGAAGTTATGTTGGTAATGGTGGTGTGAAGTTATGTTGGTATATGGAAGGAATAGATTGATATAATGAAACATATGTTCATTATATTATTTGATGTGATAGGAATGGTATAACTGTTTTTGAAGGTGCTACACTGTATTTGATTTGGCTTGAATAAATTAATTTAGTACATTGAAATAAAATTTGTTGATAATAATATTTTAAATTGATTGATTGATATATTGGGATTTGATGTTACTATGATATTCGATTATCATATATTGTTATTTGATTAATTTAATTTCTTTTAAAGTGTATATCCCATGATTTATTATAGTTAATATTTTGTGATTTTTTTTCAGTTTCTCAAAGATAACTTGTATAATATTTTGTGTGATTTTTCAGGACATATTGTGTATTTCTTGAACAGTTTGTGCAGCTTGTCTTGTATGTTTCAGTGACAATGGATTCGTCAAATGTTAGGTCGGGTAGGTAGAGTTAGATGAGGTAAATAAAAAAATATGTAATATTGTTTGTGTAGGGGTCAGGACCCAAACATTGTATTGATAGGAGTTTTCCCAGTGCCAAGTTTTTAGTGGGGTTTTGCTTGGCAAAATTTATTCAAGGAGGTTGACATACTGCTTGAGTAAATTCCACATCTTAAGTGGCTGGCATAGGACAACCCCCACAATAGGTAGGGCATCGTTAAGTCTGTAGGGGCATCATCCTCATTGGTAATTGTATTTTGTTGGCCATGATTAAACGCTTAACAGCTATAATCCAGGCTTTAAAGGGGGGGATGATGTGAGGATGATGCGAGCGAACTCTTTGGTATTTTTAAATATAAACTCTTTTGCACATTTCTAAATTTGTATTTTTGAATTTTTAAGAAAACATTTTTGAATAATGTAATATTAATATGTCAGTAAATAAGAAAAGTCAGTTTATAATCGAACTCCAATGGAGTAGCAAAATTAGCATCGCGACGCCGCGTATATATCAAATGAGTTCATGTGTTAAAATACTAAGCGCTTAATTAAAAAAGTAAGATAATTCAAACTGGACGTGGTGCCGAGGGCAGCGCAACGAAGGAGTTGATGCAGAGCAACACTTCAAGTTTATTATAATGGCATGTATTCTTACAATTATAGTAGTACTCTGAATAATTTAATATATTGAAATATATACTAGTGTTCTTATTTCATCACACACATGCACTGAGCTTATAATACCCCTACAACAGATTAACCTGACAAATTACATTATCATATAAGAGGAGGATCTCAATGCAGTATTCCTTGTATTCAATAAATTGAGGAGCTGAGAGATGAACCCTATATATATATAAGAGACTCGATAGTCCGAGCTCGTTACAGTACCAAGAGTGACACGCTTTCTCGCCTTGCCCCCCTTTAATAGAAAAGAAAGTGTCTTCATAAAAGAACGTGCTAATCTTTGAATTCAATTTTATGAATTGTATCATAAATATTTAGCTTGTATGTCTATTGATAGTTAGTTTAACCTTTGAACTTGGAAAAAAATCAAGCGCGGACTTCTCAATATTCAGTAAGATAAATCTCGTTTAGTTTTACACCCAAAATATTCAATAGGATTAGAAGCTTGATTATTTTTACCGGGTCGAGCACTCCGCTTCTGAATCAAGAGGTCATGGATTTGAAAACTAGTACACACCAATGACTTTTCGAAATTAATTAATTTAGAAAGTTATGTGTGATAAATATCAATGACTGTTCGCCACCTATTCCATTTGGGACGTAAACATAACGGTGAGTGGAGGCTTAAAAGCAACTGTCTACACCTGCGGGCAGAAAAAGGCGTGAAGTTATGTTATTTGTATATCTTATTTGTGGCGCAATAAACATATAAGGATATAAAATAACACAATCATAAGTATGAACTAACAGAAACGAAAGTATTATTCGACGATAGCTAGAAGTAATTTCAGAGCGACCGGGCGACCGTTGGTTTTTCCTCGCCGAGGCAATTTTATTTTTTTAGCTATTTAGGGTGAGATCTTTAATGAATTTGTCAAGCTGGATGGAAACTGCGAATCGTCTTTTTTTTTAATATGAATTTGATACTAATCTCGAAAACAGCCAGGGTGAATAATTGAATTATATATTTTTTTTTTTCATCCATCTAAATACTTATTTCAATATTTGGACTAGCTTTGTGGCATTTTAAGTCTTTTGTATACATATTTGTATAATTAACATTTTATTACCAAAGTCCATTGTAAATTATCAAACTTAGTCAATTGTCAAACTATTGATACCTACTTAAAACACAGAACTTGTTGATATAAAGACACAGTTGCCTTCTTCGAATGATCCAATTTTAGAGATCCGTAACACGTTTAATAATATGTGGGTAAAGATACCATGTTTCTTGCCCTACAAAAAAGTTAAGAGGACTGAGTAGCACTCATTAATTTTATTAAATTTTGCATAATATGTTATTTTGATCGAAACTCTGGTTTGTTTTTGAATTCCCAATTTAAAGTTAAATGAATTTATATTGTATGTAGTAGATTACAAAGTCAGAATGGCAAAACATTTAATAGAACCAGCTCTAATTAAACTAATTGTTTGTTACAAAGCGACGCGCGACACCGAACACCGAACTAATGAGATTATATAAATGGCAAACTGTAGTTTACTAGAGGGCGATAGGTTTTCAAATTAGTTTTGTAGGGCTTCAATTTATTTATATGTATATTTTACATAATACACGCAGCGACATCTAGTTCTAGTTTGTGTAGAAAAACGATAGATAAGGCAGAATTGTGACACAACTCAATTGCTTCTACGATAAACATAACTTTACGCCTTTTGTTACCCGAAGCTGTAGGCAGCGGCTGTTAAGCCTCGTCTCGCCGTTATGTTTACGTCTCAAATGGCGACTCTGGTGGCGAACCTGTTGCCATACCGGGCACAAAGTTTTCAGTCATCGATATTTATCACGCACAACTTCCGAAAACAATTTTGAAAAGTCATTGGTGTGAGCCAGTGTCAGGAATCGAATCCGGACCTCTGGACCAGAAGCTGTTTGCTCGACCACTAGGCCACCGAGACAAATTGGTTCTTCGACTTTCATATTTAAGGCTTCTGATATCACCTTCTGCAAGGACATGTTCATTGTTGCCTTTGAAGGTGTTTTGTGGCCGGCAACGACTCCTACATCCTTCTGCTTTCGTACTGTAGATCTGTATATAATTGCTTAATATAAGCAGTACAGATTAATTAACACAAGTAATATACATTGCACTATGTGTATGCTCCCTAAATCATAAAAAATATTATATATATATAATAACATACTCGTATTAATTGCATTCTTAAAACAAACAAACCAGAAAGCAAACAAACCAGTATAACAAGAAGATAAATCTTTGTCTCCTGTGTGTTTACAATAACCTGACGTAGTTTTCTGAAAAATATGTGTGAGTCTGAAATATAAACTCAGCGCGGGGTAGCATTTACGATTCCTTTTGATAATATGAAAGAATATTTCATTAAGAACTTCATTTCAATTTTATACAAATATCTTAGCGGACGACGAAGCCAATTCAAATATAAAATCTTTTACAGTTCTACTAATGCAAGTTTCATTATCGATTTTGAGACGTCATTGCTATTTGTTTTCCATGAAAGCTTATAGCTTATATAAGCTTACAGCGTATAGAATAGTTTAATAATTAAATTTTTTTTATTGGATAGGAGAACAAACGAGCCGGCGTGTCACCTGATGGTAAGCAACCAAAGCCGCCCATGAATACCAGTAACACATCTAGTGTTACTATAAGCCGACCTTTAAGGGATAGGGGATAGGTAAGGATGTGGAAGCGGGGTGGGCCTCCGGGTACTCTCTTTCTACCGCGGCATGAGCCACTTTACGTCGATCTTCTGAGAAGTTGTGGTATTTCACCGGTTGAGCCGGCCCATTCCTGCAGCGAACTGCTTGGATCTACTACAGCCAAAATTAATTGGAAAATATTATGGTCAAATTTGTTCACGCAATTTAATCTACTCGGATTTGTAGGCAGCGGTTGCTGTCATATGGGCACAATTATGCCAGTCATGATGTTAGGAGACTCACAAATCGACGCACGTGCATGAATAGAGTTATGAAAGTCAACGAAACGAGTGAGGTGTGTAAGAATCGTGCCCTATGGCGCTCCGTTCGCTCTGCCTACCCCGCAAGGGATTTGTCGTGAAGGTATGTAACGATATTTATCACACATAACTTCCGAAAACAATACATGTAATAGAGATATGATTGCGTTTATAAATTCCCGTATTCATCAAGGACAAACCAATCTATATAATAGCTGTCTAATGCTTGACTGCAGTATATTTGAATGTGGAAAGCTCGACTGTTGTGTTTGCGTAAATTGTTGGAAATGCAATTATTATTTACACTGCAGCAGTTGATCTCGGGCTGAATCTTGAATATATAACAAGTAATATTAACATATATATATATATGTTAATGACAATGTTATTTATTATGTATCCTGTCTGAATAAAACTTACCAAAGCTCCGTAGAGACGGTGAAATAGTGAGTTTGTGTTTTATACAATAAAATTGTTTTGTCATATATTTTTTTAAGTTTTTAAGGTTTTCTTTTCCAGTTTCCAACGCAAATGTATGTGAGTACTCATTAATTGGTTGTCAAAACAGGGAGGATCGTAATTTAATGTACAAGTCGAACATTTAAAAATTGCACTGCTATGGCGATGGAAATCACGTCTGCGTGTTAAGTGATTTTTTATTTTATTATTAATTAGTGTACTATGTTTTGTAGATGTACTTAAAGACCTGAGTTTCAATCAACATCAATCTTACATAAGGCAGTTGGATATGGGCTTGATGCAAAAAGCGGTACTCCCTGTCACGGAACGCATCATGAGGATATACCTCGTTATGAAACTCTAACCACTGGCAGCTTAGTCTCTGTTCCCGACGCTGGTGGGATTGCACTTATTTTTATACTATTAAATGTCTGTTTCTTAATTAACCGACGAGCCTCGTGGTGCATTGGTAAAGCAGAATCGAGGTTAGCGGGTTCGATTCCCACCCGAGTACAAATATTTGTGACAACCATTAATGTTTGAATGGCGTCTCGGTGTTTTTCTACGTATTATAAGTATGTATTTACTAAAGAAAAGTATATATATATATATATTATATATATTATTATCCGTTATCTAGTATCCTTAGCACAGGCATTCAGTTGCTTAATTTGGAAGTAGAGGGCGCGGTGTGATTTGTGTCCAAGATATGATTATAATATTCTTTTAGAATTTATTGTATAATTAATAATATAATACTTAGGTTCAGAGCCCTCTGCGCTCACCAAAAAGTAAAATTGTAACAGCTGTCAGGCTAACAATTAAGTCATTCAAAAAAATAATAATAAAATAGTTTAATTAGCTCTTTCTATATACTGTAATAATCCATTTTTTTCCCAATGTCACAAATAAAAGAGGTATATCTATATAAAAAATAAGTTTTTTTAATAGTCCCGTATTTACCATATTCATTGCTATTAAGCCTTCTATCCGGAGTTTTTATTTTCAGACCTCAAAGGTTGACATATAGGTTAGGAAGTAAGACTGGCGTATGAGTGATGTTTTCAAATGAAACAATGAGCTATGCGAACATTTCCCGAGGGAATTCTCAGAACACGCAGCATCAATAGTACTTAAGACTCTGTGTAGATAGGTATACTTGCTGGCATACTCTAGTCAAAATTGTGTCTATTTCAATCTTTATATTTACTGTTACAAAATGCTTTTGAATTATATATAACATAACATAACTTCACGCCTTTTGTTACCCGAAGGTGTAGGCAGCGGCTGTTAAGCCTCGTCTCGCCGCTATGTTTACGTCCCAAATGGAATAGGTGGCGAACCTATTGCCATACCGGGCACAAAGTTTGTCAGTCATCGATATTTATCACACATAACTTCCGAAAACAATTTCGAAAAGTCATTGAATTATATATAATAATAATAATAATAATATGTTAGGTTGTCTAAGCCGATATACAATGTAAAAGTGGATGGATGTAGGAGTCGAGGACGGCCTAGACACACATTCTATGACCAAATAGAACATGTTCTGGAGGATGGTGATATTAGAAGCCTCAAAAATCGACGCGCGTGCATTAAAAGAGTTATGAAAGTCAACGAAGCGAGTGAGGTGTGTAAGAATCGTGCCTTATGGCGCTCCGTTCTCTCTGCCTACCCTGCAAGGGATTTGGCGTGAAGTTATGTATGTATGTATGTATACTGGACACCTTACACACAGCGTCCCCTAGCACTAAAACTAAGCAATTAAATATGCTTGTGCTAGGGATACTAGATAACAGATATTATTGCATGTATACTTTTCTATTGTAAATACATATTTATAATACATGGAAAAACACTCAAACCCCATACAAACATACACACATGTGCTTGTCATAAATATTTGTACTCAGATGGGGATCGAACCTGCCAACCTCGATTCTGTAGTCGGTAGTTTTACCAATGCACCACGAGGTATATTTTAAACTTTTACCCATTTAATACCCGAAGGTGTATTAAATGGGAATATTTTAATTCTAATAATTGAAACATTAAATTTCAAATAATAACTGCTAGTATTATACAATCGTTATTTAAAAATCAAAACAGAACCTTCTAATGTACAATTCCCCGGTATGACAATAGGTTTGCCACCTATTCCATTTGGGACGTAAATATAACGGCTAGTCGAGGCTTAACAGCCACTGCCTACACCTTTGGGTAGAAAAAGGCGTGAAGTTATATTATAATGGAGACATTGAAAAAAAAATGTTGTGAGATCCTTGTACTTTAAATTAATCAAATTAAGAACAGTATTTCAAATAAATATAATATTTCGGACATGTAGAAAGAATGGTTGACGCAAGACTGACTAAGCAGATATACAATGCAAAAGCGGACGGATGTAGGAGTCGAGGACGGCCAAGACACACATTCCAAGACCAAATAGAACGTGTTCTGGAGGAAGGTGATGTTAAGAGCCTCAAAAACCGACGCGCGTGCATGAAAAGAGTTATGAAAGTCAACGAAGCGAGTGAGGTGTGTAAGAATCGTGCCCTATGGCGTTCTGTTCTCTCTGCCTACCCCGCAAGGGATTTGGCGTGAAGTTATGTATGTATGTATGTATTTAAAATAGTCAGTAATTTTATATTTTTAATTAATAACAGGGTAACCCAGGGTGCGCAGTGGAACATACACCAGGTGGGTGAAGGTGCAAAGGGGCACGAACTAACGCTTGCGTTGCGCAAGGCTAATATTTTTTGGTGGTTAAATGTACTTCATAAAAAGAGCAATTATCTTATCGAAGTAAGGGTCACCTACCTATTAAACCTAATCAGTAAATCTCGGATTGGCCAATCAAAATAGAAAACTGTTAGGACTTATCTTAAAGGCAGCGAACGACGACACAATAGGGCCCCTCAGCTCGAGTCGTCACTACTCACAATCTTCACTATTATAGTTTCCCAATTTACACATATTGGAACATTAGAACTTTAAGGTCACCATATGTTAAAAAACTTGAATGGGACCAATACACATCATACACATTACCTCCTCCTTAAAAGCCTCTTTTAATGGAAAAGCGTCATCCATTACCTTCAATTACTTAAATAAACTTGCAAATGGTTAAATTCCTACGTCAATGAAATTGAAATTTGAATATTAATTCAAGTTCACGTACCGTATGATAAGACTGGGGAAAATTGAAAACTTGACAGGGTCCCATGTGCAAACTGTAATAAGATATTACAAATTATGTTGATACAAGCTGATTAACTATAAATTGGTTATGGATTGCTCGAGGAGGCTGCGGTTGTTATATAATTTTGACAATTATTAGTTCAATCTATTAACATATACGAGTACACCCTACACAATCCAAACTCGCCTAAGAACAAACCCTGTCGTCCCTGCCTTTCTCTTCCCTAATTCTTCGTGCCTTCTCTCATTATCGTGAATTTTCTACCGCATTGTGTAAGAGATACCTCTTCTCTGGACGTTTTTGAAAAGAGTATAAAGGTACATTTCCTCTCCAAAGTTTAATCGGTAATATATAAGTCTATTTATATGTATATATGCCAATTTATATATAGTTGTGTGTGTATGTTAAGTATGTATACGTATAAGTATATATTTTGTATATTTGAATTATGTGTATAGACTGCATGTATATAAGTATATAATTGTAAAGGTATTATAAATTTATTTTCGAACTTGTTTCTCTCACTCTTTTAGGAGAGATTTTTCTTAATTCTTTTGGGAAATTAGGTGTGATAAATATTGATTACTGACAATTTTGTGCCTGCTGTACGTAACGTAACAATTCCTGCAAGTCAGGCAAAGGATGGGGATGAGGGTGGGCCGCCGGGTACCTCTCTCACCGAACGAAACGCGACATGAGCCACTTTACGTCGGTCTTCTGAGAGGTCGTGGTATTTCACCGGTCGAGCCAGCCCAGTCATGCAGAAAACTGCTTGGCTCTACCACTGTTAAAAATCTAATGTAAAATTGACAACGTATCAAATATACTACCATATCAATAACTCAGAGATCATCAAAAGATATAAATAAATAAAACAACTTATTCACTTATGCACTCATATCTTTAAGATATGAAAGGAAAAACAAAAGATAAAATGTACTAATAGAGTACTCGTTCTATGTAGTATTTGTTAGAGGAGTCTTGATATTTCAAGTAAAGTAATTTATTCCAATGTAAATTAAGTCTTAAAACGTATGTAATAAAGTTTAGAGTTGTATGTCGAGCAATTGGCAGACTAGATAGGCTCAATATCGCTATAAAAGATTCTTGGATGCCCACGAAAAGGGTTTCGACAATAAAAAGGTTTGGTCCCTGTAACAAACATACCCGGTATTATCAACGAATTCCAACCGGATTAATTGGGTTGTGTTCTGGAAACATGGTTTCACTTTTAAAAAAAGAATGAAATAAAACATACGTATGTATATTTTTTTACGAGAATAAAGCCGTACTTATGAGGTTGATTATTGTTAAGAAAAATGTGTAAGAGATATCGTTAATAAAGCAACAGAGGTCCAAGATTAATTATTTATTATATATTTTCGTCTATTTGTAGATTTGTATTTGTAAGCGTGTACGAAAGTCTTGAATGATACTTTGATGACAGTTTTAAATTGAAAATGACATTTTGATGACTGGTTTACTCCAACCGGTGGAAGTTTTCTTTAGAATTAGAAAATAATTAATTTTAATTATTAGAATTTAATTGTGAAAAAGGCGAAAACTTTTGTCTCTTAATTGTAAATATTAAATATTACTTGTATCAAAGATCACCATTCAGTATTCGCTCAAAAGATTTCTTTTGAAATTCAACATAGAAACAAGCTTTCAATAAAAAATAAGAAAAAGCGCTTTCACTTTTTCTAGAGCGTTGTGGATTTTTAAACGAGTTTCACCGTTAACGAAAATCTTTTTACTAAAGTCATGTTTTTATTTATGAATTTTCATGCGTAGTTACCGTAACCCGGCGAACAGCAACAACAGCAAACATGTCAAATATTACTAAAAACCACAGCTAGCTATCAAGCTATGCCCGTTTGAAAATCGACCAAATATATGATGGGAAAACAGTATAAAAAACAGGATACCAATTAAAACGGGAGCACCAAAAGATAGAGAAAATTGGCTATCTCTGGAGGAGCCTATACCTTCCAGGGTTCTTGCAATAGAAAGAATAACTTAAGAAATGTAATATGCATCCATAACTCAACACAACAGTTATTAAAACCTAATCAATCAATTTCTTTTAACGGTGCACTCTTTTTGTTACTGTAAAGCTTAGCAGGAAATAAAAGGCTTTTTATTTTTATTAACCCGGCGAACTACGCTTTACATCAGAAACACGCGTCGGTCGTCGAAAATATTCATTTAAATGACATGCTTTTAAGGGTTATATTGATCTATATTAAATGCAGAAAGTAGCACATTATTTTGATGACCTTGGGTTTAGGCAGCGTTAGCACGTAGTTCCAAAGATCTAAACATAATATAAGGGGATAGACAACGGAAATAAACCATGTGATGTAATAATAAATAAAAGAAAAAAATGAATGATACAAATGTCTCGAAATAAATGAGGAAATAAGAGAAGTGGAAAACCTAAGAAAACGTCGATGGATTGTATAAAAGACGATATAGTAAGGAACGTCGGTGTGAAACTAAAAAAGGACGGTAAAGTATCAAATGGATAAAAATATACACATTGTGTCGTTTTATAAAAGAAGTCAATTGTAAACATATTCTGAGTAATTGTATGTTATTTTTTTCCACACACAAAGAGTTTAACAATAAATCTTACACAAAACACAAATTTTGTTTCCGTTATTGGAAGGATTCGCACGAACACAAGTCAAAGTTTCCACCGATCAATCGCTTTGTGGGAGGAAAGTATGTTTCCGAGTTTAACGCCCGAATACTGAACCGCCACTCAAATCTGACAATCAATAAAGTGCTACTTACTGCTCAAATTTCACGTATTCTGTCTACTGTAAAAGGCTGTTAAAGGCTTAAGTAGCGCATATATATTTGAGTGGCGGTTCAGTATTCGTGCTTTAAGCTTGTAATTTAAGTTGATTTACTTACTTGTTCATAGGAAAATTTAACAATAAAAATCTGCTTTAGATTTATATTTATAAATGATAGCATTTGTGAAACGTGTCTGATAATGTAGAGTAGTAGCGATAGTCCTACTTCTGAATCAAGAAGTGGGTTCAAATCTGGGTCTTACACCAATGACATTTTGAAAATTTTTTCAGAGATTATGTGTCATAAATATCGATGATAGAAAACTTTGTGCCTGGTGTATGGTAATAGGTTTACCACCTATTCCATTTGGGACGTAAACATAACGGTAGAAAAAGCGTAAAGTTATGTTATGAGTTTTAACAGTGGTAGAGCCAAGCAGTTCGCTGCATGAATGGGCCGGTTCGACCGGTGAAATACCACGACCTCTCAGAAGACCGACGTAAAGTGGCTCATGCCGCGTTTCGTTCGGTGAGAGAGGTACCTGGAGGCCCACCCCCTTCCCCATCCTTTCCTATCCCCTATCCCGTTAAGGTTGACAACGCAACAGTAACACTATATGTGTTGCTGGTGTCCATGGGCGGCGTTGGTTGCTTACCATCAGGAGACCCACCTGCTCGTTTGCCCTCCCATTCCATAAAAAAAGAGTTAAAAAACATAAGATCATTTAGTGGAGGGTCACCACTGCGCGTCGGCTCATTTTTTATGTAGATTACGTTTGAAGGAAAGTTTTAAAATATCAGTCTGGTAAGCAAACTCCCTGTAACGTCCTTTTCTTTGAGATCTTCAGTATATTAAATCAAGTTGAGAATTCCACTTCACTTTCAAAGGTACAAAATGAAGACACTTGGAACGACATCATTTTAATTATTTTAAAAAGATCAAAAAACACTTATTGTGAGATAACCCCATATGTCTCACTATCGTAGAGACATATGGGGTTACGACCTTTTTTGTAGACAACTAGATGTTCTGCAATTTGTACTACGTTGTTTGGTTCGTTAGTCATTAGTTTTTGCAGCGTACGCGATGTAAGCTTTTTCCAGGGTGGACTTTTAGTAAGGATCCCTAACTTATTTGAAAATACAATATGGTTGGAATCACATAAAATAACATCGGTTTCTGAGATTAGCGCGAACAACAAACAAACAAAAAAACTCTTACACTTTATAATATAAGTATTAAATTGAACTGAATTCAAATAATTTTCAGTGTGGTTCATTTGTGAAGGTCAGCTGATGGTAAGTTACTAGCGCCGCCTTCATTAATACTTGCAACACAGACAGTGTTACAGTTGCGTTACCAGCCTAGGAACCATATAGTATCGGAAAAAGTGTTAAGGGCCTCCGGATACCAAATAACAAAATTCGGCATGAGCCAATTTACGTCGATAATTTAAGAAGTCGTGGTATTTCACTGGTCGAACCGGTGTATTTCAGTAGAAATAGCCTCTATTAATAGACTAGTTTTAATAGCTGGTAACTATGTTAGCATGTAATTTGGCTCCATGACTAACTTATCCTGCCAATCGTAGTGCACATAAATCTAAGTTATTATTTTAGTTTTTTTCCAGGAGAGATATTGTTTCTATTTAATAATACACTCTATTTAGTATTGGCATAACCACCCAGTTCTGTGCGCAAATGGGCTTATTCAACTGGATAAATACCAAAAAGAAAGAGAAAATTGAGGTAATGTAGCTTATGCATTTAGTTCAGGGGGAAAGGCAACCAAAGGCCTATTCTTTTTAAATACAATACAATTTGTAACTAACAGTTTCATCGTTTTAAATTCCAAAAAGATTTGTTACGTGATCTAAAAACTACGCCTCACATTAGTTTTTGGCACTTCTGTAAGTGTGTCTGTAAGTTTCAATCTATTAAGTAAAAACTGTAGTAGTTTTTTCAACCGTTTTTATGTTAACTTATCAAGAAGAATATCGTTAAATAACATAACATAACCTCACGCCTTTTTCTACCCGAAGGTGTAGGCAGCGACTGTTATGCCTCGTCTCGCCGTTATGTTTCCGTCTCAAATGCAATAGGTGGCGTACCTTTTGCCATACCGGGCACGTAACTTACGAAATTAATTTCGACTGTCATTGGTGTGAGACAATGTGAGAAGTCGAACCTGTGTCCTTTGGATTCAGAAGCGGGGTACCCGACTACTGGACCACCGAGATCGTTAAATACCGAGAGAAAATTAAAAATCTACAAAGCTACTGAACAGAAAGTTCTTCCAGCAGTAATAAATTAACTTTGTTTCATTACAGTTGAATATTGGAAGGAAGTTTTACCGTCATTTGAAACTATAAAATGAAATTCTTTAGTCTCATTATATATTTTTTATAAAACTATAAGTGCAAATGAGATAATCACACTGTAAGTACCAATAACGTGTTCCGAATGAAGATGATGTTAGGAGCCTCAAAAATCGACGCGCGTGCAAGAATTACAAAAGTCAACAAAAGGAGTAAGACGTGTAAGAATCGTGCCATATGTCAGTCATTTCTCTCTGCCTACCCTGCAATAGATTTGGCGTGTGTGTGTGTGTGTGTGTGTGTGTGTGTGTATTGTGTGTGTGTTTGTATGTGTTTTGATGCAAATCTGTTTAGAAAGTTCTGTGTTTAATTCCTTGTAATAGTAATTTTTTTTCTCAAAATTATTTGTGATAATTTATAATGTCGATGACAAACATTGTTTCTTCTTAATACATGACGATGGACTCTAGCACCTATTCTATAGTTCGCAATGTGTCGTAGCATAATTGCCACTGCCGTCACTTTTAGGTATTAAGAGCGTGAAGTTACTTCTACTTATATACGTAAGTATCTCTCAGTCAGCCGGGAGCGAAAGAAAAACATATGGCTGACAAGCTTACACAGCACAACACCGGAAAATGGCGGGATAACCATGTAAAAAATATGGGTCAACCTAAATGATCTTGGTAGGGACGGGCAGCAGCGTCCCTATCTTTGAGAGAAGGTTCACCCCCTGCGGTCTCCAACACGTCTGCCCAGCGTGGGGACTATGGGCAAAAACCTCCGATGAGAAAAGCGCGCTTACAACGGCCCCCAGTTCCCGGTGGTCCCAATATTCTCGGCCAAGGCAGCGGTCGTGGTAACGGTGGGACAGGGGGTGCGAAGAATCTCTGGGTTACGGCAGGCTGCCAAAAACAACTACTCGTGGCCACATATAACGGACGCAGTCTTCGGCTGGACCAACACCTCACCGAACTCGAGGTTGAGCTGAGTTGCTTGAACTGGCATATTCTAGGGCTGTCTGAAGTCCGGCGAGAGGGGGAGGACACGATAACCCTACAGTCGGGCAACTTGCTCTACTTTCGGGAAGGTGACTAGCTCTCCCAGGGGGGTGTCGTTTTCCTCGTTCACAAGGACCTCGTTAGCAGCGTTGTGGAGATCAGTAGTGTGTCGACCAGGGTAGCGTACCTTGTACTGAAACTTACCAACAGGTACACCCTGAAGGTAATACAGGTATATGCGCCGACCTCGACATACTCTGACGAGATAGCCGAGGCAATGTACGAAGATATTGCAAAAGCAATACATGGTACCGCCAAGGCTCACTACAACGTTGTTAAGGGGGACTTCAATACCAAAGTGGGAGTACAAGAACGCGGCGAAACGAAAATCGGTCCATATGGCTTGGGGTGCCGGAATCACAGGGGCCAGATGCTGGTCAACTTTCTGGAGTCTGAAGGGCTCTTCTTGATGAACTCATTCTTCAAGAAGGGTCTCCACAGGAGGTGGACTTGGCGAAGCCCCGATTCTGTGACAAGGAGAGAGATAGATTTTATCATTACGGATAGTAAGCATATATTTAGAGATGTCTCTGTGATCAACAGGTTCAATACTGGAAGTGATCACCGACTTCTTCGAGGCTCTCTAAATATTAACCTGAAAGCTGAAAGGACCCGGAAGATGAGGTCTATTCTCCGACCTACGCCACTCCAAATAGCCGAAACCGAAAAGTTCCAAATGGAACTTCAAAATCGGTTCGACCTGCTGGAAACCACAGGCAACGTGGACGAAAAGACCGCCACTGTGGTCAACACGCTGAGGAAAGTGTCTCAAAGGTTGTTCCCGAGATCGCAGAAAAAGGAGTCCAAACTCTCTGCTGAGACGCTCGAGCTGATGAGGCAAAGGCGAGAAACTCCATTCGATCAGCTGTCTTCGTCAGAATGGAAAAGCCTAAACCAGCAAATTAGAAAGCTGATGCGGCGCGACCTTCGTCGGTCGAATACTCGAGCGATCGAGGACCCGATCGACGGCAACAAAGGGTTGAAAGTGTTCGCTCAGCAGCTTGGAAGGTCCCATCTGACGAAGTTGAAAACTGCGGATGGACGTGTCGTCACCTCTAAGCCCGAGATTCTCGCAGAGATCGAATCTTTTTATGGGCTCCTTTATTCCACACGGATGACCAAGCCGACGGGACACAGCGATGATGACCACAGAGCCCCGCTAACGCGTCACTATAGTGAGGACATCCCCGACTTTGCAGAAAGCGAGATTAGTGCGGCTCTCGAGCAACTCCAGAACAACAAGAAACCCGGTGATGACGGAATCACAACAGAACTTCTAAAGGCCGGCGGGACTCCTATCCTAAAGGAATTAGCAAGTCTTTTTGATTCCGTCATACAACAGGGTATAACACCACAGGTTTGGAGCAGGAGTTGGTGCTGTTCTTCAAAAAAGGCGATAAGACCTTACTGAAGAACTACAGACCCATCTCACTCCTGAGCCATATCTACAAGTTGTTCTCGAGGGTCGTCACGAATCGTCTCGGTCCAAGACTCGACGAATTCCAGCCTCCGGAGCAGGCCGAGTTTCGAAAAGGCTTTAGTACCGTGGACCACATCCATACTGTTCGGCAGATTGTACAGAAGACTGAAGAGTACAATCAGCCGCTGTGTATGGCATTCGTGGATTACGAAAAAGCCTTCGACTCCATCGAAACTTGGGCAGTTCTGGATGCATTGCAGCGATGTCGGATTGACTGGCGTTATATCGAGGTGTTGAGATGCTTGTATGACACCGCCACGATGACTGTCCAGATACAGGACCAGGTGACGAACTCCATTGAGCTAAATCGAGGTGTAAGACAGGGAGATGTCATATCTCCCAAACTCTTCACCAACGCTCTGGAGGACGTCTTCAAGACACTGGATTGGACTGGACAGGGTATCAACGTGAATGGTGAGTACATCACGCATCTTCGGTTCGCCGACGACATAGTTGTAATGGCAGAATCGCTGGAACAATTAAGCGGAATGCTGCGCAGCCCAGACGAATCCTCTCGACGTGTCGGTCTGGACATGAACTTGGACAAGACCAAGGTCATGTTCAACGAACATGTCGTGCCCGGACCGATAAATGTCGATGGGTCAATTCTCGAAGTCGTAAACAAATACGTCTACCTAGGCCAAACTATCCAGTTAGGTAGACGAAACTTCGAGAAGGAAGCCGACAGGAGGATTCAGCTGGGTTGGGCCGCATTCGGCAAACTGCGTCGAGTTTTCGGCTCGCCTATACCGCAATGCCTGAAGACCAAAGTCTTTGACCAGTGCGTCCTACCAGTAATGAGCTACGGTGACAAAACGTGGACACTTACGGTGGGGCTAGTCCACAATTTTAAAGTCGCTCAGCGAGCTATGGAGCGAGCTATGCTCGGAGTATCTCTGAAAGATAGACTCAGAAATGAGTATATCCGACAGAGAACCGGAGTAACCGACATAGCTCGTAGAATAAGCTCTCTGAAGTGGCAATGGGCTGGTCACATCTGTCGAAGGACCGATGGTAGATGGAGCAAGAAGGTCATTGAGTGGAGACCGCGACTTGGTAAGCGTAGTGTAGGACGCCCACCAGCCCGATGGTCAGACGACCTCAGAAGGGCTGCTGGAAAAGACTGGATGCGGAAGGCAGAGAATCGGATGTTGTGGCGCACATTGGGAGAGGCCTATGTCCAGCAGTGGACTGCAACAGGCTAATGATTATTATTATTTATTTTATTTTTGGCAATCTGCTGATATGTTCAGCAATTACTGCCAGTGTCATGTAATGATTACTCATGGGATGAGAATAACAATGGGCAAATAATATATTTCAGAAAAATAGGCCTAATTGGGGTTTCTCTAGAAAAGCCAGGAACAAACACAAATAGGAGTTAGTGAGTATATAAATATACTTATATTATATACTGTTTATGCACAAAAATCATATAATATGTATATACTTTAATTTTATATTGTTAGAATCTATAAATTTAATAAAAGCTATAACTATATGAGGATTTGGGAACATAGAAAGTAAAAGGTGAACATTTACTGGTCTAGGGATTTTCAATTTGTTTATAATGTGGTCTAGAGAGTAAGCATTATTTAACGGGCAGTTCAGAAAAATGTGATCAATTGAACCCTCATCTAGGCCACATTGACAAATTGAGCTATCTCGGATCCTAATTTTGTGAAGGAAGACAGGGGAACAGCAGTGACCTAAACGGACCCTGCATAGGACAGATGTTATTATTTTTGAAGTTTTTGGGAATTTCGAGAACCATGGTTTTAGGGGAATGATAGGTTGAGTTGCTGCATACATTCGGCCTTTACTCTTGCTAGAATCCGACCAGTCAGCTTGCCAAGATTTAAGCATGTCAGGTTTTGAAGAGTGAAGTAAATCATATGTTTGGATGTTGTAATGTCTTAAATCAGCCAGGTCACTGGAGATTGCGTTTTTTGCCATGGCATCAGCATTTTCATTTCCTACTATGCCTAGGTGACCCGGAATCCATACCAAAATTATGTCAATATTCTTCATAGAACAAGAATGCAAACAGGTTCTGATGTCATAGATTATGGGACTTCGGAATTTGTCCTTGAACGGACTTTTAACAATTGACTCTAGGGCACTTCTGGAGTCTGAGAAGATAACAGCTTTAGTAATAGATGTGTGTGAAGATATAAATAAGCATGCCTCGAGAATGCCAAGACATTCTCCAGTGAATACTGATGATTGAGGAGGGCATTGAAATTGGAGGAAGATCCGTGAATTTTGGTAATAGACACATACACCTGTTTTACTATCTGAAATTTTGGAAGCGTCTGTAAAGAATTTATGATATTCCTTCCATTTAGAATTAACAGTAAAAGAGAATTGGATATTGGCCTGAATTAAATCTTTGCTAAGTCCTATTGATGAAATATAATTGGGTTTCAATTTGGAAATCTCGTAAGGAGAATCATATATGGGGAATTTAGAACACTGATGAATAGGGGCAGTGTTCTGAATTATTTAAATCTTTCTGAAAGAATTTACGCTAATGATGAATGATGATGAATGATGACGTAAGTATAACCGGCCTTATTTCAAATCGCTAGTTAGCAATTCTATAAACTGGGCACACCGTGACTCTCTCCTTTCGCGTCATCCACAGAAACTATTATTATTATGGAATATGTTTACTCCATAATAACTTTATTTCAATTTGTATATTTGATAATAATTATGTAGATTTCAATATATTATTTACTAGCAGGGTCTGCAGGGTCTGCATCAAAAGTAATAAATGACAAAATTTTGGATATCATGAGGTTCAATTTGTGCTATTTATCGGCTTTATCTGCTGTCCCGCTATGTTAATACTGCAATATCTTCGAAAATATTTATTTAAATTGCATGCTGTACAGGGCCAGGATCATCTATATTACATGCACAATATATTTAAGATACTTAATTGGATGAAAATTTATGCTGCAATGTTTAAAATCGCTTCTTAAATAAGCCTTTATTTCTCGTAAAAAGTAAAAAAATAAAAATGGTCCTTGTGTGTCATCCCTAAGAGATACACATATGCCCTCGCGGACTTTTTTGTAGGACTTCTAAAGGTGTTTAATAATGTAAAACATTGTTTTGATCTATCTCTTAGAGTTCAGCCAGCGTTTTGCAATTAAAGTGCTAAATCTCGAAAATTATAATTTTTTATTTACAATATCATATATGATGAATTATAGATCAAAACTACCCCGTTGACACCCTCTAACTATTAATAAAAATTGTATCAAAATCCGTTGCGTAGTTTTAAAGATCTAAGCGTATAAGGGGGCAGACATCGGAAAGCGACTTTGTTTTATACTATATAATGATTCATATATTTCATTCGTAATACCAGAATTACAAACGTAAAAACCTTTACTGCTGTAAACCACATCATAATTTGTCAGGAAAACCGCCACCATATATTCTAAATAAATGTAAATAAACATAACTTCACGCCTTTTTCTACCCAAAGGATTAGGCAGCGGCTGTTTTAACCTCGTTTCGCCGTTATGGAATCCCAAATGGAATAGTTGGCGAACCTATTGCCATTCCGGGGACAAAATTTTCAGTCGATATTTATAAGTTCCGAAAATAATTTCGAAAATTCATTGATGTGAGCCAGGGTTCAAACCCGCAACTTCTTGATTCAGAAGCGGATAAAGAAGAACAGATACTATGGATTTAATACTAAATAATATCAAAGAATAAAAATTATAGTATTCTTTGGGCACTTTTTCGGACGTCGATGTGTTTGTATTTGAACTCGAAACTATTTTACCTGAATACCCGAGGACGTACCTACTAATACAACATCAAAACGAAAGCCTTATATTACACTTATTAATTAAATAAGTACCTAATAATCTGAGGAAGCATACTAAAACTAAACAAAAGATATATATACTCAACTATTACAACAAAATGTATGTGAAAATTATCCAACCTCTTTCATGCTTACACAAGGGATACAACTAATTTAAGATAGCTTTGGGAAATCAAAATACGTTTAGTATCACCGCGGGGAAGATAAAGGAGCTGAACAGAATTACAAACGGTTTTATTATTCCGTACGATACACCGTTAACTGTTTCAAGTGAAATGATGGCGTCCCAAAATTATTTACACTACTTTTTTACTTTTTAGTTGTTTGATTTTTACGTTAATATATTCTTATCCATTCTTTTGTTATGGGATAGGAAGGCAAACGAGCAGGCGTGTCACATGATGTTAAGTAACCAGCGCCGCCCATGGACACCTACAACACATATAGTGTTACAGTTGCGATGGGAGACCTTTAAGGGAGTAGGATGGAAAAGGATGGGGAAGGGAAGTAGGCCTCCGGATACCTCTCTCACCGAACGAAACGCGGCATGAGCCACTTTAACACGATCTTCTGAGAAGTCATGTTATTTCACTGGTCGACCCGGCCGATTCATGCAGCGAACTGCTTAGCTCTACCACTGTTACTTTTACTTGAAAAATATTGTTTTTTTTTTCTCTAATCTCAGGTTTTATTAATAAGATTAAAAAGCATTTATTTAATGGATTGGCCGTTGCTGTTTTTATTATTCTAGACTTTTATGCGGTGTAGGCAATAAAGAACGTAGCAAAAGTTTTGGAGATCACCTTTCAAGCTAAAATACATTCGTTTTGGCACATGTTGGCAAACACATACTTCAAAGACATATCTATTTTTGCCATGCAGTAGAATAAAATTACACATTTAGTATAGCTAGGTATCAAGTAGGTGGCCCTTTTTACAGCGCGCGGTCGGAGCCGCCCTCGACGACCCTCCCCGGCCGCATCGGGGGGTCATCCTTCCCGGACCGCAACCCGGGCGCACCCACGGGGTGTGTGCCCTCACGGCCCGTCGGCGGCGGCGATCACTGAGCTCGCCGCCGCCGCCTTCGAGCGGGATCGGCTCTCTCCCGACCCCGCTCGGCGGCCTCCTTCTGGAGCGTCACAGCTTCGTGACAGAGGGGGGGCGACGGCAGGGTGGTCCAGAGGGCTGAAACACTGTCCTGCACCACCATAACGCTGGAGGAAGGCCGCCGCGGGGTTTTAGTGAGTAGCCCTAGAATCGGATTGCAGTTTACTGCTTTGGGAGTCCCACACTACCCCCTGCCGCACTCAGGTGGGGGTGTGCATAAACCATTTCCTCGCATAAAAAAAAAGGTATTAAGATTCACACACCCGTTCAGGGTAGGTACTTGTGGGTACTTGTGTGTACTTGTACTGTGTGGTTTCAGTATTATATTCTTAAAATTAGATAATATTTATTTTTAAGTAAAAATCGGTTATTACAATATTTATCTCTAAGATTTTCGCGAATCACGTTCATGACAATAAAACAAACTTTAGGATTATATCGCGTTTATTTATTACCAATTTTATTAATTTCCCGACGTTTCGAACTCTTTACAGAGATCATTTTCACGAGTGATGAACAAACAAAAAGATGGTATTTTTTGGAAATAAAAATCAAAAAGTTTTTATTTCCAAAAAGTGGGTGCTCTCTGTATCCATGAAAATAGCTTTTGAACAAATACCATCTTTTTGTTCATCACTCGTGAAAATGATCTCTGAAAAGAGTTCGAAACGTCGGGAAAAAAATAAAACGCGATATAATCCTAAAGTTTGTTTTAATGTCACGGTTATTACAATATTACAAATAGACACTTAAATTTGATTTATTGTTAAAGATGAACTATATATAAATATAAGAAATAGTTATAGGGAATATATTAGACAATCTAGTAAAACAGAAATTCACCTCGAATTGCATTGGAAATATAACTGACTGTGGAGTAAAAGTCGGCGGGTTCGATCCCAAGCCTATTACCAGTATGTATAGAAAAAAAAACAACTTTTTATTATTTTATTTGTCCAAAAGTAGAGTAGATGGTTGAAAACTACAGCTAAAAGTTCTACTTTTAACTTGTGATAATCATAATCCTACGCGTCAGTTCTGAAGCTTTACTGATTCCCTTACGATTACTGGGCTATAACGTCGGATATTTGTTGATGGTCCTCCGGAGCGGATAATTTTATCTTTTAATAATCTTACCCCTTACTGAGAAGTATCTCTGAATATCTCTTTAATATAACAATAGCACTTCACTGAATAAAGCTTTTGATCTCCCATATTGTAGAGGCAGCTTAATTCTGTGGAGCGTCTTGGTTCAGCGTACAGTGGTATTTGTGATAGGGTGAAGTTGTGTTCTGATAAATACTGTTAAACAAAAATACTTTGTGCTTACATCCATATATTTGTTCGATACCTTACTAATATACCACTAGGAAGTACAAGATCTTACTGGTCCTAGGTATAAGGTTCAAGGAGAATGTTCACGCCGTTTTTCTTCTTAAAGGTATACAGCGGCTTTTAAGCCTTGACTCGCCGAATTGCCCCGAAAGGTTAAGGTGGTGAAACCTATTCCTATACACGGGTACAATGTTGTCAGTCATCGTTATATATCACACGTAATTTCCGAAAAGAATTCAAGAATGGCGTATTTTCGCTTATAGGGCGCCGATTACGGTACGCCCATAAAAATATTTTGTCGACCGAGCGTTTCAGGTGATGACTTCGGGGTAATGTACCGTATCTTATGAAGTACTTACTTAGGATCGATTAGTTTCCGTAGAAATGAAAGCTTATTTATTACGTAGATTGATGCTTTTGTATTAAATGTACTTATATGTTCTGAAGCCAAGAAAATTTAAGCTTTTTCTATGGGAAAATGGGCACATCTAGTTAACATAATACCTACAAATAAATGAATTTAAAAAAAATGTGATTTGGAGACCAATTGTCTTACATTCTTATAATAAATATCATTTTAATATTGAAATAATTACATATGACGTAACAAAAAAGTGCGTTTAACTACAGCAAAGCGTGCGTTGCGTCACACGCAACTTTGACATTTTGACTAACAGTACATCATAATCAGCTTCTCTATTTTTTAGAACGTGGATTATTTAGTTAAGTAAGTATCCTCTTTTCTCATTAAAGTGAGCCAGGGCTCGAATTCTGTACCTCCTGTTTCAGAATCGGGATGCTCAACCTTCAAACCACCTAAACGACTCACTAAATAACTCATAATAACAATATTGTTATAATAACATAATGCCTGCTGTTATGTTTACGTCCCAAATGGAATAGGTGGCGAATCTATTGCCATACTGAGCACAAAGTTTACAGTCATCGATATTTATCATAATTATATAATAACTTTTGAAATTAATTTTGAAAAGCGATTGGTGTAAGCCTGGATTAGAACCCGCGACCTCTTGATTCCATAGCAGGGTGCTCGACTACTGGACCACTGAGACATATATTATTATATTAATGTAAAAAAAAATTGTCAAAGCAATTCAGTTGAAAAATCAAGGGTAAATAATTCAAAAGGTTTGAAATTCTCGTCCCCAGCAGTTTACGTCTTGTTTAAAAGTTTCCAAGTGTTATATTCGGTTGCTGAGCCTCGAATTTCTTTCATGTCCAGTGAGACGTACTTCACCCAAGTATGTATTGTGCGTAAGTCTAAGACAACTTTTTAGGATTATATCGCCTTTATTTATTACTCATTATTATTTTTTCGAACTCTTTACAGAGATCATTGTCACGAGTGATTAACAAAAAGGTGGTAGTCGTTCAAAAGCTATTTTCATTGATACAGAGAGCACCCACTTTTTGGGAATAAAAATCAAAAAGTTGATGTTAAAAATATGATTTTTACTACTGGTAAACCAACCACATCAGACCATGAAACAAAAAAATAAATATTGATTTATAAGATATATTTACTAAGGAAAAATTTTGTTTGTAAAGATCCTTTGTTGTATGATTTAATAGGTCACAGTTGTTATTTTTTATTATTAGATAATTATCTTATTTTCTTAAGTTAGTTGAAATCAGAACAAGAAATCATCACAAAAACTGAGTGAAGTAAGCCACAGTTGAGCGCCAACCTGCCATCTTGCCGTACATAAAGGGAATCACTGACAAAATTGGATATATTTTAAAACGTGCTTCAAATAAAATATACTTTAAGCCACCCAAGAAAGTTAGCCAATTTCTACCATCTGTCAAGTGCCACATCTCCTGGCAAGACCCAGGAGTATATAAGCTGGACTGTGATTGTGGATTCTCTTACATCGGACAAACAAAGAGGTTCATTAAAACCAGGATCAAAAAACACATAGTTGATGTGAAACACAACCGCCATAATAAGTCTGCTGTTTGTGAACACTGTAGGGAGGGCCCAAAACACTACATCAGGTTTGACAAACCACAAATCCTCGCCAAGGAACAACATTATCGTCCCAGGATGATACGCCACGCTATTGAAATCAAAAACATCCAAACAATTTAAATAGAAAAGATGGCTGGAAACTATCACCTAGCTGGAACCCAGTCATAAGTTGAGACTTGATGAGTCAAACCTAGCCCACAATCAAACAGCTCAAGACAGCTATCTCGCTGTCTTGAGCTGTTTGATTATGGGCTAGGTTAGGCTAGGTTTAGGTTTTGATTGTAGGCATTAGTATAGTTTGCAGGTCAGACCCACATCAGAAACCAAAATAATGTAGAATTTTGAGTAGTGCAGTATACAATCAAAATAATTTTATTAACCTGGACACCAAGTTTCTTTTTCTCAAAATATTACAAATAATAGTACTATCAATAGCCCTAATGAATAAATGAAATAATAATCAGTTTCGTAGAACAGCCGCTGAGTTTTCTTGCTGGGTCTTTCTCAGGAATGGCCGCGTTTTGGACCCAGTGGTAGATTTTTTAACAAATGCTTACCTTTAAATTTAAAATCAATCAATATTTAATAATAGTTATACTCTGATTTCAACTAACTTAAGAAAATAAGATAATTATCTAATAATTACCTATTAAATCATACAACAAAGGATCTATACAAACAAAATTTTTCTTTAGTAAATATATCTTTTAAATAAATATTTAGTTTTTTTGTTTCATGGTTACCAATAGTAAAAATCATATTTTTAACATCAACATGTTGATTTTTTATTCCCAAAAAGTAGGTGCTCTCTGTATCAATGAAAATAGTTCAAAAACGACTACCACCTTTTTGTTCATCACTCGTAAAGATGATCTCTGTAAAGAGTTCGAAACGTCGGGAAATAAATAAAAATAAGTAATAAATAAACGCGATATAATCCTAAAAAGTTGTTTTAGTGTTATGAATGTGATTCGCGAAAATCTGAGAAATAAATATGTATTCTGCACTTCTGAAAATCACCATACTTAGGCACAATAGTCCGCTGGTTGGATGCCAAATCACAGTACGGTTTGTACTCACGGGTTCCTAAATGATATAATTTGAATAAACCTTTTTTAATCAAATTGAATTGCGTATTTTATGTAAACTCAGAAGAGTCTGAGGTTTTTTTTTAATTTTCCTAAGAATCGTTCAGTAATTATAAATAAGTCTTTTCCATCAGTTCATGATATAAGAAGTAGTTAACCATATGCGTAAACCATTATACTCCGTCTACGTCAATCGGTGAAAATAGTTTGGTGTGCTCAATAGAGCGGGACAGTATTTCACGTCAGGTCATCGCCTGCAACTTTACAAGGCGCAGGTCCATCCTCATGAGGAATACTGTTCACATCTTTGGGCGGGGGCACCCCAGTACCAGCTTACTATACTTGACCGCATCCAACGCGGTTCGGCTTGTCGACAACCAAGCTCTTACCGATCGGCTTGATCCTCTGGCGTTGCGGAGAGAGGTGGCATCTCTATGCATCCTCTACCGCATATACCACGGGGAGTGCTCTGAGGAATTGTTCGGATTAATACCGCCAGCTGATTTCCGCCACCGCTCGACGCACCAACGCTACCACCCGCATTGGCTGAATGGTCGGCGATCGACAACAGTGCATTTCAACAGGCACTTCTTGCCACGCACTGTTCCTCCATGCAACCAGTTGCCGGCGACGGTATTTCCGGACCGTTACGACCTAGGAACCTTCAAGAAAAGAGCCTATTCTCATCTGAAAGGCCGCAACGCTGATGTGATGCCCCTGGTATTGCAGACGCCATGGGCGGCGGTTATTGCTTTCCATCAGGTGACCCGCAAGCTCGTTTGCCCCCTTATCTCATAAAAAAAAAGTTATTACAATAACTCTCATTAGATACTGCAGTCAGCACTTTAAAGAAAATCCAAATAGTTTTCCAGTTGTAAATTTTTCATGTATACAAATAATTATAAATCTAACTTAATTTTAATTAAAATCTCAATATAAACACTTGAACTTACTCAGTGGGGTATAAAGCGCCCTAGGAAAGTATAAAACAAGTGTTAATCTATATTATATTTATAAGTTTTAAAAATAACATATAATTATTACTACATGAAATGCCTTATAATAAATATTGGGAATGAGGTCAGAATTCTACTATCAGTTTCCTACTAAAGTTTGGGGTCGTTTATTGTAGTAATAAACATAAATCTCATGCCAATATATTTGCAAGGGATGAAGTTTGGTCGGAGGGTGATTATTATAAATTTATAACCGACGGCTATGCGGTATACACTGTCAAAATCTGCATATAAAATGTGCCGAGGAAAGAGAAGGAGAAATAAAATCCAATAAAAATCATAAAGTCTAAATATACCCGTTACCACACACTAAAAACAAAAAAAAAATTAACATCATTCTTTTTTTAAATTATCAACGATTTTTTCTTCTTTTGTCGCAGTATATTTTACGAAAACTCAGTCACTGTCACTGGTAGAGTCAAAACTCAGTCACTGCATGAATGGGCCCGGCTTAACCAGTGAAATTCCACGACCTCTCAGAAAATGGATGTAAAGTGGCTCATGCCACGTTTTGTTCGGTGAGAGAGGTACTCGGAGGACTCCCTTCCTCTTCCTCATCCCTTTTCTATCCTACTCCTTTAAAGGTCGACAACGCAATTGTAACACTATACGTGTTGCAGGTGCCCATGGGCAGCGCTGGTCACTTCACATCAGGTGACAGCGCCTGTTTGTTTACCGTCCTATCCCATAAGCAAAACATGATTAGGGTAGAATAAAATATTAATTTTATGGAACTTTTTGCAGGTGTTTTAAAATTATTATTAGCCATTTTATAATATAATACATATTATAAAAGCAATGCAGTTCTAACGCTTCATGAATCCTATTCCTACCTCGACCGGCGAAATACCACGACCTTTTAGAATATCTACGTAACACCTGAAACGTCTCCAATGAGTTAGGGGAAGTACGTCCAAAATGACAAGTGTTTCTTAATAATCAATAACTTTTTTATTATTCATATTAGGAACATATTTTTTTTTATAAAACTTTGCTTATATTAATTGGTTACACCATACCTTAAAGGATTTGTCACAAAAATAATTAAAAAAATATTTAGTATTAAATGGAAATCAAGAAAAATCCGTTTTGTCTATCCCGTATGGACAAAATGACATACACAGCCATCAACATGAATACTAAAATAATAAAAAAATAATTGCACAATTCGCAAACAAATATTTTAGTACACTTTGGCAAATCAGCACAGGCCGCGTGAACCCAACGACTGCACTTCATGCACCTCAACCACCCCTCACCAGGCCTTGAACGGGAGTAACGTAAAGTTTACCCATTTTTTTTCTCCAGTACAGCTTCTTTCAATAGCTTTTTGCATCTCTTGGGGACTCCATAATTGCCGATTACTTATAATTCATTCGTATATTGCAATCCTGTGAATTAAAGAGATTTATATATTTACTATTCACTATTTCTACGGACGACACACTATGTTGTTGATTGGTTGTATGTCATTTTGTACATAACCTCAGGAAAATAACGAACCGAAAAATAATCTTATTGCAGCGACAATAATGTTGTATAATCGACAGGATCACCTCAAGCACAAGATGCTTCAATATAAAAAACTATTACACAGCAAATAACAAAAGAAAACTTACCGAAAAACGAAAAACTGACGACGATGTCAGCATGGCGTCCGTTCCGTATTTTAAAATCCAATGGTATATTTCCAGTGGGAGCGCTACCTAATTGTCTTATTTTTGACTGTCTAAGCCGCGTTATTTTTTAAATATCGCCAATGTGTCGTTTTGTCCATATGTGTCATTTTGGACGTACTTCTCCTACGTAAAGATTGGTAATCGCACGGGGTGAAATTATTATACATCCCAAAAAAAACTGGAGTCCAAACCAAAGATTTCAAATTATAAAAAAAAAACAAATTGCCATAAAATGGAGAACAAAAACTTCACTACAACTCACAAATACAATGAAAACACTTTCAAGACAGTAAGTATACGAGCAACCAGCTAGAGTTGATCACTTATTTAATCGAATGAGGAAAAATTTGTATCACAAATAGGAAAAAAAGAAATAAGAAATAGAAGAAAGGGGAATAGCCGGACGTGAAATAGCATCTGTCGGGTCGTAGCACGCTTCAGTAGAGCTGACGCAAAATACAACGTTTTTCGAATGGAACTTTTATTTATCACTCACTTCTATAGCTTTTAGTATGTACGTAGCATTAATAAAATTATATGAATAATACTAATGTTATTACTTGTAGCAATTTAAGCTGTCGAGTAACAAAATTCAATCAATAATTTAATACATTTTGGGTATTTACCATATCACGATAATGAATTTTTAAGTTTCTCCAAAATTTGCCAAAGGAGGCGTATGATTGTTAGAAAAATTTAAGAAATAATAAATTAATAATTTAGCGTCTAAACTAACTAAATAGTTAGCGTCAAAACTAATGACTGCAAATAAATAATAATAATATCATTTATTTATTTCTTAGATTTTAATGAATCACATTAATAACATTGAAACGATTTTTTATGGATTATATCGCGTTTATTTAGAACTTATTTTCTATTTATTTCCCGACGTTTCGAACTCTTTACTCGTGAAAATGATCTCTGTAAAGAGTTCGAAACGTCTGTGACTACGTAAAAAGTTTTAATATGTTAATTTAAAATACTGCAATAGACACTTTTATTGTCTTCCAAATTATTTCATTAGACAAAGAGAGATAAGAAATAATTGTTTAATATTATAAACAGAAAACTCATCGTAGTGAAGGAACACAAAGGTTCTCTGTCAATGTCTACCATTGTCTTGTATAAGATAGACAATTAAAATTCAACGAGTTCGTTGAAGTTTTGTGTTCCAAGTGTGATATTTTGATAAATTCTTTTGTCAGACTTTTATGGTACTGTTATATCTCCAGAATGTATAGAGTTATGCTACATAACGCTGTGTCAGCAAGAGGCCTCTGAAAGAAGCCTCTGATGCACAATGTACTAGATCTTAAGCAATTAGTAGTTAGTTCGGGTGCAACCTCTGACACGATCAGTCAAGTTTAAAATCTTCTAATTCCTTTTGTCTTTGTTCTATATCATATTGTGTAAACTGTATTTTCCGTGCAAATAAAATTAATATTTTTTAAAAAGACTTTCTTATTCCGGAAGCTAACAGTTTTGGTGGCAGCGGTGGGATACCGACGGTTAAAGTATCCCCGAATACGTCTCCATCCGATTATACCAAAATCTGTTCGAGAGTGTTTAACATTCATTTTTTTATATTACAACAAAATCAAACCAATTCAAACCGAAGTGAAAATTCCAAAATTCCAAGTGATCAGTGTTTTCTAAAGTGAAAGTGATCAATAAATTCAGTGCTCTATCCATCACAAATAATAAAAATCTCCGTGCTCAGTTCAGCTTATGCTGTGTCCTGTATGACGACCATGTACCGGCATATATTCTACGTCCTACTGTAAGTGCTTCTTATATTCAAAATAAATTTCGTGAAAGTGGAATTCAATTTGTTTTCAATAGAAAGTGAAGTTATTGTGTGCTTAGAAACTCTATATAATATAATATAAGTTATTCTTAATTCATTTGTACAAACACGAATCCATTGCAACATTGTAACGCTTATCTCTGTAACCTTTCTTAGAATACGGCTTGCAGCCAGACGTTTATATTATCACATTACACTTTGTATCTTTATCAGCTTCAGTAACCATCTATTGTACCAAAGCGTTTCTCAACATTTATTTTAATTAATATTTTATTAAATACATATATATAAATAAAATAAAAAAAAAAATGTCAGTCAAAGATTCAACTATTAAATCCGAAAAGGTAGACACAATTCCTATTGCAGTTCTACTAAAGTTTATAAAGCCATTTGATGGCACCAGAGAGAAACTAAATTCATTCATTTCCAACTGTGACAATGCGCTGGAATTAGCGACCGAAACTCAAAAAAATATATTAATTAAATACATTATAGCACAACTCGAGGGCAAGGCGGAAATAGCTTGCTCTATTAAGGAATTCGATTCTTGGGACCAACTTAGCAATTTCTTACAGACACAGTTTGGTGAAAGGAAGCACTATGCACATTTATTAACAGATTTACAGGAATGTCGACAGTTACAAAATGAACAAGTTAGCCATTTCGGTTTGCGCTTAGAGACCTGCCTTTCAAAATTGCTAACTGAAGTGACTCTTTCGAATAAAAAGAAATCAGAGCTGGCTGGACGTACCGCAGCTATGGAAGAGTTAGCGCTGCACACGTTCTTGCTTGGTCTTAAACCCGACATTTCTAACCTTGTTCGAGGAAAATATCCCTCTAATCTGAACGACGCTATAAATCTTGCAATTTCAGAAGAAAAAATTCTAAATCTTTTTGCTAAACGTAGCCAACACACTTTTCACTCACAACGCCAATTACTAAAACCACACAACACTTTTAAAACGCCCACTTTCAATACACCTCCTAAGTCACAGATGCCGCGACAATTTGATCAAAATACGCAGAATCTCTTCTGCAGATACTGTAAAAATATAGGACACACAATACAAAATTGCCGCAAACGCGAATACAATAATAACATCAAAAAGCTCAATCAAAACCAAAGCACACAAAACTCAAAGCCTAATCAAAATCCGAACACTCCTCAAAGTTGGCAACCAATACATTCTATGAATTCATCCGGCTTTGAGAACACTGATTCTAATAATTGTGATTTAAACGAACAAGCCTCCCCGTTCAGTGTCGTGCGGGAACATTAGAAGGAAAAATCGATACTAATTCCACTGTTTCTTCTAATTCACCATCGAATAATTTGAATCAATCAATTTATCGTTCAATTTCGTCACTGTATCATTCTATTTCAACACCGAATCATTCAATATCGTCACTGTATCATTCAATTTCGTCACTGTATCATTCTATTTCAACACTGTATCATACCAAATCGTCACATGACTATACTAAACAATCACTGCCTCCTACTATACCAATAACAAAACCAATGCAAACTCCTGAAAAATCTATGAAAACTGAAACTAATCTAGACCTAATATATGAAATAATGGTCAAAGATAGATACTTACCACATATTAAAATACAGACCTCTGCTAATCAAAACCCGCTCATTTTCTTGATAGACTCTGGTGCATCTGTATGTGTATTAAAAAACAAAAGTATTACTAGTCCAATTCAACTGCAAAATAAACAAATCAATGTTAGAGGCATAGACGCTAATAAAGATACTATAAAGAGCCAGGGTTGTCTCGAGATCCAATTACATTTTAACGATAATTTCAAAATATCCCATACTTTCCATGCTTTTAATAACTTAGAACTACCTTACGATGGCATAATAGGCAATGACCTATTTAATCAGCACCAATGCCAAATAAACTATAAATCTGGTTTCCTAGAAATTCAAAATCATAATATCAAATTATGTTTCGATAACCCGTCATATATACTTCAACCTCGTACAGAAACCATAATAGAATGTTCAGTAAAAAATCCTGAATTAAAAGAAGGACTTATACTGGACCAACATATTTCTGATTCTCTTCTAGTTTCAAATTGCCTTGTAAAAGTAAAAAATAATAATAGAATTAATTTAACTGTGCTTAATGTATCAGACGAACAAATTCATTTAGATGCAAATTTAATGCTTACACTTAGCCCAATAGATACCACTGAGGATATCATGAATAATAACACTAGTTCACATAGCAGCATTGAAAGGTCGGAACAACTCTCTAAACTCTTACGCACATCTCACCTAAATCAAGAAGAATTTTACTATCTCAAAGAGGTTTGCTATCAATACTCCGATATATTTCACCTCCCTGGTGACCAATTAACATGTACAGATGTGATTAAACATGAAATTAAAACAAGCTCGCAGACGCCTATCAACGTCAAATCATATAGATTCCCTGAAATACACAAAGAAGAAGTTAAATCTCAAATGAATAAAATGTTAGAGCAAAATATTATTTCCCCATCGAGGTCTCCATGGTCATCACCAATCTGGATCGTACCGAAAAAGGACGATGCTAGTGGAAAGAAAAAATGGAGGATAGTAATAGATTACAGGAAACTGAATGATATAACAATCGGAGAAAATTATCCCATTCCTCAAATTAATGAAATTCTAGATCAATTAGGCAAATGTAAATATTTTTCGACCCTAGACCTTGCTTCTGGCTTTCATCAGATCCAGATGGCGCCAGAAGACGCCCCGAAAACTGCATTTACTGTTCCTGAAGGGCATTTTCAGTTCAATCGAATGCCGTTTGGTTTAAAAAATGCCCCAGCCACTTTTCAAAGAACTATGAACACTGTTCTGTCGGGACTACAAGGTGTTCACTGCTTTGTTTATCTTGATGACGTTGTAGTTTACTCCCATGATCTTCCTTCTCATATAGAAAAACTTAAATTGATCTTCGAAAAACTTAGAAAGTTCCAACTAAAACTCCAGCCTGATAAATGCGAATTTCTGAGAAAAGAAGTAGCATATTTAGGCCATATTATTAGCAACGAGGGCGTCCGACCCAATCCAGAAAAAATCAAAGCAGTTGTAAAATTTCCAGTACCCAAATGTGCCAAAGATATTAAATCATTTCTAGGTCTTTCTTCATATTATCGCCGATTCATTCCCGATTTCTCTAAATATGCTAAATCTCTTACTACTCTCCTTAAAAAGGATGTTCCTTTCATTTGGACTAATACGCAACAACTGTCATTCGAACAACTAAAAAATAAATTAGTAAATTCACCAGTACTCATCTATCCAGACTTTACCAAACCGTTTATTTTAACCTGTGATGCGTCAAATTATGCCATTTCTGCTATTTTATCACAGGGTGCTATTGGAAAAGACCAACCAATAGCATTTGCTTCTAGAACTCTTAACAAAGCGGAATGTAACTATAGTGTAACTGAAAAAGAGTGCTTAGCAATCGTTTTCGGTACTAAAACATTCCGCCCATATCTCTTTGGTCGCCGTTTCATTATCCTGACAGACCATAAACCTTTGAATTGGCTCTTTAATTGTAAAGATCCCGGTTCTCGATTAATCCGTTGGAGGCTGAAATTAGAGGAATACGATTATGAAATTCAATATAAAAAAGGAAAAACAAATACAAATGCAGATGCCTTGTCTCGATATCCAGTAAATCCCCTACACCAAGAACCCGAAGAAAATTTATCAGAAAATCCTCCATCTGAAAATCGACCCATTATAATTCCTGAAAATAATAACCTACCTCAATCTCCCGATGATTTGTTTATCCCAGAAAATCTGGAGCTACCCGATGACCTAGAGTTACCAGATTCTTTAAGCTTACCCGAAGACTTTAATATTCCTACTCCACCTTCCAACGAAACCAGTGACGATGAAGATACATATACAAAATGCCTCAAAGCAGTTAATAATAAATCTAATGTTTTTGATACTAAAATATTCGAATATAATGACAATCTTCTGAAAACGAAACTTAAACATATTGTGATTCCTACCTCAATTGATATGGACGAATCAAATCGTTACGTTCAAGAAATACTTGCTAATATGACTGAATCTGAGTCTCAAGATTTCATGGTTCTAGAAAGGACCCTTCACTCATTTTTAACCTTTGAAAAGGATAATATTAAATACTATTTCTTATTCATTAAAGTTTACTATTTCGACAATGTCACATACGAAGATATTTTTAAAAGCATAAAAAACTTAAAAACCTATTTTATATCAGCACGAATAACAGAATTTAGTATAAGTGACTTTCGTAACCCATTTGATAGTCATGCTTTTATTAAAATTCATAATATAATAAGTTACTTATTTAATAATAATAATACTAATGTCCATATCTACAAAAATATAATAATGTATCCTTCCATGAGCGAAATAAGCAAAATACTTAGGGAAAACCACGACACTCCGGTTGCTGGTCATCTCGGCGCTAACAGAATGCTAAATAGAATAAAAGAAAAGTACTATTGGCGTAATATGCGAAAAGATATTGAAAATTATGTTCGTAACTGTAGTTCCTGTCAGATGAATAAAGCGCTACGACAAAGCAATCGTGCCCCTATGCAAATTACTTCAACGTCAACTCAACCTTTTGAACGTATTGCCTTAGATATCGTAAGTCCACTGCCAGAAGTTGGCAATGCTAGATTAAAATTTATTTTAACTCTACAGGATGATTTGACAAAATACTCTGCAGCCTACCCTATGCCTAACGCCACTGCAGAAGAAACTTCCGAATGTCTCGTTCACTTCATCGCTCAATTTGGCATACCTAAACTCATTCTAACAGATCAAGGAACCAATTTCACTTCCGAACTCTTTAAACAAACTTGCAACTTTTTAAAGATAAAGCAGCTTTGGTCTACCCCGTATCATCCCCAAACGCAAGGAGCTCTAGAAAGAAGTCACTCCACACTAAAAGAGTATTTAAAATCCTTCGTAGATGAAAATCAGACAAACTGGCCGCGATACGTGTACACTGCAATGTTAAGCTATAACACAACTATTCATTCAACGACAAATTTTACCCCATATGAATTAGTATTCGGTCATAAACCTATATTACCTTCTTCTATCTACGAGTCGACACTGGACTCGACTTATAATAGCTATGTTAGAATTCTACAGCAACGCCTGCGTTTAACTAGAGAAAAAGCCATAGAAAATATTAATAAATCTAAAACCATTTCTAAAACTTATTATGATAAACGGTCTCGTCCTATAAAATATAAAGCCGGCGATTATGTATACCTAAGAAATCACCTACGTTTACGCAAGGCACTTTCACCGATTTGGAAAGGACCTTATAAAATTGTTAAAGTTCATGGTAATAATACACTTTCATTACTAATCAACAGGCGGCATGTAAAACATCACTTTGATCAAGTAAAACCAGCTCATGAAACACATTCGTAAATATTAAATCAATTTATTATTTCCTTTATATACATTTTACACATTTTATTTATCATTGATATTATTATAGTAAGTACCACTTGTCCTTCCAGAATCACTGCCGTCGCCCTTGCAGTCAGCGACAGGCAAAATATTCAATATAAAAACGAAAGCCCAGGTATATTCTTTGATCCCATCGGTACATTGCGTATAGTCAACGATCAATTTCATATAGTTATTCCAGTGGATATACATCCGATCCAAGATCACTTAGAAAATACTTATGAAATATTAAAGTTAACTCGGTCTCAGTGTCATGAAAGCTCCGAAATAGATCATTCACAATGTGAAATTGTACTAGAACCATTAGAAGCTCTTTATAAAGATATCCATAGGGACTTTGAGTCAATTTCTCACATACTTTCTAATAATCCAATCAAAAGGTCTGCCTGGTTTTCAGGTATTGGCTCAATATTTAAACACGTTTTCGGTACATTAGATGAGGATGATGCTGAAAATTATAGTAAGGCTCTTCAAGCATTATATAATAATGATAAGCTACTAGCGAATTCAATTAAAAAAGGAATTATAGTATCTAAATCTGCTATTTCTAATGTAAACAAAAGTTTATATGAATTAGACGAAAATCAAAAGAAATTAAATAATGAAATCCAACAACTATCATCAAATGTTGTGAATGTAACCAATAGTTTAAATGTACTTAGTTTTAATACAAAATTAGCAAATGTTCTACATGTAATGTTATCAAACTTACTTACCATTTCCTTCAAAGTTGAAGACTTAATAAATTCTATTTTATTTGTAAAAAGTAATACAATTCATCCATCTTTATTAACTCCAACTCAAATGTTTAATGACATCATAGAAAATCTTAAAGTCATCCCTAAATATAAGGATTTCCCTGTGAACCTTGATTTAAATAATATACATAGCCTTATAAATGTCGCTGATCTAGTTTGTTATTATTTAGACTCTAAGCTCATGTTTATTATTAAGCTACCTTTAGTTGATTTACTAGAATATAACGTTTATAGAAATATACCCTTACCAACTCCACATTTACACGATAAGCCAAATTCTTTTGCTATGATAATTCCTTCAGAAAAATTGTTAGTTTTAAGTAAAGATAAATCGAGTTACACTTACTTAAAGGACCTCAATAATTGTAAGAAAATTCAAACTCAAACTTACCTTTGTGAAATTACTGATATATACACTGGTCTTAATAACCCATCTTGTGAAATAGAATTAATTACTAAAACTTTGTCGTCAATTCCTGAAATATGTCCATATAAGATCATATTTGGTAATCTAGACATTTGGCATAAACTTAATAATAATAAATGGATCTTTGTACAGACCAAGCCTACTAAGATGTCTATAGAATGCAATAACACTGTCTCTGAATATACATTAAAGGGTACAGGTGTAATTAATGTACCACCCCAATGTATTGGTTTCTATAAAAATCTGAAACTTGTATCGAAAACCTATCCAAATTTAAATATTCTTCCCATATCTTCCGACTTCAATATAATTAATGATAGTTGCTGTAATTTAAATATGTTTCATAAAATTAAATCAAATGTTCAATTCTCTAAAATAAAAACTTTAAACTTAGATAAGTTAAAATCTATCGAATTACAAACCAATGACATATTACAAAATATTGGAACAGTGGAAAATGTAAACCCTTTTATTAATCATGTTAGCTTCCCAATCATATCCATAATATTGTCAATTCTATTCCTATTATTTCTGATTTATTTTATATATGTAAAATTTAACAAATTCCGTTACTATTTCAAAGGGTCTCCTCCTAGAACAAAGGAACCTGAAGAAATCTCTGTCTCTAGTATAGACTAAGTTTATTAATTATTGTTGTATAATCTTTCTAATTTTAAGTCCTAGTTTCATAAGATTTTATATTTTGTTTTCTTTTAGGAAACTCATATTATATAAAATGAGTTCCCTCTTATAGGGGGGAGGTGTTATATCTCCAGAATGTATAGAGTTATGCTACATAACGCTGTGTCAGCAAGAGGCCTCTGAAAGAAGCCTCTGATGCACAATGTACTAGATCTTAAGCAATTAGTAGTTAGTTCGGGTGCAACCTCTGACACGATCAGTCAAGTTTAAAATCTTCTAATTCCTTTTGTCTTTGTTCTATATCATATTGTGTAAACTGTATTTTCCGTGCAAATAAAATTAATATTTTTTAAAAAGACTTTCTTATTCCGGAAGCTAACAGTACGACACTGTTAACTTTGCAAATAGGCCTTGGGTTCTTACTTTTTTACATTATTATATGCTAGATAGACGATAAATATTGAATTTTTATATTAAGAAAAATATCAAGCCTCATTAACTAGTTAACATCTATAGTAACTTTAATTATTTTATTTTAACTAATTATATGCTATTATATTGCATGGTGCATAATGTTTTTAAAAATTGTTCTTGTACTCTAAATTTTTTCAAACTAACTTTACACTTTCAGTTATTAAAAGCAAAAAGTTACGTTTATGACAATAACGTAATTTTAATCTATTATTATTATTATTAAATGAATAATATGTATTACATTTATATTTATTTATGTGTATAAAATGTAGATGAAAAATGTATATGTATAACTGTGGTATTATTATATACGCAAACAAATTTGTTGTACAATCTTAGAGCTGCTAGATCTTTAAAACTCGTTAGTAAACTTTCTAAAAGTACTTCAGCACCAACAGCCTTTGGCACAGACACACTGCTGGCGCCTTATCTATTTTAAATGAAGTCATGTCTGAGTTCATTTAGAGCTGACGGGTCCATTTTATATTAATAAAATGAATATAGAAAACTATTTATCTTACTAATATAAAATGGAAATGTAAGGCAATCCAATTTTATAAAACTACTTTTCTATGGGATAGGAGGGCAAACGCGCATGTGTGTCATGATGGTAAGTGACCAGTGCCGCCCACGGACACCTGCAACACATATAGTGTTACAGTTGCGATGCGTTACCTTTAAGGGAGTAGGATGGGGAGGGGAGGTGGGCCTCCGGGTACCTCACCGTACGAAACTCGGCATGAGACACTTTAGGTCGATCTTCTGAGAGGTGATGGTATTTCACCGATCGAGCCAGCCCATTCTTGCAGTGAACTGCTTGGCTCTACCACTGTTAAAAAATACATAGCCTAGTTTTAAAGCCAAAGCGTGACAAGGAAAATAAATAACTTTTTATCATAGGTATTACATAAATTAGGTTTATTTATAATAATTACAACGGAAGGAACACAATGCTCAACGGTTTTTTGTTGTTTTCGGATCAACATGAACCATGAACATTTAACCGGATATTTTAAAGTAATTGCCAAAGAACAAATATTTAAAAGAGCAATAATAACACTCTTTTTCTGAAAAAGGGTAACTCGATTGTGGGTTTTCTAATTTGTTCACTTTTGTGGCGTCCATTTTTCAATAATAACAAACTTGGTTTGTTTGATATTGACTTTATGGGATAATGAGGAAATAGGTATTGTTTGTTTTATGTATTTAATTCTAACACACAATAGTTACCAGACGGGTGTGTATTTAATATAGATATTTAGGTATCTTTATTCTTCATACGTATAATAAAATTGTAGGAGATTCAAAACTGTACGATGAATATTATTTTTGAAGTGAAACTTCTTATGCGACCTGAAAATGTTCAACGCATTTAACGTCCCGTTAGCTGCAGATGGCTGTTACTGTTATTTTTGGAAATAATCGTTTTTATTACAACGATTTGAAATATTACTTATGAACAATTTTACCCGAACAAAAACGGTCACCCATTACTTAACACCACCTATACATCACCCGTCATCCTCCTCCCATCATTCACCTCTACACAGAAAAGCTTTGAAGAAAAATATATTTATAGTATAAATTACTGAACAGGGAAGTTTTACTCTGAAGTTTGGTCATAAACAAACGATTTATCATATATCCGTTTAATGTGTTACAGCAGAGAACATGTTTCATAGGATATAGCATATATTTCATAATAAAATTCTCGTTTATCGAGTAGCTGTCACGTACTAGTAAGGCTTCAGTTTTTTGTTTTCTTTTCCTGTATATTTGCTTCGTGCTTCGCTTAGATTCTGCTGCTATCGCTTCACCCGACTGATATATCGGATATCTGTCAGATATAGTCTCGGATTCTACATTTTTCTTTCCAATCACAAATTAACAAAGACGTGACATTTAATTATGTCTTTTCCTCTTTCTTGCTTTTTCCAAATTAATTTATTATAGTAGTATATTATTTATAGATATAATTTATTTTTAAGTTCGAACCAGACACTCATTTAGTGGCACTCGATTATTTTTAATTGTTATCTTTGATTTTATTAAGAAGCTGCTATCGTAATTAATTAAGTTTTAATTATATAAACCTTATAATGTAATACTTGACATTTTGTTTAAACATTGGTAACTTGGTTTGCTTTTGGTTTTATGTAGATGGTAACATGAAACTCCAGAAAATTTTAACAGTGTAAAAGCTACACAGATCGCTGCCATAATGGTCCGGCTCGGCGGGTGAAATACCACAGCCTCTCAGAATAACGAAGTAAAGTGGCTCATGCCGGGTTTCTATCGGTAAGAGAAGTATGCGGAGGCCTAGGGAGGCTGGGCGTCCGAGAGTAGGATAGGCGTGGCGGAGAAAGGTCCCCACGCCTTCTATTCCATAAAAAAAGAATGTTAAACATGCTAAACTATTAAATGTAAGCCTACTATTGTGTCCTGAAATTTCATTGTCAACTTCAGCGTGGTCCCGTGTTGCTCATTAATTTGGTTCCACAACCAAAACGGAAGCCTTTAACTACAGTTAATTTATGCACCGCACGCTTTGTCAGGACAGATTACAGACTGCCGTGACCAGTCTGCGGTTGTTTGACGCCTGAATCGTCATGCGCTCTCGAACGTGTTCAACGTATGTTGAGATATTACTAGTTCTACGGCTAAACAAGCAAGCGAATTTTAATAGCTCAAAAGCTTTAATAGATAGAAAAGAGTTTTGAAAATAAGTTTTAAAAGTCAATGAAGCGAGTGGGGCATGTAAGAATCGTGCCTTATGGCGTTCTTTTCTCTCTGCCTTTTTTTTACGCGAGGAAATGTTTTATGCACACCCCCCCCGCCTGGGTACGGCAGGGGGTAGTGAGGGACTCCCAAAACAGTAAAACTGCAATCCAATCCACTATCCACTCCGGCGTTGGGGTGGCCCAGGTCAGCGCTTCAGCCCTTGGTTCCACTCCGCCGTCGCCCCCCCCCCCCCCCCCCGGGGTGCTCATCCTCGGGGAGCCTCCCCCGGGCGGGGCGGCACCGACATACCTTCTATTAAAAAAAATACAAAACATCATCAAATATCCAGCCATCCATATAGTATGTGTCTTGAATAATATTCTAGTAATAAAAGCACGCAAGCTCAAAATGGTTTATAATTTAATGTGTAAAAGTAGTTTGCAAAAAGGTTTTTTTAACGAATTCGTGTGAAAAATGAAACAATTACGAGAGTATAAAATTAAATGTGAGCTTCGCCTTTGCGGACCGATTTAAAACGAGCACAACTCTCAGCCAGTATTTATTAAGTTGGTCAGACTCTTATACACGAGTAATTCACATTAACAACTACTAGCAAGGATTAATTCAATTATGTTTGATTATTCTTAATGAGATCTAATAAACAAAAGCTTGTAAAAGCCTTAATTGAGTTCATTTTATTAAAATTAAGAAGAAGGTCTTGAAGAAGTCGAGCGATTGAATCCTTGCTTTCCTATACTATACCTATTACTTTTCCGGATCCCTTTCAAAAGATATGCGATATAGATTGATGACTGTAAATATTGTGTTCGATGTAGGGGAGGTAGGGGAGGGACGGGGACTTTTTCACTATTTATTGCATAAAAAATCATATTTTATAGATAATTAACTTTTATTGCCATTTTTTGTTGCACCACACATTTGGCTAGATATAATTAAAGAGTTTCCATGAAAATTACAATCAGTCTCAATATTACGTGATATTTTATAAACTAAGTCAAAAGTGCCCAATGCTCCCTATGGTAGGGAGGCTTGGGCATACCCTGTGAGAGGCTTGGGCACGACCTATAAATCAGTTTATATCCATAATGGAATTAAAAAATTAGTTAACAAATAGACTGTTATTAAACTATATCAATAACAGAAACCAAAAATAAGAGTTAAGAAATAAAAAACATCTTAAACTGTATCTTAAATTATCGGAGATTGTGTATAACCCTAGGACTAATAAATGTTTACTTGACACCTTTATCAGCTGTTGTTTTTTATTTTTGACCCTTTTGATAGCTTTTCTGTGGCTGGTAATATTAAATCTTTATGATTTTCCCTTCGCAAACCTTTCATTGTGAATTTAAACTAAATTTTTGAGTGTATTTCAAACAGTCTCGACGGCGCGGTGCCGAGCACCTCGCTTCTGATTCAAGAAGTAGTGGGTTCAAATCCTGGCTCACACCAATGACATTTCGAAATTTTTGGAAGTTATATACATACATAACTTCACGCCAAACCCTTGCGGGGTAGGCAGAGAGAACGAAGTGCTATAAGGCAAGATTCTTACACATCTTACTCGCTTCGTTGACTTTCATAACTCTTTTCATGCACGCACGTCTTTTTTTATTTTCGGAAGTTATTTGTGATAAATATCGATGATTGACAACTTTGTGCCCGGTATGGCAATAGGTTCGCCACCTATTCCATTTGGAACGTAAACATAACGGCGAGGCGAGGCTTAACAGCCATTGCCTACATCTTCGGGTAAAAATGGCGTGAAGCTATGTAATGTTAACTAAAAATAAATCAATTGTTGAAAATCTTCCTATACTGAACATAGTAAGAGGGAGCATTGGGCATGCCCAAACCTCCCCACCATCCAAATGCCCATTGCTCCCTCTATATACATTTTTGACATAGGATACCGGTATTAGATATTTTCCAATTCAATTTAAAATTTCTTTATTGGTAGCAATAAAGCTTCACACCAATAAATTTGTTCTCGGAAGAGCAAAAAATATATATTAAAAATAATTAAGCGACAGAAGAATTGTCGGGTACGCCGAATTTTATCTATCCTTTGATCTGAGGCCAAATTCAAAAGCGATTTCTTATTCTCAAGTTCGACTAATCAGCTGAATCTTATTCACCTTTTAGGAATTTTCAGCACCAAGGGGCAAGAAATTAATGAAAGATAATTAAAAGCTCGCTTTTAAGTTCTGCAACGGAACGGTGATTATAAATTTAATCGAATTTATAATCACCGTTAACGTTAATAATTCATCGAAAAATATGTTTATTCGTATAATTTAGATTTGGTTTTATTAAAAAAAGTTCCGATTCTTCTCAGTACTTATATGATTGTGAGATATTTATCGAGTATGATACTTGCGAAAACAAATACAAACAGAACCATACATAAGCCTAGTACTGAACTAATCTTATAATCTGAAAATGATCAGAGACACCTAAAAAAATTGATAGTATGAAACAATTCCCTAAAGGAAGATTTTATATTTGTTACACTTAGGTAACATTAGTAGTCTCGGTGTTCCAGTGGTCGAGCACCCGCTTCTAAATCCGAAGGTCGCGGATTCAAATCCTCACATTGGCTCACACCAATGCCTTTTCGAAATTAATATCCTAAGTTATGTGTAATAAATATCGATGACTAAAAACTTTGTGCCCTGTATGGCAATAGGTTCGCCACCTATTCTATTTGGGTCGTAAACATGACGGCGAGACGAGGTTTAATAACCACTGCCTACACCTTCGGGTAGAAAAGGCGTGAAGTTATGTTATATTTACATTTACGTAACTTATCCTTCAAATAAACTATGAAACCAAAATACAAACAAATGTAAAGAGGTTCTCTAACCGCATAAGGGTCTTATCAGGGTTAGAAACAGAGGTTTCATCCGGTGGAGTTGTCGGATTTCCTGAGATACGGGGTTGTATCGTTATATTATCGGGATACTAAGGTCGCGCTTGAGAAAAATTCTACTTGAAATGTTAATTTAATGAGACATATTAAAGTACCTCTAGTAAAGTCGCGAGGGTTACATTATACGTAGTTACTTCTGTATAACTAGGCACAAGTTTAACAGTGGTAGAGCCAAGCAGTTCGCTGCAGGAATCGGCTTGATCGGTGAAATACCTCGACCTCTCAGAAGATCGACGTAAAGTGGCTCATACCGCGTTTCGTTTGGTGAAAAAAGTACCCGGATCCTCCCCCCCAACCTTTCCTATCCTACTCCCTTAAAGGTCGGCAACACATCAGTGACACTATATGTGTTGCTGGTGTACATAGGGGGCGCAGGTTGGTTAAAAATCTAAATGTATAAAATGTCTATGACCCGACCTTGTCCGTGAACCATATAAATTCCGAACAAATTTCCTTAAACTCATTTAAACCCGGATTCGAAATATGTACTTGTGCTAAGTACAGTACAGCATCGACGCGACTACATAAATTGGGACATGTGATATATCACAGAGAAACCATTTTGGGTTAACAACGTTCTGCACTTCGGCTGCTGGTGACACCCAGTTTATTTTACACTTGTGGACAATAGTCAGTATTGTGGAAACAAACAAAAAATAGAACCAACTCTTCACCGACATCAAAACAAGAATGAACTCAGAGATATGGCATGACACTGGCACACAATAGTTGATGTTAACCGAGTACCATCCTCTTTGGTATCGCATATTCAATAAATGCCCTCTATAAAGAAAAGGTCTCGTTTGAAAAGTTTGTATTTTATTTTTTAACCATTAAAACCATATATATAAAAATAATAGATCGGCAATAGTCAAACAAACATCGAGACCAAAAATGGGTTGTTGATGTGTGAGTGACTTATCAATGTTGCGTGAAAAACGCTTCCAAGTGTCAACTTTTACATAATTATTGTTCATGTGTTAAATTATAAACATCCTGAGAATCGCTTACTCGCGGTCACGCTGTCAGTGGTGATAAGTAGTACATTTTTGCTGACATGTGCCATCTACTATAGTCTATGCTAAATCTATACTATAAATGCTCCCTTTAAAGAAAAAGTCTCCTTGGAAAAGTTTGTGTTGTATTTTTTACCATTAAAACTGTTTACCGTCTACTGTCAACATGTCTATCTATTTTGTACTTACACACGTATATAAACAGGGTAGGGTGAATAAAATTGTAAGAATAACCTTACACTAACTAACTTTTGGCTTATTTATGGGGAATCGCACTACCAAAGCAGTGCAGTACAGGACATAACAAATTTAAACAGTTTAAATACATTTAAACTGATAAAATTTTATCGCCTTCAAAAATATTCGAAATTGAGATACATACCCTAACGCCAAATCCCTTGCGGGGCAAGCACAGAGGACAGAGCGCCATGAGGAAAGATTCTTATATGCCTCACTCGCTTCTTTGACTTTCAAAATTCTTAATTTAAACGCGCGTATATTTTAAGGCATTTGGTCATAGAAGATAAAAGTGTTAAATAAAGTGGTGTTCTATTAGGTATTTTAAATTTTGCGTCTGACTAGACTTATGTCACACACAATGGAACAAATTTACATTTTATTACAACATAATATTTTCAAAAAGAATTTGCTCATATCTGCCTATTTCTAACAGTCTTGGTGGCACAGTGGCTAGCACCCCGCTTCTGATTCAAGAAGTAGCTAATTCAAATCCTGGCACACACCAATGACTTTTCGAAATTTTCGGAAGTTACGTGTGATAAATATCGATGACTGACAACTTTGTGCCCGGTATGGCAATAGGTTCGCCACCTATTCCATTTGGGACGTAAACATTACGGCGAGACGAGGCTTAACAGCCACTGCCTACAACTTCGGGTAGAAAAAGGCGTGAAGTTGTGTTATATATGTATATGTTATATATATATGGTATATTTCCAATTTCGGAAAAAAAATTCTAAGCCTCGTAGTGTGATTACCTTTTTTTTATTTTAATTAATAAGGCAACAGATATTGCAATAAATTCCATTTATATTGCGCCACTGTCAGCCGACATTTAATAAAGATCGGTTTATGAGACACCCATAAAATGTCCGAATTAACGATTTTATTATATCTCATAATTGTAATGCGTTAAAATACATTATCTTATATTCCAACGTTATATTAGATTAACACAAATAAGATTAAATTCAATAATTCAATTATTAGCTTAATTAATTTTCAACGGTCTCGGTGGTGCAGTAGTCAAGCAACCCGCTCCTGAATCAAGAAGTCGCAGGCTCGAATCCTGACTCACACTAATGAAATTTCCGAATTTTCCGTAGTTATGTGTGACAAAAAAGAAACATGCAATTAAATTAAATGTATTAAAGAACAATAAAATAACATTAAAATGTCAATCAGAATTTTTAAAAAATCTTAACCATTTTTAACACAAAAAAAATTTCAATATTTTCCTAAACACAATTTGAAAAGTGCCCAAAAAACAACTAACAAAATTCACAAAAACCTAAAACAAAATTCTAGAAAACACCAACGTTTTAATCTCGCTTTGCCTTTATTACAGTTTAATCTGTAAAAGAAAGGATACATTAGCACCGTGCCTTTGTGTTGGCCGTCGTGCCTGCGCGTTAAAGGAATCTATCGTTAGAGTTATTTTTTAATTTCTCTTTCAGACTTAAAGCCTTTTACAAAAGAAAAATATTATTAATTTGTTACAAAGAACAATGGGAACTTTTGTTTTTTTTTTAAATGGTTTTTAAGATAAAAACGAAGACAAGAGAAAAGGTTTCACTAAATAAAATAGAAGAGAAGTTACATTTTAAAATAAGCAAAACTATTTTGGTATTTCAATTTTTCAGACTTTAGGGTTTTTTTATACACCTCGACGCCCTTAAAAATAGTAGCAGTGCTTCTAACAGTGGTAGAGCCAATCATTTTGCTGCACGAATCGGCCGTTTAGTTCGTGCGAGAGGTATCCGGAGGGCCACCCTCTTTCCCCATTCTTCTATATCCCCTATGCCTTAAAGGTCGGCAACGCAAAATTAACACAATATGTGTTGCTGGTGTCGATGGGCGGCGTTGGTTGCTTACCATCAGGTGACACGTCTGCTCGTTAGCCCTCCTATCCCATAAAAAAATGTACCATTGTCAAATTGATTTATCTTTTTCAAATTAATTTGTCTTTTTTTTTTCGCCTTTGTTACCCGAAGGTGTAGGCAGCGGCTGCTAAGCCTCGTTTCTTAAATATCAATTTAAACAGTCTTTGGAAAATATTACATAACATAACATTACTTCACGCCTTTTCTACTCGGAGGTGTAAGCCTCGACTCGCCGTTATGTTTACGTCCCAAACGGAATAGGTGGCGAACCTAATGCCAAGTTTTCAGTCATCGATATTTTTCACACAATCTTCGAAAGAAGGTTATGTGTTATGTGTGCGTTCGTGTTTTCCTGTTCCACGGAGGCTCTTTTCTCAAGCGCCCGTGTTTAAGATTTTCATTTTTAATAACAAGTTAATTTTTTACCTTGACTATGTATGTCTGTCTGTGAAGACTTATGAAAATAAAGCTTCTTTGACTTTGACTTATGAAATTAAAGCAAATTTGATTTGATTTGATGTGAATAAAAATTCGGTCGGTGCTACTAAAATTTCCTCAGACCCAATCAATACTTAACTATCAATCTCTATAATTTTGGACCGAAATGCACGCATACCACGGAACAAAAAAAAAATCTTGTGTCTTGTAATTTCGCTCCGCGGCGGGGAACAAGTGTTTCTTCGGTGGACTACAAGCTATTTTTGCAAGCTTGTTATATCTATTAGAACGAAGTTCTTTATCGCGCGTTGTGAAAGGGAGCTGACGGAAAAAATTCTTACGAAAAGTTGTCACGACACTTTTTCCATGCTAAACTAAGGCACTTTCAAGTATTGGCTTATTTAGTACAATGTATAACTACCCAAATTGTCTAGTGGCTAGTTACCTTCCTCACATCCAGGAGACTCAGGTTCGAATCCTTGTATCGGAATTCTTTTTTTGGTGTTTTATTTTCCATATTTTCATATTTTATATATGTTTTTTAACAAAAGGGACCAGAAAATGGTACGTAAAAGTGCGATCACTGTTCCTTAGAATTATCCGGTATTTATATACTAAAACGTCACAAAGCTACCTGTAGTAAGTCTTGTACTTAAATAAAAACTAATCAGCAAAATTTAAGAGAAAAATCAAGAAAACCTACGTAAAATTGAGCACCATTTTTTTGCAAATTGTGTCGATTCTACTTTAGCCGAAGGAACTTCGTTCCTACCTGGTGTCCCACGACATCACATCTATTTTCCTTCTATTTATTTTATAAATCAGTATATTTAGTACATACATACATACATAACTTCACGCCAAATCCCTTGCGGGGTAGGCAGAGAGAACAGAGCGCCATAGGGTACGATTCTTACACACCTCACTCGCTTCGTTGACTTTCATAACTCTTTTCATGCACGCGCGTTGGTTTTTGAGGCTCTTAACATCACCTTCCTCCAGAACACGTTCTATTTGGTCTTGGAATGTGTGTCTTAGCCGTCCTCGACTCCTACATCCGTCCGCTTTTGCATTGTATATCTGCTTAGTCAGTCTTGCGCCAACCATTCTTTCTACATGTCCGAACCATCGGACCATGCCCTTTCTTACTTTTACACCGACACTCTCTTTCAAACTAACTTCCTTCCTTACAACCTTGTTTTCTACGCGGTCAGCGAGAGTCACTCCGCAGATTTTGCGTAGAGCCCTCATTTCTACTGCGTTTATTCTACTTTCATGCACACTCTGCCATACCCAGCTCTCGCTTCCATAAGTTAGTGTTGGGATCAGGACTGCATTGTGTATTGCTAACTGGGCCTTTCTGCTAATATTTTTTGTGCCCAGGAATCTGCCCAACACTCCGTTTACGCTATTTCCTATCGCCACTCGTCTTTCTACATCCGCGGTGTACCTTCCATCTCTGCTAAAAGCGCATCCAAGATATACAATTTCATTCACCTGTTCCAGCACTACATCATCAACCATTATCCTTGCATCTGTTCTGGATTCCTCCCTTTCAAACACCATTACTTTCGTTTTCGTCGCATTCAACTGCAAGCCTTTAATCATGCAATCATCTTTCATAGTAGTGACTAGTGTTTGCAGGTCCGACGGCGATTCGGCTAGAAGCACGGCGTCATCTGCGTAAAGCAGGCGGCTCACAACTAGGTCACCCATTCGCATCCCTACATCCATCGATCTCATTCTCTGGAGACAACTGTCCAGGTACAGGATGAACAGTCGAGCGGACAGCACGCAACCCTGTCTGACGACGACGAAACCCAATTTACCCAAGCGTGCTCTGTACTGTCCAGCATAGCGGATGCCACCATGGAGGCCACCACACCGAGAATAATCAGCGTAGACGCTATGCTGGTGGGTTTTGATAGAGGAGAAGTGGCAGACTATCTGGGGTGTATCAAAGCCTCAAACCACCACGAGGTTGTGGTATACGAAAACAGAGGTCAAGACCTCAGTTTTCTAAGAGCTACCAGGCCACCAACATCCACCCCGAACATAAGTCGCACAGCGGATCTCAACCCAAAAAGTGGTTCTGAACGGCTGCAGCAGATGCAGGAGGAAAGGCGCTCCGAAGAAAAACGGAAGAAAAGAAATCAAAATGCTAATAAATCCGGAATAATAAAAGGAATTCTCGGCAGCGTAAATACAGTGCTGCGTCGCACCTCGCCCGAATCTAACAGGCAGGAGAGACAACTTAGGGCAGTCGAGAACTTCACACGACCAGCCTCAAAAATAAAAGACCCGAAACCACAGCGTACACGCACAAAAGCCGACATGGGAATTGTCCAAAAACCTCAGAATCTCAGAGATGTTGCAAAGCCTGAAGACCATTATACTAATGCCTTCTTAGAGTACGTGGCAATCATCGAAGCCAACAAAGTCCTAAAAACCAGAACTTGCGAGGGAATACTGGAAGCATACAAGTACCGCAACGAAGGGCTACTTAAGGTCAGACTCGAGGAAGCAAAATCGTCTATCTACAATAGCGACACTGCGGAACTTATTCAAGGGGCAGACATGAAAAGCCACATGGCAGCTTACAGCGCGACTGGCAGTTTCGTGACCCTTGATGAATGAATTTGAAAGAGACTAGGAGATCAGGACATTCTACCTACAAAACCCCAATAAACGACCCCATAGTGGTCACTGCCAAATGCACAGAGATTTGGCTGGACGACAGGATCCTCGAACGAGCTAAAAACCTGTCGGACAGCGATCCCCTGGACGGCTGGCAGCTACCAACAAGAACCACTATAGTGAATGGAGTACCGGGCTGTGGAAAAACCACCTGGATAGTTAGCAACCTCAACGCCCAGGAGGATATCGTAGTCACAACCACCACAGAGGCACTGAAAGATCTTAGAGAGAGAATCTCAAACCGACTTGGAGCCGACGCCGCCAAAAGAGTCTACACAGCGACATCAATCATGGCAAATGGATTACAAGACCGAGAGAGGGGTGGGTGCCGTCGTCTACTCGTAGACGAAGCACTAATGAATCACTTCGGGTCCACAGTCATGATCACGCGCATAGTCGGCGCAGAAGAACTCACCCTCGTCGGAGATGTCAACCAACTTCCATACATCGACAGGGACAATCTCTTTGAACTAAAATACCATCGGCCTATCATCAAGCCAGACATAACGCAAGAACTGTTATGCACCCACCGAAATCCCATGGATGTAGCGTATGCCCTACAGGATATCTACAACGGCATATACTCTTCCAAAAAACAAGTGAGGTCTCTGAGACTCTTTACCTACACGGATGCTGTAATACCGACCAACCTGACAAACACTCTGTACTTAGTGTTCACCCAGACAGAGAAGGAAAGCCTCAAAACCCAAGGCTATGGCTAGGCTCAGGAGAAGAATCCAGGCTCCTAACAATACACGAAGCACAGGGACTGAGCACGGAAACGGTGGTTATAATACAAAGTGCCAAAAAGCGACTACAACTCCACAATAGTGTCTCCCATGCAGTGGTAGCCATATCAAGACACACAGGCTCCTGCACTTACTACACGGACGACTCAGATGACGCTCTGGGCATCTTCATAAAGCGGGCGATACATGCCGACGAAAAGGTTATTCAAGATCATAACCTTAAAATGGCAATCAAAAATAGAGACATCCATCAATTTCACTAAACAAAGTCATCATTCATTATTTCATCACCTCATCGTCACATACCAAACATAAATGCGCGAGTAAATTACTATACTTATTACTTAAACCAAAAGCAAACTATTATCACAAACATAAGATCAGTAAATCAAACTAAAATTTTGCAATACCGAATTAGTTAGAACTGGGGAGCAATTTTTAAAATAACTCAAAATCAAACAAAATCAAAATTAATCAAAAAAGGGCATGGACCTTCAGTCTATGGAGAAAGCATAGAGGGCAGGAGACAGGTTTAGCCGGTAAGAGTCCGGCACTACCCAAACTACCTCATACGTGACGTAGTTTGGGTGTCCATGAGGATTCCCACTCCTGCCTAGAAACAAAAAAAAAAAACCCTGTCTGACGCCGATATTGACGTCAAACCAGGGGGACAAGCCGCCGTCAACACGCACACACGCTGTGCAGCCCTCATAAGTGGACTGCACAGCGCGCAGCAGTGCCCCGCTCACCCCGTAGCCCGGGAGTATGCCCCACAGATCCTTTCGTAACACTCTGTCAAACGCTTTTTCCAGATCCACAAAACCGCAGAAAACCTTCCGGTTCACAGCCAGTTGTTTCTCCACGATCTTGCGGAGAGAAAAAATCTGATCCATGCACCCTCGTCCGCTTCTGAAACCACCCTGAGCCTCCCATAACACTCCATCAGATATCACCCTCATTCTCCTTTCAATAATTTTCCCATACACTTTTGCTGCTAAACTGATCAAACTGATGGCCCTGTAACTGGCGCACTGCATACGTGATCCCTTACCTTTATACAAGGGAACGATGGAAGTGCGCTTCCAGTCCATGGGAACCTTACCCGACCTCCAGCACAAATTGCTCAAGGTCAGGAAAGCGTCCCGGACACAGGTTCCACCGTGTTTGATCATTTCAGCAGACATCATATCAATTCCAGCTGCCTTACCATTTTTCATACTTCGTATCGACCATTCAATCTCTTCCATAGTAATGTCCTCATCAGATGTTGGCGCAGCGGTGTCAGCCGTAGGCTCACTCGCGGCGCCCACATCCGGAACATACTCGTACATTTCCCCAAAATACTCACTCCACCTGCCCAATACATCGCTTGGGTTTGCAAGAATGTCACCAAACTTAAACATAATTTTGTCCATTCTGGATGTTGACGAAGAACCCCGAGACTTTCTAACTTCCCTCCAGAAGAGTTTGTTATTCGCCTCGAAGTTCTCCGTCAACCTCACTTCCTCATTCGCAACAAGTCTTTCACGCTTCTCTTTCACTAAGGCTTTGGTAACATTCCTGCAGCGGCGGTAGCTCTCATACTTTTTCTCTGTCATACTATCATTCTGGTTCAAACTTGAGACATAATCCAACCTTGCTTTGTTCTTTCTTTCGACACTGGATTTCACATCCGCGACCCACCAGACGTCACCTCTCAGAATCTTATGCCTCTTTGCACTACCACATACTTCTTTTGCACTATTCACTATACTTTCTTTCATTCTTTCCCTGCATTCTTCAACACCTAGGTCAGAAAGACTCGTCTCATTGAGTCCTTTACTGACTAGGCCTACATACATACTCCGTACACTTTCATCTTCTAATTTCTCACATTTTATCCTTTCAAGCTCTCCGAAATGGGTACGCTCTCGCCAGTGTCTCCACTTCTTGAAAAGGCCCACGAATGGGCTTACCACCAGGTAGTGGTCCGTATCAAGAGTGGGGCCTCTGTAGGCTCTTGTATCCCTTAGAGTATTTCGGAGACGACTATCTATCAAAATCAAATCTATCATACTCTTTTGCTCATTCCGTCTCCACGTATACGTGTGAATATCTTTATGACGGAATAATGTGTTAGACACAAAGAGGTTCCGTTCCAGGCATACGTCCAATATCGGCTTACCAGCATCATTCACTCTCTTGTCACCATTCGGACCAAGGACAGCCTCCAGGCCGTCTCGCTTGGTTCCAACCCACCCATTAAGATCACCACACAGAATTATCCTTTCATTTACCTCAGCTAGATCCAGAATATCCCTAACAGTTTCCCAAAACTCCTCGAGTTCGCGAGGATCCGCGGAGCTAACGGGAGCATAAGCTGCGACCAGGAAAACTCGCGTGATCCTCAGTTTTATTCGAACCCAAAGATGTCTTGGGCCTACCAACTCATAATCTTTCACTCCGGAAGCAAAGCGGGAGGTGAGAACGACTCCAACACCCCCACTGGCACGGACATCCAGGTCCACTCCGGACCATAGGGCTACCATGCCACCGGGGAGGTCCTCGGTCTCCCTCCCCCTCCGCTTTGTCTCCGTCAAACATAAGGCATCCAGGCATCTCTCATTTAATACATCCATCATCTCATTCATCTTTCTTGCCATGCTAACCCTAACATTCCACGTGCCTATACGGCACTCCCCTCTCCTCGTCCCGCCAGGATTGGCGCTGCGTGAAGGGTGGCGGCCCCCTTCGCCGCATGCGCATGCAGCCGCACCGACGGGGGCTAATCGGTGCCCGTCGCTTCCGGGGCACGCCCTAGCAGCCCGTCCGGCTGAGTTTGCTTTGGTCAAGATTGCGTCCCACTGGGACGGCAGGGATCGCGACGTGCACGCTCTTGACATGACCCCCATTTAGTATTAATTCGTAATAAATACACGCTTCTACAAAATGCTCAGCATCGTCTCTCAACGTCACTTGATTAATTCAGTCGCGTCGAGATTTCTTTATCAGAACTGATTGATTACAGCTCTCAGATTCGTTTGTGTCCTTGGTGATGTTCTCAGTTGTATCAGTCTTGGTGTGGCTAATATTTTTTTTATATAACTTTATGCAAATTTTCAGCTAAAGGCTTAGGCAGCGGCAGTTAAGATTATATTTACCGATTTTTAATAGGCCCTACACCCGGTACAAATTTGTCTGTCAATTCAGCAAGCGCTGCACCTGATAGTAACCTGGACCATGTGCCAACACAGATAGTGTTATAGTTGCATTGTTGACCTTTAAAGAGGGAAAGGGGTAGGCCTCCGGATACCTGTACCACTTTCACCACCACGTCGTCATTCTGAGAGGTCACTAGTAGAGCCAAGCAGTTCGCTGCATGAATGGGCCGGGTCGACCGGTGACATACCACGACCTCTCAGAAGATCGACGTAAAGTGGCTCATTCCGCGTTTCGTTCGGTGAGAGAGGTACCCGGAGGCCCACCGCCCTTCCCCATCCTTTACTATCCTACTTCCTTAAAGGTCGGCAACGCAATTGTAACACTATATGTGTCGCAGGTGTCCATGGGCGGCGCTGGTTACTTACCATCAGGTGACACGCCTGCTCGTTGGACCTCCTATCCCATGAAAAAAAAAGGTCGTGTTGTTTCAACCATTCTAGCAGCGAAATGGATGCTCTACCACTCGTCCCTATGTGTGTATGTTACTTGCAATGAAAACCCACTATCATTGTATTTAATAATGGTTTTATCCATAGGCAATATTTTCCAAGGACTGTTAAAATTCCTATTTATTTACTACTGATACTTACATGAATATATTAAAAATGATAACTGTAGGTTTTTAAAACTTTCATTACAGAATTCGTGTATCGTGACTTCAGGGCACTACAAAAAATTATAAGCGCCATATTATAACTTAGTGAGAGTTAGTTTATTGTATTTTTACCTACATAATCTCCTTAGTACCAGATGCGCCCGTTTCTTTCTACCGAATGATCGCCCAATCGATAACAATAGGGTATGGGGTAAAAGTGGGGGATAACTTCGGATAATGGTGAATTTATTAAATAAAAGAACTCGTATTTTTATTGGGTAATTTGTAGAGGAGGTTTGTATTATTGCGCCTTTATGGGCTTATTGTGTTAATTAATTTAGCCCGATACATTCTATAGGCAGTTTTGTTTTTCCTTGTTTGCTGCTTGTAATACAATAACTACACTTATTATCTGACATTTATTACGGTAGAAATAATTTACGCCTGTGCTTAATATTTATGTATATTTGTATATTGTCAAATTACTAAATACTTTTGCGCTACTCATAGCAATATCATATAAACACTAATACGCCTTACTAAAATACATGAAACATACATTGTATTGTATTTTTCAATATTTATCGAACTGTTACTTGTACAAATATAATAAACCTTAACTAATTTATTTCTTAGATTTTCACAAATCACATTAATAATATTGAAACAACTTATCATATAACATACATAACATAACTTCACGCCTTATGTTACCCGAAGGTGTAGGCAGCGGCTGTTAAGCCTCGGCTCGCCGCTATGTTTACGTCCCAAATGGAATAGGTGGCAAACCTATTGACATACCAGGCACAAAGTTTTCAGTTACCGATATTTATCACACATAACTTCCGAAAACAATTTCGAAAAGTCATTGGTTGGGCCAGTGTCAGGAATCGAACCCGGACCTCTGGATCAGAAGGCGTGTGCTCGACCACTGGGCTACCGAGACTGTAAAACAACTTGTGAAACAACTTTTTATAGATTATATTGCGTTTATTTAGAACTTATTTTCTATTTATTTCGCGACGTTTCGAACTCTCGACTCGGGAAAATGATCTCTGTAAAAATTGTTTCAATGTTAAGCTTAACTAATCTTCACACCTTATTTACTCAAAGGTATTGTCAATGATTCCACTTATTCATCAAATAAAATGATAAATGATGAGCATGATATATAAAAATATCCTCGTATCATTGTTCTGGATGCAATCGTGACACAAATAATTTCAAGTATGTTTCTTCGTACGTATATTTAACTCAGGCTAAGTTACTATGACTACAGTAGCAATATTAAATAAAATCAACACTTAGAAGTGTAGTCAGAAGAACCTGTATATAGTTGGCTATTTAACACAAATAGCACCAACTATCCCACAAGTTATTAACTTGCACCAGAGCTCAAAATTTGATAATTTATGATTTTATTAATCTGTGTAAAATAATATTGTAAGTCATATTTCACGTTCAAGATTTTCCACCACTGTAATAGGAATGAAGCCAAATAGTTCGCAGGAGGTCCTGGTCGTTACATTACCATATGAAATAGTGAAATTGTTCATGAAGTCAAAATCTGAACACAATACTGTGGTTTATTAAAATACACGGGACATCCTGGTCTTGATATTCAAAGAAAAACTACTACAGAAGTAGTGATGTTTGTAAAAAGAAATTCTAGTTTATTCCCAAGATTAGCGAATTGTTCTTAACGAAACAGACGTGACAAGACTACGCTTTGCATGCACAAATCACATACTGCCTTAATGAGCAAAAGTATTTTTTGTATGGCTCCTATTCTTTTTAATAAATTGCCTAAATGTTGGAAAGAACTGAATCTTGTTGCATTCAAGACAACTGTAAAATCATTTCTGATTTCAAAGGCATATTATAATGTGACGGAATACCTTAATGACACTGAAATAAATAAATTTTGATTTTTAGTTTGAGGGATTGTGCTATTTTATTCTTTATTATTATTTTATAATGACAATTTGCATGCCGTTGCACGGCAAAATGTATATTGGACATTTTAATTTTTCATCATCTATTTGTAATCCAACCTGCATTTTGAGCAAATATTTTTTTTTTTTTACATAGAGTCAAAATGTAGAGTCTAAGAGTCTAGGGACAAAACTAATTGGATACGTACATACTTAGATAGTAGTTTGGAGCTGTATTTCTTTAAATTTTATTCTGACTTATTGACTGTAAATCAGAACGAAATTTTAAAAAATAGTCTTACAGTCTAAAACACTAAACTACAGTAAAAATAACTAAAGTAAAAAAGAGTCTTTTAAAAAATAGTTTGGACATCAAAGTTATATAGATAATAATAATGCCTACACTTTCGGGTAGAAAAAAGCGTAAACGTTAAGTTATTCGCGGAACGAGCCATGTTATTTTCTAAAAGTTTTCCAATTTTAAGGACAAACACATATGCACGTAGTCAGAGGTAATTTTTTCAGCGATTTCTTCCTTCAAACTCATGTTAGTTTTAAAAGAAATGAGCTATGGATAAATAAATGAATGATTTCTTGTGGTATGTGTAGTCTTCAAAATAGCATCCTTTAAATTTTGCTTACATGAAAAGTATTGTGAGGGTTTTTCCTTATTTAAGCGACATATAAATACATACATACACTCAAATATGAATTACTTATTTCCTATTCCCTTATGAACGCTTAATAATATTAGCAAGGCTTCGTTTTGAAATACAATTGATGTGCACAATCAACCACTTCGTTGGAAACTATTTAATTAGTGTACTTTAATTAAATACCATTTTATTCATATTATTTGAAGTATAAACATGTACTAAATATTATTATCTCCACTCAGTCGTTGCAAAGCAATTAAAATAATTATAGTTTATTTACTGATATTATATTGAAATAATACATAATTCATGTCTCGGTGGCGCAGTGGTCGAGCACACGGATCCTGATCCAGAGTTCCGGGTTCGATTCCAGATACTGGCTCACACCAATGATTTTTCGAAATTCTTTTCGGAAGTTATGTGTGATAAATATCGATGACTGAAAAACTTTGTGCCCGGTATGGCAATAGGTTCGCCACCTATTCCATTTGGGATGTAAACATAACGGCGAGACGAGGCTTAACAGCCGCTGCCTACACCTTCGGGTAACAAAAGGCGTGAAGTTATGTATGTATGTAATACATAATTCATCATCATCATTAGCCCTTTTGAGGTCCACTGCTGGACATAGGCCTCCCCCATAGAGCGCTACAACTGCCGGTCCGCTCAATCTTGGGGGATTTTTGCCATAATCGCCACGCTTGGCAGGCAGGTTGGCGATCGCAGTACTCTGCTCCATCGAGTATCTGTAGAGAGCAGAGTATATTTGATAAATAATATCTTGTACACAATACACACAGCGCCCTCTAGTTCCAAGCTAAGCAACTAAATGCTTGTGTTATGGATACTAGATAACAGATATTAATACATATATACTTTTCTTTTGTAAATACATACTTATAATACATAGAAAAGTACCCAGACGCCACACAAATATTCATGTTTTGTCACAAATATTTGTTGCTCGGGTGGGAATCGAACCCCCGACCTCATTGCTCCAACCGGTAGTTTTATCAATGCGTCACGGGGCCCGTCGAATAAGCATTACTTTTCCTCGATTTGTAACCTAAAAATCGGTGAGCACTTTTGTATAGAAAAGCCGTAAGTAAAGTTACAAAATATATTAATTAAGTTATAGTAAAAAAAAAAATGTTAAATTATTGGATGTACGTTCTAATTTTGAACAAATTTCAATAATCCCGTTTACTAAACTATTACATGTAGCTTTGTAAAAAGAGTTTTGTTAATAAATTAATAAATCAGACATTTACATTATTTATTCACTCATACCTAAAGTTTTCCTCATCCTATAACTAACATAAAATGTTCTCTTACTCGCTCAGTATGGAAACTTGGTAATTACTCACGTTAACATAAAATATTAACAGCTATTTAAAGTTCTTCAATAAATTATTTGTTTAAAGTTCAAAAGATCATATAAAACAAAGCTCTCCTGAACTTTTTATTAAATTTCGTAAAAAAAAAAAAGAAAACTTTTGAATAAAAACTCTTTAACAAATGGTTTCAATTACAAGTTTAATATCGCGGGCAATTTGACTTGTGTATCCGAGTTCTTGTTAAAGAATTAAGAAGTCGTCGGATCCATTCCGGTGTTACACCATTGTCTTGATCGTTTTTTATTCGGAAGTTATGTGTGATAATCATCATCAGTCATAACTGAAAACATTGTGCCTGGTGTACGGCATAGGTACGTTATAGTTTCCGTCACTTATTTCAATAGGGGCGAAAAAAATCGACGTTTGAAGACTTATCAGCCGCTGCCTACAGCTGTAAAGTTAATTGCGTGTTGCGTCTGTTAGAAGTGTGAGGAGAGGCTTATAGAAACGACGTCCTCTTTGCATTGTATCTATCCTGTAAAAACAAATATTCTTATATAAAATTTACAAAGAAAGCAATGTGAAAGCTACTCAGCGCGACTTATAGAAAATACGTTCTCTTTGCATTGTATCTATCCTGTAAATACAAATAATCTTACATAAAACTTACAAAGAAAGCAATGTTCACGTTGCTTTATACACAGAATTAGAAAAAGCGATTCAGCGCAACTTAATAATGAATTCCACGTGGGCATTGTGAATTTACAGGATTATCAGAGATGGTAGAGCCAAGCAGTTTGCTGCACGAATGGGCCGGCTCGACTGGTGAAATACCACGACCTCTCAGAAGACCGACGTAAAGTGGCTCATGCCGCGTTTCGTTCGGTGAGAGGAGAGAGGTACCCGGAGGCCCACCCCCCTTCCCCGTCCTTTCTTATCTCCTATCCCTTAAAGGTCGGCAACGCAACAGTAACACTATATGTGTTGCTGGTGTCCATGGGCGGCGTTGGTTGCTTACCATTAGGTGACACGCCTGCTCGTTTGCCCTCCTATCCCATAAAAAAAAACAAATTATCAGTTCCCTACAGTCCCAGTCCCAGTCCACCTGATGGTACAACACATATGGTGGTACCGTTGCGATGCCGAAATTTAAGGGAATGGGATTTAAGAGCAAAAGAGATCATTTTCGGGATTTAACTGCAAATTAGAAAAAAAAAATAGACTTTAACTGCAAACGCTGGCGTAACCCTAAGTGATAGATCAAAACAATGTGCTACTTATCACCTTCAAAAGGTCTACAAAAAAGTCGGTTTTTACTGTTCCTGGCATCCGCAAGGACGCGCACAAAATGTTAGAAAACAAACTCTCCAGATCAAGGTAAGCGCGCGTATTTATTGATCAATAATCCATTTATTAAGAACTAATCTATTCAACTGATCATCGTAAAAGTATGTGGAACACATTGTAATAGAAATATAGAATAGACTTATGTTACTTGTTATCTTGAGCAAAACTAACACTTTAAATAAGTACAATAAAAAGCGAAAAATTTGTAGTTATAAAATATTGTATAATTTAATTGTTATTTTTCAATTGATTCATTCACCAATGAATGATTCTCCATGAGAAACATTGTCGTGTAACGGGTCCATTAATCACTAAATAATTTACTGTTACGTTTGAAGAGCCCAGCTCGGCTCGGTATTGTCAGGGAGAACATCAATTATTTACTTTTACAGATTGCCAAACAAGGCGTATCACTGATGCGTAATAATTTTAATAAATAATCATTTATCTCTCATGTCAGATCTTTTTATTAAATATATATAGATGTACTCGTCTTAAGGTTGTGCACATTTTGACTAATAATTCAGATAATTCTGCACGGTTTAAGGCTCTATCAGTCTTGCCATCTATTCCAATCGGTACGTAAAAAATCAGTCAGTTGTTTAAGCGTAACAGTCGCTGTCTATACTTAAATAATATTTATATAACAACCTTTTTGCGTGATAGCACAATTAAGACAACAAAATTTTATTAATATAACTAGCTGCCGGCAAACTTTGTTCCGCATCAAGAGTAATTTTTACAGCGTTTACAATAACAGCACCAGAGTGCTAAATCGCAAAAATTTACCCTTTTTTTACTACATTATAAATGAATTATACATAAAAACCCGCCACCACGTTAACACCCTCTATTTATAAAAACAACCGCACCAAAATCAGTTGCGTATTTTCAAAGATCTAAGCATATAAGGGGACAGACAGCGGAAAGCGACTTTGGGTTATACTATGTAATAATATTAATGATGTTGTTTAATTTATCATAAGACTGACGCTTGAACTGAATTTTTTAAATCTTTTTAAAAAAGTTACAATACCCTAATAATAAGAAAATGATTCTTTTGTTGGGAAGGAACATAAAATACTACTGGTAATGCGTCTCATGCTTACATAGAAAAATGTAATTAGAATTAAGTGGAGCTTGTGGCTTTAGTCACACGCGTCAGAGTTCAGTAGTTCTTAACGATGTGAACTCTTTTTATTCTTTTGAAGGTGTACAGACATCTGTAACTTAGTAGGTCTCTCTTATGCTCATTAACTAAGCATATGTTAAGCCACTTTATGTTGATATTTAAGAGGTGGCATTTCACCGATCGAGTCGACCTATTCATGCAGCGAATTGGCTCTACCATATTATATGGCAATATTATTTTCCAAAAACACCTTATTATTAAAATACAAAGAGAAAACTATAGACTAGAGCCTCTACGCGATCTGTGAAACGGTTATGACACGATCACGGGAGATGTTTGTGGGCGGTTATTGTGGAGCCTTAATAATGTCGTTACACGGTAACTCAGTTAAGCCACTTGTTTTCATTTGTGCCCAAATGAACGTCGTTATAGCATAGAGCGAAGTGCTGTACGCCATTACACATTAAACATTATTCTCGACTTCATCTTTGCTCTCTTTCCTACGGAAAATTTTCCGCGTAAGTTATGTATTGGTATTATTTCTTATATTTTTAACCTCTTTAATATCTGCAGGTGTGCGGAATTCAGTTTTGTCGCGACAAGCCGATCATATTCTTTACTAGTTGACCCAGCGAACTTTGTTTCCCCTCAAAAGCGAAATAAAAATGGTCATTGTGGGTTATCCTGAAGAGCCATGAGAAACATGTGCCGAAACATTTTGAAGGTGAATAATAATGTAGTGATCTATCAGCCAGCGTTCGACATTAAAGTGCTACATCTCGAAAATTATCACTTTTTATTTGCTACAGTTTACATGAATCATATATACAAACCACCCCGTTGACACTCTCTATATTATATTTAAAAAATCGTATCAAAATTCGTAGGGTAGTTTTAAAGATCTACGCAGATACTGGGCAGCTGAAAGCGACTTTTTTTTATACTGTGTATAATTTAAACATAACGGAGAGTCGTTGCTTAGCAACCGCTGCCTCCATCTTTGGGTAGAAACAGGCGTGAAGCTATATTATGTAATGTTATCTAAGTAGAGAACAGATTGTACGATGTTGTATGATGATGGGAATACATTTTTTCATGAAAATTACTATTTCATCATTCCGAGGCCGAAAGTTTGAATTTCTTCTTTTGTTTGCGGGAAGAAAGATGCATATTTCAGACTGCTCACAATTAGTGACAGTTTAAAATTTAGTCTATTTTTGTTTTAATTTTCTTCCCGTTATCTATTTGAAATAACTTATTACCATGGTAACCGTGCAGTTGTTATTTCAAGCCCATATTATTATACATTATCATGGAGATAATGAAAATTGAAATATAATTATTAAATGACACATTTATAATACAGTATTATTTACTGTTTTAATTACTTATTTTATGTACATATTGTTATTTCCTATTCAATATTCAATGTTTTTTGTTTGCGTTCGATAATAAATACTATTTTTCTCACTAAAAAAATTGAATATTTAATTATGTCGAATATTATTAATAATATCTATTAAGTTTAAGATAATTAAAACTATTAATTTTTTTTTTTCGTTTGGGGGGGGTTCGCCCCCCCAACCCCCCACCGGGGCTTCGCCCCGGACCCCATCGGGGCTTCGCCCCGAACCCCCTCAATGAATAATTTGAACTACATTCGTTTTTCTTATATACAATGTCATTAAACTTTCGGTCCTGGTATGATGAAAAATAGTATACGCGCCACGGGAAGATAGCAGGACTTTTCGACCCACGCTTTTGTCACCCTCGCCTTCGGCTCGGGTGACAATATCGCGCGGGTTGAAATGTCCTACTTTCCTCCCTTGGCACGTAATGTACTATATTTGTTATGTTATTTCAGTCACGAAATGCTTGTCGATGGAGCAGCTAATATTTCTATTTGGCTTAAATTTACTCATTTTTCTTTTTCTCGGCCGATGTACATCCGATATACGTATTTCTGCCTCGAGGTATAAAAGATACCGCCAGAATAAATCATAAAAATATGGCCAAGTGAACGGTTGGTCAGGACCGAGATGATTTACTATATAATTATTAATTTTTACAAAAAAAAGAAGTCTTGGTGATCCAGTGGTCGAGAACCCCGCTTCTGAATCCAGAAGTCACGTGCTCGAATCTTGGCTCACACAGATGACTTTTTGAAATTGTTTTTGGAAGTTATGTGTGTGTATGTGGCAATAGGTTCGCCATCTAACCCATTTGGGAGATAAACATAACGGCGTGACCAGGTCGCTGCTTACACTTTCGGCAAAAGGCGTGAAGTTATGTTATGTGTGTTAAACAAATCAGCAACCCGCTCTCTACTGCAAGGTCTAGAGTTTGAATTCGGACATTGTATATGTATACTAGTAATTTACTTAATAATACACATGCCCCTAATTGTACGATGGAACCAAATCAGTTAGTTCATGCCTGTAATTTTGACAATGATAGAGCCGCTGGAACTACGCAGTTCGTAGCATGAACCCATCTCAACTTATTTCATAATAATATATTCTCTGAATATCGACGTAAAGTTGCTCATAGTGGGTTTTGGTCGGTGGGAGAGGCCCAAACCCCGGCGCTCCCATTCTATTTCAGACTCGCAAGTGTTGTGTTGCAAGTGTCCATGAATAACGACGCTAATCGCTTACCATGAGCTCTTTGGTCGTTTGCCACCTTTCCCATAAAAAAACTACCTCATCATGAGTGCGTGTGTGTTTGTGTGTGTATGTGCAATCAATGTAACAAAAAAATCAGAAACCACATCAGCACTCAAGTCATATTTTAATGTTCCATGTGACATGTCAAATATCCGGATTCCAAATAATATTCGTAAGATAATGCTTCAAGATCAGTGAACACTATTTGAGCAACTTATATTGAAATGAAAAAATATAATATTATTGGCAAAACGCCGGATATCGACACTGTTCACTGTTTTTATCATTGAGAAATATTTCGAGGGCAGTGTCATTGTCACCAGCAAACGTCTAAATTGTCCACGTCTGGAGTATATCTAGATTCGTGAACAATACGAATTGGATGAGATCCAGGTGGACAAATCTGTCTCCAACAGACGCAAGACATATTGTTCGCCTTACGAAAGAAAGAGAACAGTCTTAACTGAAGTAATAAACTGCAAGAATGGGATGTGAAATGATGATGACCTGTGAAATAATACGACAGCTCAGAAAATCGACGTAAAATGGCTCACGTCACTTTAATTTGGTGATAGAGGTAAATTCGAAGGCCCATCGCCTTCCTCATACTTATAATCAACCCTGTTCCATTTTAAAGACTGTGAATACATCTGTGACATACTATCAGGTGTCCAGACAGGATTACTTGAGCGGTGCATGTCACTTATTACCAAGTCACCCGCTTGGTATACCCTGGTATCTGACCTGCAGGTACTCAGTCTACATTTGCACATTTTCATTACACCAGTAGATAAAAACTATTTGACCTTCGTGTTGCATATTACACAAATGTAATGAACGAGAAATAACGCGACACTTTTTTAGGTAAACAATTATTTACCTTTATCAGCTTGACGTTTCGGCTAGGGTGGTCAAGCTACTAAAGGTAAATAATTGTGTACCTAAAAAAAGTGTCGCGTTATTTCACATACCAATCAATAATTATATAAGTAATAAGTAATTGAAATTGTCAAAATAAATTATTCCTTTTATTATAAAACTTTCCTTAAAGCACGCAATTTAATTGCACTTCTCAAGCTCGTTGTAATTTAATACGCTATTATTTGTAATAATAGCTTAAGCTCGGTTTCAAATTAAATAAACAACTTAATTTAAAAGTAATTCTTGTTTAAACCTCTGTAATTTCTCCTTTTTTCCATGCTTGTTTTATCACAGTAGGTATTTTTACTGTTAAGAACTTTTTATAATTCAAACATAACAGGCATAACATAACTTCACGCCTTTGTTACCCGAAGGTGAAGGCAGCGGCTGTTAAGCCTCGTCTCGCCGTTATGTTTGCGTCCCAAATGGAACCTTTTGCCATACCGGACACAAAGTTTTCAGTCATCGATATATATTATCACACTTAGCTTCCAAAAACAATTTCGAAACGTTATATATATAATATATTTAGCAACTATTCAGTTTTTTAATAAAAAAAACTACATAAATAGATTAATCACAAATTATATTTTTAATGAACAAATTAAATACAAAGAGATGAGCTCAAGAGAAGTCCTATCAAGCCCGATGCCGTCCGAGAAGTGAGTGAGCTCCGCCCAGTGTTGCCACCTTGTATTTTTTTAAGGCGCCAGGTCACGTGTAGAATGTCGCCAGAAATTTCAGAAATTTGGATTAAAAAAACCACCAAATACCGCTAAAACAAGTTTTTTTTTTTACCAGAGTGCAATAAAGAGTTTTAACTAACTTCCAATTTACCAAATATAAACATTATATTCGGTCTAACTTGACAAAATATTTTGTATTTTAAAGATGGTGAAATAAAACCACATAAATATATTTATTGGTTTTTCTTTTGTTAATCAGTAGAATAAGAATCACGAGAAACAAAAAAATGTGGTAGTTAAAATTCAAGATTGTCAAATGTTATTCCTTCTATAGCTTCATCATCATTCACAGGCGCCGACGCGACTGTTGACTACGACGCCGACGTCGATGCCGAAGATGTTGTTGATTGTGGTTGATTTTTGTAAGAGTAGTTTGTGCTTTTGCCAATAGCTGCAATAACGTCTTCTGGTAGTTCATAATTGTAACATTTTACATCAGTAACTTTTAGCAAATTTCTGATAAAAATCATGGCATTTAGAAGTGGACCAGCAATCCTGTTCCGAAGTTTATTTTTCACAATGTTCATGACACTGAAAATTCTTTCTATACCCGCATTAGAATGGGATAAAGTTAACGTGGATATGGCAAGATCAACTAGTTCTCCAAAGACATTTATTCCAGCTGCGTTTCTGTACTCATCTACCTCAAGCCAAAATTTAATAACATCATTTGTATTTTTCCACTGGACAAAACAGATGTTGTGCCACTAATTTAATATCTTGTCAATGTCACAAGCATTATAGCCAAGTTCCATATCTAGTTCCGAAATGGAATTATCCTTACCTTGGCATAGAATCGTATCAGGGGCTAACTTCGCCATCAACTCCAGTACAGTATAATTAGTTGGCAGTCTTTGTTGAATTTCCTTTGCTAGTTTGACATTAAAATCAATACAACGACGTTTTATGACTGATACAGCATCACATGTTAAAGTTGTTTTTTCACTCTCCGATTCAAAGAGGTATCCCATATATGGGATCGGATTAAGGTTTAGGTCGATGTTAATGTTTAAAAAATCCTTATCTGTGATGGCTGCATTCAGCAACAGTATCCTGTTGCAAACTGAACGTAATAGGGTAATCAGCACATTTAATAATCGAAGGGGATTTGCACTTTTGCTTTCAAATGTTTTCACAACGATCATATCGTTTAGTACACTTCTCAAAAATAGCAAATACAAGTAATTAGAATCGTCCTTGTACATAGAATATAATAGATCTGCTGTGTAGCATCGATCACTCACAAGCCCAAAATGTAAGGTCAGTTCTTTCCATTGTGCCAGAATTCTTTGGACTGCTGGTTCAATTGACAACCAGCATGTATCACATACCTGCAAAATCTTCAACGGTGCTTCTCCGCAATTTGTAGTTTCGTAAGTCAAAGTCAAAGTCAAAGTCAAAGTGGTTTTATTTTCATAGGTCCTCACAGACACTTAAAAATAGTCAATGTACAAAAATGTTTAAAATTTAAATAATATTTACGAGCGCTTGAAGCAAGTGCCTCCGTGGAACAAAAAACACGGAAGCAATCGCCGTAAATTTCTTGATAGTCTGTTCTGATGCATGTGACACTGCAAGTTGTAAAGAATGACAAGTACATCTGATAAGAATCAAATTTGGTATAACATTTTTCAGTATTCTATACACTCCATTATTAACTCCAGTCATGACTGACGCATTGTCTGTTCCCAATCCAACCATTTTATTTTTATCTAGCCCATATTTTTGTAAGCAAATAAGAAGGGCTTCAACAATTCCGACTGCATCGCTAGTTTTAAGTGGTTCTAGGGCCAGAAACGAAGAAACTACTTTTTTTAGTTTTCGACTGAAATAACTGATTACAATACCCAGTTGCTTGCTCGTACTTACGTGGCAACACTGGCTCCGCCCGACCATCCACCGACGTGCGCTATCCCCACTCACTACCATTCTCGATCGTATGATCTAGCTCAACAGGTCACGTGGTGTTGAAATTACACTCGGAGACTAGAAAAGGCGATAATTATATATACTTTTTCATTTTCAATAATAATCATTATATTTTTGGAATGAAAATTTTGCAAGGGTTAAACTATGTTTGCAAAGAATCAATGTTAATCCCCATACCAAAGGGAATAGGGGCAGACATTTTCGTATGCACACAGGACCGTGCGCTCAAGTTCTCAAAAGGAGACGAATAGGCGACGTTGAAATCAAAGGCAGAGCAGCAGTACTCTTTACTTGGTACACTTTGTTAATGGATTATTACTCTTTCAAGTTTACCAATACAGTATGCACAACCGGATAAGTATATTATTTTAAATATCAACATACGCTAAGCCTTATGTACCTTCTTTAACGATTTCACAAAGAAATCTAAACCCAAAATATTCCCTATATTTTTTTCTTTTTGTACCATCACGCTTTCTTATACCTGTAGGCAGCGGTTAAGCCACGACTTGCTGAATTTTATGTCTCAAAAGAAATAGGTGGTAGAACCTCCAAACCAACCATATTATGTCATTAAATTAGCAGCTGAGCAGCTTACTTATCTAAATGGTTCAAAATCCTAAAAAAATGTATATCACCATCATTACATAGTATAAAAAAGTCGCTTTCCGCTGTCTGTCCTCTTATTTGCTTAATGGATTTTGATGCGGGCTTTTTAATGGATGGAGAGTGTCAACGGGGTGGTTTTTATCTATAATTCATGTATGATATGAAAAAATTCATGATGAATAAATGGTAATTTTTAAGATTTGGCACTTTAATTGTAAACGCTGGCTGAACCCTAAGTGATATATCGAAACAATGTTCTACATTATTATGCACCTTAAAAAAGGTCTACAAAAAAGTCTGCGATGGCATATATCTATCTCTTAGAGGTAACCCACAATTATAATTTTTAGGCCATTATTTTACGTGAAAAGGTAAAAGGCTCCACAATGCAGTCCTGATCCCAACGCTAACTTATGGAAGCGAGAGCTGGGTATGGCAGAGTGTGCATGAAAGTAAACGCGGTAGAAATGAGGGCACTACGCAAAATTTGCGGAGTGACTCTCGCTGACCGCGTAGAAAACAAGGTTGTAAGGAAGGAAGTTGGTTTGAAAGAGAGTGTCGGTGTAAAAGTAAGAAAAGGCATGCTCCGATGGTTCGGACATGTAGAAAGAATGGTTGATGCAAGACTGACTAAGCAGATATACAATGCAAAAGCGGATGGATGTAGCAGTCGAGGACGGCCAAGACACACATTCCATGACCAAATAGAACGTGTTCTGGAGGAAGGTGATGTTAAGAGCCTCAAAAACCGACGCGCGTGCATGAAAAGAGTTATGAATGTCAACGAAGCGAGTGAGGCGTGTAAGAATCGTGCCCTATGGCGCTCTGTTCTCTCTGCCTACCCCGCAAGGGATTTGGCGTGAAGTTATGTATGTATGTAGGTAAAAGGATTATTTACGAAGCGATTTTAAATTTTCATCCAGTTAAGTGTCTTAAATAGATTGTGCTTTTAATATAGATCAATATGGCCCTGTACAGCATGTAATTTAAACGAATATTTACGAAGATATTACAGAATTAATATTGCGGGATATTTGCGTCGCGCAGTAGTACTCGCCAAGACGCGTGCTGATAAATAGCACAAATAAAAATTTTAATATCGAAATTTTACTCATTTATTACTTTTGATGCGAAACAAAGTTCGCCGAGTCAGCTAATAACTAATATTTTTTTTCATTTGAACACAACACAAAGGTCGCTTTTTGGGTGAGATATAACAAATGTTGTAAGTAAACGAGATACTATTTGTGATTTCTCGTAAGGAATTGATAGAGGAACAGTCTCCTTGAGTGACTGATGACAGTGCGAGGATCACTGTGGGATAGAACTCAATAATGGTAGTAGTAGGAATGTTTGCACATGTCGATCAATCGCAATACGTTCGCAAATAATGTCTAATATCCAAATAGATATAGCAAATATGTTTCGACTTCTAGCCAGCTTTTTTTTTATTTTTATGGGTCAGGAGGGCAAACGAGCAAGCGTGTTCACCTGATAGTAAGCAACCTGCGCCGACCATGGACACCAGCAACACATATAGTGTTACTGTTGTGTTGCCGACATTTAAGGAATTAGGATAGGAAAGGATGAGGAGGGGGGCGGGGTTCCCGGGTACCTCTCTCACCGAACAAAACGCGGCATGAGCCACTTTACGTCGATCTTCTGAGAGATTGTGGTATTATTATTATTCTCACACCTTTTCCTACTCTAAGGTATCGGCAGCAGTGTTTAAGCCTCCACTTGTTGAAGTTTTAGATTGGCAGAATGCAAAATTTTGGCCAAAGTCATTGATTTAGGCCCGGATTCGATCACACGTCTTCTTAATTCAGAAACATGACATTCTATACTTTCCAGTATAGAAAGTCTGCCTGCAAGGGATTTGGGTTGAATTTATGTATGTATGTTATGTTCCATACTTTTATATTTCTACTGTAAACATTCACCTTTCATATTACACGAAGAAATTTCTCTTACAAAATATAAAATGTATTAGATACCTACCTACCTGTTTTATATTGAAAACTGAGTGTGTTACGCGAGATGTGAGTTAAGAAACATGAGAGTGCTTATTCTGGGGTGAGTGTCTGCAAGAAAACATAACAAGTATTATAAATATATATTAAAATATGTCAGCGACATAAAAAACAATCATTTTAGAAGCTTTTATAGCAATATTTTGCTTTTATAGCAGTACTAGCTTTTACCCGCGACTTCGTCCGCATAAGTTTTTTTGTTTTCTCCCGGCTGTAAGTCCCCCTGCAACAATGTCCCACTATCGTATGAAAGAGCAAAACTCCCAACAAAAACGACTAAAAATCACTAACTCAATTTAGTTATCTGCCTATTGCCTACCCCCTAAGAACGATGGCGTGATTATTTATAGCCTGTGACCATTTCTAGACATATATGACCATCTATCACCATACCAAATTTCATCAAAATCCGTTCAGCCGTTTAGGCGTGAAAGAGTAACAGACAGACAGAGTTACTTTCGCATTTATAATATTAGTATGGATTATCAAGCTTTTTGACTATGTACTTTGCTTCTGTGGCCGACAACATAACATACATAACTTCACGCCTTTTGTTACCCGAAGGTGTAGGCAGCGGCTGTTAAGCCTCGTCTCGCCGTTATGTTTACGTCCCAAATGGAATAAGTGCCTATTGCCAAACCTATTGCCATACCGAGCACAAAGTCTCCAGTCATCGATATTTATATAAAATATTCCCAACAAGAAGTAATGATTTGATTTTTATTTTATCTTTGGATTAATTCATCTCATCTCATCTCATATGCACAGATATTTCACTTTCCTGCTAATATTACGTATACAAATAATCTATAAAATAAGTTTAAACGAAGATTATGTAGGTACCTGACGATTGCTTGGAAACCATTTTCTTATATACTCGTATGAACTAGCTGACCCGGCAAACGATGTCTTGCCGAAAAATAAAATTTTAAAAATAGGGGTTGATCATAGGGGGTTGAAAATTTAGGGCTGTATATATTTTTGTATCCCGTTTTATAAAAAAAAATAAGAAACAGAAATATATCGAAAAATTAAAAAGAATGGGTGGACTACCCTTGTGATTTAGGGGGATGAAAAATAGATGTTGTCTATTCTCAGACTTACCCGATATGCACACAAAATTTCATGAGAATCGGTCAAGCCGTTTCGGAGGAGTATGGGAACGAAAACTGTGACACGAGAATTTTATATATTAGATTGTAAATTAGCAAACGACGACAGGGAGCTGTCCTAACACAGTTTTCAATTACAAATTGATAGTGTCATTGTGTGACACAAGCGTGTATAACAAAACTGATAAAAGTAAAAAAGCCATTAATATATATTATGTAAAAACTGATTATGAAGTTAATTTTGCGTAAGTGATTTGAATTTTCAAACAATATCATGATATTGTTAATTGAAAAATAACATATTGTAAATCAAAACGATAATTGTTACTCTGGAAACTAGATGGCGCTGTATGTAATGGTCTACAATAACAATAATATTAATAACATTCCAGAAGTAATTTCATGACACTAATTGAAGGATCTCTCATATCGTAAATGTAAAAATAAAACAATTCAGTCTCCCCGCTGTGTGACTTGAGACGTTTTATTACGCTAAACTCGGATCATGCTGTATCCTCTATTCTTTTCATATACAATAATAATAATATCTTGGACACAAATCACACAGCGCCCTCCAGTTCCGAACTAAGCAACTAAATGCTTGTGCTATGGATACTAGATAACGGATACTAATACATACTTTTCTTTTTGTAAATACATACTTATAATACATAGAAAAACACCCAGACGCCGCACAAATATTCATGTTTGTCACAAATATTTGTGCTCGGGTGGGAATCGAACCCCCGACCTCAGTGCTGCAGCCGGTAGTTTTACCAATGCGCCACGAGGGCCGTCGAATGTATAATATTACACAATCCAAACATCACTCAGACGCTGATTGAAGTTAATAAAAGCGTTCTTCTATATTCTTTCGTCTGGGTATTTGCTCGTACGACATACGTAATGTTGCTGGAACTCTTTTTTAATGTGCGTATAATACAAGTGTAAGAGGTTACACGTGTTACACCCAATTAAAAAAGAGTTCCAGCAACAGTCTGCCAGATTTGCAGTTGGAATACTGTAGCATTAAATATCTATAGGAAAGGTATGGCAAGTCTTCAATCAAAATGGAGCTAGCTGCTCCTGGTAGTAATCATGGTAGCCTTGAAGGAATCACATTACTCTTTGATAATGTTGGTAATATGCAAAGAAGATTTTATGGCTCCTAAATAATTCACTATATCATTGGCAATGGGGTGGTCATATCTGCCGAAGGACCGACGGTAGATGGAGTAAGTAGGTCATAGAGTGGAGACCGCGTCTTGGTAAACGTAGCGTAGGACTCCAACCAGCGCGATGAAAGAAAGACGACCTCAGAAAGGCTGCTGGAAAAGACTGGATGCGGATGGCAGAGAATCGGGTGTTGTGGCGCACATCGGGAGAGGCCTATGTCCAGCAGTGGACTGCAATAGGCTGATGATGATGATTGGTAATGAGAGACCAGTTCAGCTACATTTTTATGATATAAAAAGCAGACAAGTAAGCAAATCAACTAGTGGTAAGCGATTAGCGCCGGCTATGGCTATCTGTAGAACACGCGTGGGCTACTGTTGCCGTCCCGAAGATGGAACAGGGCAGAATGCATTTTTTTTTATCGGATAGGAGGGCAAACGACCAGGCGTGTCACGTGATGGTAAGCAACCAACGCCACCCATGGACACCAGCAACACATATAGTGTTACTGTTGCGTTGCCGACCTTTAAGGGATAGGGGATAGGAAAGGATGGGGAAGGGGGGTGGGCCTCCGGGTATCTCACCGGTCATTGTATTTCAAGGTCGTGGTATTTCACCGGTCGAGCCGGCCCATTCATGCAGCGAACTGCTTGGCTCTACCACTGTTATGGAGAGAGAGATGTGGACTTTGATGTAGGGTGTATCAATTTTCAAACGAATCGCATGATACGCTGTTTTATTTTCTGGTATTTCATCTATAGAACCAAACAAAATAACTTATTTCATACTTACTTAAAAAAATAAACTAAACTTATTACTAAAAAAATATTGTGCACACATTAAAAGAAAATTTAAAAAATCCTGCCTTATATATTCAAAAGGCAGTGGTCGCAAACATTTTGGTAGTATTGGTCAGATAAAAGTGTGCGCGGTATTCTCATCACGCAAGCGATAAGGGCCACGGCTTCCCGGTTTTATACTGGCTTTAAAGGATATTGTAGTCGCTTTTGTCAGTTATTCCAGAGCAGGAACATACGTATCTAACTTTATATTCAACTCGTGCCCTGAAACTTTGTGAAACAGATCTTTACGTGTAATTTTGTATGCAACCTATTTTAAAATTCGTTTCTTTTATTTTTTATCGAGATTTCCTAATTAGATGCGGCATGAAGACCTGCAGATAATTCCATCGCTTTTGTTTTTAGAACGGGCTGTAGTATATATTCATCAATCATCAATAGCCTTTAAGGTCCACTGCTGGACATACGCCTCCCCCATTGAGTGTCACAACCGCCGGTCCGCTCAATATGGGGGTTTTTGCCATAATCGCCACGCTTGGCAGGCGGGTTGGCGATCGAAGTAGGCTGTATTTTGTTGAGAGAGAATGCTGCTGCCCATTCTTCTAGCCTTTCCCTTAGTCTTACTGTCTTTACGACACCCACGGGAAGAGATGGGGTGGCGGTATTCTAAGACGTCGCCACACAGCATGTAGTAGATATTAGGATGGGATTTTAAAAGTCTTATATTTCGGAAATAGATAACGAATGTCACTTAATATTGTTAGTATCTTAATTAAGTTTGTGTATAATGTTTTCCTATCGAATAAGTACGGCGTGTGAGTATTATTATATTCTTTTTTTATGGAGGCTAGGTTAGTTTGGTTAAGATTTTTCCTGCCGTATGTTTTCTACTACAGCCATAATACACAATCTTCTCATTATCATTATTTTACATAGTATAAAACAAAGTCACTTTCCGCTGTCTGTCCCCTTATATGCGCATATCTTTAAAACTATGCAACGGATTTTGATGCGGTTTTTTTTTAATAGTTAGAGGGTGTTAACGGGGTGGTTTTGATCTATAATTCATGTATAGTGTAGTAAAAAAAAAGTGATAATTTTCATGACTTAGAACTTTAATCGCAAACGCTGCCTGAACCCTAAGTGATAAATCAAAACAACGTACTACATTATTATACACCTTTAAAAGGTCTACAAAAAAGTCCGCGAGGGCATATGTCTATCTCATATGGATAACCCACAATGACAATTTTTATTTTTTTTACTTTTTACGAGAAATAATGGCCGATTTTAAACATTATAGCATTAATTTTCGTCCAATTAAGTGTCTTAAATAGATTTTGCATGTAATATAGATGATCCTGGCCCTTTACAGCATGCAATTTAAACAAATATTTTCGAAGATATTGCAGTATTAACATAGCGGGACAGCAGTTATTACTTTTGATGCGGAACAAAGTTCGCCGGGTCAGATATTATCTTATATTTTAGATGCTAACATAAAGGATCCTAATCATCTCGACTCCCGCAGGTTTAAAACTCTCATTCTAATTCAAAGTACTTGATGTAGAATTCTGATAAAAGTAAATAACTTTTCGGAAGTTGTCTGTTAAGTTTTAGATAATTTAGTTTACCTAATATAAAATATTAACAGTCAAAATTTGTCTCTCAGTTCATACTATGTCTTGGATTTAATAATATTTGTAGCGAATGCCTACGCTGATAATTATAAAATTAAAATGTATTCTGCAAACTTTATGACTCTTTGTATTTGTCTTTTAAATTGATTGCCTTTCAAAACAAACACGAAAATAATTACATTTCAATGAAAATTAATTATTCGTGGAATGTTACTTAAAAACAATTCGTTCAAAATCAAAATTTTGAAGTGTAATGTGTGTATAAAACTAAGTCGCTTACCCCTTTCCAGCCCCTTATATGGTTAGATCTTTGTTATACATAAGCTCACTCCAGTATCCGATGGGGGTAGACAGAGACTTTGGCTCTCCACAAGCTAAGATCCTGACACACATCTTTCGCCTCATCCACAGTCATCTCGTCATGCATTCACGTCGGTTTCGGGTGCTACGCATTTTGCCTTTTTAAACAGACCATTTATTTCGTCGTGGTAGCTCCGTCTTGGTCTCCCGATCCCTACCCTGTCACTCACATTCGCTTCGTATACTCTTTTAGTCAGTCGGCTTTCATCCATTCTTGCAACATGACCAAACCAAACATGACCTTTGTTACTAAGCCAAGGATTTTGATGTATTTTTTTAATAGATAGAGGGTGTCAACGGGGTGGTTTGATGTATAAGTCTTGTATAATGTAGTATATAAAAGTGATAATTTTCGGTATTTAGTACTTTAATTCCACTGACTTGACTTTAACGCTGGCTGAACTCGTGATAGATCAAAACAAAATACTACTTATAATATACCTTCAAAAGATCTACAAAAAAGTCTGCGACGGTGTATGCCTACCTCTTAGGGATAACCAAACAATGGCCAATTTTATTTATTTCCTAAGACGAAACAAAGTTCGCTGGATCAACTATTATTAAATATTTTTATACATTTAGTGAATCTGAAGGTATAATAAGTAAATCTATCTTCTTCTATATATATATATATATATATATATATATATATATATATATATATAAGAGATTTCCACCTATATATTGACTCATCACGATATCTCTGGAACCATAAGGCGTAGCGACTTGAAATTTGGTAGGATTATTCCTTTCGCCGAGTAGAGGTCAGCTAAGAACGGATTTTACGAAATTCCACCCACAAGGGGGGTTGCGGGGGTGTTAACAATGGAAAATTCCCATTTTTAACCTATAGCTGCTATCGACTTCAAATTTGTCGAAGATATTGCAGTATTAACATAGCGGGGCAGCAGTTATTACTTTTGATGCGAAACAGAGTTCGCCGGGTCAGCTATCGACTTCAAATTTGTCGAAGATATTGCAGTATTAACATAGCGGGGCAGCAGTTATTACTTTTGATGCGAAACAGAGTTCGCCGGGTCAGCTAGTATACAATAAAACCATGAACAAAACAAAGTAAAGTACAGTTCTCTCCATAAATAGGGCGCTTCATTCAATGCAATACCACGACCTTCTAAAAATTCTACTTAAAGTATATGCAGCATTTTATTTAATGATAGAAATATGTGGAAGTAGTCCCTTTCTCCTCTACTTCTTTCTCTCTCCCATAGCCCATCCTTATAGCTACTGTGACCATGACGGTGTTGCGGATGTCCAGGGGAAGGCGTTAATCGCTTACACTCACGTGACTGTCTTGCTCGTGAAAACATATTCTAAATTTAGCAAAATAGCTAGACGCCGGTACGAAGTTCGCAGGTCAGCTATCGATAACCCATTTTTGAATAAACTCATCTCGAAATCTCAGAAACTATAAGGCATGAAATTTTGTAGGAGTATTCCTTACACGTTGTAGCGATTGGTTAAGAACAAATTTCATGGAACATGAAACAAAGGCGATAAAAGAGGCATTTAAAACACGTATTGTCTTCAAGTATTGTCTTCATTGGTATAACAATTGGTTAGCAAATATTATTTTTGGCGTGGTATAACGTTTATAATAACGTAAGAGGGGTCAGGTAGTTTACTAACAAATGTAAGAAAAATTTCACCACCTATCGACACAAGAATTAACATTTAGCGTAAGGGACAAATCACCACTTTTCAAAAAATAATCTATCTTGTATGAACTCGTTAACAAGCCGCTAGCCTGGAGACGAGCCAGAATACACCATTTAAACATTTTATGTATATATAAAGTTATTCACGAGGCAGAGTAAAACTTCGGCCTAAATTACCAACTTTGGCACATCCCAGAGGAACTACGGGTCATTTGTATTAAGAATTGGAATAATATGATCTGAGGAACGACAACTAAATTATCCGACTCCCCTCCCGGGACCAAGTCGTTACGGATAGTCTAAAATTACACGAGAACAGTCTAGTTTCTTTATTAAGCATAATTCTACGCCAGCCTTAATTTAGTTAATTATAAAACCTATACACAAATCATAAGTCCATGAAAAACCATTGTATTAAAATAATTTAATAAATATGTAGAGCCACGTAGTCCGCTTAATGAATGGGCTTGCTTGAACCATGAACCAGTAAAATATCACGATCTCCCAAAATATCGACGTTAAGTGGCTGATGCCTCTTTTCTTTAGGTAATAGATTTTACCACAAAATATATTTATCGAATCTCCAGTTGTCGGAAATGAAGTTTGATCTGGCCTTTATGTATAATATTCATGACTAACAGGTATTCCATTCGGGATGTGAAATTTATCGTGTCAAGTCTTAACAGCCGCTGCCTACGTCTTCAGCCAGAAAAAAGCGTGAAGTCATAACTACAATAACATCAACAGATATTTACATTTGACAAGATAATTTGTAGATTATTTTAATATTAAAACTCCCAATTGTGATATTAACAGAACAATATCAATTGCAGTTAGTTAACCAGCGGTCACAGTAAATAACTTGTGCAGTTAAACAAATCAACTTCACCACCCATTAGTCATCATGGATAGCAATTATGCTCAAATGGCGGTTGGAATGTTCCGTAATTGATATCCGAGATTCATTTCAATCGATTAAGCTTATTATTAAGTATACTGTTATTATTGGAAAAGGGACACACGAGCAAGCGCGTCATCTGATGGTAAGTGACTAGCGACAACCATAGATATAAAAGCAAAAGTGTCACAGTTGCGTTGTCAGAAGGAATTAGGAGGGGGGAAAGGTGATCATCTAGATACTTCACTCAAAGAACGAAACATGGTTTGAACCACTTTACGTCGATTTTCTAAGATGTCATGTCATTTCATCGGTCATGCATTCATGCAGCGAACCGATATTTCAACTCAAGTGAAAAATTGGGCAAAGTTTAGAGTTAAGGACAACACGTGTATCACTCTACTTCAAATTGATAAGTTCAGTTAGTCATCGAAATTACATACCTACATACATACATAATTTCACGCCAAATCCCTTGCGTGGTAGGCAGAAAGAACGGAGCGCCATAAGGCACGATTCTTACACGCCCCACTCGTTTCGTAGAATTTCATAACTCTTTTCGTGCACGCGCGTCGATTTTTGAGGCTCCTACAATCACCTTCCTTAAAACACATTCTAATTGGGCATGGAATGTGCGTCTTGGCCGTCCTCGACTCCTATATCCATCCACTTTTGCATTATATATCTGCTTAGTCAATCTTGCATCATCCATCCTTTCTACATGTCCGAACCATCGGAGCATGCCCTTTCTTACTTTTACACCGACACTCTCTTTCAATCCGACTTCCTTCCTTATAACCTTATTTTCGACGCGGCCACTCCGCAGATTTTGCGCAATGCCCTCATTTCGACTGCGTACACTCTGCCATACCCACTCTCGCTTTCATAAGTTAGCGTTGGGATCAGTTTTGCATTGTGGATTGGTAGCTGGGCTTTTCTGCTAATATTTTTTGCGCCCAGGAATCTGCCCAACGCTCCATTTTATTTCCTAATGCCACTCGTCTTTCTAGATCAGCGGTGTACCTTCCATCCCTGCTAAAAGCGCATCCGAGTTATGTAATTTCATTAACTTTTTTTGAAATTGGAATAATATTTTTTGAGTATATATATATATATATACTGAAACAGTAGCTATAAGCTGTTTCTGAAACAGTAGTCTCGGATTAGAATCGAAGTGTCACCAAAGACTTTCAAGATCCTTTTTCAGAAATTATGCGTGATAAATATCAATGATGTAAAATTAAAATGTTGCCAGATGTATGGCAACAGATTCCACCATTATTTACAGCAAACCCAGAAACTTTGTCGTGTACGGGCACAACTGCCATTAGCCATACCTTACGAATAAATGGTGTCAAGTTACAAAAAGACACAGGTTTATAATTTATTTAGAGAAAAAAAAAACAAAAATAGAGTATTTTTAAACAATTTTCAACTTTATTTACGTATTCCGTTAAGAATGTACAATGATTAATAATATTTACAATAATACAAAATATAAACACAAAAATGACACTGTACATTTATATTTAAAAAGATGATCTCGTGCAAAGAATTGACCTTATCTTAAGTGAAAACACAGCCATAGATTAATACCTATTCTTAATTACCTATAACCAAAAAAAAGCTAAAGTAAAACATGGTAACCACAAATTAAAGTATTCTGTACTAGTCTCGGTGGTCAAGTGTTCGAGCACCCAGCTTCTGAATCCAAAGGTCGCGGGATCGTATCCTCACATTGGCTCTCACATCAATGACTTTTCGAAATTTATTTCGTAAGTTATGTGTGAAAGTATGTAGAAATAGGCTTGAAGTTATTTTATGTTGTGTTATGTATGTACTCAGTATAATTAATCGTCATAATAATATCTCTATCAAAACCATGTGACAGAAATATTCGGAGCACCCAGACGTTTGATAAATGAATAAATCCCAATCAAAATTCCAACAATAACATTAGAAATTCTACAATCAAATAATCCAATACGGCATATTTATTGGAATAAAATTCCAGTAGACTTACTGTCTTACATTCAATTATATACAATGTAATTTACATCAAAATTAATGTAAATAATTAATGTTAATATATTTTGTTAATTTATTTAACGTTTCTGAAACGTTAAAAATATAATTAATTTTCATTTGACACATAATAATACGCACACCTATATAAAGACTACATACATACATACATAACTTCACGCCAAATCCCTTGCGGGGTAGGCAGAGAGAACAGAGCGCCACAGGGCACGATTCTTACACGCCTCACTCGCTTCGTTGACTTTCATAACTCTTTTCATGCACGCGCGTCGGTTTTTGAGGCTCTTAACATTACCTTCCTCCAGAACACGTTCTATTTGGTCATGGAATGTGTGTCTTGAATTTAAAGACTACTCTATTTAGTATAATACATTTTTTACTGATTGTGTTTGTTGGTTTTATAACTGTTATTAATATTTAGCTGTTGTTTTGAGCTTATCAATTTATTTTATCTTATTCATAATTATAGCTCAACTTGATTTCGTTCCTAGTTAACGGTAGTAAGGTCCTTAACGTTGCAAGAACTGTTTTGTACAGATAAACATTATATAAAGAATTTTATTGTGTTACTATATTTCTTCAGCTAAATTTGAAGCTGCAGCTGCAGCTTTCTTTGCAAAGACCAACACCATATTGTAATGAAACAAAATTTATTAATAGCTTAGTCGGCCTTGTGTATCTTACCAGTTCTTCTCAAGAAACCCTGACGCCGGAACTGTCATTTAGATTCGCTTTCACATTAAATAAAGCTTCTTGAAAGGGTAAATATGATGCGCGTATTTGACATAGAAATAAATATTTTAGATTTTTAGAATGTAAGTGCTTTGATAATAAAGTAGCTTTGATAATATAAGTCTAATGAATAAAGATGTTTTGAATTTATTCTGATTTTATAAATTTATAAGTTTTATCTTTGCAATCTTCCATATTCAGCTCAGATCAATCTGAATGATCCAAGCGCTATCACACAACCGGTATCAACTTTACAATTCTTAATAGAATTACAATAATCTACATCTAATATCATATTTAATCTCATAAGCTCATAAATATTGATAATACATTGAAAATTAATAATGTAACTGATATTAATACTATGTTTAGTTGGTATATTTTTATGTCTGAAACAAAAAAAAATACATATATTATTTAGTGTAGCATCATGAGAAGTAACATTTTCTACGATTTAGTGATATAAGGTGAACTAATATAGTCGTTGGAGGTCGAGAACACACTAGAGAAAAGAGAGAGAAATGACTAGTGAAAGACTTTCAATAGTTGTCTGATATATATCAATGACATAGGTTCCGACATCTATTCCATTTGGCACGTAAAGCGTAACAGCTGCTACCTACACCTACACGTAGAAAAATTTATGAAATTGCAAAAATTATAATTATATACTGACCACCACTATTAGATACGTATTTTGAAATCTGTGTACGAGATTGAATTGTGATGATCACTTCAGATTCCCGCGTCACGGGAGGCTCGACCATGAGCATGGACTCGCACTTGACTCGCATCGCACCGCTTGCCGTGTTCGGTACTCGCAGCCTGAGCACACGCCAAGAACGTCGCAGTCCACCAGGCTGGTTCTCTGTCACTTCGGTTTTCTGCCACTCTTCAGGCTGCAGTAAAAAAATATAAGCACTAAATGCAATGAAATAAAAACCACAAATATGTGTTGGAATCTTTGGTTCGCTGCATGAATAAGGTGACTCTACCGTTGTAGTGCCACCTCTAAAAAAACGTCATTAAGTGGCTTATACGGTATTTTAGTCAGAAAGAGAAGTATCCGAGAGCCCACCCCTTTCTCTAGCTATATTAAAGGCCGGGAATGCAACGGGAAGTTTGATCAAATCATTACATAGTGATCGGTCCCTGACAGGTGTGCTAAGTTTAAGTTTTGTTTTTTATGGCATAGAGGGGGCAAACGAGCAGGCGTATCACCTGATGGTGTGCAACAAACGCCGCTCATGGATTCCAGAATACATTTAGTGTTATAGTTGCGTTGCCGGCCCTTACAATGGGACACGGAAGGTGTCGGAAATGAGATGCGAAGGGGAAGAGGATAGGGGTTGGGCCTCCGGATACCTCTCTCACCGAGCGAAACGTGGCAAGTACCACTTTATGTCGATATACTGAGAGGTCGTGGTATTTCACCGGTCGAGCCGGCCCATTCATGCTGCGTGGCTCTATCAATGTGAGTGGTAAATAAAATCGGATCGTTCAAGTAGAAGAAAATTGAGCTCACGTAGAAGAGTTTGATTACATACATACTCAAATCCATACAGGTTAAGTTAATAAAAGCGTATTAAAAAGTAGCTGAACACTTTCAATGAAACGCGAACAATGTCCCTAAAAAGAGATCCAGCACTTCATAAAGGCCAGAATTTCAATTTTGAGCGACAATGCTACTATTGAATGGAGGTTAATCCTGATAAATTGGATTCAGCTCACACTCAGATCAGAATGCGAGTGTCTGTCAGCCGTATTATGTGACCACAATAGACATGTGGGAATGAAATGTTTGTCTTGATTAGATGTAATCATCTAGTACTGAGTGACAACAGTGGCAAGTGTTGAACATTAATGATAACTTATTTTCTTTGATCAATTTTTAAAACTACAATTAATAATATACTTTATTAGTATGGAGGACACATTTTAAAAAAGAAACTTGTTTTATAAATGCTACCTCATTCTGACTTTTAGTTATCTACGAGTCAAAATCCCAGCGAAATCGGTAAAGCCGTTTCGTTTGTTTAAATAGTAACGTCTCTATTCGTCAAAGGTTTAAAAGGAACAATTATTTTGATAATATAAACAAACATATTCAAACTTACTACTTTACTAACAACTTTACTTATAGGTAGATATTTATATATTAGAAAATAAAACTTTAAGTGACTTTGGAATTTATAGAATTTATACAAGTATAAATTATAAATAAATAATTAAAATTAGAACTGATTTGGACCATTTTTATTATCTATGTTTCAATGTCGCAATAGTTCATTACTCCGACTTCTCGTACAGGGGTCTCAAATTCGAAACCTGGTACACACCAATGACATTCTAGGAGTATTAATATCGATTGTGAATAAAATCGTACCTGATTGACGGCAGTAGGTCTCGTCATGAATTAGGGACTAGAAATCTAATCTAATCCAGATTCTGTCGGAGGATTAAAAGAAGAAAGTTTAGATGGAAAAAATATAAGGAATAGGGGATGATGGGGAAGGGAGGTGGGCCTCCGGGTACCTCTCTCACCGAACGAAACGCAGCATGGACACTTTACTTCGATCTTCTGAGAGGTCGTGGTATTTAACCGGTCGAGCTAACCCATTTATGCTGCTTGGCCCTACAACTGTACAAGATGAAAATATTTCATGTATTATATAAGTATGTTTTACAATTATCGTGCTATGCAAACCTTTTGTAACTCGTCGTCAATGTACCAATTGATTAGTGACGCTGGTAGAGAGAAGTCCGATGTGCAGTTGAGAAAGATCTGATCACCAGGCTTTAACACTTTCGACGCTCCTGTTATTACGGGATCCGCTTGAGGCATTGCTAAACATGAAGAGAATTTAAATTAAATAAAACTTATTTAGACATAATATAAGGCATGTGAGACTCGAATCAATATTCTTATAGTGAATAGCAAATCAGTTTTTGTTAAAAAACATAACATAACTTCAAGCATTTTCAACCAGAAAGTGTAGGCAGCGACTATTAAGACTCAATTTAGCGATTCCTTACAAATTCCGAGAAATCATTGGTGTAAGGTTGATCTTGATACTTAGAAATATTCAAAAACATAATTTTATATTACACGATACTAAATCAATTCCTCTTCATTATTCTTCATTTATAATATAGTCATATAATAGTTTAAATAATAAAATATACTGAGAGTTATTTATGCAGATTTGTTCTGTACAAACTTGGTCGGTATCATTGGTCATATCGCCGCTGTTGATGTCATAGAAATGCTCTCTCGTTATAAAACCAGTGATTTACAAGATTTTTTGTAAAGTTTGACAATAAATTTTATTCACAGAAAAAAAACGGAAAAATAAATCAAATTTACAAACAATAGCATCAAGTATTATATCTACTTAAAACGTTTTGCAAAGCAAATTGAAGGAGATTGTCGACGTAAAAGCGAGAAAGGGCAGGCTCCGATGGTTCGGACATGTAGAAAGAATGACTAAGCAGTATGAATGCAAAAGCGGATAGGTGTAGGAGTCAAGGATGGCCAAGCCACACACTCCATGACCAAATAGAACGTGTTTTTGAGGAAGGTGATGTTAAGAGCCTTAAAAATCGACGCGCGTGCATGAAAAGAGTTATGAAAGTCAACCTACCCCGCAAAGGATTTGGCGTGAAGTTATGTATGTATGTATTTCATAAAGTAATAGATATATAAAGCTCTATATACCGAACCAAAATTGATGATAGAAGAAAGGCTCTATGTCTGGTTAAATAACATAAGTAATATGTTATCTCAACATAGTATTTTCATTGGTGCTAAAAATATCATAGGGGATGTGCTGCCAATTTATCGGCGACAGTTTTCCCCCCAGGGATATAACCGTAACTAAGAATTTTCTGACAAAAATCGTTTCATTTTTTTCCGCTTTGGTAACCGTATGTGAAAAAAATATAAAACATTTTTTTCTGTGATATATATAATATGCCACGCTATCTGTCCAATTCATTAGCAATGTGGGGCACCAGTTTATACACACTGCAGTCATTCCGTTTCTTGAAAATGTTATATTAACTATATGGCCTGGCAAACTATATATCCTATAATATTAGGGGTCGCTGATAGACGATTGGATAAATGTTAAATTATTAATAGTCTGTGTAATAGTCTCGGTGATCTAGTGGTCGAGCACCCCGCTTCTGAATTTAGAGGTCGCGGGTTGGAATCTTCATACTGGCTCACACCAATGACTTTTCGAAGTTCTTTTCGGAATTTTTGTGTGAAAAACCGATAACTGAAAATTTTGTGCGTGGAATAGGTTCCCGCCTATTCCATTTGGGACGTAAATATAACGTCGAGACGGGGTTTAACAGCCGCTGCCTACGCCGTCGGGTAGCAAAAGGCGTGAAGTTATGTTATGTATGTTATGTTATTAGAACAAATTATAATCAAAAAATAAATAAAACATTTTGAAATCAACTACCCTTGTAACTTTGGGGTATAAAATATGAACAACAACCCAATCCCAGTCCCACCAAATACACAAATGTTTTCTTCAGAATCGATCAAGCCGTTTTGAAGCAGTTTGGTAACAAACTTTATTACCTCTACGTTTTTTTTTATATCAGTTTATTTATACACATTGTCTTCGTACAAGAAATTTCTTCATATTATAAGAAACGCCTTCCATGTTGTATTAATTTCCACAGACGATTCTCACCAACGACTGTCATCTGTTTAGACTGCCTGGCTATTTGAAACTTGGGTCCTTCTGTAGACACCTCGCAGGTATAGGCTGCTCTAGTAGATATTGGTGGAGGCATCACTCGGACCACACAGGAATCATGGAAGCACTCTCCACTTTGCACCATGACTTCAGATATATTGAACAGACGAATGGCTGGCTGGAGACAATAATATGCTTATTAGCTGAATCAGTTCTGATGCTAATGATATCACCTATAAGTAAGGGATGTCCATCAAGGGGTATCGGGATTTTTCACAGCGCGGCAGATTAATATACAGAAGGATTTTATCCTCAAGCAAATATGACCCTCATATATAAGGCCACCCGTTAAGGATAAAGGATGTTTTTTTGTTTCTCTTGTCAGATTAGCCGAATCACTCAAGGCTCTGACAATTATGGTCAGATTATAATACAGCACATTTAGAACATAAAGATGAACCTTAAATATATATTAATCTGACGTGCTAAAGAAATGGCGACATTTTTTAAACGGCAGCGAGGCCACGTCACATCATCATCAGATTATATAATTAGAACCTCTTTTAGGAGCACTTAACACTTCCTTGAAAATTTTGACGCGCTCGAGTTTGTTCAGTCCGCGCAACGGTTTTTGTACATAAAGCTATAGCTGCTTACCCCACCGATGAAAACTTATGTAATTATATGTCATCTTTTCTTCTTATCATCTAAGTTTTGCAATTCAAAAGTTCTCAATGAAGCTCGAGTAACAACCCGTTTAGCATCGTGGGCTCTCCTAGCATATGTTAGGGGAGCCCACAATGCTAAAGGGGAAATATCATGACATTCGGCTCGGCCAGTGAAATACCACGACCTCTCAGAAGATCGACGTAAAGCGGCTCACGCAGCCTTTCGTACGGTTAGAGAGGTACCCGGAGGCCCACCTGCCTTCTCTATCCTTTCCCATCCTACTCTCTTAAAGGTCGGCAACGCAACTGTAATGCTATATATGTTGCAGGTGTCTATGGGCGGCGCTGGTCACTTGCCATCAGGTGACACGCCTGCTAGTTTCCCTTCCTATGCCATAAAAAAAAAGAAAAGATGTCGAATGGAATGATACTTCCCGTTCAGTTTAGAAGTCTGTATAATCAGCCATATCTATTAATGCCTAAGACAAGAATGAGGTTTGATATTTTGGACGCTAATAACAAGACCCGAACGATTTTATTAATTAAAACTGTGTCTTACTTGGTGTTGCGGATTATATCTGAATATCTCGTTTACATCACGGTACCACTTGACTGAATGAAGCTTTTGATCGTCCATTGTGAAGTGGCAGCTCAATTCTGCGGCGCGTCTTGGATCAGCATACAATGGCACTTTCAGCTGGGAGATGTTGTGCGCTGATGTTATAGCTGTTAAATGAAGAAATACATAACACTATTAATACTTTTATTTTTTGAATTGTGTTATTATTTAACTAAAGAACTAAAACTTGCCAACCACCGTTCTCGGTGTATGACAATGCGTTCTGTCACCTTTTCCATTTGAGACAAAAAAAAATTGTGAACTTATTATAAATCTTATAATTCTTCTTAGTAAAAGTTGAGATTGTAGACTTATAAAGGAAAAACGCATTAAAATCAAGCAAGTTAATAAAACCTCGTTTCCTCTATAATATTATCCAGGAGGATTCATTATTCATTATATACCTACATACATTTATAACTTCACCTCTTTTTCTACACGAAGGTGTAGGCAGCGGCTGTTAAGCATAGTCTCGCCGTTATGTTTACGTCCCAAATGGAATACGTGGCGAACAAATTGCCATACCGGGCACAATGTTTTCAGTCATCGATATTTAACACACTTAACTTCCGAAAACAATTTCGAAAAGTCATTGATGTGAGCCAGTGTCAGGATTCGAAACCGAACCTCTGGATCAGAAGCCGTGTGCTCGGCCACTGGACCACCAAGACCGAGTAGACTTGTTGTTATAAGACGTAGGAATAAGCAGATGTTTTTCAATATATCTGAGTGTAAAATCTGAGAGTATTTAAATTATCCGGTAAAACAAATAATGAAATTATTTCACTAAAAAGTTTTAGGCACAATAATAACGAAATCTGATATCTTTTTCTTTTGCTCAATATAATCTTTCATCAGAATGACCCAACTTCTTATGCTATGAAAAATCTGGACATATTGGATTTATTTTTTGTGGAGAAACAGAACAAAGTAATTACTTGAGTCGTAACGAGGCTTCTCATCTATTTCCCTTCCGAAGGCTCTAGTCTCGGTATATTTTATCGATAGTTGTGTAATAAATATATCTGCTCATTTCTTATTTAATTGTTTATTTGGTATATTTTAAAGATTGCAGGGGAAAGCTGATGCGTCCTCGGATATATGACTCCCTAAACAAAACGCGGCATGAGTCAGTTTACGTTGATTTTGTGATAGGTCGTGGTATTTCTGGTGGAATCAGCCTATTCATGCAGCAAACTCCGAATACAAACCTCTATAATTGGGACGCTATGATTATACAGTAATTACGGGAAGGCACTACGATAATTTTGTTGGAGAGTTCCAATTCATTTTATTATCAAACTTGATTCGTAGGAACTTCCTATAAACTTTATAACGCAGTTAATCCAGTAATAAACACATACCTACTGGAGTTATGACAAAGTTCACTGTCGAAATTGCTCAACCGTAGAAATTGCTGTACTGATTTAGTGAATGTCTTGGCAATTTACTATCATATAATAAAATAAATTTGAGATAATATAATGATGAAACAGTTTAAGGGACATCCCTTAAACTTTTACAAATGCTGTGAGTAATGATTATTGATTTGTAACTTCACTTCGACTTTTTTACATCCCAAAATGAAACATGATGGAATGAAAATATTGATGACTGACAAAATTGTGCTTGATTCCTTTATCAAGCACAATTATGTCAGTCATCATTATTTAACAGTGGTAGAGCCAAGCAGTTCGCTGCATGAATGGGCCGGCTGGACCGGTGAAATACCACGACCTCTCAGAAGATCGACGTAAAGTGGCTCATGCCGCGTTTCTTTCGGTGAGAGAGGTACCCGGAGGCCCACCCCCTTTCCCCATCCTTCCCTTTCCTCTATCCCCTAAAGGTTGGCAACGCAACAGTAACACTATATGTGTTACTGGTGTCCATGGGCGGTGTTGGTTGCTTACCATCAGGTGACACGCCTGCTCGTTTGCCCGCCTATACCATAAAAAAAAAAATTATAACAAATAACTTCCAGCGACTCTAAAATGATTTTTGCGATTCTGAGTTTTATAGTCAGACACTTCTTCTTCTTTTTATTCTTTCTAAAGAAATAATCTTGTTAGACGGCAAGTTCAGTGTGCTCATCAAACTTATTGAAAACGTGACCCAAGTGCGCGCGACTCGGAGTTGATGCCCTCTCAATTGGTTAAGAACTGAGTCTGCTAAATTGTAATATCCGGTGTCGTAAATGTTATTAAGCATCTTCGCATTTTACGGAATAGGAGGGCAAACGAACTAGCGGGTCACCCGATGATAAGCAACTACCGTTGTTGACGTTACTTATTAAGTTGTGATGATGAATTAGAAATCCAATTTTACTCTAAAGTTACAATAAACAATATACTTTAATTATAATCTTAATATTGTATAATAATAAATAATTGAAAGTTACATAACTTCACGCCTATACTATGTAAAGCCTCAACTCGCCGTTATGTTTACGTCCCAAATAGAATCGGTGGCAAACCTACTGCCATAAACCAGGCAAAAAGTTGTCAGTGAACGATATTTATCACACATAACTTTCAAAAAGAATTTTGAAAAGTCTCAGTACTTAAAAAATTACGGTTTGATTTCTACTATGAGTGGGTATGGTGGCAGCGGTAAGTAAGTTTCTAGTACTTAAAAGAGTTATGTTAGATCTAAAATTCACACTAGGGCTTGCAGATGTCTTAATGTAAAAACAATTATTATCACTGTTATACTAATGAGATTTATCGTTAGAGACTTAGATAATAAGCTTACAAACATATATCTGCTTTTGGCTCGAAGCCACTGTCTCGTTGTCGCGTCGACTTGTAATGATTCTGTTGTTCTTACTTCACATCGAATCAAACGATAAGCCTATCATAAACATTTGAAATATATACACAAATGTCTACGTAAATAAGTCTCATGGGTAAATTGTCGGATCAATCCAAAGTCTCAGTACTCAATGAGGCTATAAGTTGATACGTAGTTGAAATTTTTAATGTAAATATTATTTATCTTTTTAGAGCGTTAAAATAAAAAGCTTTTTAAAAAGGTCTTTTTGAAGTGGAACTTCTAATGTCTCGTGCAAAAGCATTTAACGCTTTTAACGCCCCCTTGCGACCACTAGTAATATAATATAATGGTTACAAAAAAGCCAAGATCCATATAAACCGAGGACGAAAAGACATAGCGACTTTTTAATCTACCCGTACAGACATCTAGTAGTGGATGGTGATACTAGCTGGTCATAATTGATATAACAATAATGATGAACAACATCTTTTTCCACAACAAGTCAACCTACTCGAGAATTATAATTGAAAAATAGGTTAAAATTCAAAATAACAATTTTAGATAATTATGACACCAGTTTTAGTGCAAAATAGTTTGTAAATCTTACTACTACTACTTACTACTTATTTTAACAATCCAAATTCACTATCTTTCGGCGGATGGCGCTACTAGAAAGTTTTAAAATTTAGTTCTCATATGTTATAATTATTACATAGAACGAGTTGGTACTATCTAGTATTAAGATATTAATTATGAAAATAATTATTATGAATATTCATGCAGCATTAGTATTGATTTAAAGAATAAAAAGCAATATCACCAAAACAGTTACGAATCATGAATTGTTAAATCACATAATTATAAATTTCGCGCATTTTACTTAACTAAATAATAGATTTTAGTAATGTCTTGACCAGTTTAAGTACGAAATAGTTTGTAAATATATAAATTAATTATTTTAATACTCAATAAATTCACTATCTTTCGGCGGATGGCGCTACTAGGATGTTTTAAAATTAAGTTCTCTTATATAACAAATATTACATAGAACGAGTTGATACTATCTAATATTAAGATATTAATCATGAAAATAAATATTACGAATATTCATGCAGCATCAGTATGGATATAAACAATAAAAGGAAATATCACTAAAACAGTTATTAAATATAATGAATTGCTTAATTAATCACATAATTATAAATTTCGTGTATTTTACTTAACTAAATAATAAATATATTTCAGTAATATCTAGACATAAATAATATAACATAATTTCACGCCTTTTGTTACCCGAAGGTGTAGGCAGCCTCTGTTAAGCCTCGTCTCGCCGTTATGTTTACGTCCCAAATGGAATAGGTGGCGAACCTATTGCCATACCGGGCACAAGTTTTTCAGTCATCGATATTTATCACACATAACTTCCGAAAACAATTTCGAAACGTCATTGGTGTGAGCCAAAGTCTGGAATCGAACCCGGACCTCTGGATCAGAAGCTGTGTGCTCGACCACTGCGCCACCGAGACTAATAATAACATGTAATCATAATTAAATCAGTTTACCTAATAAAGTTTTATAGGGTTATCAATTATCATTACATAGTATAAAACAAAGTCACTTTCTGCTGTCTTTCCCCTTATATGCGCATATGTTTAAAACTACGCAACGGATTTTGATGCGATTTTTTTTAATAGTTAGAGGGTGTCAACGGGGTGGTTTTGATCTATAATTCATGTATAGTGTAGAAATAAAAAGTGATAATTTTCAAGATTTAAAACTTTAATCGAAAACGCTGCCTGAACCCTAAGTGATAAATGAAAACAATGTACTACATTATTATATACCTCTAAAAGGTCTACAAAAAAGTCTGCAAGGGCATATGTCTACCTCTTAGGGATAACCCACAATGACCATTTTTATTTTTTTATTTTTTACGAGAAATAGTGGCTTATTTACGAAGCAATTTTAAACATTACAGCATTAATTTTCATCCAGTTAACTATCTTATGTAGATTGTGCTTCTAATATAGATCAATATAGCCGCTTACAGTATGTAATTTAAATTAATATTTACGAAGATATTACAGTACATAGCGGTACATAGCAGTTGCGTTTGCGCGCCATAACGCGTGCTGATAAATAGCACAAATTGAACTTTTTAAGATACAAATATTACTAATTTATTTCTTTTAATGCGGAACGAAGTTCGCCGGGTCAACTAGTTATTATATATAGTTGACATCATATACCGCTAGATGGCATCCTGCGCCGACATATGTATGTTCGGGTGAATATTAGAACTAAATTTTGAAGTAGATAGTAGTCATCTCGGTAGTCTCGGCGGTCTAGTGGTCGAGCACCCCCCTCCTAAATCAAAAGTTGTGGGTTCGTATCCTAGCTAACACAAATGACTTTTCGAAATTATGTTTGACAGCTGAGTGTAATAATTACCGATGACTGAAAACTTTGCACCCTGTGTAGGACAATAGGTTCACCACCTATTCCAATCGGAACCTAAAAAAACAGCGAGTCGAGGCGTAACAGCCACTGCGGGAGCCCCGTACAGGGCCACGGATCGCGCGACACCACCGTAGAGGCGGCGAATCTCGGGGGAGGCGGTGTAACGCGCCTGCCACCCGTCCTACTCGGGGGACCATCCTCACGAAGTACTCCTCGAAGCTCCAGAGGCTGTTCAGGGTGAGGCCGAGGTACTTCAAGTACCTTGCCACCGGGACAGCCGTGTCACCCACCTGGATCCGCGCGGCTGGTGGTTCCCAGCGCCGAGTGAGGCGGGGGAACCACAGAGCCTCACTTTTGTAAGGCGCAGCCTCCAGCCAAATTCTACCTAGACCCAGCTAAATATTTATACTTGGGTGGGGATCGAACCCGCCAATCTCGATTCTACATTCGGTAGTTTTACCAACGTACCACCAGACCTCACCCTTACTTACATTAGCAGTATATTATAAATCTATATTGTTAATTATTTATTGACTATTTTTAAGTGTCGGTGAAGACCTATAAAAATAAAGAAAGCTATTGTGAATACATGTTACTAAGTTCCACTTCTGTAGCGCGGCGGGCCTCCACGCAAATTTTTTTTATGGGATAGGAGGGCAAACGAGCAGGCATGTCACCTGATGGTAAGCAACCAACGCCGCCATGGACACCAGCAACACATATAGTCTTACATTAATTTCTAAGATTTTCGCGAATCTCACTCATTGATTAAAACAACTTTTAGGATTATATCGCGTTTATTTATCATTTATTTATATTTATTTCCCGACGTTTCGAACTCTTTTCTTTTTCTCTTTACTCGTGAAAATGATCTCTGTAAAGAGTTCGAAACGTCGGGAAATAAATATAAATAAATGATAAATAAACGCGATATAATCCTAAAAGTTGTTTTAATCAATAGAAGAGTTTGATTACATACATACTCACAACATCCATAAGTTAATAAAAGCGTATTAAAAAGTAGATGACACTTTCAATGAAACGTGAACAATGTCCCTAAAAAGAGATCCAGCACTTCATAAAGGCCAGAATTTCAATTTTGAGCGACAATAGTACTATTGGTTGGAGGTTAATCCTGATAAATTGGATTCAGCACACACTCAGCTCAGAATGCGAGTGTCTGTCAGCCGTATTATGTGACCACAATAGACATGTGTGAATGAAATATTTGTCTTGATTGGATGTAATACATCTAGTGCTGAGTGACTGAGTTGTTTTCTTTTAATTTATTCTTTTAATCTTGTTGGGTTAAGCCAGTGTTTTTAATTTAATTGCGGAAAGTTTAAACTTCTAAAATTAACAGTATTTTCATACTATTAATCATTTATTATACGTATAACTCATCCTCTTTAATCACTCTATCTATAGTTAAAAAGTCGCATCAAAATCTGTAGTATAGCTTTAAAAATCAAAGAGTACTTAGAGACCGACAGACATAGAACGGGAAGCGAGTTTGTTTTATATTAATTTGTAAAGAAACCAACGTGATTTGGATGATAAAGAGATCATCTCTGTGCTGAAAAAGAATATTGTTATGAAGATTTTTTCCTAATTATAAAAAATTTTTGATTCGAGTCTTCAATTATTTTGTATTGTGTTCTGTTACCTCAATACCCGCCTTAATTAAGTTAGATAATTAATTTCTGCTATTATATTGTCCATATTTTAAATAAAAGAGATGAAAATTTAATTAGCTGTGGACAGGTAGGTATAATATTGTATACATAATTGTTTCATATTTTATCAATTGACCAATGGCCTAATTAATAAACATATCATAACATAACTTCACGACTTTTTCTACCCGAAGGTGGAGGCAGTGGCTGTTAAGCCTCGACGCGCCATTATGTTTACGTTCCAAATGGTGGCGAACCTATTGCCATACCGGGCACTAAGTTTTCAGTCATCGATATTTATCACACTTAAAACAAAGTCGCTATTCGCTGTCTGTTCCCTTATATGCTTAGACTTTTGATACTACGTGTCGGATTTTGATGAGGTTTTTTTTTTTTCAATAGATTCATGTATACTGTAGCAAATAAAAAGTTATATTTTTGAGTATTTGCACTATATTGCAAACGCCTTAACGATATCTACTTCAAAATTGAGTTCAAAGATTCACCCGAACATACATACATACATTGCAAGATAAAAATAACTGAGTTTATCATCCTTGTAATATCAATTTGTTTTTCTATGTATTATATGTATTTATTTACAAAAGAAAAGTAAATAAGTATTAGTATCCGTTATCTAGTCTCCATAGCACAAGCATTTAGTTGCTTAGTTTGGAACTGGAGGGCGCTGTGTGATTTGTGTCCAAGATATATTATTATTAATTATGAGTAGTATAATACCTAAAGTTAAACTGTTTCAAACTGTACAAAGACTTCTGTCTATGTACAATTTAAAACAGTTTTTAAATCACGCTATACAAATTTTCTTAATTGGTTATCATATTAACCGGTCCACATTCTGCTGTTAAATAATACTGCGTTGAATGCGTTAGTCGATTTCACGTCACATATGAAGTTTCACTACAAAGAGTTACTTCTTACTTAATATACGACAATCTACATTGTAGACAGATGTGTAGCTGCAGTATTAACTTCGCGCTTCAGTATCAACGTTAAATGTATTTTAAGCGCGGTTTAATATCCTGGATTTCTTGTTGAAAGCTTTACTTGGCGCCAGATACTCATCTTAATAGCTGACATAAATATTGAGTGCAGTTCAAATCACGATTAAGTATCGCTCTAATCGAATCTATGTAATTTTTTATCCGTATAGCTGTTATAAAAAACATAAAAAGATGGTCGATCATCCTAATTCTGAATCAAGAAGTCGCGGGTTCGAATCCTGGTTCACCACTACCAATTACTTTTCGGAAATTAATTTAAGTGTGATAAAAATCGATGACTGAAAATTTTGTGCCCGGTGTTTGGCAGTAGGTTCGCCACCTAATCTATTTGGGACATAAACAAAAAAACGCGACGAGGCCTATATGCCACTGCCTACACCTTCGAGTGGAAAAAGCCGTGAAGTTATGTTATGTTAAAAATTATCCAAATTATCCAGTTAAGTAGACGAAACTTCGAGAAGACGGCCGACAGGAGGATTCAGTTGGAGCGAACTATGCTTATGCTCGGGGTATCTCTGAAAGATAAACCTAGAAATGAGTATATCCGCCAGAGAACTGGGGTAACCGACATAGCTCGTAGAATAAGCGCGCTGAAGTGGCAATGGGCTGGTCATATCTGTCGAAAGACCGATGGTAGATGGAGTAAGAAGGTCATAGAGTGGAGACCGCGTCTTGGTAAACGTAGCGTAGGACGCCCAGCAGCCCGATGGTCAGACGACCTCAGAAAGGCTGCTGGAAAAGACTGGATGCGGAAGGCAGACAATCGGATGTTGTGGTGCACATTGGGAGAGGCCTATGTCCTCCAGTGGATTGCAATATTCTGATGATGATGTTAAAAATATACACATTTTTACGTTATTTTGATGATCCGTTAACTTGTCTACTTTCTATGCTACAAAAACCGAGATTTATATAGACAAATAAATACAGTAAATCGATTCTCTTGCGGGATTGGCAGAGATAACTGAAACATAATAATATAGATTTTTAAAATTCAGAATATCGATTTGAGTGAAATAAAATCAACACAATTGCAGCACAGAACATTCAAATACCCGCCGTATTTCACCGGTCGAGCCGGGCCATGCACTACAAGACTCTACCACTGTTTAAACTAATCAGGGAGTATTGAATGGATTTGAAAAAATAAAAATATCTTTAAATATATCATTAAGTAGTTCTACGTAATATATTGGAATTATGTTTCTTCTTTTATTAGTTTCCATTTATAAGTTCTTAATTTATGAAAATTCTTAATTAATTCAAATATACAAGAATAAAAATAACGTATTCTATTTAATAGTTCATTAGAGCTCGTCTGTACCAACATTATATTTTATATTTTAATATAATCAAAGTTCTTTGTAGACTCTTTACTTCTTGTATAGACAATATATTATTTATATGGACATAACATACAATATAATCGTTATCATCATCATCATCATAAACCCTTTTGAGGTCCACTGCTGGACATAGGCCTCCCCCATAGAGCGCCACAACTGCCGGTCCGCGCAATCATGGGGGGTTTTTGCCATAATCGCCACGCTTGGCAGGCGGGTTGGCGATCGCAGTAGGCTGTATTGTCTTGAGAGAGAATGCTGCTGCCCATTCTTCTAGCTTTTCCCTTAGTCGCCTTTTATAACACCCACGGGAAGAGATGGGGTGGCGGTATTCTAAGCCGGCGCCACACAGCAATCTGTTATAAATTTACTATTTTAATAATATTATAAATATATTGTAAAAATTTTCTAACAAGGGCGTATAAAAAAACTAAATTAGTTTACGTGGTTTTTTTTTCGCATTATTCTAATGTTTGTACATTTTGTATGTTCTTGGGGACACGAAAAAGTATCGATACTTTGTGGTATTGAGTACTTTACCTTTCGATACCGATACTTTTGTACTCGATACTTTTACTCGATGAGTACTTTTCAATAAGTATCGTATCGAATAAACCTCGGAAAGTGTCCCCAAATTTTAGAAGTAAGAAAGTCAGATGGAGGTAATTTTATAGGTGTTTTATTTTTAGAAGTAATTTTAACTTAATTATGTATTTATTTTTCAAAACAAAATGATTTATTAAGATAAATTTTCGATACTTTGAAAAAAAACAGTACATAAAAGACTTTTTGTTCAGTGAAATTATGATTGATTATTATTATTTTTTATTCGTTTAATGATATTTTATTACTTAAGTTATTCATGTTTGTTATCCATTAGCTAAGCTGACTGATATAGATGTCGTGACCTATGCGCCTTAGACTAGGTCTGAGTGGTCTGTCGTACTAACACTGACAAACTAACGTGTGGCGTAGCTAGGGACACGGTACCAAATAGAAAGTATCGATACTACTCATGTGTACATTAGTGATACTTTCTATTCGATTCCGTGTCCTTCATTAGACTTATCATTCACTATACAGTACTCGATACTTTGAAGTATCGTTACTTTTCTTTCGATACTACTCATGAGTACAGTAGCGATACTTTTTATTCAATTCCGTGCCCCTTATTAGACTTTTCACTCACTGTACAGTACTTGCTACTTTGAAGTATCGATTATTTTATCAGTACTATGTTTTTTATCGATAGTACTTATAAGTACAGTATCGATATTTTCTATTCGATACCGAACGCCTCATTAGATCTTGACTGACCTTGAGAAAAGTACTCAATACTTTGAGTTTCGATTCTTTTACGAGTACTATGTTTTTAATCGATACTATTTATGAGTACAGTATCAATACTCTCTGTTCGATACCAAAATCCTCATTAGCCTTGACTGACCTTGAGAAAAGTACTTGATACTTTGAAGTATCGATACTTTCGCAGAGCCTAAGCCGTGTAGACCCTGCGAGGCCCTGCCTGAAAAAAACTCAAAAGGTACCCGATACTATGAATTATCGATTCTTATACGAGTACGCTGTTTTTTTTTTATTGATACTACTTATGAATACAGTATCGATTCTTTCTATTTGATACCTAAATCCTTATTAGACCTTGACTGACCTTGAGAAAAGTACTCGATACTTTGAAGTATCGAAACTTATCTTTCGATACTACTCATGAGTACAGTATCAATACTTTCTATTCAATACCGTGTCCCTATACGTTCTACTGTTACCAGACATACACAATCACTAGACAATCGATGGTCAGCATTAAATATAATATCTTAGCAACCTCTTACGATATCCAAGAGACGTGAAAGGCTGACAATATCCTATAGCGCGCTACAACCCTCCTTTTCAGATATAAAACGATGTTAGTTATTAAGAAAACATACACATACATACATAACTTCACCCCCCTCCACCACCTCTTGCGGGGTAGACAGAGAGAACGGAGCGCCATAAGGCATGATTCTTGCACACCTCACTCGCTTCGTTGACTTTCATAACTCTTTTCATGCACGCGCGACGATTTTTGAGGCACCTAACATCACCTTCCTCTAGAACACGTTATATTTGGTCATGGAATATGTGTCTTGGCCGTCCTCGACTCCTGCATTCATCTGATTTTGCATTGTAAATCTGCTATACTATTAAGAAAAAAATACGAAAATATCTCGACTGTGGTATTACATAATTGACAATGGTTTCCAGCGAGCAAATATTATAAAGAATGAACCATTCCTATACACGGTCGCTGAACACCAAATTTCTTTCATAGCCGTTCAGTCGTACTGTGTCGCTGTATGAGTTATGCTCCGCTGAGAATAATCGCTATAGTGGAGCACAATCGGCTGACTGGTAGGATGCCAAGTCCGCCCACTTCGCGGTACTAATTCCGATCAATTGAATTAAAAATGTCCTATGCAATCATTCATTGCCCATAAGATATTTTAGTTGCTCAATATCTACCCATTAATAGAGTTGTTTAAAAATTGATCGATTAAATTATCTAAGTGGTCTTGGACTTCCGTGGTCGGAAAAATGAGTCAATCTATACTAATATTATAAAGAGGAAAGTTTTGAATTTTTGTATGTAACGAATAAAATCAGAAACTGCTGGACCGATTTTAAAAAATCCTTCAGCATTGGAAAGCTACATTCACTTACAGTAACATAGGCTATATTTCATCATTATGGTATTCACGATTTTTTTTTATACGTGAGTAAAACCGCGAGGCGGATAGCGAAATATTGATAATTTGCAATCTCTTAATCGTCAAATATAGAAAAGTAATATATATATATATATATATATATATATATATATATATATATATATATATATATATATATATATATATATATATATCCGATCTGTATCAAAACGTGATTAGTATATTAAAACCTACTCGTCTAGGAAAACACTTAATTATGAAAAAAGATTATCAAAATTACCATAAATAATTCTATAGGACCTACAGTAAATTTGGACAGGATTATATCGGTACATTAGTGATATTGAGAAAACGAAACATAAACAAACTGTATTGGAGTAACAAATGACAAAAAACAGAAAAAGATTTTCTCGGTGTGTTAGTGTACGTACAAATGTTTAGGAGAACTTTATATAAATTCTAACTTCAAGACCCTATATCTGAAAATGTTGATAGGAGTTATTACATCTCAACACTGTTGCCTTGAGAATGCTTTAGCTCCACATGTATTTTGTATCCAAACATAAAATAAAATTAGAAATAATTAAAAGAAACCTATTTTTCCAAATAACTCCCTTGCGCGCGTACAGGATAAAACTTGGCCAGTATCCAGCATCTACGCGATATCAGGTAACGGCAAACTTGGTTTAATTTCGTTGTACACAATTCACAAATCTTGAAATGAAATAAATTAAAGATGCTAAAGAATTTATCAGCGGTTGTTGTTTTGAATTTCATGAAACTTTGATTACACTGAAACATCATGATTGTATAATACATACATAACTTCACGCCAAATTCCTTGCGGGGTAGGCAGAGAGAAAAGAGCGCCATAATGCACGATTTTTACACACCTCACTCGCTTCGTTGACTTTCATAACTCTTTTCATGTACGCGCGTCGATTTTTTAGGCTGCTAACAGCACCATCCTCAAGAACACGTTCTATTTGGTCATGGAATGTGTGTCTTGATTATATAACAAGTACAATAATAATATAATATAATAATTCTTAGTAACATTACATAGTATTAAATAAAGTTGCTTTCCGCTGTCTGTCTCCTTTTATTCTAATATCTTGTAAACTACACAACGGTTTTTGATGCGTTTGTTATAGGTAAAATTTTGATTTTGGAAGCATAGATTGCAACGAAAATACAATGAGGGTATTGTATTTTCGTTGCAATCTATGCTTCCAAAATCAAAATTTTAACGAGATATTGTATAGTTAGATAAGTATCTCGGTTAAGTAGTCTTGCTGGTCCAGTGGTTGAGTACAAGGCTTCTGATCCAGCGGCTCGGGTTTGAATCCTGACGCTGGCTCACACCAATGACTTTTCGAAATTGTTTTCGGAGGTTAAGTGTGATAAATATCGATGACTGAAAACTTTGTGCCGGATATGGGAATAGGTTCGCCACCTATTCCATTTGGGATGTAAACATAACGGCGAGACGAGGCTTAACAGCCGCTGCCTACACCTTCGGGTAACAAAGGCGTGAAGTTATGTTATGTATATTGTATATTTTATGAAGAATCACAGAAAATTAAAGAAAATCTAATTTATGTTAAGTTATCTAATGTAATGTTTTACTAGACGAATAAAAGTCAAAACAATATTTTCTCTTATGTTTGGCTATCTGTATGTTTGTGATGTGTCATGTCTGTTAATGAATGGTGAATAAGCTTTGTTTCATAATAATATGTAATTTAAATTATGTACCAAAAAATAAAAAATCTGTCTGTGTGTTGTGTTTTTCCTAAACTCTGGAACTGTTCGACAGATTTTATTATATTTTAGCCATTGTTTGATCATAAGACTTCGTGTAGCATTGATATAAATTAAAAACTTAACAACTTATATTTATTCCCATATCTAATAAAATTAGAATTAATAATTTGAAATATTTACTCACCACATATTGCAATGAATACAAACGACTTCATAATTAAAAGAAATGAAATCATTAATATTTTTTTTTCAGTCATCTAAAACTAACAGTTTATTCGTGTAAAAACTCCGAACACATTCTATCACATTTAACTATTTAAAAATACCACTTTTTTATTTCATTTAATACAAATTGTGTCCAAAAAGAAATGTTATTATGTAATATGACAAACACTGGTATCAGTTCTGTAACTTTTCTTTTCTGTAACAGTTCTCCTCGTATTCTATATTTCGATGACAATATCCAGAGGTATCGTAAGCAATACGTCCTCACGAGACGCGGTCGGTGTGCCTAATATCCTCGGAGTAACTCCCTCTGGGGGTAGTGTCATGCGCACTATGATCCTCTACTTCTAAGGCCCTTAAGTGGATTAAGTTTTTAAAACTTTGACAATTGATACAATGAGATCCAGTTTGTTTTGATGGAATCATAAAATGAAAAGTTCTAATGCCAGGTCTTTATTTGATGAATTTCGAAGTCTTGTTTGCGATTGTGTAACCGGAATATATTATAATGGCGCGAAGCGATGATGCTGAGGTGAATATTTTCAGAATTAAACCTTTTCAGACGGATCTCAGTAGAATAATAATAGAGTCATCGAGCAACAGTTAACCAAAAAAGTTTGAAGAGTTAGTAATAATGGAAAAAGTTTAAAATAAGAAATAATAAAAAAGCCTAAAATAAAAAATAGACTCGGTGGTCCAGTGGTCGAGCACACGGCTTCTGATCCAGAGGTCGCGGGTTTGAATCCTGGTACTGGCTTAGACCAAAGCCTTTTCGAAAATAGTTTTGGAGGTTATGTGTAATAAATATCGATGACTGAAAACTTTGTGCCCGGTATGGAAATAGATTTGCCACCTATCCCATTTGGGACGTAAAACATAACGGCGAGAGGAGGCTTTACAGCCGCTGCCTACAACTTCAGGTATAAAGGCGTGATGTTATGTTATATTATGTAAAAAAGAAGCCTTAAAATCGATGAGTGTGTATAACAAGAGTTATGGACGCCAAAGGAGCGAGTTACGTGTGTAAAAGTTTTTAAATTTATGTCATCGGATTTCTGAATCCCTCTGAAGGTTTCGGATATTTTTAGTAGGTAGTAAATGGAAGGAATGAGTTAAGTTGGAAATTATAAAGTACTGTTAAGTATAGTATTACTGTCCACAGCTTTGTTCAATCGAAAACAAAAAAAAAAGTCTTCCAATTTCGTCCTTAAAATACAATTAGTTCGTCAAGTGCCTCGACAACCTCAACACATAACGTAACATAACTTTTCGCCTTTATCTACCCGAAGGTGTAGGCAGTGGCTATCAAGCCTCGATTAGCCGTTATGTTTACGTCCCAAATGGAATAGGTGGTGAACCTATTGCCATACCGGAGACAGAGTTTTCGATATGTATCACACATAACTTTCGAAAGTAATTTCGAAAAGTCATTGGTGTGAGCCATGATTCGAAATCGCGACCTCTGGATTCAGAAGCGGAGTGCTCGATCACTGGACCATCGAGACTTCTTGTTTGTCTAGTATCATAGAGTACATAAAAAATGTTTATATTAATCAATATTAAATCTTACAAATCTTAAATACTCATTATCTTCCTCAATACACTCCAGTAACATTTTATCAAATACGAGTACATGCAAAACTCTACGCTCGTACATAAAATATCTGGATACAAGCCAACACGATATTATTTACGACAATAATATGTAAAATAACAAATTAGGGTTATTTGTTTATAGTAATTGTATCGCGAATCACAATTCTTGCGCCAAACAACAACTTATATATTCACATTCAATTTTATGTGAATATTTTAGTGGAAGGTATACAAAATGTTATATTGATGTGCCACGCAGTTTGCTGCATCAATCAGTCGGCTCGACCGGTGAAATACCACGACATCTAATGAGAGAGGTACCCGAAGGCCCCGTCTCTTCGCATCTGACTCCCTAAAAGTTCGGCAACCAAACTGTAGGACTATTTATGTTGGACGACGCTAATCACTTACCAGCAGGTTAACTGCTTGCTCTTTTGCACTCTATTGCACTCTATCCCATAAAAAAGAACACAGAGTAGTAAGACACAGCATTTATGTGGAATAATACCATCACAGGTCTCAGTATTGCACAAGTAATTTTTATCTTTGTGGTTATGGATGAGTGTCCTTTTAGCTAATCTTTACAGTATCTACGTACCACTTTTGATTTCTTAGCTAATTATAATACTACCCTAAGCAGTGATCAATCGGTTACCCGACGATAACAAAATAGGATTCGCAGTCATGTGATCTACACATGACTGCGAATCCTATCCCCTGCGAATCTATTTTATGATCTAGTGCCTGCAGCGAGGTGGATGGACAGCCGCCCGAACAGATTGAAGTTTTTCTCATTTGGACCTGTATTGGTAATAGAATATTGTCGTGGAGACGCGACAGTAACTACCAGTGTTGTAATAATGCACACTGCCATATTTTACAATAATAAATATGTTGATAGTGACTCAGGCCGTATTTGGATTGATGAAAGAGATACCCGAAGGTACCGTCTCTTTGCATCTGTCTCCTTTAAGGGGCAGCAACGAAGCTAGCCATTTACCACCAGGTGAACCGCTTGCTCGTTTGCACCCTATCCCATAAAAAAGAACACAGTAGTAAGTCACAGCATTTTTATACAATAACAAAAATGCGATTGAAAAAATGGATTTGTCAAACTATTTTGGAAGCTATAATACTTCAGCATGCCGGTCATCCAATACCGTTCGGATCAATTGTAACACACATACACACTCTCATGCTCACTGCTCCCGACATACACGATACGATACGATATCTACACTATAATAATAATATTATAAAGAGGAAAGATTTGTATTTTTGTATGTAACGAATAAACTCAAAAAGTACTGGACCGATTTTAATAATTCTTTTTTCTTTAGAAAGTTACATTATCACTGATTAACGTAGGCTATATGAAATCATCGTCATCATCGATATTTTGTTTGTACGCGAGTAACACCGTGAGGCGGGAAGCTACATACAATATAGCGGTACGAAGTTCGCGCGGTCTGCTAGTTATAAATAAAGTACGATAATTTTATTTGATCAGTTGGCAATAATATAACTGTTGATACTCTTGTGGCACAAAATCAATCTAATTACGCCCATATAATATTCGTGGAGGGTCTACTCTGCCATCAACAGTGAAGGCACGAATTTAATTTTGGCCATTTGACCCGATATAATATTCAGAGGCAGAAATTTAAATGCGTCAAACTCATCTTAAGCCCTTCGTGTTCCTTACAAGCATTTGAATTAAATATTATTTCGGTTCTTATAAATCATTAATATAAAGTTCAAATATTAACTATAGTTATGAACATAATGGTACAAACGAGTCTCTCCTCCATGTTTAATCACCTGTCATCTGTTAATCAACTGTTACGAAGAACGCCACCGCCTTGCGGAGGCCACAAAGGGCCATCGCCCAACGGGTGGCGAGAACCTACCACTCAGTAAGTTTCTCGGCGGCGTGCGCCCTGGCCGGTACTCCCCCTTGGGAGCTCGAGGCGTGGGTTGGTTGGGCTGGGGTGGGCTGGCCAGGGTATACGAGTGGACAGCGGGGCGAAAGGCACATGGAGAGCTCCCCTCTCCTGCGAAAAAAGGGGGCGTCCGGTGCAAGGCACGGACCGCGATAATCCACCATTGGGCGGAGGATCTCGCTACCGCCACCTTCGGCCGCCGTACGATTGATGCGGTGGGGCCGGTCCTGCGGGAGTGGCTAGAAAGGTCGCAGTTTCCTCTCCTTCTGAATGGCGCAGGTGCTGTTCGGACACGGCTGCTTCGGATCGTACCTGGACCGGATCGGCAGAGAGGAGACGCCGTCGTGCCCACACTGTGGTGCGGCGGAAGATACGCACGAGCACACCCTCCAGGTGTGCTCGTCGTGGGATGGGCCGCGCCGCAGTTTAATTGCGGTGGTCGGGCCGGACCTGTCACTCCCCAGCGTGGTGTCTGCCATGGTGGCCGAAGGTGAGGCATGGTTGATGTTTGCCTCCTTCTGCGAGGAGGTGCAGAGAAGGAGGCGGCGGAGCGAGCGCGGGAGAACGATCCTCTCGTGGCATCGCTCCGCAGGAGAAGAAGGGGGGGAAGGAGGCGACAATTTGATCGCCGACAACAACTCCTTCCCGGTGTAGGGCGGGTGACTGACGCGGGGTGCCCTCGCCCGCATTGCATTTAACTACACCGTCGTCGGAAGGCGATAGCCGGCGATCTCCGGCTGTTTCCGAGCCCCTCACCAGCGCGAGGGGCGCGCGGAGCCTGCCATAAAGGCGGGCAAATCGTCGGGGGGGACTGGCTGAAAGGCTCGGCCGTGTCCCAGTTTCCCCTAAAGTGACGAAGCGGGAAAGGCGCTGGGTTGTTTTAGTGGGTATCTAAACTACCATCTCCCGGGAGCCCCACATAACCCTCTGATGTGCAGCTACTTACCCTACATGTAAATATAATAGTCCACCATGAAAATTCACTAATATGTTAGGTACACGAAGGCTCGTGGTTTAAGATAACAGATGATAGATGAATGATAGAAATGAAAGAAGAACAGTAATACCTACATACATACATAACTTCAGGCCAAATCTCTTGCGGTATTGGCAGAGAGAACAGAGCGCCATAAGGCACTATTATTACACACCTCACTCGCTTCGTTGACTTTCATAACTCTTTTCAGGCACGCGCGTCGATTTTTGAGGCCCCTAAATCATCTTCCTCCAGAAGACGTACTATTTGGTCATGGAATGTGTGTCTTGGCCGTCCTCAACTCCCACATCCATCCGCTTTTGCATTGTATATCTGCTTAATCAGTCTTGCATCATTCATTCTTTCTACATGTGTGAACCATCGGAGCATGCCCTTTTTTACTTTTATACCGACACTCTCTTTCAATCCAACTTCCTATCTTCCAACCTTGTTTTCGCTGCGGTCAGTGAGAGTCACTCCGCAGATTTTGCACAGTGCCCTTATTTCTACCGCGTTTATCCTACTTTCATGAACACTCTGCCACACCCAGCTCTCGCTTCCATAAGGAGGAAGGTGATGTTAGAAGCCTCAAAAATCGACGCGCGTGCATGAAAAGAGTTATGAAAGTCAACGAAGCGAGTGAGGCGTGTAAGAATCGTGCCTTATGGCGCTATGTTCTCTCTGCCTACCCCGCAAGGGATTTGGCGTGAAGTTATGTATGTATGTACGTATGTATGTCTATAGTCTTTAAAGTCTTTAGTCAATTCACCAGATGAAGAGTATAATCAAGCTTATAGTACATAAGGGAGCAAAGTTGATATCAGAAATTTCACCTATTCGAACAAAGTTATTATTTCTCGAGTAGATAATATGTACTTGACGATTGGGGCGGTTTTAACAGTTACATGTTATGATTTGCAAACACTATTTATTATCCAAAGTTTCACGTCAACATAACCGTTTCATAGTTCCTTCGGATCGTGATAAGTTTCCAATATTTACGACAACATCTTTGTTTTAATACAAACATTAAATTCTAGTAAACTAATTCAACCGCTCGGCAAAACTCATCTGGCTAGAAATATCAGTTTCAAACACAGCGGATGCTGTTTCTAAGTTTTGAAATTTAAATTATTTACGAGCTATAATATATTTCAAACTCAGTTCACTATCTCTCTATCTCATTAAAGTGAAGAATAATGACAGCCTACAAACTACAAATTATATATTTCCTATTTCGTATTATAAGTACTCAAGTGATTTGAATTGTTTATATTAATATATTTCGCTGCTAGAATGGGCCGGCTCGACCGGTGAAATACCACGAATATCTCTTAGAATATCAACATAAAGTGCAGCCACATTTCGCTTGGTGAGAGAGGTATCCGGAAGCCCAATCCCTTTCCCCCTCCTCTACCCATGCCACTTCTGACCCCTTCAATATCCCATTGTAAGGGCCGGCAACGCAACACTATATGTGTTCAGGTGTCCATGGGCGGGGTTTACCATAAAAAAATATAGGAAGAAAATAATTTTTATTACTTAGAGCAACATACGTATTTTTAAGGTTTGTAATATGATAGCAATATTTCAATCCATTATAATTAAGACTATTTGATATACAAGTTCCATTTTAAAATCATTTACTCTTATAGAGAAATATAACCTGATTCCTGATAAAAAATCTGATTCCTCAGTTCACTTGAACAGACATCAATTTTGAATTCATTAAAAAGCTTTTATAGTTCGATTAAATTTTCCAATTACAATTAGTAGGAAAGTAATTTACATATTATTCACGTTATAAAATTACGTTATATAATTACGTGTATAAAATTACCGGCAAAATCTAGTAAATAATAATATTTTAAACTATGATAATATCAACAACATTTATACGTGCAATCAACACACTCTGCTTCTGAGATTTTATTGGTCTTATTAGTCCAACAGTTTCCATGAATAAATTTAGTGATTCTTATCTATCAAAAATAAAGTCTGTCGTTGATCCTCGACCCTTATCTCCGAATGTCATACCTTAATAAAATGCGGTATCGCGTAAAATCTACAATTGAATACTGGAAAGCACTTTCGTGGATATCATGATTACCGTGATAACATATTTTTCAACCGAGAAGATCGACCCTTTCCTTGTCGCAAATTTGGAACACTGACCGTTCTCTCTTTCTGTAGTCAATATTACTTTTGGCTCAGCATTACTTTGTGAGAATAGGTAACGTTTTCCTTTTTTTCGTTTCCTTTCTTAGTCTATCCTATTCTTAGTTAGTCTAATTATTAGAATTTTTTGTGATTGATTTTAACAACATACATCTATGAAAAATCGGCGTGAGTCAAGATTCGATCCAGGAAACTCTAAACTAGTAGCAAGCAAGCAAGCAGAGCAGAAGCAATACGAAAGAGCATCTAACATATCCGACATTTTCTTTCAATTCAATGTTAAATTCGACTGTTACCCGGATACTGTTATACCTGAAGTAACAAAAATACTCGTGCCTCGATTCGTTCTGTAAATAAGGTATCCAAAGACACTAATGGATAGGAAGGAGGATAGGAATGCCGATGGAGAGAGAAAGGGGAAAGAGAGTGATACTCTTGATACATCTTTCACCAAAATAAATAATGTAAACTTCGCTTTTCTAGGAAGTGATATTTTACCGGTACTTTAACAATGGAGACTAGAGAAAACTACTGCTTTATTTCTTAGGTGGATATCATTAGATATTTGATACAGAGCGTCTTTGACACTATTTGTCTCAATCGTAATTTCTTTTATAACTTTACATCTTTTTTTACCCAAAGGGCTGCGGCTGTTATGAATCGACTTCCCGAATTTTAACCACCCGAATGGAATAGGTATCAGAACATTTTACCAGACTGGTCATAATGTTATTTGCCATCGATATCTATCACATAACTACCGTTAAGATTTGCAAGAAACTATTGGCTCTGGACCACTGAAAAGAGCTGTTAAATTATTTTTCATTAATTTTTTTTTATCCTAATGTCCACTCAGAAAAAAGCAAATAAAATTGACGTGCACTGGGAATATAGAAATCTCACTTACAAAGTTATAAACAAGAGTAGCAGAAGAGAACAGTTTTATGTTTCTTTAAAGTGTTCTGAATTCCCTGAAGATATTAGACAACGAGATCTGCCTTCCCTACTTTGCCAAGTTTCAACTAAAGCGACAAACAGCCTTAGAGGCAATTTTGCAACTTTAATGTTTGTTTATCTAATAGATGAAATGCGCAATCCAGATACCTTTTTGCTCAAATGCGCTAGAAATAAATACAATTTGTATGTAAGTATACCCTATATGTATATCCATATGTTTTGGTGCATCCTATAAGCCTGAATGGGTAAATAGATTTTCTTTGGAAAAGTTTGAGCCTCCAGATATATCTCTTACTAAGCGAAACGCGGCATGAGCTACTTTACGATATTTTGAGTGGTCTATATTTTGATGGAGTGTTATGGGAGGCTCAGGGTGGTTTTAGAAGCGGAAGAGGGTATATGGATCAGATTTTTTCACTCCGCAACATCGTGGAGAAACAACTGGCTGTTAACCGGAAGGTTTTCTGCGGTCTTGTGGACCTGGAATAAGCGTTTGACAGAGTATTACGAAAGGATCTGTGGGACATACTCCCGGGCTATGGGGTGGACGGCGTACTTCTGCGTGCTGTGCAGTCCACATATAAGGGCTGCACAGTGTGTTTGTCCCCCTGATTTGACGTCAATATCGGCGTCAGACAGACAGTCTGGATCAGTCTGGACAATTGCCTCCAGAGAGTGAGATCGACGAATGTAGGGATGCAAACGGGTGACCTAGTTGTGAGCTGCCTGCTTTACGCAGATGACGCCGTGCTCTTAGCCGAATCGCCGTCTGACCTGCAGACACTAGTCATTATTATGAAAGATGATTGTTTGATGAAAGGCTTACAATTTAATGTGATGAAAACGAAAGTTATGGTATTTGAAAGGGAGGAATCCAGAACGGATGCAAGGATAATGGTTGACGGTGTAGTGCTGGAACAGGTGAATGAAATTGTATATCTTGGATGCGCTTTTAGCAGGGATGGAAGGTACGCCGCGGATGAATGTAGAAAGAAGCGTAGCGTTAAGAAATAGCGTAAATCGAGCGTTGGGCAGATTCCTGAGCGCAAAAAATATTAGCAGAAAAGCCCAGCTGGCAATCCACAATGTAATACTGATCCCAACGCTAACTTATGGAAGCGAGAGCTAGGAATGGCAGAGTGTGCATGAAAGTAGGATAAACGCGGTGGTAATGAGGGCATTGCGCAAAATCTGCGGAATGACCCTCGCTGACCGCGTCGAAATCAAGGTTATAAGGAAGGAAGTCGGATCGAAAGAGAGTGTCGGTGTAAAGGTAGGAAAGGGCATGCTCCGATGGTTCGGACATGTAGAAAGGATGGATGATGCAAGATTGACTAAGCAGATATACAATGCAAAAACGGATGGATGTATGAGTCGAGGACGGCCAAGACACACATTCTATGACCAAATAGAACGTGTTCTGGAGGAAGGTGATGTTTGGAGCCTCAAAAATCGACGCGTGTGCATGAAAAGAGTTATGAAAGTCAACGAAGCGAGTGAGGTGTATAAGAATCGTGCCTTATGGCGCTCCGTTCTCTCTGCCTACACCGCAAGGGATTTGGCGTGAAGTTATGTATGTGTGTATGTATGTATATTCTTCGTAATCATGTAGCTTAGTGGTGTAGAGGTCAAACACTCCGCTTCTGTATGAAGAGACCGTAGGATCAAATCCTAGCTTATATTAATGAGTTTTAGGAAAAACATTGCGACCAATGTGTGGCAATAGGTACAAAAGGTTCTCAACTACGGGAGTTGGTTCTCAATTATGTAACCTTTTATCTTATGGTGATCCGGATTGCGTGAATAGCTATATATCAAAAATACTTACAATATACAATACTTGATAATTACAATAATTGCATGAACTGCATTTAAATTGCGAATAAAATTGCCAGTATTAAATCAAGCGTTAACGTGGAACCAATATCATTAGCTCTCAGATTTCCGAACGAAATTACAGCAGTTACAATCGTAGCTGGGACTTTTCTCTAAGTGATAAACGGTCTCGCAAATTGCCACCACTTATTCGAAACTTCTGTGAATTGCCGTTAATGTACTCCGGAAGAAATTCTTCTGTGCAAATTTTGAACCCGAATTCCCTTTAAACTTAATGTATCCTATTATTTTAATATGAAAATAGTTGACCCTAGTATTTTGTACTTTCTATTTCTAGTCTCGGCGGTCCAGTTGGTCAAGCACACGGCTTCTGATCCCGAGGCCCGGGTTCGAATCCTGACACTGGCTCACACCAATGACTTTCCGAAATTGTTTTCGCAAGTTAAGTGTGATAAATATCGATAACTGAAAACTTTGTGCCCGGTATGGCAATAGGTTCGCCACCTATTCTATTTGGGACGTAAACATAACGGCGAGACGAGGCTTAACAGCCGCTGCCTACACCTTCGGGTAACAATGGCGTGAAGTTATGTTACGTTATGTTATTTCTATAGATCGTCACGGTGATGTGGTGATCCAGGATTCCGATGAAGATTCAAATCCTGGCTCACACCAACTTCTATATTTTGAAATTCTCTTCTGCAGTTCTTTATAATAAATATCGATGATTGACCCAGTGACCCAATTAGTTCTACCGCTTATTCGAGCACGTAACTATCGCTGCCTACACTTAGACATAAAAAAGCGTGGAATTATATACAAAATAGATGACCCGGCAAATTTTCTTCCGCATCCAAAGTAATAACGGCTGTCCCGCTATGTTAATACTGCAATATCTTCGAAAATATTCGTTTAAATTGCATGGTGTAAAGGGCCAAGATCATCTATATTACATGCACAATCTATTTAAGACACTTAATTGGAAAATTAATACAAATTAATGCTGCAATGAAAATCACTTCGTAAATAAGCCATTATTTATCGTAAAAGTAAAAAAATAAAAATGGTCATTGTGAGTTATCCCTAAGTGATAGACATAAATGCTCTTGCGGACTTTTTTGTAGACCTTCTAAAGGTGTTTTTTAATGTAGAAAATTGTTTTGATCTATCACTTAGGGTTTAGCCAGCGCTTGCAATTAAATTGTTAAATCTCGAAAATTATATTTTTTTCTCTACTACATCATATATTAATTATAGATCAAAACCACCCCGCATCAAAATCTGTTGCGTAATTTTAAAGATATAAGCATATAAGGGGACAGACAGCGGAAAGTGACTTTGTTTTATACTATGTAATGATTGTACAGAAATAGGAATTTATATAGACTGCTATGATATATGCGGCTGCTTGTGTTATACATTGCAAACTAAGTTAAGTGAACTAAAGATGATGAATCTTGAAAACAGGATAGGTAAAGCTGCTAGAAACAACATACATTAACATAACATAGTATTAACCTCCATATTTAAAATTGAATTACAAATTGATAAAAAAATACTTAGTACTTGAAATTGTTTTGGATAACTGTTTTACTCAACAATTTTATATTATACGACCTCAGATATACATACATACATACTTACATAGATACATACATACCTTCAAGCCAAATCCCTTGCGCGGTAGGTAGAGAGAACAGAGCGCCATAAAGCACGATTCTTACACGCCTCACTCGCTTAGTTGATTTTCATAACTCTTCTCATGCACGCGCGTCGATTTTTATTGCTCCTAACATAACCTTCCTCCAGAATACGTTATATTTGGTCATGGAATGTGTGTCTTGGCCATCTTCGATTCCTACATCCATCAGTTTTTGCATTGTATATCTGCTTAGTCAATCTTGCATCATCCATTCTTTCTTGCCTTGCATGCCCTTCCTAAACAGACAAAGACATTCAATATGTATTAAAGTAATTGTGTGACAAGAGATAATGTACACTAATGTTAGGAACGAGGGTCGATACCCATGTATCATTAGGATCTGATAAATTTCCACCGAGGATTAGTCGTTATGATACGAGAAAAATATCAGCCAAAGTGACAGACGCTGTTGTTAAAGCTTTGCCATTTATTGTCCTTATCCCTAAAGTATTATACTTCTATAAATCATATCGCCATTTTTAGATTAACAGAAGCTGAAATAAAAAATAAACACAATATTACCCTTTTATTATTTAAATCAGAAATCAAAAGTGAACAAAGATAAAAAGTTAAAACTATTCTAATCTATTAATAAAAAAAAATAAACATACTACTCTGTGTAAAAAGTATCGGGAATATGTCAATAAAGAGACCCGCGTAAAAGAGGTCGTTCTAATTTTTTTACTGCATGTTGGTAGCACTGTACTGATTTAGCGTGCAAAATTTGAACGGGATCTGTCATTTAATTTGTTTTAAACTAAACTTTTTGTTGGTCATAGTTTTGAGTCCTCGGCGATTTTTACAATGGAAAATATTGTTGAACAAAGAGTGTGCCTTAAATTTTGTGTTTCGAATGATATTTCATGTGGGGAATCACTAAAAATGTTGCGAAATACCTACGGCGATCATGTATATCGAAAACAAGGGCTTATGAATGGTATAAGGCTTTTAAAGAAGGCCGAGAAGTAGTAGTAGACTTGCCTCGTTCTGGTAGACCTTCAACCGCTACGACCAAAGAAAACATCGACAGAATCAAGAAGCTAGTGCTCGAAAATCGACGTATGAGTCTGAGAGAGTTGGCTAGTGAGGTGAACATATCTTTTAAGTACGTCCACAATATTCTCATTGACATTTTAGGCATGAAACGCGTCGCCGCTCGACTAGTTCCAAAAGAGCTCAATTTTGTTCAAAAAGGGCAGCGAAAGCATGTCGCTGAAGACATGGTTTCCCGAGCTTCTACGGATCCGACCTTTATGAAACGTATAATAACTGGCGACGAGACATGGGTTTATGAGTATGACATGCAAACAAGCCAACAGTCTTCAGAATGGCGTCTCGAAAACGAGCCGAAACCCAAAAAACCGCGGCAAAGTCGCACCAAAATCAAGGTGATGCTGACAGTTTTTTTTTTACTACCGTGGTGTGGTTCACTCCGAATTCCTTCCAGAGGGAGAAACAGTGACTAAAGAATATTATTTAGGCGTCATGAAGCGTTTGCGTGAGAGGTATAATAAAATTGAAGGAAAGGTAAAACTGTACATAGAATATATTTTTATAGAATACTTGGGACATGATCTACAATCGATACCCAACACAAAAATATGGTTTTTAGAAATTTTGTCTGTTTATCGGTTTTTCTATATGTTTGTTACGGATAAGCTCTAAAGGTACTGCATGCTTTTACGTCCAATTTTGCATAAATATAGCCAAGCGGTCAGGTCAACACATAGGCTATTATCGTGCTATCACTAATTGAGGGTGAGCAATTAACCCTTATAATGGCACAGGCACAATATTTTTGCTACTTTATGACGTCTACGCAGACGAAGTAGCAGGCAACAGCTAGGAAAATATAAAAAGACTAATAATCACATCATCATCATTAGCCTTTAGATGTCCACTGTTGGACGAAGGACCGTGAGCTATGGCGTTCTATGGGGGATAGAACGCCATAGCTCACGGTCCTGTGCCTTTCGCATCCAGTGGCTGCCAGCAATCCCAACCAGATCGTCGGTCCACCTAGTGGGAGGACGCCCCACTCCACGTCGCCCAGTTCGTGGTCGCCACTCGAGGACCTTTTTCCCCAACGTTATCGGCTCATCGAGCGATGTGGCCTGCCCATCTCCACTTCAGCGTGCTAACCATTCGGGCTATGTCGGTCACGCCTGTTCTCCTGCGGTTTTCCGTATTATGGATTTTGTCCCGCAAAGAGATTCCCAACATAGCCCTCTCCATAGCACGCTGGGCAACTTTGAGCTTTGTTATGAGGCCAACATTCAAAGAAAACTATTGCTAATCAATTTGAAACAATTATTTTTCCGAATTCATGGGACAAATACGAACTGTTTGAGGCACAAAAGCTTAATTTTTTTTTGTTTATATACATTTCATCTGCAAAATATTTTTTTATTGGATAGAAGGGCAAACGAACGAGCACGCGTGTCACCTGATGATAAGTGACCAGCGCCGCCCATGGACACCTGCAACACATATAGTGTAACAGTTGCGTTGCCGACCTTTAAAGGAGTAGGATAGGAAATAATGGGGAAGGGGGTGGGCCTCCGGGTGCCTCTCTCACCGAAAAAAACACGGCATGAGCCACTTTCGAGGTATTTCACCGGCGAGCCAGCCCATTCATGCAGCAAACTGCTTGGCTCTACAACTGTTAAAACGTGACTTCAGTTTGGGCCGAAACCGAAACCAAAACTCACATCGTCTGGTCGGTATGGTCTTGTTCTAGCACACATGCGCCTAAAATCAGTTAAACATGTTTATCATTTGTGATACATTAACGGCCGAACCAATAATCAATCTCCAATCTAAGATCATTGTGTATTTGTCTATCGATTCCCCAAACAAAATCAATCCATGGATTGATTATTGGCACGATTATTGGTAGAAATAGATTGAAATATTGATCTTAGATAGCAAAATTCGGATTGGGATTGATTATTGGCACGATTATTGGTAGAAATAGATTGAAATATTGATCTTAGATAGCAAAATTCGGATTGGGATTGATTATTGGCACGATTATTGGTAGAAATAGATTGAAATATTGATCTTAGATAGCAAAATTCGGATTGGGATTGATTATTGGTTTCGGCCGTAAGCTGTGAAACTTAGAAGTGAAGATGTTTTACATGCGTTGGTAGAGATGTTCGTAGTAGCACTCACCCACTTACTCTGTACTATTAAAGCTGTACTTTGGATTTAGCTCTATGATATAATTGGGGCTTAAGTGACGTTCAAATATTATTCACATTCCTTTTTTCGAACACCTTGAGGATCATATAAATTGAGTCAGTGGAAATCTTTACATTCTATCAAAGTATAAAGTGGCATGTCGCGATTATGAGACACATTATAGTTTTATCAATACAACAAGAAGTTGCGGGTTCGAATCCTGGAATAATCACACCAATGACTTATCGAAATTATTTTCGAAGTTAAGTGTGATAAATATCGATGACTGAAAACTTTGTGCCTGGTATTACATTAGATTCGCCACCTATTCCACTTGGGACGTAAACATAACGGCGACTCGAGGCTTCACAGCCGCTGCCTGCACGGTAGAAAAAGGCGTGAAGTTATGTTATGTTTGTATTACAAGTTAACATTAAGTAACTCGCTGAAAAAATAAAGAGATATAATGTAATTATCTAACTAAAAAGATCCTAAATTAAGAGGCGCCATGTTAATAAGTCACGGGCCGTGTTAATGAATTAACTTTCTCTTTTATATCATTAAAATTAAACGTATAATTGGCAACATTAATTAATGTGTTAAATTTTTATCTATACATAAATCTACGCCAAGTTTCTTTCAGGGTAGGCAGAGAGAACAGAAAGCATGATTCTTCTACAGTTCACTCGCTTCTTTACCTTTCATATCTCCTGTCATTTTTAAGGCTCCTGACATCAACTTCAACAAAAAAATGTTCATGAAGTAATAGCAATATCCTGACTTCTCATACTATCAAGCTATGAAACGAATCTGCAAAATTCTGCTCTTATAACAATGATTCATAATTATAAACTTATTGTTATGAACTTGTATATCTTGGATGCACTTTTAGAAGCGTGCATTTTCTATCTAAAAATTTAAGCATCGTCATTTATGCTTTAACCCGTCCATTTTTTACGCTAGTTAAGAAAGGTATCTGCTGAGCCACTCCTTCCCTCTCCCCTTTACATCCCTATCATATCTCAAGGCCTGCAATGCGATCATGACCCACTAGGTGCTGTAAATATCTATGGGCAGAGCCAGTCACTTACTATAAAATAGCGGCGGATTCATTTTAATCATAGATTACAACAATTTTATACTATTATAACTTTAACATTTTAATTCGTACAGTTTTTTTTTTATGGGATAGGAGGGCAAACGAGCAGGCGTGTTACCTGATGGTAAGCAACTAACGCCGCCCCTGGACACCAGCAACACATATAGTATTACTGTTGAGTTGCCGACCTTTAAGGGATAGGGGATAGGAAAGGATAGGGGATAGGAAATGATAGGGAAGGGGGGTGGGCCTCCGGGTACCTCTGCGAAACGCGGCATGAGCCACTTTACGTCGGTCTTCTGAGAGGTCGTGGTATTTCACCGGTCGAGCCGGCCCATTCATGCAGCGAACTGCTTGGCTCTTCCACAGTTAATAGCGCTTATCTTTTACTCGTATTTGCGATCATAGAAATGATAACACTAAACCTAGTCGTAAAACGTTATGACGATACACGTTTTGCATGACTAATTCAAATTTACGAATCTCATTTCATTCGGAAAGAGACGTATCCAGCGGCCCATCCTCCTTCCCCCAACCGATCCCATCCTACTCATTTAAAGACTGGCAACGCAGCTGTAACACTATCTGTTACAGGTGTCTATGGGCGGCGGTAGTTGCTTGTCCTTGTGACTAAGGGATTTCTAACTTATTATTCCCCAACATGAAAGAGCTTGATATACATGAAACTCAATATTTATTAAGTTTAAACTATATATGCATGTGTTGTTTAAACTATAAGACGTGTGTTTATTTTTTATTTCCAGTTTAACGACCTAAAAATCTTGTGATCTCCCGAATAATACACTTTCATCTTAATTTGCACTAACTACGATATAACCATGACAATTTTTAACCCCTTTTTTAAACTATTATATCTTATATCTTTAAACGAGCAATTCTTGTATATATATATGTATATATATATGTATATTAATTGGAACTCGGAATCGGCTCCAACGATTTTCATGAAATTTAGTATATAGGGGGTTTCGGGGGCGATAAATCGATCTAGCTAGGAATCATTTTTAGAAAATTTCATTTTATCGTGTTTTATCGATAATCAACTTAAACATCAACTTACTTTTTGGAATTCCTGACATCTATTGGCGAATGCTATAATTATTTTAAATTGTGAGCAACTAACTTGCTTTAACGACAACAACACTAAAGCTATTCCAGCAGATGGCGTTGTTTATAAAAAAAAAGAAAATACCGAGCAAAGCTCGGTCATCCAGATATTATTACCTTATGTTACATCAGATTTTTTTTTGGAAAACTCTTCAAGTTATTTAGGAGAACGTAGAGTACCGAGGTTATGGATTGAGGTTCACACATAAAAAAAATTAAATCATGCAAGCTTCTCAATGTATCAATTCAAGCATTTTTTTAACTCGATTTTGCTACCCGAAACTAAGTTCCTAACATGATTTATTAATATATGCAATTTACGGTATTCAAATTAATATCCAAACTAAAACTTTCACGAGAGACTGATTGAATGTTAAGTACACTTATAGTTGCAAACCGAAACACATTGTCCTATATCAACAAAGGAGGAGCCCCAAAGTTGTCAAGACATACCCTTGAGGGAAATTTACTTTGAACCGTCAGAGTAAACTGTGAATATAAAGCCGATCTATGTATTTTTATTGACATAAAGAGAGAAAAAAACACTTTACACATGTTTTCTCTTAAGCAAATATAAAGATAACATTGAATAGAACAGCCATTCTAGAACATATTATATTCAATTGGATACATTCCGGAAATGCCTTTGGACGTTAGAATATAACGCTACCTACACCTGCATTCTTAACGGCGTGGTTTTATAAGACAATCGATTTGAATTCATGTAATACATAATAAGAAGCAGATATACAATGAAAAAGCGGATGGATGTAGGATTCGAGGACTGCCAAGACACACATTCCATGACCAAATAGAACGTTTTCTGGAGGAAGGTATAGGATAGGAGCCTCAAAATCGATGCGCGTGCATGAAAAGTGTTATGAAAGTCAACGAAGCGAGTGAGGTGTGTAAGAATCGTTTTTTATAGCACCCCGTTTTCTCTGCCTACCCCGCAAGGGATTTGGCGTGAAGTTATGTGAGATGTGTGTAATAGATAAAATAATAATCGTGTAATAAATTAAGGTTATGTCCTAAATTATTCTATAAACCTTAAAACAGTTTGTCTCCGTCAAGTTCCCGATGGCAACTCATTCAGACAGGCACTAAATTAGTTCTTACAAAGTTGCAGAATGATGCATGCACCTATAAGCGCTTCATACGTCTGAAAGTAATTTAAAGTTTATAGTCTCAAGTTATTATTTCCTGGAAACTAATTAGTAACTCATCCTTTGCAGATTTTCAGAGAAATTAAATTTTAACATGTCATAAAATTATCTTTTACATACCGAGAAAAAATTAAAAAACCAACGAAATTGGGCAAGAGATTTTCAATTATTTGCTTATAAATTATTATATATATGCTAAGAACTTTAAGGGTTCTTAATATTTTGAATATTAATTAGTAGTAGCCAAGACCATGAATTCGTCCGTGTGGTGCCTTCAGGCAACATTTTTGTAAACAAGTTTTATTTTTATTTTGCCGTGAGACCAGTAAGCATTCCATGTAGAGTTGCCCATGGGAAAAAATGTTTGGTCTAAGTGTACTCTGGTTACTTCAAGTGCCTGTCTCTGAGTTTTATTAAAAGTTACTCTCTACCACAAACACACGAAACAAAGCTTTCTATTACGAAAATAACTTTCTTGCATTGATCTGAATTTATAAGAACCTATATTAAAAACCTGGTATTCAACCACTTTTATTGATCCAAATGATGGACAAAACCATATGCATGATATTTATAGTGTTAGAGCCAAGCAGTTCGTTGCATGAATGGGCCGGCTCGACCGGTAAAATACCACGACCTCTCAGAAGATCGACGTAAAGTGGCTCATGCTGCGTTTCGTTCGGTGAGATAGGTACCCGGAGGCCCACTCCCTTTCCCCATCCCTTCCTATCCTACTTTCTTAAAGGTCGGCAACGCAACTGTAACACTATATGTGTTGCAAGTGTCCATGGGCGGCGCTGGTCACTTAACATCAGGTGACACGCTTGCTCGATTGACGTTTTGTTTTTCAAAAAAAAATTATTCAGTTCCAACGACTTCGACGATACTTCTGCTAATACACTATCAATCCAGTCAATTATACTTTTCTATAATGTCAAAACATATAATATTTTCTTTTACGATTTCCCCTTATTTCCCAAAATCAATATACCCAAATATCTAGGCACAAAACTGACAAAGCCTCTGTGTGATGGCAACAATTGGAATCCCGTATGAAGTGAATTGAAGCAACTGTATGGCAAACGGATTACGAGTAATTAGAACAACTGAACCAACATGACCGACTTACTACTGCTATCCAAGTTTGTACGCCACTCACTCGTGTGGCCACTGCTGTAAGAGAACTAGTTAAATGCATATTCATATAATAATCTTATATATTCATACAAATTGGTAATTTTGGAGGTCATAACTTCACGCTCCTTAATATTTAAAAATGCGGGTAATGGCTATAACAGTTCTAAATATAGATACCAGAACTTTAAGAAACAATTTTGTTATTTAACTTACATATTTCACATAAATTATTAATAACGAATTTTTTTTTTAATATTGGTGTGTGCCAGGATTCAAACTCAAAAATTCTTATTCAGAGGCGAGATATTTAACCACCTGATAACCGAGGTGTTCTTTGTGTTATTGTTATTATTATTTGTACTCTCTATTTATTATGTGCACTTTATAAATCAATTTTTAAATATAAATATAAAAAATACGTTTAAAAATATAAAAACAAGTGAAACGCTGGTCACTGACCATCGGGTGACACGCCTGTTCGTTTGCCCTCCTATCCCATAAAAATAAAGTATTTCTTTTATGTTGTTATATGTATGCATTCATAGGCATGCTCTTGCTTGATTCTATCATTTTTATTGTTTTTTAATAACCTTTATTAATTAATAGTCTCGGTGGTCCCGTGGTCGTTCTGATCTAGAGGTCCCAGTTCGAATCCTGATACTGGCTCACTGACTTCTCGAAATTGTTTTCGGAAGTTAAGTGTGATAAATATCGATGACTGAAAACTTTGTGCCCGGTATGGCAATAGGTTCGCGACCTATTCCATTTGGGACGCAAACATAACGGCGAGACGAGGCTTAACAGCCGCTGCCTACACCTTCGGGTAACAAAGGCGTGATGTTATGTTATGTTATGTTTAATATATTAATATAATAATAATAAATTATGACGAAGTTATGATGACCAACAACTATCGGAAATATATTCTGAAAGATGGCACAGTTGACATTTGTCACTGTCCCGGTGAATCGATTACACATATTGTCTCCGGTTGCAGTCGTCTAGCTAACGGCGAGTATTTGCATAGGCACAACCAAGTAGCCAGGATAATCAATCAACAAATTGCTCTAAAATATAACCTCGTGGAAAGGGGGGTTCCGTACTATATGGGGGGTATATGCCCGACCCAGTTCTCGAAAATGGTCATATTACGTTATACTGGGATCGGTCTATTGTTACTGACAGGACTGTTGTTGCCAACAGGCCTGATATAGTGATAGTAGACCGATTAGAGCGCCGAGCAGTGATCGTTAATGTCACCATCCCCCATGACGATAATCTCGTGAAAGCTGAAAAAGATAAGCAATTGAAATATTTGGACCTTGCTCACGAGATTTCTGACATGTGGGATGTTGATTCAACGATTATTGTTCCGATAGTCATTTCAGTAAATGGACTTATTGCCAAGAGCCTCGACCAATATCTAGAGAGGCTCTCGTTAGGCAGCTGGATCAAGGGCTTGATGCAGAAAGCGGTACTATTAGGCACAGCACGTATCGTGAGGAAGTTCCTCTCTTTGGGGCCCTGACCACTGGTAGCTTGGTCCGTGTACCCGATGCCAGTGGGTTTCACTTATTTTTATATTTTTAAATGTATTTTTTATATTTATATTTAAAAATGTATTTATAAAGTGTGAATAATAAATAAAGAAAATAATAATAATATCTTGGACACAAATCACACAGCGCCCTCCAGTTCCAAACTAAGCAACTAAATGCTTGTGCTATGGGTACTACATAACGGATACTAATACATATATACTTTTCTTTTGTAAATACATACTTATAATACATAGGAAAACACCCAGACGCCACACAAATATTCATGTTTGTCACAAATATTTGTGCTCGGGTGGGAATCGAACCCCCGACCTCAGTGCTGCAGCCAGTGGTTTTACCAATGCGCCATGAGGCCCGTCAATAGTTAAGGTTTTGTACATACCATTCAAGTACGGGACACCATTATTATGAATTTGCTGTACGTGTTCCGTCTGATAGTCACTAGACTGCATCGCAGGGGCAGTGATAGTTGACAGATAAAAATACATTAAAAGATTACAGATATATGGAACAGTAGTAGAGTCTTGTAGTTCGCTGCATGAATGGGCCCGCTCGATTCGTGAGATACCACTACCTCTCGGAATCTCTCACTGGAGAGATATCCGGAGGCCCGGTCCACTTTCCCCTTCCTTTTCCCTCCTACTCCGTTAGAGGACGGCATTTCACTAAGGTACTCATGGACGGTGAGTAGTTGCTAACCATCGGGTGACCCACTTGCTGGTTTGCCCTCCTATCCATCTTCCAAGAATTTACAAATATCTCTTCATATAAAAATGTATTGACTATACTAGCTGACCCGGCAAACTGTCTTGCCAAAAAATAAAATTTAAAAAATAGGGGTTGATCGTAGGGGGTTGAAAATTTAGGGATGTATGTATTTTTGTATCCCGTTTTATAAAAAGAATAAAAAACAGAAATATATCGAAAAATTAAAAAAAATATTGAGTGGTGGGCTAACCTTGTGCTTTAGGGGGATGAAAAATAGATGTTGTCCTATTCTCAAACTTACCCGATATGCACACAAAATTTCATGAGAATCGGTCAAGCCGTTTCGGAGGAGTATGGGAACGAAAACTGTGACACGAGAATTTTATATATTAGATTAACAATTTAGTGCCACGTTTTACAGAGATAAACTGTAATATGTAACTAGTGACAACGTTCTGTCCACAGACAGTGATTTAGGAACTGTTTGAACATGTTACAAGTTCCTGTTATTTTAGGACTAATGAGCTCTTTGAAATTTTGTCACGACAATCCATTGATACAAAAGGGTCCGCTAAGGAAACACAAATCACGAGCTTGGCGTGTCTCTCTTATGCTTCGTTGTGTGTTGATTGCAAGAGTTTCTCTGATTTAAACCAAACCCTTTACCGTAGGTGTTTGTGTTAGTTACTTTATAGACAATTCTAAGCCTGTTTGTTCTTTTAAACTTGATTTATTTTACAATTTGTTATGCCTGAAGCTTTTATCACCTTTAAATATAAGAAATTAGCCAAGATAAACATTATTTCAGGAGTTTAGGAAAACTAACTGTTTAAAAAAAATAAGGAAATCTTAGGCTACACTTTCACACATGCTCATCCGATATGGACACTCATGACGTGACCTTTTTCAACACATTGACTTTGATTGGATTTTTTAACATTATTTTAATGATTGTTAAATACAATCACAATTTTCTCATAGATTAAAGTCGTAATCGTAAGACAGTTATTATTTTATGTGTTTTTTAAAAATAGGCATTGGAATCGTACATAATCAATCGATATGCTAAAATTACTCATTGCGTGATGTTAGTAATAATTAGTAAAATACTGAAATTCATACATATTTTTAAAAATCACATGAGTTTTCCAAAATATTTTTATTTTTATGGTATAGGGGGCAAACGAGCAAGCGTGTCACCTGATTGTGAGCAACAAACCACGCCCGTGGACACCTGAACACATATTCTGTTACTGTTGCGTTGCTGGCAATAGGATATATAGACGGGGTCGGGATTGGGATGGAAAGGGGAGGGGGAAAGGGGTTTGGCCTCGAGATACCTCTCTCACCGAGCGAAACGGGGCAAAAATAACTTTATGTCCATATTTTGAGACTAGCTGAACTTGGTTTCCCTTGAGAAGCAATAAAGGATCAAAATGCTATTTCGAAGATTAGCGAAAACAAACTGACACACAGACAAAAATTTAAAAATATATTATTTTGGTGTAAGTACAGCATATACATTCATATTGTATGTAGTAAACATAATGTATGTAGTAAAAAGCTATTATTAATATTACAAACAGACACAACTATCTGTTCTCTCTGCCTACCCCGCAAGGGATTTGGCGTGAAGTTATGTATGTATGTACAAACATAACATAACTTCACGCCTTTGTTACCCGAAAGTGCAGGCAGCGGTTGTTAAGCCTCGTCTCGCCGTTATGTTAACGTCCCAAATGGAATGTGGCGAACCTATTGCCATACCAGGCACAAAGATTTCAGTCATCGATATTTATCACACTTAACTTCCGAAAACAATTTCGAAAAGACATTGGTGTGAGCCAGTCTCAGGATTCGAACCCGGACCTCTGGATCAGAAGCCGTGTGCTCGACCACTGGACCATCGAGACTATATGTACAAACAGACACTCCAATTTTATTTATATGTATATACTATAGTAGTGATATTTTTAGGTTTTCATAAAAAGTCAATTTGTCTATATCTACATTACTAATATTTTTTATCTCTACTAATATTATAAACGCGAAAGTAACTCTGTCTGTCTGTCTGTTACGCTTTCCCGCTTAAATCTCTCAACTGATTTTGTTGAAATTTGGCACAGATAATCTATAGACCCTGAGAAAGGACATAGGCTACCTTTTATAGTAAAAAAAGGGATAAAGAGGTTGAAATAGAGGTTGTAAGTTTGTATAGGATTTCTTAATTTTAAAAGATAAAACCATGAATCTTTATATTTAAGCACTTGATAAGAAATAATTAAATATTATTTCTAGCGTTTTTGCAATTTCGACCTGTTAGGGGATGAAATAGGGGTTGAAAGTTTGTTATTATTAATACTAACTGAGGCGAAACAAAGTTCGCTGGTTCAACTAGTATGTTTATAAGAAGTCAATTTGTCTATACAGTCATTTTGTCTAACGATATCATTTATTATGAGACAGTATGATGACATAAAATAATTTATTTGAGTTTATCATAGAGACTTAAGGGCGTACGGTGGAGGCTCCACACTAATAGAACGTTGAAATTTTGACAAATTACAAACGAGGTTTACTTCGAGGCGAATATTAAGAAAACCAGGCATACCCACAAATTACTGACTCGAGATAAATGTATCCACAAATGTCTTGCAATTTATACTAGTCGCTTGGTAACCGAGCTAATCTCGGCAAACCGACAAATGATTGTTAATATTACGTTAATGAACATGTTCCTATCGGTGAGAAGAATGTACTTATATTATCTTATGTACATACATACATAACTTCACGCCAAATCCCTTGCGGGGTAGGCAGAGAGAACAGAGCGCCATAGGGCACGATTCTTACACGCCTCACTCGCTTCGTTGACATTCATGACTCTTTTCATACACGCGCGTCGGTTTTTGAGGCTCTTAACATCACCTTCCTCCAGAACACGTTCTATTTGGTCATGGAATGTGTGTCTTGGCCGTCCTCGACTCCTACATCCATCCGCTTTTGCATTGTATATCTGCTTAGTCAGTCTTGCATCAACCATACTTTCTACATGTCCGAACCATCGGAGCATGCCCTTTCTTACTTTTACACCGACACTCTCTTTCAAACCAACTTCCTTCCGTACAACCTTGTTTTCTACGCGGTCAGCGAGAGTCACTCCGCAGATTTTGCGTAGTGCCCTCATTTCCACCGCGTTTATTCTACTTTCATGCACACTCTGCCATACCCAGCTCTCGCTTCCATAAGTTAGCGTTGGGATCAGGACTGCATTGTGGATTGCTAGCTGGGCTTTTCTGTTCATGTTTTTTGCGCCCAGGAATCTGCCCAGCGCTCCATTTACGCTATTTCCTATCGCCACTAGTCTTTCTACATCCGCGGTATACCTTCCATCTCTACTAAAAGCGCATCCAAGATATACAATTTCATTCACCTGTTCCAGCACTACATCATCAACCATTATCCTTGCATCAGTTCTGGATTCCTCCCTTTCAAACACCATAACTTTCGTTTTCTTTGCATTCAACTGCAAGCCTTTAATCATGCAATCATCTTTCATAATAGTGACCTAGTGTTTGCAGGTCCGACGGCGATTCGGCTAGAAGTACGGCATCATCTGCGTAAAGCAGGCATCTCACAACTAGGTCACCCATTCGCATCCCTACATCCATCGATCACACTCTCTGGAGACAACTGTCCAGGTACAGGATGAACAGTCGAGCGGACAGCACGCAACCCTGTCTGACGCCGATATTGACGTCAAACCAGGAGGACAAGCCGCCGTCAACACGCGCACACGCTGTGCAGCCCTCATAAGTGGACTGCACAGCGCGCAGCAGTGCCCCGCTCACCCCGTAGCCCGGGAGTATGCCCCGCAGATCCTTTCGTAACACTCTGTCAAACGCTTTTTCCAGATCCACAAAACCGCAGAAAACCTTCCGGTTAACAGCCAGTTGTTTCTCCACGATGTTGCGGAGAGAAAAAATCTGATCCATGCACCCTCGTCTGCTTCTAAAACCACCCTGAGCCTCCCACAACACTCCATCAGATATCACCCTCATTCTCTTTTTAATAATTTTCCCATACACTTTTGCTGCTAAACTGATCAAACTGATGGCCCTGTAACTGGCGCACTGCATACGTGTTCCCTTACCTTTATACAAGGGCACAATGACAGCGCGCCTCCAGTGCATGGGAACCCTACCCGACCTCCAGCACAGATTGCTCAAGGTCAGGAAAGCGTCCCGGACACAAGTTCCACCGTGTTTGATCATTTCAGCAGACATCATATCAATTCCAGCTGCCTTACCATTTTTCATACTTCGTATCGACCATTCAATCTCTTCCATAGTAATGTCCTCGTCAGATGCTGGCGCAGCGGTGTCAGCCGTAGGCTCACTCGCGGCGCCCACATCCGGAACATACTCGTACATTTCCCCAAAATACTCACTCCACCTGCCCAATACATCGCTTGGGTTTGCAAGAATGGCACCAGTCTTAGACATAATTTTGTCCATACTGGATGTTGACGAAGAACCCCGAGACTTTCTAACTTCCCTCCAGAAGAGTTTGTTATTCGCCTCGAAGTTCTCCGTCAACCTCACTTCCTCATTCGCAACTAGTCTTTCACGCTTCTCTTTCACTAAGGCTTTGGTAATATTCCTGCAGCGGCGGTAGCTCTCATACTTTTTCTCTGTCATACTATCATTCTGATTCAAACTTGAGACATAATCCAACCATGCTTTTTTCTTTCTTTCGACGCTGGATTTCACATCCGCGTCCCACCAGGCATCACCTCTCAGAATCTTATGCCTCTTTGCACTACCACATACTTCTTTTGCACTATCCACTATACTTTCTTTCATTCTTTCCCAGCATTCTTCAACACCTAGGTCAGAAAGACTCGTCTCACTCCGTCTTATTACAAAACACAGACTAAGGAAAGAGTCAGGTTTATGACAAGTAACAAATAAAATTCTTATTACAAAATGAAGATTATCGCAAATAGGTGGTCTATGTTTGGAAAAAAAGTTAGTCTCGCCAGACCCCTAGTTTAACGATGGTACCAACTGCATAAACGTCAAAATTGTTTACTTTTGAGGTTAGCTTGAGTTGTTGTATTGCTCATCACTATGGAAATATTTTTTAAAATGGGAGATATTAGGACTAATTAAATTGATTTTGAAGATTTAAAATTAATCCAAACTATTCACCGACCTCTAAAACAACAGTCTCATATGAATACGTAAATAAAGTGAAAGTAAAGTGATGACAATTTTCGCAATCAATATAGAAGATTTTGGTAAACAGATTAATATATTAATAAGAGGATTTATACAATGATTCTCGTGAAGAAATCCAGGTAGCATGTGCATTGCGAAGTTGGGCAGTAAGTAATAGTGTATTTAACATAATAGTTTACGATTGTATTCCTTTATAAACATACATAGCATAACTTCACCTCTTTTTCTACCCAAAGGTGTAGGCAGTGGCTGTTAAGCCTGAACTCGCCGTTATGTTTACGTCCCAAATAGAATGGGTGGCAAACCAATTGCCATATCTAGCACAAAGTTTTAAGTCATCGATTTAAGTGATTTATCACGCATAACCTTCGAAATTAATTCATTTCGAAAAATCATTGGTGTGAGCCAGGAATGTAACCCGCACCCTCTGGATTCGGAAACCATGTGCTCGACCACTGGACCACCAAGACTATATATTCTTACAATAACTAGTGAATTTATTTTTATAGGTTCATAACATTTCCATTGATAAGAAGGAAGGCTTGTTTCCAGCAGAAGATGACAATGTTGGTGGCCAAATCTAGTGGTCTTGAAAGAATACCACCCATTGTAACCAATACTGTACATGGAAATATTAAAAAAGAAACAATCAATTCCAAATTACTTTTAATATGTCTTAAAATGGTATCATTAATTATAATAAGTCATTTAATATTAATGGATAAGTTGAAAGCAGCGGAAATCTGTAAGCAAAACCTGTTAGTAATTATTATTATCCTTTGATGGTGATAGGATAAAAAAATAAAGGTAAAAAGAACATTTTAATTATTAACACATATGTATTGTTTAGTTGACCTTTTTTCTATAATTAAATTTATCTTATTGTCTAGGTAGCAAATCTTAATTTTTAATTTATATTGACTATTTTAATATTAAATGAGTGTTCAACTTTCAATAACTACAACTATTAGATAGCAATATTGAATACAAAAAGAAAACCTCTTTAACGGAATATCTTTTAGTATCTTTCCTGTAAATTTAAATAAAAAATACTTTTAGTAATAAAATACAATATTTATATATAAACATCATAAGAGACCACATGTATTAAGTGTAAGAATATTTTATATACATATTTTTGTGAATAGAAGTACTACTGATATTCTGCATTGTTAAGAAAAGAATTTAGTTTTGTTTCACCGTGCTGAAGTAATCATTTGTAAAATATAGAATATTTTAATAAATTGAAAATACATTTTATAAGACATTTATTATCCTGTTGCACCAATAAAATTAAAAATAATATTACAATATTAAATCAATTAGAATATTGTTTTTATCACTAACCTTTTTTCTCAATTCTTGGTTATTTTCTATGTTAACGGGTGTTTCTGAACTACATACAGCTCGGTTCACTGACATCAACATCTGGACCATTATAAATCTATAGCAAAATAATATTAAGTACATACTTTACTATAATAAAAGAATACATATCATTAAGTTAGTATGTACTGTTGCAACTCGAAGAACTTAAATCATTGCCTGCACGGCATCACTGTCAAAGTTAACGCCACAATACCATAATCACGAGGACAGATTTTAATTACTGCTTGGTCCTGTGAAGCTGATGGTGGGTTTTCACTACCAGCTCTCTGAATCTGTAGTTGCTAAAAGATGATCGCCTTTTCCAAGCCAATTTAAGTTCACTTTCTTAACTTGTGTTCCCTGTTAGTATGTATAATCTAGAAATTTAACATCAGATAAAATTGCTTAATTAGTGCAAATTATAGGCAGCAAATTGTACTTACTTATTTAAAATACTCTCATTCTTTTTGTTTCTTCAAAGCTTTATTAGAGATTAAGAATTTATATAGTATTTTATATAGTAGAAAGACGAGTGGCGATAGGAAATAGCGTAAATGGAGCGTTGGGCAGATTCCTGGGCGCAAAAAACATTAGCAGAAAAGCCCAGCTAGCAATCCACAATGCAGTCCTGATCCCAACGCTAACTTATGGAAGTGAGAGCTCGGTATGGCAGAGTGTGCATGAAAGTAGAATAAACGCGGTGGAAATGAGGGCACTACGCAAAATCTGCGGAGTGGCTCTCGCTGACCGCGTAGAAAACAAGATTGTACGGAAGGAAGTTGGTTTGAAAGAGAGTGTCGGTGTAAAAGTAAGAAAGGGCATGCTCCGATGGTTCGGACATGTAGAAAGAATGGTTGATGCAAGACTGACTAAGCAGATATACAATGCAAAAGCGGATGGATGTAGGAGTCGAGGACGGCCTAGACACACATTCCATGACCAAATAGAACGTGTTCTGGAGGAAGGTTATGTTAAGAGCCTCAAAAACCGACGCGCGTGCATGAAAAGAGTCATGAATGTCAACGAAGCGAGTGAGGCGTGTAAGAATCGTGCCCTATGGCGCTCTGCTCTCTCTGCCTACCCCGCAAGGGATTTGGCGTGAAGTTATGTATGTATGTGTATGTAAGAATTTATATTCTACTATATGTTTCGACTCGGAAATCAGCTGGCGTTATATTTCCTGTCAAGATATATTTCAGGACTCCAGTTTTACCACTTTGTATCTTTTATTGATCCATTTTAAAATATAAAAGCTATATCCATGAATCTAAAACGACTTAATGACAAGAAGTAGTCAAAGATACTGAATGCTTGCGTGTCGTCCAGTTCACACACTTATCGCATCATTTTAGAAATATATTACAATTGTTATTTACATTCCGGGACCATAAATTGCTTTATCAAGGCTTCTTTCGTTATTGGCAAAGTGGGGACCACTGGACCACCGCCAGGTTATACCTTTCAAAACTGAACGATAAGACCGAATTACATTCAAATCAATGAATCATTGTGTATTCTACTCTGTGAGGGGAGATGCCAATCTTAGTACAATCAAGACTCGGTATAGTTTGCGATTTGTAATGAGGAGGAGTACTAACCATTTGTGATCGAATCAGACCACGATCTTTTAAACCAGCCTAACTTGCTGTTTTAGTACATCGATTTGTAATAAGACGGACTGAGTCTTTTACTGACTAGGTCTACATACATACTCCGTACACTTCCATCTTCTAATTTCTCGCATTTTATCCTTTCAAGCTCTCCGAAATGGGTACACACTCGCCAGTGTCTCCACTTCTTGAAAAGGCCCACGGCTTACCACCAGGAAGGGGTCCGTATCAAGAGGGGCCTCTGTAGGCTCTTGTATCCCTTAGAGTATTTCGGAGACGATTATCTACCAAAATCAAATCAATCATACTCTTTTGTTCATTCCGTCTCCACGTATACGTGTGAATATCTTTATAACGGAATAATGTGTTAGACACAAGGACGTTCCGTTCCAGGCATACGTCCAATATCGGCTTACCAGCATCATTCACTCTCTTGTCACCATTCGGACCAAGGACAGCATCCAGGCCATCTCTCTTGGTTCCGACCCATCCATTATGATCACCACACAGAATTATCCTTTCATTTCCCTCAACCAGATCCAGAATATCCCTAACAGTTTCCCAAAACTCCTCGAGTTCGTGGGGATCCGCGGAGCTGACGGGAGCATAAGCTGCGACCAGGAAAACTCGCGTGATCCCCAGTTTTATACGAACCCAAAGATGTCTCGGGCCTACTAAGTCATAATCTTTCACTCCGGAAGCAAATCGGGAGGAGAGAACGACTCCAACACCCCCACTGGCACGGACGTCCGGGTCCACTCCGGACCATAGGGCTACCATGCCACCGGGGAGGTCCTCGGTCTCACTCCCCTTCCGCTTTGTCTCCGTCAAACATAAGGCATCCAGGCATCTCTCATTTATTACATCCATCATCTCATTCATCTTTCTTGTCATACTACCTCTGACATTCCACGTGCCTATACGGCACTCCCCTCTCCTCGTCCCGCCAGGATTGGCGCTGCGTGAAGGGTGGCGGCCCCCTTCGCCGCATGCGCATGCAGCCGCACCGACGGAGGCTAATCGGTGCCCGTCGCTTTCGGGGCACGCCCTAGCAGCCCGTCCGGCTGAGTTTGCTTCGGTCAAGATTGCGTCCCACTGGGACGGCAGGGGTCGCGAAGTGCACGCTCTTGACATGACCCCCTATTATTATCCCCCTTATATTATCTTTATATGTTTAATTCTTCTGTACGTGTGAGATCAATGTGTTTTTGTATATGTTCAAGTAGATTTAAGATTGGTTTAGATTCCCAAATAAATTCGACAGATAGCGCTACAGTCGGTATCTAGGATATTTATCTACAGTGCAAAGTGAAGTACCGGTCTTATTTGTGAATCTAAACCATTCTCAAACGCAAACTTTTTCGATTATAACTATGTAATTGTTTTTATAAAAATGAATTAATATCCCAATAGCTTGGTATATTGACTAAGTATATTGATAAGAAATATATTGACGAAGTATATTGACTAAGCAGATATATAATGCAAAAGCGGATGTAGGAGTCGAGGACAACAAAGACACATATTCCATGACCAAATAGAACGTGTTCTGGAGGAAGGTGATTTTAGGAGCCTCAAAAATCGACGCGCGTGCATGAAAAGAGTTATGAAAGTCAACGAAACGAGTGAGGTGTGTAAGAATCGTGCCCTATGGCGCTCTGTTCTCTCTGTCTACCCCGCAAGGGATTTGGCGTGAAGTTATGTATATATGTATGTATATTATGTCCAAGATATTAAAATATAATTTAGACATAATATCTTGGACACAAATCACACAGCGCCCTCCAGTTCCAAACTAAGCAACTAAATGCTTGTGCTATGGATACTAGATAACGGATACTAATACATATATACTTTTCTTTTGTAAAAACATACTTATAATACATAGAAAAACACCCAGACGCCGCACAAATATTCATGTTTGTCACAAATATTTGTGCTCGGGTGGGAATCGAGCCCCCGACCTCAGTGCTGCAGCCGGTAGTTTTACCGGCTTTATAATACATAGAAAAACACCCAGACGCCGCACAAATATTCATTTTTGTCACAAATATTTGTGCTCGGGTGGGAATCGAGCCCCCGACCTCAGTGCTGCAGCCGGTAGTTTTACCAATGCGTCACGAGGCCCGTCAAAAAAAAATTGTGAAAAAAATGTTTAGAATTTTTGAGCTATGTCCTCTCTTGCCTCTAGACTGACTCAAATTTCTCAATTTAATAATTTTATGTAATTGATATTTAGTCTGTAATATTTTTATTTTTGCGAGCAATAAAAATACCTAGTTAATATTATATTATTAATATTATTATTCATTTATTTTCAGATAACTATAGATCCATATTTTTGTTAGTATTACAGTTGAACTTATAACTATGTTAGAAAATTATTACATAAAATTTTTACATTATCAAGTCACATATTATTATTATTTATACACTTATCCCAGTGGTAGAGCCAAGCAGTTCGCTGCATGAATGGGCTGGCTCGACCGGTGAAATACCACGACCTCTCAGAAGACCGACGTAAAGTGGCTCATGCCGCGTTTCGTTCGGTGAGAGAGGTACCCGGAGGTCCACTCCCCTTCCCCATCCTTTCCTATCACCTATCCCTTAAAGGTCGGCAACGCAACAGTAACACTAAATGTGTTGCTGGTGTCCATGGGCGGCGTTGGTTGCTTACCATCAGGTGACACGCCAGCTCGTTTGCCCTCCAGTTCCATAAAAAAAAAAACTTGTACTTTATACACATTATACACTTGTATTTTATTCTATTTCAGTCTCGGTGATCTAGTGGTCAAGCACCTCGTTTCTGATTCAGAAGTCATGAGAGCGATTCCGGGCTCACACCAATGATTTCTCGGAGTTCTTTTCGGAAGTTATATTTGTGTTAAATATCGATGACTGACAACTTTGTCAATAATTTATGGGAATAGTTTCTGCTACCTATAATTTGTGGCATAACGATCCAACGAGTCGAGGCTAAAAGCCTCGGGTAGGAAAAGGTGTGAAGTTATGTAATTATATGTTTACACTCTATTCCTACAGGAAATAAATTTCTTGTACTATTCTTTTTTCTTGCTTTGTTGGTACATAAAGAAACTCTTGATGAGACCCGATATTTCGAGATCCCGTGGTATTTCACCGGTCGAGCAGGCCCATTCCGGTAGCGAACTGCGTGGCTCTACCACTGTAATCAAAAATATTTCGTTGATAAAAAAAAATACCAATTTCTAAAACTACTTTACATTTTTCATTTAGCTTAAGTTTTTCATGAATAAATAGATAAAATTAGCAAATTAAAATTTAATTTCATGCATGCAGTAATGGAAAACATGTTATGTTCATTTTTATTACCTAACTTAAATCAAACATATAGAACCTGAAGCAAACCTTCAGCCATATATGTATCCATATAACGATAAAATAATATAAACAGTCTCTCCGAAATGTATCCCGAGACCGTATTAAAAAATTTGGAATCCACGCCGGTAAAAATATGATAAAAAAACATTATGACATAATCCAGTTTAATCTGTTTTCAAACTCGAGAAAACCCTTTTCAGCCAACCATGTAAAATTAAAATTTTAATTCGAGTTATATCAAAATATTGTTTAAAAATCATGAATAAGGTATAAAAGAGTTATAAAAGTCAACGAAGCGAGTGAGGTGTGTAAGAATCGTACCTTATGACGCTCTGTTCTCTCTGCCTACCCCGCAAGGGATTTAACGTGAAGTTATGTATGTATATATGAATGACGTCAGCAACAGTGCGCACCACACAGTTCGCTATATGAATTGGCCATCAAAATGTAACCACCTTTCGGTATGTCGACGTAAACCGGTTCATGTCGCGTTTCGGTAAGAGAATTATCCGGAGACCCACTTCCACCTTCCTCCTCCCTTTCTCAGCCACTCTCTTTTAAGCTGCAATGCAACTGTAATATGTTTTGCACACGTCCATGGGCGACGCTAGTCACGTACCACCAGGTCATCCATTTGTTCGCTGGCCCGTATTCCAATCTATATATATATAAGAGATTTCCACCTATATATTGACTCATCACGATATCTCTGGAACCATAAGGCGTAGCGACTTGAAATTTGGTAGGATTATTCCTTTCGCCGAGTAGAGGTCAGCTAAGAACGGATTTTACGAAATTCCACCCACAAGGGGGGTTGCGGGGGTGTTAACAATGGAAAATAATATATCGTAACCATAAGGCGTAGCGACTTGAAATTTGGTAGGATTATTTCTTTCGCCGAGTAGAGGTCAGCTAAGAACGGATTTTACGAAATTCAATTTTTTTTTTTTTTTTCAAATTTCAAATTCAAGGGGGGTTGCGGGGGTGTTAACAATGGAAAATTCCCATTTTTAACCTATAGCTGCTATCGACTTCAAATTTGTCGAAGATATTGCAGTATTAACATAGCGGGGCAGCAGTTATTACTTTTGATGCGAAACAGAGTAGTAAAATATAAATAATAAAATGATACGGGTAATGCAATAAGTCAGTGATGACACCGTTTGTCTATATAGTCATAAGTAAGTTATATAAATTTAATATTTGAAAATAAGGAAGTCAATAGCTGAATCTATAAACCTTAAAGTATTACAAATTAACAAATCACACAAATTAATTTCTATTTGAAAAAAATTAGACGAAATATGTACCTAAACAAGTTTTTTTAACATTCAAATGGACTACAGCGGCTAGCAAATGTCTAAAACAAGCTCGAAATTTCCATGTATAGTGAAGATACAGTATTATTCCCGCGAGTAACAGAATCATTTCGTAACTTTACCAGTCTCTCGGCTCGCCCTTTTTTATAGGCGAGATGAATTATGACTTACAATATGTAACTCAGTTTGTGGATATGTAACAACTGCGTTTCATTTCTAATGATAGTTTGATAAATCCTTTTTCCATCATATATATATGTGGGGTTGGCAAGTCGAAAACAAACTGAATACTATTTTTAAATCTTTATTAAAACACTGGTTCAAACATCGTACAAGCTTCGGAATAATAACCACCATCTTTTTTCAGTGTTGCCATGGCATAAAAATTGTTAGGGTGGTCATTACGCGATTTTTAAAAAGTACCAATTACCACACGGCCGTCCTGATTAGTCATCTGGCCCAGATGAACTGTCTTCTGCAGAAATCCAGGGTTTCATGTAGTCTGCAGAGCTCATTGTATTCATCGGACCCTGACCGTTCCCGATTTTCCTTACAGTATACCTATCTTTTCCTTTATTCTTTACCACTTCATACGGTCCATGGTATTTTGGGTACAATTTCGTGCCTTGTGAGAATTGCGTCTTCTTAATCGCTACTAAATCTCCAGTCCTGTACGTTTTAGCCTCTCTCCTTTTCCGATTGTAATTTCGCATATTTTCTTCTTGTATTTTTTGTATTGATTCTTTGGCCTTCTGCCTGAGTTCTAGTCTTCTTTCATTGTAAGCTTCTATATTTTCTTTTTTATCTATGTTATCTATCACAGATTTAATCTTATCTTTGAAATTATCGATATGATAATCTCTCACTAACAAATTTTCTGTCTTTGCTATACGAAAATGTCCTTTCTCATGATTACGACGTATAAATTCATTTTTCATTTTCTTTGGAACAACCATTAGTTTTTCCCCGTCTTTAATCTTCCAGAATATTCCACTCTCATTTACGTAATCTTCATTGGGTTTCTTTTCTGATAATCGTTTTATGAGTTTTATTTTCAGGTCATCATTCTGTGCCTTTCGGATTCGTGCTGCGGTATTGGTAAGTACGTAAACATTCTCTATAAGTTGCCTGCTTGGTGCGTCAGCGTGTTTCATAACTATTATCTGCTCCGTGACCGCGTCAAGCTCTAGTGGTGACAGTTTTCTCGGGTGTTCGCGGACCGGTGTTTCATCTTCGAGTAAAATCTTTTGCTCAACATTGGATTCTTTAACACAGCTTTTGGGATCGTAGTCTTCGATCAAAGTCTTAATTTCATCATATTTATCTCCAATATTGTAACATGTCTCGTCTTGATCGTCTGCCGTCGTTAGGTGCAAAATCTTCTTAACTGAGATCACTCCAGCTTTAAAACTGATCTCAATGTCTTTTAAAACAGGGTTACCTAGAATTATGTTAACTGGTATGGATTCGTCTTCAACGACGTGGAAGGTTGCATCCAAAAAGCAGTCATCTATCTCAATCTTTGTTGATAATGAGCCTTTGGTATTAATACTTTTTCGAGCTATTCCTTTAAGACGGATAGAGTCTTGATCAACTTCTAGCTGTGCGTCACGAATCTTTTCTAAGTAGGTTTCATTAATTAAGTTGGCATCGCTTCCTGTATCAATCAGTGCCTCGACATTAGTTCCGTTGATCTTGATTTTCTTGTAGGGAGTTATACTAACAATGTTATTGTTGTCGTGGATCTTCAAAGTTTTCTTTGTGTACTTTGGACAATCAGGCGACTTGTGTCCAAAAGTGTTGCAGCGGAAACATTTTATGCCTTTAGTGCAGCTCGGTGATTCGTGGTCAGTGTCTCCACAGTTAAAACATCTCTTCGTCCTTACGTGCTGATATTCTGTGGATCTTGAAGGTCTGGACCCCATTGGATGTGGCGGAGTCTGTGGTTTCAATGGAATCTTCTTTTTAATTTCGGCGTAAATATCTAACTTCTTTCTAAATTCTTTTATATCCGTAGCTCCATATAAAATTGTTTTATTTGTTTCCAGGTCTCTGATTCCGTCAATGACATACTCAATTAGTGCACCTTCTTCTAGATTTCCGAGTACTGCTAATTCTTTCATATGTAGAAAATACTGCTGATAAGTCTCAGTTGGTTTCATTTGTCTACTGGCGAGTTTCTTATGGATTGCAGCACTATTTAACTTTTGTCCAAATTCTAGCTTGAGTTCTTCCTTTAAAATATCCCACGATTTGATACTGCCTAGTGACCTGAGAAATAATTTTGCAGTTCCGGTAAGTAATCTTCTAGAATAAATTAATTTTTCGATATCGCTCCACTGCATCAAAGCAGCAACATCTTCGAATTCCGTTATAAAGTTTTCCACTCCGTACGCATCGTCTCCCGTAAAAGGCGTCATGGACTTTTCTAAATCGTTGAAAGAAATTCGCGGAACAACGTCTTCGACCTCCATTTCCTCATCCTTAACTTCACCTTCTTTAACATCTTTGGTTCTTTTCGGCATTTTCCAGTGTATCTTAAGTCTTTAAGTCGTAAAATTCGTTTAAAAAATATAAGTCGTAATCTTCGTATTCGGAACAAAGTAATCGACTATGCCAACATTTAATCAAGTTATGTTATGATGAACGGAACGTTTCTATTTCAATTTTAATCTGTCAATCGACTTTGACAACTTCAATCGGCTGTGACAACTTCAGTTGATTTTGACAACTTCAATCGACTTTGACAACTTCAATCGATTTTGACAGGAAGTCCAAACGTTTGTTGTCATTTGATTTTGACACTCAATAATGGAAAAATGTAGGTAGGTATTTACCGTTACGACAATGTATCTTAAATCTTGATTTTATTCTTGTTTAACTCTTACAAAATACGAAACTTCATTTATCTTGGCGATTCCAAACGACACTCTATCAAGGAACAATGTATGTGAGTCGGTACCTTCTCGTTTTCGTATCTCCAATCTTGATTGTATTCTTCTGTAACTCGTTCAAATTACGAAACTTTATTTATCTTGACTATCCTTATATTAACTTGACTATCCCGGACGAGCCCCCATAAATTCTGTGGGGTTGGCAAGTCGAAAACAAACTGAATACTATTTTTAAATCTTTATTAAAACACTGGTTCAAACATCGTACAAGCTTCGGAATAATAACCACCATCTTTTTTCAGTGTTGCCATGGCATAAAAATTGTTAGGGTGGTCATTACGCGATTTTTAAAAAGTACCAATTACCACATATATTTATTATATTTTGCGATTAATAAATTTATCAAAGTTATGTGTGATAAATATCGATGACTGAAAAACTTTGTGCCCGGTATGGCAATACATTCGCCACCTATTCCAGTTGGGACGTAAACATAACGGCGAGTCGCAGCTTAACAGCCACTGCTTACACCTTCAGGTTGAAAAAAGCGTGAAGTTATATTGCTGTTATGTTATGTAAATTTATCAAATTGTGCAGTTATAAAAATACCTCATTTGGGAATCTATTTCGTTTTACTGAAATCATAGCCACTGGTTTCCATATCATTTTATCGAAATATTCTGGATCTACATAGATACGATCACGCCTTTCTCCCATAGGGGTAGGCAATTGATTCATGTATTACAATATTCTATCAGATATATTATGGCAATAAGTTCCGGTACCTATTCCATTTGTAATGTAAGAAATCCAACGAATAACAGTCGCTATCTACATCTTGGCGTAAAATAGGCTTTTTGTTTATTAACAACTAGTTGACCCAGCGAACTTTGTTTCGCCCTAGAAAATAAATAAAAATGGTCATTGTGGAATATCCCTAAGAGATAGACATATGCCATCGTGGAATTTTTTGTAGACCTATTGAAGGTATTTAACAATGTACATTGTTTTGATCTATCATATATGGTTCACCCAGCGTTTGCAATTAAAATGCTAAATCTTGAAAATTATAGCTTTTAATTTGCTACATTAAAACTACCCCATTGACACCCTCTATCTATTAAAAAAAAACTGCATCAAAATCCGTTGCGTAGTTTCAAAGATCCAAGGCGACAGACAGCGGAAAGCGACTTTGTTTTATACTGTGTAATGAAGGTGGATTCTACTCTCACGGACTCTCCACAATCTTACAATATTATTTGTAGATATAATGTATCCCTGGCTACATATTTCATCACATAAATAAAATAAATTGTATATAGTCTACGAGTACATTTGTAACGTGTCAGTAATTTGTGGTAATGCATGGTTCTGTTCATATTCTCCCGGAATAAAGCTCCAGTGTAATTTTTCAACATTTCAACGTACTGTCGGCAAGAAAGCTAACTTATCACAACGAGAATTACGCGTGTTTTAAAAGGTTTAAGTGTATTTTATTGAATTAAAACGTTGTTTTTCGTGTAATCTTTATAAGTGTCAAAAAGTATATACTAAATCGTCATGATCAGTTTGCTTTTAGGAGCCAATCTTCGTCAATCAATCTTCTAAATAATACTTTTTCTTAATAAAATTTCAACTTTTTTTTTACGCGAGGAAATACTTTATGCACACCCCCCGCCTGGGAACGGCAGGGGGTAGTGTGGGACTTCCAAATCGATCCTAGGGTTACCCACTAAAACCTCGCGGAGGCCTTCCTCCGGCGTTGGGGTGGCCCAGGACAGTGCGTCAGCCATCTGGTCCACCCCGCCGTTGCTCCCCCTCTTTCGCGAGGGGGTGCTCATCCTCGGGGAGCCTCGGGAGGCTCCCCTGGGCGGGGTGGCTCCGACCGCGCGCTGTAAAGAGGCGCGCGGCTGGCGGCGCCCCCGACGACCTTCCCCGGCCGCACCAGGGGGTCATCCTACCCGGGCCGCGACCCGGGCGCATCCGCGGATTGTGCGCCCTCGCGGCCCGTCGACGGCGGCGATCACTGAGCTCGCCGCCGCCGCCTTCGAGCGGGATCGGCTCTCTCCCGACCCCGCTCGGCGGCCTCCTTCTGGAGCATTACTGCTTCGCAGATGGAGACCACGGCCCTCCACCTCTCCTCTCCCGCCAGCATTGCCGCGATCAATGCCGGCGGGGACAAGTCTCGCCCGATCCCGTCGACCAGGACTCAGCGCTCGGCTGACCAGGGCGGGCAGACCTCCAGCGTGTGCTGGGCCGAGTCCAGGTCGGATGCGCAATGGTGGTATCTCGCCGTCTTATTCGACTCTGATACTCACCGAAGCACCCGTGCCCGGTGAGTATCTGAGTCAACCTGTAGGTGACAGTGCCACATTTACGGAGCACCCAGGCCTCGAGGTGGGGCAGGACGGCACCGACGGTGCGCTGACGCGCACAGCCCTGGAAGACCAGCGCGTCGCGCCAGTCCCCCAGGACCCGCCGGAAGGCCTCCCGCCTCCGCTCTTCGTGTCCCCGCGGGTCCGGGTCCCCCCCTCCCCGGCCGAGATCGTACGCGGCTGCGTACATGGCCCCGTACAAGGCCACGGACCGCACGACGCCACCGTAGAGGCGACGAACTCCCTATCCCGGTCCCCCGAGATTGGGCAGCAGGCGGTGCAATGCGCCCGCCACTCGTCGCGCTCGGGGGACCATCCTCACAAAGTGCTCCTCGAAGCTCCAGCGGCTGTCCAGGGTGAGGCCGAGGTACTTCATGCCCCGCACCGGGACAGCTATGTCACCCACCTGGATCCGCGAGGCCAGGGATTCCCTGCCTCTGGTGAGGCGGTGGAACCACAGCGCCTCACTTTTGTGAGGCGCCAGAAGGGCACCAGAAGGTGTAGGCACTGGCTGTTAAGCCTCGACTCGCCGTTTTGTTTACCTCCCAAATGGAATAGGTGGCGAACCTATTGCCATACCGGGCACAAAGTTTTTAGTCATCGATATTTATCACATATAACTTTAGAAATTAATTTTGTAAAGTCATTGGTGTGCGCCAGGATTCGAACCAGCGACCTCTGGATTCAGAAACCGTGTGCTATTGGACTATTGGACCACCGAGACCCTACATAACATATTTTCCGAATATAATAATTTCATGAAGAGAAGATACTACCTGTACAATTCAACTACCGCTCGTTTATGATTAATATTTTTTGTAATAAGTTGATAGCATTGTTAAAAGAACAATTTCTGTCCTCCCGAGGATTACGTAGATATCGTGACAACAAAGCAGATAAAATGTAATATATTTTTACGGCTCAGCTCCCTACACTTTTACTGTTGCAATTCACGGACACTTTTCTATTTTTTTATTCTTACTAAAAGCTTGGTAAAAGTGTAATTTATACTAAAAGATAAAATCCGACGAGCATATACAAAAACAGTTATGAAAGTCGAAGAACCGAGTGAGGTGTTAAATTGTCATATATCGTTCTTTTCTCTCTGCCTAACCCGCAAATGACTTGGCATGAAGTTAACTAATTAAGTAATGTATGTCATGACTTAGCTATACTACTAAGTTATACGACTAAGGTATACTGATATCTTACTCAAGTTCTGAGTAACATATCAGTATACATATCAGTCTGAAAAGACTCGTGAACGACTGACCCTAACCTGCTTTAGGTAAATATTATATACAGCATGGGCGCAGTCCCTGCTGTAATTACATAAAATAACAGTAACAGTGGTAGAGCCAAGCAGTTCGCTGCATGAATGGGCCGGCTCGACCGATGAAATACCACGACTTCTCAGAAGACTGACGTAAAGTGGCTCGTGCCGCGTTTCGTTCGGTAAGAGAGGTACCCGGAGGCCCACCCCCCTTCCCCATCCTTTCCTATCCCCTATCCCTTAAAGGTCGGCAACGCAACAGTAACACTATATGTGTTGCTGGTGTCCATGGGCGGCGTTGGTTGCTTACCATCAAGTGACACGCCTGCTCGTTTGCCCTCCTATCCCATAAAAAAAAACCCTTGTAGTCTCGGTGGTCCAGTGGTCGAGCACCCCGCTTCTGAATTCAGAGGTCGCAGCTTCAAATCCTGGCTCACGCCAATGACTTTTCGAAAATAATTTAGAAAGGTATGTGTGATAAATATCGATGATTAAAAACTTTGTCCCGGTATGGCAATAGGTTCGCCGCCTATTCCATTTGGGAAGTAAACACAACGGCGAGTCGAGGCTTAACAGCCACTGCCTACACCTTCGGATAGAAAAAGGCGTGAAGTTATGTTAAACGTTAATCATGATAATCTCTTATATTAGAAACATGAGATGCTTACAATATATTAGTTTGAAATCTTAGATCTGACAGAGTGTGCTTCAGGGAATTTAATATCCAACCTAAATGATATTATCTATATAGCCTTCAGATATATTATATACTTATATACTTAGTCTGGCCATAAATACTGTTACAAAAAAAATAAAAAAATATTACATTTGAATTTGGAATCTGTCATTTTTATACGATTGTTCATTGTGTTTTCTCGTTTTGGCGCCAATACATTGTACAATATTTTGCGATATTAAAATGGAGTGGGGTGATAAAGAGAACCGAATCGCTGTGATTGCATTACATAAAGTAGGTATGGAGCCAAATGCAATTTTTAAAACTCTCCATACACTTGGTATTAGTCAAATGTTTGTGTACCGGGCTATTAATAGGTACAATGAGACCTCCTCTGTCTGTGACAGAAAAACACCTGGCCGTCCACGTAGTGTTCGTACTAAAAAGGTTGTCAAAGCCGTAAGGGAAAGAATTCGAAGAAATCCTGTCCGTAAGCAAAAGATTTTATCTCGGGAGATGAAGATAGCACCTAGAACAATGTCGCGTATTTTAAAAGATGACTTAGGACTTGCAGCCTATAAGAGGCGCACTGGTCATGTATTAACTGATAATTTAAAAAATAATAGGGTGTTAAAATCTAAACAACTACTGAAGCGGTACGCAAAGGGAGGTCACAGAAAAATATTGTTTACGGATGAAAAAGTTTTTACAATTGAGCAACATTTTAACAAACCAAATGACCGTATTTATGCTCAAAACTCTAAGGAAGCTTCCCAATTAGTTGACAGAGTGCAACGTGGGCATTATCCGACTTCAGTGATGGTTTGGTGGGGTGTTACCTACGAAGGAGTGACTGAGCCATATTTTTGTGAAAAAGGTATCAAAACATCGGCACAAGTGTATCAAGATATCATTCTTGAAAAGGTAGTCAAGCCCCTTAACAACACCATGTTCAATAACGAAGTATTGTCCTTCCAGCAAGACTCGGCACTGGGTCATAAAGCTCGGTCCACGCAATCTTGGTTGGAAGCGAACGTTTCGGACTTCATTAGAGCTGAAGACTGGCCGTCGTCTAGTCCCGATCTTAATCCACTGGATTATGATTTGTGGTCAGTTTTAGAGAGTACGGCTTGCTCTAAACGTCATAATAATTTAGAGTCCCTAAAACAATCCATACGATTGGCAGTGAAGAATTTTCCCGTGGAAAGAGTGCGTGTTTCTATTGTTAACTGGCCTCAACGTTTAAAGGCCTGTATTGCAGCCAATGGAGACCACTTCGAATAAGCTTTTTATATTTTATATCGTTTTATATTTATGTATTAAAGTTATACACACTGTAAAAGTAATAAATGTTATTTGCAATTTTAAAAAAATCAATTTCTTTGTTACAATATTTATGGCATGACTAAGTATATATATAAGTATATAAAATTCTCGTGTCACAGTTTTCGTTCCCATACTCCTCCGAAACGGCTTGACCGGTTCTCATGAAATTTTGTGTGCATATTGGGTAAGTCTGAGAATAAGACAACATCTATTTTTCATCCCCCTAAATTACAAGGATAGCCCACCATATATTTTTTTTAATTTTTCGATATATTTCTGTTTCTTATTTTTTTTATAAAACGGGATACAAAAATACATACACATACATACATTTTCAACCCCCTACGATCAACCCCTATTTTTTTAATTTTATTTTTCGTCAGGTCAGCTAGTAATATATATCTATCATTATTTTGCTATAATTTATATCTTGACTGTTGATAAAATGTATATAATGAAATTATAAGTGTTTTGATATTTCAAAGTCATCACGACGAAGTTACAAATCAAATCAGTTTTTAAGTCATGTGTGTGTATACTTTGTGCCCGGTATGGCAATAGGTTCGCCACCTATTCCATTTGGGACGCAAACATAACGGTGAATCGAGGCTTAACAGCCACTGAATACACCTTATTACACCTCTAGAGTGGCGACCACGGATTGGTATGCGTAGCGTAGGCCGTCCCCCCACTAGATGGACAGGCGACCTTATAAAAACAGCTGGAAGTCGCTGGATGCAACTGGCACAGAATCGGGAGTTATGGCGCGCTAAGGGGGAGGCCTACGTTCAGCAGTGGACTAATCTGGGCTCATGATGATGATGATATTCTAAGGATGAATTTACAATAAAAAGAAAATTTCGAACAAATATTCGATGTCTAGTTTTTACTAGCTGTTTCGGCGAGTTTTTATTGCTTCTGAAGCAATAAATGAGTACATTTTGGATTTTTTTAAGTTTAATTGGCCCGCAACCGCTGTGTATCTCCTTTTTGTAGGCTTTTTAAGTTGTAATATTGTTCTGATAATGAGAGTGGAGGAAGCAAGAAACGTATGTGAGGATCGTAGCAAGTGGAAAGAATTAGTCTCTGCCTACCCCCATAGGAAAAAGGCGTGATTGTATGTATGTATGTAATATTGTTGTATATTATTTTGATCTAGGTTTCAACCAGCCCAAAAATTTTAATTTAATATGTTATACACACAAACCATCCTCTTGAATCTATTAACGTAACCGCATCAACATCCGTTGCTTAGTTTTGAACTAAGTCTTGAATTATACATAAGGACAGACAGCTGAAATGAAAATAATAAAATAGTTTTATACTATGTACCTAGTGATAAAACATGTATTTAGTTACTTAGCTCGGAAAACCAGATGGCGTTGTATGTATTGTGTTTAAACAGTTATTGTTATGACAGCGAGCTTCGTGGTAAATAGCCCCGAAAATTGGCAGCCATTTAGTTGATTCAACGTTATTCACAAATGAAAAAAGAGGCGCTCGTCACTTAGTTATATTAGTTACTTACTGGAGGTTGTTGTGAGAGGAAGCTTTTCAAACTTGATGCGAATTCTGTTATTGTGTTTGGGACCTTTGACCACTTCTTACTGGGTAACAATCGCGTTGATTTTTTGCGTTACTTCTTACTAAAGAATTAATTCTTTATGATATTGCATTAATATACGTTTTGGATTCAAATACCACCAATGAATTGCCGGTAATCCTTTTGGCAGGTTATGTGCGATAAATATTGATGACTGACAAAATTGTAACCCATGTACTATAATAGATTGTGCCATTTATTCCATTTAGGATTAACAAATCTAGCGAAACAGTTGTTGTTGAAAAAAAAATCTGGGGTGAAAAATTAAGTTTCTTCCAATCCGATTTTATCCACGACTTTTCTAAGTAAGTTTGTCGGTAGCAAGGCTAAAAATATACAAAAATGAGTATCCATAACAACGAAATAGCTTTCATATTGCTTTATTACTAACCATGTATATTGTACCGGTTGTACTCGTATATTGTACCATGTATATTGTAACAGTCCCGGTGGCGCAGTGGGCGAGCGCATGGCCTCTGATCCAGAGGTCCGGGGTTCGATTCCAGACACTGGCTCACACCAATGACTTTTCGAAATTATTTTCGGAAGTTATGTGTGATAAATACCGATGACTGACAAACTTTGTGCCCGGTATGGCAATAGGTTCGCCACCTATTCCATTTGGGACGTAAACATAACGGCGAGACGAGGCTTAACAGCCGCTGCCTACACCTTCGGGTAACAAAAGGCGTGAAGTTATGTTATGTTATGTTATGTATATTGTATGGTTAAATTAATTGCATTTCATTTTGCCCGTCCCATCCGGCGCTTAGCGAAAAGTTTTCATGGTTTATTTTGAAAGTTCTCTATGCGGCACGCCTGGCGCCAAATAAACCTGTGTCCGCCCCACTTATCTTCTGACAACAAGAGAGACTAACTAATTTATTAGTTAACTTGTGCAATGCGGATGGATGAGTCCGTCAACGGCGAGTCACATTTAAAGCTTTCACGTTTATGGTTTAGGGTCGCGTTTATAAATATCTAAACATTGGTCTGTTTTAAGAATATACTGTAGACAAAATTAATAAATGGTAAATGAAATGCATGCAAAGCCGTTTCGTGTGCAATCATTTTTTTTATGGGATAGGAGGGCAAACGAGCAGGCGTGTTACCTGATGGTAAGCAACCAACGCCGCCCATGGACACCAGCAACACATATAGTATTACTGTTGCGTTGCCGATCTTTAAGGGATAGGGGAGAGGAAAGGATGGGGAATTCCCCATCACGTAGTTTTACCAATGCGCCACGAGGGCCGTCACAATGTACAACATTATTGTACACCTTCAAAAGATCCACAAAAAAGTCCGCAATGACATATGTCTATCTCTTAGGGATAATCCACAATGATCATTTTTATTTCTTCTTATTCCTTCTAGGGCGAAACAAAGTTCGCTGGGTCAACTAGCTAGTCAAACATAGGTACACCAAAATATCATTTTTTTATAATTTTCGTCTGTCTGATTAGCTTTCGGTCTGCCTGTTAGATCCCGATAATCTCTGAAATGGCTGGACCTTTATCGGTAGGTAGCTGGTGTAATAAGGAGTAACTTAGGCAACTTTTTTGAATAATTCTTTTATGTATTACTTCCGAGGCGAAATAAAGTTCGCCGGTCAGCTAATATATAGTAGCTATCGATAACACATACTACTATAACCGATACATATAATATAATCCATCTTCGTAGGAAAGTTGAAACTGTACATTGAACATTTCTTGAAGAATACTTGGGACTAAAAACCATATTTTTGTCTATTTTTCTGTATAACTGTATGTTTGTTACGGATAAATTCTAAAAAGACTGCATGCTTTTTTGTCCAATTTTGCATAAATATTGCCAAGGGTACTATCTTTATTTGGTGTGAGCAGTGAACGCTATTAATGGCAAAGGCATATATAGTATTTCAGTATATATTATTACAACAGCTAGTTGTAAATAAAATAACCAAAAAATTGGGGGTAGGTACGAGTTCCAGTTCTAGCTATTGCGATATTAGTCTGGTGACAATGATCAAAAACTATGTATTTTTAGTTATGTCAGTCATGTAATACTGAGCATGGATATTGTGCACGTGCAATAATTTCAGAGCTTCGCTCTTATTATATTCCTATTGTGCACCATCTAAATAAGTTAAGTTCACTTTAATTTATAAATAAAACTCGAAGACTGGCACCCAAATTGTGGGAATCAAGCGAACAATCAAGCGTCTATCGTTCGACGTAACTTCGTTCAGGATCAGAATATTCTCTGTATTTTATTACCTATTGTGTAAATGTTTCTCGCGTATTTTCTACGCAATTGAACGGAAAATACTTACATGCAATTATTCAAAAGCAAAAGCATATTCAAAAGCTAAATACATACACAACTTCACGCCAAATCCCTTGCGGGGTAGGCAGAGGGAACAAAGCGCCAAAGGCACGATTCTTACACACCTCACTCGCTTCGTTGATTTTCATACCTCCTCCAGAACACGTTCTATTTGGTCATGGAATGTGTGTCTTGGCCGTCCTCGACTCCTACATCCATCCGCTTTGCATTGTATATCTGATTGGTCAATCTTGCATAATCCATTCTTTCTACATGTCCGAACCATCGGACATATTATTAGAAATTAAACTTGACTTTTACAAATTACAAAAATTATTCAAATTATATTCATTTCAGAGTAACAATACAGCCTATCTACAATTCTACACTCTAGAACACCTACTGAGTATTATACCCGAACTGATCCTCGAAAAACATAACCCTCCTTCTGCTGCACTCTCATAATTAAGACTTACCTGTAATACTAACAGTTGGAGAGGTCAAGCAAGTGGAAAAGAAAATTTAATCTTCAGATTAACGGAGCAACCCTCAATTGATCCGCATTAATTGCATCCCCCTTTCACTCCTCAGGCCCTTCCACCTTCCATTTGAAACTGATATTAATTTAATGCCCTACCTTTATAAAATCAAAACATAACTTCACGCCTTTTGTGTAATTGTATTTTATTTATATATTTGTAAGTTATTTTAAGTTACGTTTTATCTGTCTTGTTGGTCTGGGAGTCGAATCACTCTGCTTCTAAAACAAAGAAGACTAAAGTTCGAATCTTGAGTTACTCCAATCATTTTTCGGAATTAGTCTTTCAACATTATGCCCAGTTCATGCTAGTAGCTAGTAGGTTATCTAATTTGACGCTTATAAAAAGATAATTACATAGAGAAATAATTTAAAAAACTTAAAAGACCAGCTTTTCTTTAATTATATTGATAGAAGTATACAGTATCTTCGTTAACAATGAGTATCGGTGCCCAGTATTGGTTAACTCAAATGTACAGCAATAATAATAAGACCCGTCGATTACTACGGCAGTCGAGTTAAAGGGAGAAAATACATTCGATCCTTTGTTTTTCGTCCGGCCATGTTTAGTGGGCAGCTTTTATTGGGCAAATTGGAAGTGTGCGACACAAAAGGGTCCTAAATTAAATCAGCTACCCTAATATTCCCTGCAGGAGTGGTTTATAGGCTCCCCGGGAGAATGGTGGGTGGTGATCTACCGCCACTATTTCATCGAGTTCCTATTCACTGCGTCTAAATCGACACATAAAATAGCAAACTCCCAATACTAACGTTCTCGGCCAATATAAACCATTTCCTTATGAACATAAAGTTGGACGTTTGCATACATATAAATTATATTCCTGTTTGCCCCAATCTCCCCTTCTGTTTCTTTGAAAATATTGTCACTTTTTGTAACTATACGAAATTGCGAAATTGCTCTTGTTTTTTTTTATTATTTTTCTTTTATGTGTTCGTAATTTTTCCACGAGTGCTGCAAATATTTTATCCAGCGTATTTAAAAAAAACATTTCTTAATAGCGCATTAAAGAAAAATTTTTATATAAATTGAAATTGCTTAAGTAAAACATTTTTGTTCGCGCCTGAAAATAAACAGTGTTCATAACATTTTTTATAAAAGTTTTCTAAATGCGGTTCGCATTTTGTTGTTCACTTTTAAGTTATAATATTCATTATTTCATTTGCTTTGTTTATAATTTAATTAGATTCACATGAAATTTAATAGGGATCCGTTTTTTTTATTTTCAAATTTTATTTTCAAATAATTACATAGTTTCACTTCTTTCACGCAGAGAGAACATGCACTATATTTTTTTAATATATAATTGGTCATTATACACATATATACATAACATCAAGCCAAATCCCTTGCGGGGTAGGCAGAGAGACCGAAGCGCCATAAGGCACGATTCTTACACACCTCACTCGCTTCGTTGAAATTCATAACTCTTTTCATGCACGCGCGTCGATTTTTGAGGCTCCTAACATCACTTTCCTCCAGAACACGTTCTATTTGGTCATGGAATGTGTGTCTTGGCTGTCCTCGACTCCTACATCCATCCGCTTTTGCATTGTATATCTCTTTAATTAATCTTGCATCAGCCATCCTTTATATATGTCTGAACTATCAGACCATGCCCTTTCTTACTTTTACACCGACACTCTTCCTTCCTCACAACCTTGTTTTGAGGAAGGAAGACGCGGTCCGCGAGGGTCACTCCGCAGATTTTGCGCAGTGCCCTCATTTCGAGCGCGTTTATCCTACTTTCATTATAGTTAAGTTTAATATTCAATAGGGCTGTAGTAGAAAAAAGAAATATGTATCCAATTTAAAACTGGCACAAACTTTCCAACACCAATTTAACTCGAGTCCAGACATTGTAAAGTTTTGCTAGATTTACGGCTTTAAACGTTCGACTCGTTATTACAGGTATTGCTATTAAAAATAAGTAGCACATAATGTTTATTTGTCTTATGGCAGGATACTTTTAATTTTCACAGTTGCGTTAAAATGATTGTGATTAACATAACCTAAGTCATCGGCGTGAGCCAGGATTCAAACCAGAGATTTCTGGATTCAGAAGCGGGGTTCTCGAGCTACAGATCACCGAGAAGACACAGCAAATAATCTAATGTATAGTACATGTTACGTTGTTTGTTTGGAATGAACTCCCAAACTACTTAACCGATTTAAATTAAATTTGCACACCTTATGCAGCTTGATCGAACTTAATTATAGTAGGGTGACTTATTTTATATTTCTTTTTTATAAAATGCGATCGCGGGGCGTTACATTAAGAAAAGACACGTTTATTTAGTATGAAACTTGGTCAAAATATTCTTTTTGGGATGACATCAATCACTAAAAATCACCACCGAAATGGCTAGACCGGTTTTGATGAAATTTTGTTTCCATTTAGGTAGGTCTAAGAACCGGCGAACATCTGTTTTGCATATGTACTTTAAATGATCACTTATTTATTTATATTTTGAAAAACAACGCTTGCTGGGTTTGCTGGTGCTGTAAAAAAGCAATTAATTAAGCGTGTTGTATCATCTAGATGAAGATGAGTTACCTAGTCACGCATCAATGCTTTAAGCCTGCATAAAGCATTGATCAATAATTAAGTGTATCTACTTATCGTAGTAATAAAATATCAATTTTATATTACATAAAATATTTCTCATGAAATATCTCAGGAATGCTAAATCTGTATTATATCAGATATCAGTCAGATATATTCATGAAGAATCGTGCCTTATGGCGCTCTATTCTCACTGCCTACCCTGCAAGAGATTTGGCGTGAAGTTATGTATGTATGTATTGAAATGAAATATTTTTTTAACATATTAACTTAGACACGAACTAGCACCAGGATCTGTAAAGAAAAGGGTCCACTCGAATCAGACGTGATAATATCATTTCATAGGAATTAAGCAACCGGAAATACCAAAGTTAATATTAGTAAAGTCTTACTGGGTCGAGAAAGACTCACGCTTGACCCCTACGTGATCGGAATGTAAGAAACTCAGGTAATATAAAGATATATATAATAGAGAGTATCGAATAACATACCTAATAAAAGGATATTAATAAAAACATAACTTCACGCCTTTTTCTACCCGAAAGTATAGGCAGCGGCTGTTAAGCCTCACCGTTATTTTTACGTCCTAAATGGAATAGGTGGCGAATCTATTGCCATACCGGGCACAAACTTACGATATTTATTGCACATAAGTTCGAAACAGAATTTCGAAAAGTCATTGGTGTGAGGCTGGATCCTTGATTCAGAAGCGGAGTGCTCGACCACTGGACCACCGAGACATTATAAAGTTCTGTTAAGTTGTAAATAAATAAACCAGGCAGTATATTACTAAGCTGTAACTAAAATAATCAAAGTATATTCATACATTCCTTACATAATTTATTATGATGAGTTTTATTTCACGGTCCAGACGTAAATAATAAAAGAAACTCTGAGATAAAATAAGTGTTCCGATCAAAAGTTTCAACACCCGAACAACTTTTACAAACAAATATATTTCTAAACAAACATCATAAAGTTGTTCTTATATTATCAATTAAACAATTAACTGTATAACAAGTAGCAAAGAACAAGTTTCCTGACGTCTCTGTTCTTTCTTTCATCCCATCCTTGGGTTATTTCTTTGTTCAAATTGACTTGTAACATTTTGTTAGAAGTTAGCGTTAATATTGTTACAACTTTTTGTACCGTTCCAGACTTGGTATGTTTCTCTGGACGTTATAATTCAGCGACAGGCCGGATGTCTATTAACATGTATAGGAGTTATGATAGATTAAAAGGTTTGCGGTTTGGTGTCAAAACTTGTCTCAAGTTCGATTCCGCCGGTACAAACAGTGACTTTTCGAAAGTGGTGCGATAAATACTGGTTGATGTCAAAATTAAACCCAATGAAAGTGTGTTTTTTGAGGATCTTTTGTATCTGGAGGGGCGAATCTCCTTACACCATACTTTTTGATTGAAGCGTGTAAATAGCTCAATCTTATTTGATGCGATATTGCAAGGTACCAAGTACTAGGAAACGTATGCTGTGATTGTCGTAGGTATTGAAGTGTAAGCACTTACCAAGAGTTCTTGTATTCTCCTCTGCAGAGTTTCATGGCCAAGCACAACACAAGGCACTAAGATGTTAGGCAACCTACAGCATTCCCCATGCAATACTTGACGATTGATAATTCGATGAATTTAATTGCGTTTATTAAACACTAAATTGTTGCACATAGAAACACTATATTTTTTAAGCGTTGAGAGTTTGATTTATAATTATTGTTTATTCACCAGTCACGGCGACGGAAAATAGCGTTTATAAAGAATTTGATGAAATTATGCGTATGCGTTTTCACTCGAAAAGATACAGAACTCACGAGGGCGATAATTATTTTCTCAGAAGATGACATTAATCTTCTGGGCGAACGAGAGATAGCGGGTTTTACTCTCGTGAAGATTATGCGTGACGAAGTGCGTGATGAGAGTGATGAGACTCCGTCCCATCGAGGCGGCGCTGCAAATCTTCTCGAAACTTCCACGAACGAGAATGGTTCATCTCGTAATCAACGCCATCTAGCGTGATCTTTGCGTAACACCTTGATAGTGCATCTCACAACAAGTACATACGATCAACCAACAGCGAAATATAATACTAATGAAATAATGATTAGGTATTACTAAATTTAAATAATAAATATATACATATACTATTAACGCGCGTCACCAGTATCCCAATTTTGTGTATCTACCTATGGTAAACGTGAAGTTTGAATAGTATTCAGTAGTTTTTCGTAAGTATAAAAAATATCCCCGTTTTGAAATATGCTTAAAAGCAGAATTGAATTCTCGAAATCTCTAGAAAAGGATGAAAATTTATAAAGCAAGACAAAATTGCCATTCATTAGCAAATACAATATGCAATTATAACTTTGAAAACTAACTTTTTAAATATTAGAAATATCACCACTGAACATAATATCAAAATTGATATTATAAATAAAAAAAATCCGTAAAGACAAAAATACTACAATCCATAACCCTTGCGGATAATGTTTAATCGTAATGAAACGTGCACCTATTTGATCCGGTCGGATGAACTCGGATAAACTCGGATATTACATAAATCTATAGAGTAGTGTTTGGTAGTTTACCAAACTTATTAACTTAGTTTGAACCGTGAATTGTGTATTGCAACGCTTGCAGTTGACACTTCGAACTTGGAAATAACATTATAAGAATTTCTACACCCAATATATAACATTATTTAAATTATGACAAATGTAAATTCTCCTATATAAATCATATTCACCATGTGCGTGAACAGCGCAGCGAAGTTACGTACTGAAGTTAGTCAGTTCATAAATATTGAAGTTTGTAACATTAAGATACTGTCTGAGCAGCCAAAGTTTTGGGTACTCCTACTGGTAAGGTGGTCAGGTAAATGCACTACTTTTTGTGTGAAGGTTGTGGATTCAATCGCAGTTGGGATAAATGTTTTTGTGATGACAATTCTCGTGTTTTGTCTTACCGAAACAAAAGTACTGAATGATATGGGTGTCTCAGATATAGATAAGAGCAAACATAGGGAAAAATTATGGATTATGTCTCAAAGTTTAACACCCTGCTTCTGAATCAAAGTTTTTGTGAAACATTGAAGTTATTTAACCAACAGTGGTAGAGCCAAGCAGTTCGCTGTATGAATGGGCCGGCTCGACCGGTGAAATACCACGACCTCTCAGAAGACCGACGTAAAGTGGCTCATGCCGCGTTTCGTTCGGTGAGAGAGGTGCCCGGAGGCCCACCCCCTTTCCCCATCCTTTCCTATCCCCTATCCTTTAAAGGTCGGCAACGCAACAGTAACACTATATGTGTTGCTGGTGCCCATGGGCGGCGTTGGTTGCTCACCATCAGGTGACACGCCTGCTCGTTTGCCCTTTTATCCCATAAAAAAAAAAAAGACTGCTATCTATTGCAAAAAAGTAGAAAATAAGTCTTAATTAAGTTCCTTTGCTGGCCTCTAAGATTAGATAGAAAGGGAAACAGAAGTGCGATGTGGAGGTTTGGGGAGAGTTTTTGAGCCTCCAGATCACCGAACGATACGCGATTTGAGCCACTTTATTATTATGATAATAAGTGAGGTCGTAGTATTTCACAGGTATAGCTCACCTATTCATGCTGCAAGCTTTAATTAGGATAAAGGAAATCTGAAGAGTTAAAAGAAAAGAAGATAAAGGTTTCGCTGCTGCATAGTATTAAGTATTGATTTGGTTCTTGATTGTGGAGATGGGATAGAGAGGCTTTAACTGCTTTACTACAGCTCGAGGCCTCCTCTTGATTTTCAATATGTTGACGTAAGTATCATTAATAAGACTAGTAACGTCCTCCCAAGAGCCTTGATTGGTAGGCAGTAATAAGGCAGATTCGGTTTATGAGACCTCTGATAGCAAAGTTAAATTCATAGAAAAAGTAAAAGTTCATACTTTCTGTAATCGTCTGTCTAAAAAAAACATTTATTGATCAAAACAACTTTCAGGATTATATCGCGTTTATTTATTAATTATCTATATTTACTTCTCGACGTTTCGAACTCTTTACAGAGATCATTTTCACGAGTGGGAAAGTCACGAAACGTCGGGAATTAATTATAGATAATTAATAAATAAACGCGATATAATCCTGAAAGTTGTTTTGATCAATGAGTGGGATTCGCGAAAGTCTTAGAAATAAATATGTAAAGACATTCATTTTTGCGATGAGTAAAGAAACTACAAACAAAAGTAGTTTCTAATAAAATATTTAAAAAGTTTATTTTTTAATTCACACACAAACATTGAGAAAATTCCTGTTTATTTTAATAAATATAGCGCCAAACCACGCATCATATAGAATGTTGCAATAATATTAAAGCTTTTTAAAATAAAAATTCCCCGTGGACAATTTGACATGAATAAACAAATACGTTTCTCTGGCGTATTAATTATTGGTTCGTCGTAGTCAATATTGGCGTAGTATTCGCGGTTTAATACGCAATCAGAATAATATGTTTGGACAAATAATTTTACCATTCGATTATATAATATAATATATTGTATTAAAAATATTAAAATAATGATAATTGAGATTTTTTTTTAAGGAAATGAAAATTTAGCTTGTATTTTTGAATTTGAAATTCATAGGTGTAACCTCTGAGTGTTGCAGACGTATGTGGGTCATGGGTGGCGCTAGTTGTTACCACAGATGCAAGTTTTTTTGTGCCCAAGCCCTTAAATAAATACGTATATTAACAATTTCTATATTTACGGTTTTTAGTACTTACAGCAATTGCAATAGGCCTAATGATCTAATTGTAGTTATTATTTTCCTTATGATTAAGTTTTAGTTGTTAAAGAGTTAGGTATTGCCATACATACTTACTTTAGACATTGGTAATATAATTGACTACATAAATGAGGTTCTATATTGTAATGTATTTTTATGTAGTTACTAATTTGAATAATATTTGTGTGTTTGTTGGTAATCAATAAACTCTGAACATTATTTATTGGAACATTTTTTTCATATCATGTAAGTTCACAATATAGGTTAATCGGTAACAATTGGAGAAACGAAAATAATTTGTAATTATTGTAAAGCGTTAAAATACACTGGCGAATCTACTGAATTATGTTGTGCTTAGGGTTCATGATTTTTCTACCTTTTCAATGTTTCGGTTCGTTTATTTATAAATTATAGATAAGACTGCGCAAAAATAAAACCAAAAACCCCCTTAAACGGTGTACCTATATCTCAACGATCTACTTTTTTATGGGATAGGAGGGCAAACGAGCAGGCGTGTCACCCGATGGTAAGCAACCAACGCCGCCCATGGACACCAGCAACACATATAGTGTTACTGTTGCGTTGCCGACCTTTGAGTGATAGGGGAAAGGAAAGGATGGGGAAAGGGGGTGGGACTCCGGGTAGCTCTCTCACCGAACGAAACGCGGCATGAGCCACTTTACGTCGATCTTCTGAGAGGTCGTGGTATTTCACCGGTCGAGCCGGCCCATTCACGCAGCGAACTGCTTGGCTCTACCATGTAGATGAGGACTTCTGGTGTGGGATACTAAAAAGTTACGTACATACGTTTTAAAATATTTACCCTTACGAAGCCGAATACTATTTTATTACTATGCATCTGAGTTAATCTGAAAATGCATTGTCTCATAAGCATTTTTTTTCTTTATCCCGATGCTGAAGCAACGGGGAGCTTAATGAAAGAGGGAGTGAACCACATCGCCGCTCAGAATCCTCAATGAGGTGAACAATGCCTCAGCCGGATATTGCCCGTCAACTGAACTACCTCCGCTCAGTGAGCTGAGCTATACCTACTGGGTCGACCGACCGCCTGCTACTCTCCACGCAGCCACAACGTTTCCATAAAACATGAAGCTAATACAAATACTTGTTTATTATTTATTCATTCTCCTTTCCTATTTCCGTCATGATATAATGGAGTACCTAACAATATAAATATTTTTATTTGGATTCAGAAGATGGAATAAATTATATTTTCCAGTTTTTCCAGTACGTGATTTAAATTGAAAATATTTTGTAGGGGTAACTTACGGACTGCGTACAACGGAATAGGCTTGTAATAAAGGTTTTCCTGTTTCCCATCGTAATGCTAAGATCATAATGCTAAAAAAATCTTGATCGATTGTTCACATCAAATCTTCTAATTTTTATATTTTATTGTTTTTTCAAACACTATAAGGCATCACGAAAGAATCCAACGTCCTGAGAAAATTTCAACCTCTTTTGAAGTCGATTAAAATGAAGTTAGAGGGGCGCCGCGGAATTTATATCACCCATAATGGAGCGGCTTGAACTAGTCGTAAACCTTATTTTGCAGTAAACCATATACAAACGCTTTTTATCGATTTTTTGAGCATTTTTGTACTATCCCTGCATCCATGAGGAACCCTATACAGAGTGAGAGGGGGTAAATAATTTGTCCTGGTCGAATTCATAAGCAAAAATATGATTAAAATTTATAATTATTATAACCTGGTTTCATTTACAGCTATCGTAATTTAAAAGAAACGTAAGTTCTTTAGACAAATAATGCTTACTATTTACTTATTACTTACTTGTGCATTTCTACTGCCTTTCTTTTCTATACATAGATTTATAAATTAACGCTGCTTGTGGCACAGTCGGGTAAAAAGGAAAATCTATCACTTGGGCCAAGCAAGTTGTAGACAGACACTCATTACAACAATACAAACATCCTCTCTGTCACTCACAACAACAAACAATGCACCACAGTTATGATTCTGTTCACTCGGTGAACATTTCCTTTGAGAGTCGTCTCCTCGATAAATCGTTAATATATTTTCCTAACAAAACAATTTTATATCCGAGTGCGATGACTTGCGAAATAGTTTATTTATGTATCGAGATGATATATAGGTTGGCAAAAATATATTATAAATCTAATAAAATGTATAATCTTGAACAGATTGTGCATGTAATATAGATGATTATGGCCCTTTACAGCATGTAATTTAAAGATATTTTCGAATTTTTCGAAGATATTGCAGTATTAACATAGCGGGATAGCAGTTAGATCGCGCATTAGCAGCACAATCTGTACTGGCCAAGACATGTGCCGATAAATAGCACAAATTGAACTTCATGATATACAAAATTAACTCATCTATTACTTTTAAACTGCGGAACAAATTTCGCCGGATAAGCTAATTTATAATAATTCTTTCTGATTTGCTTTATAACGGATGATCGGGATTTCGAGTAAAGATTTTAAATTTATTTGTTCTTGTCTAATGAAATTTAATTTCTGCTAGAGTGGTACAGGTACATACATTGTATTCAAGTGACGCTACCTAGCGGCAGATAGAGAACTTCACGTGCTAATATATAAAATAGCGACATCTTACGACAAAATTAGTAACAGAAGTAGAGCTTCCTCTAGCTACCTTAAATAGTTCAATTGTATTCCTTTTTTATTACAAGTACCTATAGATTTTTCTAGGAAGAAATAGGCAACAAAAATTAGTTTAAATAATTTTCTATCAGCTGCGTCATCAGAATCTCAACAGCCATCTATCTCTACATAATTAAATTACAAGTAATAAATTAGTAAATTAAATAGTTTTTGTTGTCTCTAGTTAGACGGATTTTTGTGCGAATTTTAAAGATTTCTACGGAGTTAAAGAATGTCCAATGACTTTTCGAAATTGTTTTCGCATGTTAAGTGTGATAAAAATCGATGGCTGAAAACTTAGTGCCCGGTATGGCAACAGGTCGCCATCTATTCCATTTGGGACGTAAACATAAGGGCGTGACGAGGGTTAACAGCCGCTGCCTACACCTTAGTTAGAGCAACAAAGGCATGAAGTTGTTTATGTTCTACGCACTTCTTTAATATAAATAGGCCCACGCGGGCGATAATGTGGATAAAAACTGATTAGGAAATGAAAAGTACAGTGTAAGAAAAATTTTTAATACAAATTTATATTATACATATGAACAATATCACAGTAATAAGGCAGTTACCACTTTTGATGGTAAGACAATAACTGTAATTCAATTCTGGCGTCAATCATTTGATCTGCCAAAGTTTCAACTTATTATACTTAAAACGAAACAGTATAAAATTTATAAATTATTGACTGACATTTTTTTTACGGAAATATTACAAAGTTTTACATTGCCGAAATTAATTTTTAATTACCACGTACAAAAGTTGGTAATAAATAAAATGTCTAAATTATAAGAACGGTCCCCATCCAATGTACATTTGACATAGATTGAGAATGCTCGTCGCTTCCACGATCAGATGTTCCACTTGACCCTCAGGCGACAGGGAAACGGAGAGCTGCTTATTTTTTGTTCGTACCTGTTAACCAAGTAAACATAATATTTATTTAAAGAATGACTAAGCAGATATTTTGTGGTATAGTGGATGAAGGCAAGGGGGTCACTTGGTGGTAAATGATTAGTGCCTTCCATGCTTACGAGAAACACAGTTAGCGATAGGAAGATGTAAATGGCGGAGGGGATGACTTTCTGGATACCCCTTACACTGAACGAAACGCGGCATAAGCGAGTTTTGGTGTGAAAGTACAAATAAAACTGGAAAAGATGACGTCTGAAATCACCATAGACAAACATCCTAGAATTCTGAATGACAAAGAAATGTGTAGCGATTCTAAACCAAGAAGTTTCGATTCTTGGCTTACGCGTAGTGGTAGAACCACGCAGTTCGTTGTATGAATGGGCTGGCTCGACTGGTGATATAATATCGGCTCACACATATAATATAAAGTGGCACATGTCCAGGTTCGTTCAGTGAGAAAGTTATCCGGAAGCCTATCCCCATTCGCCCTGCTTTCCCTCTACACCCTTAAAGGCCGGTAACGCAACTGTAACACTATCGGTGTGCAGGTGTCCATGGGCGGCGTTTGTTTCTTGCCATCGGGTAACGCGATCGCCTGCTTGTTTGCCCCCATATTCTATCATAGAGCGTAGCATGAATATAAAGTGATCTGACCATCCCGTTGAGCCGCTGCCGGATGTGCTGCAGGTGCTGCAGCGCCTGGTCGTTGGTCCGCTCGGCGGCGTCCAGAGCCCGCGCGCGGCCCCACGCCACCAGCGGGTCGTACACGAAGGGTCCGATCACGGACATGAGGGCCGCTGTCTGCCCGCGGAGGGCCCTCATCACCGCCTCGCAACACTTTCTGTGGACCAATGATATAAAAACATTAATATATTAAAGACATTTATACAGTGGTAAAGTGGTTAATGTTGCGTCCAGTTTGGTGAGAGAGGTATCAGTTGGACCAACCCCTATCCTCCCTATCTCATCCCACATCCGATGCTCTACTGCATCTCAAAGGCCAGCGATCCTGGAGTTCGCAGCCACATTTGAGCAGTATCGGCTATCTCGCTCGCTTAGCGGCCACGAAGAGTTACCCCGTCTCGCTTAACAAACATGTCGGCCGGAACGACGACGGAGCGTCACCGGTCTTATCTTCTTTACTTATTAGCTCCAGCTTAGTCAATATCCTGTCGAGGAAGAACAGTCCCTGGCAGACTTTGTTCCTCAGTACTACCAGAGTGAGCGACAGGACCCAGCCGGGAATTCTGACAAGTCATTGGTTCACCCGAGATTAATCATAACATGATATGACCGATGGCCAATGTTCAAACAAACTTGATTTAACTTTACCTATACATGCCGTCGTGTCTCAAAGGTCCCATGGCTGCCTCCATGTTGTGTGTGAGACGGAAGGGAACACGCTCGGGCCACTCGAACGCCTCGCCCTTGTTGAACAGACAATTGAAGTCAACGTGTACCGTGTCGCCATTCGTCGAGTCGAACGATATATTCTCACCGTGCCTATCGCCTAAACCTGTAAATAATAATTACATAATATTTCATACCTTTACGTCATTACTATTGGAAAGTGTAGGTAGTGTTATCCCGCGCAACCATAGGTAGGTAGTTAGGTACAAGTTATTAGTCTCGGGGACCGTATAGGAGTCCGATCGGTATAGGCTTTTCCATAGTATTAATGTACACAAATATCGATGGTAAATAATAAATCGAGATATTAGTTCTGTTTTCGGCACCGATAATTACGTATTAATATTATTACACGTAAACACGCTTTGAGTCGAGTGCTTCTCGAAGGATGGCGCCCTCTACCGGCGAATGGTCTTTCCCCTGAATGAAGACGATTCGTTCTACATTATGTTCGGACTTCTCCTTGTTTAATGTAAGTTTAAATAACTAGATGGCGCTGTGTGGACCAACTTTGTAAAAATTTCTTACCCAAAATGTACCCAACCATAGACATGACTGCCGTAGTCCTTATGTATGCCGATCTCGCTTGATACCTACAATAATAAATTACATTACTTTATTTGCTACTAATTATTGCCTGCAACTTCACCTATATAGCCTAAACACATACACAACTTCACGCCAAATCCCTTGCGGGGTAGGCAGAGAGAACAGAGCGCCATAAGGCACGATTCTTACACACCTCACTCGCTTCGTTGACTTTCATAACTCTTTTCATGAACGCACGTCGATTTTTGAGGCTCCTAACATCACCTTCATCCAGAAAATGTTCTATTTGGTCATGGAATGTGTGTCTTGGCCTTTCTAATGACGATGTAGGCTACTTTCCTACTCATTAAATATTTACATATACATATTAACAATATCATAATAAATACACAAATATTTATATAATATATTAAAACTTAAATTACTATAAACATTAAATAAATATATATTTTTAATTATATATATACGTACACACAAGTATAATATAGTATTTATTAAACATCTCATACTTACCATACATTTAGTCGCCAGCCGGTATTGTCGATACTCGATAGTCGATATTTACTAATTTATCGACTCGACCCGCATCCCTAACGACTAATGTTCTTACACTATAGCTATAGGTATAGAAGACCGGCGCGAGCGCATTATGAAGATGAAACTAGTCGAGACACAACTACTGTGCGGAGCGCACGCTTCTCATTCGCTTATTTTTGTTCTCGCCATATATTGCTATTGTCCATAATTCGATACTTCTTTTATGTTATATGTTGCATCTAACTTCATTTCCGTCTATTGGCTTCTTACTGTTAACTACTGACTCTGTGCTATAAACTCTGTAAACTGTTCTCTGTGCATATTGCTAGTGTTTGTGCTTATACCTTTGTGCCTTCTAATATTGTGTAAGGATATTTTGTGTAAGGACGAATTATACGCCACCAAGAAACCGTGAGTGTTATTTAACTACCCACACATTCACCACCTTACCATAATGGTGAACCCGGCAGAACATAAAAATGCACACGCTGCGGCCACGTCACCGGCCCCAGGCACTAGTGATGGGCACAGGTCGATAGTCACTGGAAACGTATTTAAGGTCGGCGTACGAGTGCCACCCTTTTGGGCCGTAGAGCCAGAGATTTGGTTTGCCCAAGTCGAGGGGCAGTTCGCAATTGCTGGGATAACTAGTGATGTCACAAAATTTAATTATGTGATTGGACATTTGGACAACCAGTATTCGAGAGAGGTTAAAGATGTTATTATCAACCCTCCCGCCAACAACAAATATGAGAAACTAAAAGCGGAATTAGTGAAGAGGCTCACGGCGTCAAACGAGAAAAAAATAAAACAACTTTTGATGCATGAAGAGCTCGGAGATCGCAATCCTTCGCAATTTCTTCGCCATCTGAAAAGTCTCGCGGGCTTGGACGTCCCGGACGATTTTTTAAAAACGATTTGGATAAGTCGCCTTCCACACGGAATACAAACAGTGCTTGCAGGTCAACCAGGTGCAAGTTCTCTTGAGGATTTGGCCGATCTAGCTGACCGAGTGAATGACCTCGCTTCTTCATCGCCAAAGGTCGCTTCAGTTAGCAATACAGTCACCAGCTCAGTTTTCAACGACCTCACAAGAGAAATAGCTGAATTGAGGAGGCAATTCCAGAAGCTAGCATCGGAAACAAATAGTCGATCACGCACTCGTTTCTCCGGAAGCACTCGCAGCAAGTCGAGGCAGCGATCACAATCCAGTTATAGGAAATTTCCACATTGTTGGTACCACCACAAGTTTGGTGAAAACGCCAGCAAGTGTATTCGTCCCTGCGACTTCAAGTCGGAAAACTCAAAGGGCGGTCGCTAATGGCGGCTGACGATTGCCCTTCATCCACCACTGGTCGCCTGTTCGTCACGGACCGCTACTCGAAGACGCAGTTCTTGGTCGACACTGGGAGCGACCTCTGCGTCTTCCCACGTTCAGCGCTTCGAGATTGTCGTACCCAGACTGACTATAATTTGTGTGCTGCGAACGGTTCCACTATTGCTACATATGGCTGTGTTAATTTAGATTTAGATTTTGGCCTACGTAGATGTTTTCAATGGCGTTTTGTAGTTGCTGATGTAACAAAACCAATTATCGGCGTAGATTTTTTAAACTTTTTTGATATTGTTGTAGATTGTCGCAATAAGCGTTTAATAGATAATTTAACTTCTGTCACGACTATTGCTACATTAGCCGATAATAATAATATAAATTCTGTTAAAGTCTTGACTGGTGAGACTCGTTATCATAAAATTCTTTCTGATTTTCCAGATATTACACGACCAGCTGGCAGACATAACTCAGTACCACACAAAACAGTTCATCATATTCGTATGACACCTGGCCCTCCAGTCTTCTCTTCTCCTCGCCGTTTAGCTCCAGATAAACTCAAAATCGCCCAAAAAGAGTTCCAGTCTATGCTGGCCATTGGTACAGCTAGACCCTCTGAGAGTTCCTGGTCGTCACCTTTACACCTGGCGCCGAAGAAAAACAACGGTTGGCGTCCATGTGGCGACTATCGCAAGCTGAATGCCCGTACCGTGCCTGACAGATATCCGATCAAGCACATTCATGACTTTACCCATAGTATAGCTGGATGCAAAGTATTTAGTACCCTAGATTTGGAAAAAGCTTATAATCAGATACCTGTCAGTCCCAAAGACATTCCGAAAACCGCAATCACGACTCCATTCGGACTTTTCGAATTTCCCTTCATGACCTTCGGTCTTCGCAATGCGGGCCAAACTTTTCAGCGTTTTGTGGACGAAATAACTAGAGGACTCGATTTTGTCTATTGTTACTTAGATGATTTTTTGGTATTTTCTCGGACTGAAGTAGACCACGAATGTCACCTTCGCGAAATCTTCAAGAGGCTCAACCAGTACGGTGTTATGATAAACACATCGAAATGTACTTTCGGAGTCAAGGAGGTAACCTTTTTAGGCTATCGCATTTCTGAAAGTGGTTCCAGGCCACTCGAGGCTAAAGTCCAGGCCATCCAGGATTTTCCTCCACCCACGAACGTGCGTCAGCTAAGAGGATTTCTAGGTATGATTAATTTTTACAGGAGATTTCTTCCTAAAGCAGCCGAGATCCAAGCACCACTGCACGCCTTGTTGACAGGTTCTGTAAAAGGGTCGCAGCCAATAACCCTGACAGAAGAAAGCTTAGCAGCTTTCGAAGCCTGTAAAGAGAGTTTGTCAAATGCGGCTTTGTTGGCTCATCCTGACTGTTCTGCCAAACTCGCAGTTGTTACAGACGCCTCGGATAAAGCTTTAGGAGCTGTGCTCCAGCAATTTAAAGAGAATGCGTGGCAGCCCTTGGCTTTCTTTTCTAGGAAATTGAGCCCTTCACAAGTAAAATACTCGCCCTATGACAGGGAGTTACTGGCCATATACGAAGCCATAAAATATTTTAGGCATATGCTTGAGGCTAGGCATTTTATCGTCTACACTGACCACAAACCGATCAGTTTTGCCTTCCACGAACGGAAGAACAACTGTTCGCCAAGGCAGTATAGACATCTTGATTTTATCTCCCAGTTCACCACTGACATACGTCACATATCCGGCAAGGACAACGTGGTTGCCGATACCTTGTCGCGCATTGAAGAACTGGCAGAGCCGATAAATCTGGACATATTGGCCCAAAACCAAGATTCTGACCCAGAATTAATACAACTTTTAAACGGAGGCACGTCTTTACAGTTAAAAAAACTGCATGTTCCCGGAAGTCGAACTCCTTTGTACTGCGACGTCAGTACCTCAACTTCCAGGCCCTATGTTCCGAATAATTGTCGTAAACAAGTTTTTAATTGCCTTCATTCTCTCAGTCACCCTGGCGCTAACGCATCGGCCAAGCTAGTAGCCGAGCGGTTCATCTGGCCAGGTATAAGGAAAGATTGTAGGGATTGGGCTCGCGCTTGTTTATCATGCCAGCGGGCAAAAGTCAACCGTCATGTGACTTCACCGCTCGGCACCTATAATTTGCCACATGCACGCTTCAAACAAATCCACATAGATCTGGTGGGTCCACTTCCACTTTCACAGGGATACCGGTACTGCCTAACGGCCGTAGACAGATTTACACGCTGGCCAGAAGTAGTACCGATACAAGATATCACGGCGGAAACCGTCGCAAAAGCCTTGTTGTCTACTTGGATTTCTCGTTTCGGCTGTCCAACAGACATTGTAACAGACCGGGGCCGTCAATTTGAATCAGCCTTGTTTCAATGCCTGTCAAAGTTAGCCGGATTTGAGCACAAGCGGACAACAGCCTACCACCCTGCCTGCAATGGTTTAGTTGAACGCTTCCACCGTCAGCTAAAAGCGGCTATTGTGTGTCACGCTGATGACAGGTGGACAGAGTCACTGCCATGGGTTTTGTTGGGCGTGAGATCTGCTTTTAAAGAAGACCTACAAGCTTCTTCAGCGGAACTGGTTTATGGCGAACCACTTCGTTTACCAGGTGAATTCTTTGAGCCCACTGTTAGCGGAACCACAGACATTTCTGACTTTTCCGCCAGGCTTAGGAACTTTGCCGAAAAATTACGACCAGTGCCAGCTTCCCGCCATTGTAAGCCTAAAGTATTTGTGTATAAAGAGCTGGAAACATGTGATTACGTCTTCCTTCGAGAAGACGCATCACGTGGTTCTCTTCAACCAGCATATTCTGGCCCCCACAAGGTTATTACCAGGGGCGATAAAATATTTAAAACCCTCGTCAAAAACAAGGACATGACAGTCTCCATAGACCGAATTAAACCGGCCTTCATAGTATCCGACCAGACTGAAGAACAGCCGTCAGAAGTTCCACAAAGCTACACAACGCGTTCTGGCCGTCGGGTGAAATTTCCGGATTTTTATCGCCCTTGACAGTCTCTGGAGGGGGGTGGTGTAGGCTACTTTCCTACTCATTAAATATTTACATATACATATTAACAATATCATAATAAATACACAAATATTTATATAATATATTAAAACTTAAATTACTATAAACATTAAATAAATATATATTTTTAATTATATATATACGTACACACAAGTATAATATAGTATTTATTAAACATCTCATACTTACCATACATTTAGTCGCCAGCCGGTATTGTCGATACTCGATAGTCGATATTTACTAATTTATCGACTCGACCCGCATCCCTAACGACTAATGTTCTTACACTATAGCTATAGGTATAGAAGACCGGCGCGAGCGCATTATGAAGATGAAACTAGTCGAGACACAACTACTGTGCGGAGCGCACGCTTCTCATTCGCTTATTTTTGTTCTCGCCATATATTGCTATTGTCCATAATTCGATACTTCTTTTATGTTATATGTTGCATCTAACTTCATTTCCGTCTATTGGCTTCTTACTGTTAACTACTGACTCTGTGCTATAAACTCTGTAAACTGTTCTCTGTGCATATTGCTAGTGTTTGTGCTTATACCTTTGTGCCTTCTAATATTGTGTAAGGATATTTTGTGTAAGGACGAATTATACGCCACCAAGAAACCGTGAGTGTTATTTAACTACCCACACATTCACCACCTTACCATAACGATTGTTGTTGTTTTAATAATTCACTCAATGTGAGTAGGCAAAGGTCGTTGACCATACAGCCATTTCTTATGTTATTTTTGAAGTGGAACTTCTAATGTCTCGTGCAAGAGCGTTTAACGCTTTTAACGCCCCCTTGCGGCCACTATTAATATTATAACATATTGATAAGATAAAAAGCTAAGATCCATATAAACCTAGGACGAAAAGGTATAGCGACTTCTTAAACTACCCGTACAGACATCTAGTAGCGAATGGCGGTACTAGCTGGTCATAATTGATATTACAAAAATGATAAACTCAGTTAACAACCTTTTATTTACATAACAAATGAATCTACTCGAGAATCATTCTTGAAAAACAGATTAAAATTTAAAATAACAATTTTAAATAATTATAACAGCAGTTTTAGTACGAAATAGTTTGTAAATGAATAAATTACTTATTTCAACAATCAAAATGTACTATCTTTCGGCGGATTACTAGGATGTTTTAAAATTGAGTTCTCTTAATTGAATTGATTACATAGAATGAGTTGATATTATCTAGTATTAAGATATTAATTATGAAAATAATTATTATGAATATTCATGCAGCATCAGTATTGATTTAAACATTTAAACACTAAAAGGAAATATCAAAATAGTTACGCTACATAATGAATTGTTAAATCACATAATTATAAATTTCGCGCATTTTACATAACTAAATAATAGATTTTAGTAATATCTTGACCAGTTTTAGTACGAAAGAGTTTGTAAATATATAAATTAATTATTTTAATAATCATAAATTCACTATCTTTCGGCGGATGGCGCTACTAGGATTAAGTTCTATTATTTTACAAATATTACATAGAACGAGTTGATAATATTTAGTATTAAGATATTAATTATGAAAATAATTATTATCAATATTCATGCAGCATCAGTATTGATTTAAACATTTAAACACTAAAAGGAAATATCAAAACAGTTACGAAATATAATGAATTGTTTAATCACATAATTATACATTTCGCGCATTTTACTTAACTAATTATTAGATTTTAGTAATATCTTGACATAAATATGTAATAACATGTAATCACAATAAATCAGTTTACCTAACAAAGTTTTATAGGGTTATTATTATATATATAGTTGACATGATATGCCGCTAGATGGCGTCCTGCACCGACATATGTATGTTCGAGTGCACAGAAATAGATCAAGATAGAACGGCTGTGATGTCATATTTCCATACATTTCGAGCGTGTCACTTTTTTGAAAAAACACGCCCACAGCGTGACGTCATTTTCATTGGGAGCGGGGCGACTAGTTAGGAGACACACTCCTTAGATTATCGATATTAATATCTGCAACGTGTGTTAAATTTATTATTTTTATATTGTACCAACTTTATTGATTTTGTGTAACGATAATCATAGAAAGTAAAACATGTTAAATACTTTAATCCGACATATTAATACCTAAAACATATTTTTCCAACAGTTTAATTATAAATATTTTACTGTCCTTGAAACTATACATATTTATTAAATATTTGCCTTTTTGTAAGGGTTGGCCTCACAGTCCTGGTTAAATAACGAAGCCGAACGTCGACATATACCTCGGTTACTGCCCATTTGAGAAGAACGAGATGATTTTCCATCGGCGATTGGTCAAATTGGTGAAAACTTATACTGTCAAATAAACTGCTGCCAATGTAATTACGAAGCACTTTGGTTGAAATTTGTGGTGTTAGAATAAAGTAGGGACAAAGCAAGACATGAGCTGATACTCGAATTACTATTGAATTAATTTATCGATAAGTCTTAAGACTCAACGATACATGGAGTGCCCATCTCTAACATTCGAAGACCAATCACAGCGATTAACAGACACAGCGATCAACTGGCAGGTGTATTGTGTATTTTGTTCGATTCGACGTACATTACGCGTATAACTTTGCGCGCAATGTTTTTGTATACGAGCGTTGAATATTTATCATAACGAAAAAACATACAACTTGTGATCGTAATTATTGAACATAGTAAAAGTAAAACAATAATTTAGAATCTCAAAAAAATACTTTCTACTGATTTTCTATACTTACTGATCATACGAAATATTTCCTTTTTTCATATTTGCTTCACTACTTTTGTTTTTACAATTTGCCACAGCACAATAAGGCATATATGTGACGTTTTATCTATTTTTTTACGTCCTGAACGCAGGGCAGGAACGCTCGTTGCGTAATGAGAGCGAGTTTCGAAAAGCATGCAATATAGTGCATGGTTTTGGCACGCTTGCCACGCCTATTCGCCGTTCTATCTTGATCTATTTCTGTTTTCGGGTGAATATTAGAACTCAATTTTGAAGTATATAGTAATCATTTCGGTAGTCCTAAATCAAAAAGTTGTGAGTTCCTATCCTGGCTAAAACAAATCACTTTTCGAAATTATGTTTGAAAGCTGAATGTAATAAATACCGATGGCTGAAAACTTTGCACCCTATGTAGGACAATAGGTTCGCCACGTATTCCAGTCGGGACGTAAACAAAACAGCGAGTCGAGGCGTAACAGCCACTGCGGGAGGCCCGTACAGGGCCACGGATCGCGCAACACCACCGTAGAGGCGGTGAATCTCGGGGGAGGCGGTGTAGCGCGCCTGCCACCCGTCTCACTCGGGGGACCATCCTCACGAAGTACTCCTCGAAGCTCCAGAGGCTGTTCAGAGTGAGGCCGAAGTACTTCAAGCACCTCGCCACCGGGACAACCGTGTCACCCACGTGGATCCGCGCGGCTGGTGGTTCCTAGCGCCGAGTGAGGCGGTGGAACCACAGAGCCTAATTTTTGTGAGGCGCCACCTCCAGCCAGATTCTACCTAGACCCAGATACTTATTTATACTTGATTATTATGTAGACTCGATTCCACAGTCGGTAGTTTTACCAACGCACCACCAGACCTTTAATTACCCTTACATACATTAGCAGTATATTATAAATGTATATTGTTAATTATTTATTGACTATTTTAAGTGTCTGTGACCTATAAAAATAAAGCTATTGTGAATACATAAGGCTTTGTAGTTCGCGAACGACCTAGTTCAAAAATCGCTCCCATAGACGAACTGAGCGAACTATGTCGCTCATTTTCAGCTCCTTAGTTCGTGACCGAATTCATCAATTCTATTTCCAACAAAACTTTTTCGCGGCAAAACCATATCAATAATTATTGAAATAAAGAACTATTATATAGAAAATATTATATAACTATTTAGAAAAATCGACGCGCATGCATAAAAAGAGTTATGAAAGTCAACGAAGTGAGTGAGGCGTGCCTTATGGCGCTCCGTTCTCTCTGCTTACCCCGCAAGGGATTTGGCGTGAAGATATGAATAACTATTACTAAATGTTAATTATTAAACCTAAGGAACCGTATGATTTGTCTTATTTGTGTAACATAACATAACTTCACGCTTTTGTCTACCCGAAGGTGTAAGCAGTCGCTATTAAGCCCCGTTATGTTTACGTCTTAAGTGGAATAGGTGGCGAACCCATTGCCATACCGGGCACAAAGTTTTTAAGTCATCGATATTTATCACACTTATCTTTCGAAATTGGAAAGGTCATTGGCCAGGATTCGAACCCGCGATCTCTGATTTCAAAAGCCGTGTGCTCGACAACTGGACCACCAAGACTAAATTTTACTCAATGTGTAATTTGTTAGTTTGTGTAAGTAAATGTATATACATATACCTACTTACTCGTATATGTAAATTACTCTTAATTATTAAAAACAAGTACAAGTGAAAAAATTAAATACCATTTTTTTTTCTAAAAACTGGTTATATTATTTTCTTACATACTATCAACGAAGAACATGATTTTGTCGCGTGCGAACGAACTAAGAAACGATTTGTCTGTGTTCCTTTACATTTTGAACTAGGAGCTGAGGGAGCGAGCGAACTAGGTCGTTGAGAAACGGCGACCTAAACTGAGCGATATCCGTCGCAAACTACTATGCGCAAGACTGGAATACATGTCACAAAGTTCCACTTCTATAGCGCGGCGGGACTCCACGCATTTTTTTTTCCTTATGTCAATTTATGTAAATAAGGCCAAAGCCAATACTTATGTATAATTTCCAATTTCAGATTCTTCGTATCCATGAAAGTCCAAATTAAAATTGAACGTCAAATCCGGTGTAATCAAAATCCATTTATTGTCAAAATCCAGTTTAAAGGTCAATTCCAGTAGATTCCATAAAATCATATATAGCCATAAAGTTCGCTTCGTTACAAAGAAGTTCTTGTGTGGTGCGCGGGATGGTGTCTGATGTTTTATAAACTTCCAAAAGATTATTAATGAGGGAGAGGCGTTGTAGGCTGAAGGCAGGGCATTCAAAAATTACATGGTCCAAAGTATGATTTGCGCTAAGATTGCAGTCGGTGCATATAGGTGACTCAACCATATTCATTCTATGAAGGTGAGCATTAAACCGTCCATGTCCAAATCTCAAACGCATTATAGTTGTATAATTCAAATTCAAATTCAAATTCAAAATATCTTTATTCCATAGACTTTACAAAGTACTTAGAATCGTCACATAAAAAAAAACACGGAGCTTAGATTCCCTTTCATCACACTGTCTTGAATGTGAAAGCGAATCTAAGTGCCAGTTCCGGCGTCAAGGCTTCTTGAGAAGAACTGGCAAGAAACTCAAGGCCGACTCTTTTCAAATATCCAGTTTAACAAATAGTGATTAGTACAATCAATACAACACAAAAGGAGCAGTTCAATTCCAAACTTTTTTATCGTTTATATAGTCTGCGATACAATAATAAGCCCTTTGATATAATCTACTTTTAATATAATTTTTAAATTTTCCCATGGATAATTCAATCGCGTCGTTTGGAAGTTTATTGTAACAGCGTATACATTGGCCTGGGAACGAGTTCGAGATTTTATGGAGCCTAGTAGTGGGCACAGCGAGTTTGTTTTTATTTCTTAAATTTAGTTTATGAACATCACAGTTTTTCTTAAATTTAGTTTTATATTTATGAACATAAATAAGATTTTCATAAATATATTGTGAATAAAATGTCATAATTCTTATTTCTTTGAATTTATTTCTTAGTGTATCCCTGGGACTCATCATATAGATAGCACGAACGGCTCGTTTCTGGAGCACAAAAACTGAATCTGCATCCGCGGCACTACCCCAAAGCAATAAGCCGTACGACATAATGCTGTGGAAATAGCTAAAATAAACTAAACGCGCAGTATCAACATCGGTTAGCTGACGTATTTTCCTTACAGCGTAAGCTGCTGAGCTTAGTCTGCCTGACAACGTTTCTATATGTGGGCCCCATTGTAATTTAGAATCTAATGTTATACCAAGAAAGACAACCTTATTGACCAATTCCAATCTCTCATTGTCCATCACTACACTGGTTTTTACTTGTTTAGCATTTTTTGTAAAAAATTTAACATATTTGGTTTTATTACTATTTAAAAGCAAATTATTAGCACTAAACCAGTTTACAATTTTTGAAAGAGCATTGTTTACATCGTCAATTACTGTCTGTTGTCTATTTACCTTAAAAACTAAAGAAGTGTCATCTGCAAACAAAACTATTTCATGATTATTTTTCACAAGATATGGCAGATCATTAATGTACAAAAGAAACAGGAAAGGTCCCAAAATAGAGCCTTGTGGCACTCCCATTGCTACAGCTGATCCATGTGATAGCTTCCCGTTAACATATACTCTTTGAATCCTATCACTCAGATAAGAAATGAGAAGATCCAAAGCGATGCCTCTTATACCGTAGTGGTGTAATTTTCTGACCAGAGTTTCATGCTGCACACAATCAAAAGCCTTAGACAAGTCACAAAATATTCCATAGGCATCCCGTGACTCCTCCCAGGCTTCAAATATACATTCTAATAATCTAATCCCCGCATCACATGTTGACCGTCCGCGCGTAAAACCAAATTGCTTATTGTGCAGCAGATTATTATCATTAAAGTATTTTAGTAGCTGTGCGAGGATAAGCTTTTCGAAAATTTTACTTATTGTCGGTAGTACTGATATTGGTCTGAAGTTAGTGGGGTCTAATGTACTACCCGATTTATACAATGGAATGATTTTACTTAATTTCATCAAGTCAGGAAACACACCACAGTCAATACATCTATTAAATATCAGAATTAAGGCGGGAACAATAGTGTCAAATAAAGATTTTATAATATGCACAGAGATGCCCCATAAATCAGCTGTCTTTTTCATATTAATTGATTTAAACGCGTTACTTAAATCACACCCATTAACATGACGGAAGTGAAAATCGTTAAAAAATTCAGGCACGTTATCTTTAAGCAAAGACTCGGCAATGGAAGTGGAAGAGCCTAGAGCACTAGTAAGATTGACAGGGAAAACAGAAAAAAAATCATCAAAGGCATTGGCCACCTCACAATCTGACTTGGTAACATGTCCATTAATATTTAACGTAAATTCTGAGTCCCTGATTCGACTCCTACCAGTCTCTTCATTGATGACTGTCCAAGTGGCTTGGATCTTATTACTGCTATTTTTAATTTTAGATTTAATAAAATTAGATTTCGCGACTTGACAAACGCGTTTGAAAATCCTTGAATATAATTTTACATGATTTCCAAACTGTTCACTGCTATTGAATTGTCTTTCATAGTATAACATATACAAAGTTTGCCTGCTCTTATGAATACCTATGGTTGCCCAGTCCCCAAAGACAGGGGTATTAGTAACAGTCATCTCCCTGGAAGTAAATATTGAGTTAAATTCGCGAAGAAAAGAATTAAAAAATAGACTATACATCAAATTCGGTTCTAAGTCATCATCAAACAACGGCAAGTTATTAGATAAGTTAACTCTCATACGTTCCAAGCGACTAGCTGTTACTGGCACAAAAGTAATTGTTTTTTTTACTTCTTTTTTATTTTTTATTTTAATACTAATCATTTGCCCACAATGATCAGAATCTAATTTATTAATAATACTTTTTTGTGTTGGACTAATATTTGTGTATATATTATCTAAGCAGGTAGCACTAGTGGCGCTAATTCTAGTAGGCTCCATAAATAAATTTACTAAATTATAGGACTTAAAAAGACTTAAAATTTTACAGGAAGCAATTGTATTATCAAGAATATTGACATTAAAATCCCCGCAGACTAAAATAGTTTTATCAGAGTTATTAACTTTGGCTAGGGCTTCATCCATGATTTCAATAAATAAATTAAGATCAGCGGAAGGAGGTTTATATACGCATAAAATAATGAACTGCTCTAATTGTACACAGGATATTTCTATAGAACATTCTACAGAGAGAGACACAATATCTTTCCGTTCTTTAAATTTCAGTTTTTTTTTTAGCAAAATTCGCGACCCCCCATGTATTGTGTTGGTCCTGCAGAATGAACTACCCACCCGGTGGTTGCTGAAATTAAACATGAGCTGATGCCTCTTCAACCAGTGCTCAGTAATACACATAATACTAATATTATCAGATTTCATAAATAATTCCAGTTCTAGTTGTTTACCCTCAGTCATACAATATATATTCTGATGCACCAGGTTAATATCATTATTTGTATTATCAGAATTACATTTTTGTAGTCGTAGTGACCTGTTGTAGTTGTTGTTTGACTGTATGGCCAAATTTATTAACTGGGAATGTAATAAGTTTGAGCTAGAAGTATTTACCTCTATTGTCTCATTAATTAATTTAAATGACTAAAAGAAATGTCAGAGTTATGCTCAAAAGAAGCTAAATTATTATGAATGTCATTATTACTAGAATAATCAATAGAAGATTCTATGTCACTAGACCTCTTAAAGGAAGATTCTATATCAATAGTCTTCCCAATAGAATATTTAGTAGCCAGATTATTGGCTAGAATATCAAAATAATAGGATAGCGAAAGTGCTATCTGTCGCTTAAAACTATTAGTGAGGTAATATCTACCTCTTGTCAGATTGTATAATTTGTTGCTAACAAAACTGTTAGTATCAATCAGATGAAGTTTATCATTATATGTACATATTGTATGGAGTACATTATTTAACTTATGCCTAAGATTATTTTCCGCCTCTGGCAGCTTCCTACAGTAAGGAAATGTGAACAAAATTGTACTATTTAGATTGAGAGACAATAAATAATCACAATAAAATCTTCTCTTTAAATAAATCTTCGTTTTACAAAACCATGGCGTTCCTAGAGAACTATTAACATTCCCATAGAATGCACCTTTTGTAGCCAAAGTAACTTGCCAGTGTTGGAACCAATCATCTTTACATTTCTTTTTCAAAAAAGGCAGTAGATCTAGATGTGGAATAGCTACATCCATAATGCTGTCAGAGCTGTCAGAGTCGTCATTATAACTGGTATTTTTAGCAAGTAAATCAACTTGTTCATTTCCAGTAACACCAATATGAGAAGGAGTCCACAAGAATTTAACGATTTTATCGCTCTCCAAGCAGGTACAAAGTTTCTTAATTTCTAATACAAGGTAATTAGTGTTGACGTTGAAAGAATTGTTGCGTAAACTTTCCAAAACTGATAAACTGTCAGTTATAATAAGCCAATTTCCGTTTGACTGCTGAGCTTCAATAAATTGTAATGCAGCTAGTATTGCCATGGCCTCTGCTGAGTAGATAGACATTTGAGGAGGTAATTTACGGCCAAAACCAGATTTTAAAGACGCAATAAAAACGCCAAATGATACACTATTTTCATTCTTCGAGCCATCAGTGAAAATAAACTTATAATTCTTATACTGAGCCATTTTCTCATAAACTTCTTCTTTAATTTTGTTTTTGTAGTTGGATTGAACATCCATGGCGATAAATTTCTCTTTATAATCTCCCTTATAGCATATCCAATTGTCTGCTTTATGTATTTTGTAATGCTCATCAAATTCTAAGATTTCAGGAAGGTGAAGAAAGATGAAAGGGGACTTGGAATTAAGACAGATGCCTTGACTAAGAACATGTTTGATTTTCACTAACAGAGGATGAGGATGGAAAGAAAGCAGTTTCAAGATAAATCGAAACTTCAGATATTTAAATCTAATAAGAAGTGGAGGAATATTGCACTCCACCTCTAATAAGTTAATTGGAGTTGTACGAAAAGCACCAGTGACCACCCGTAAGCTATTATTTTGTATAGTTGAAAGTTTAGTAACAAGATTATTATTAGAAGCATAACATAGATAGCCATATTCAAAGTGGCTACGCACAATAGATTTATATAATATTAGAAGTGTTTTTGGATCAGCACCCCAATAAGTTTTGGTTAGTGATCTAAGAATATTACTAGCCTTAAAAGCTTTGTTTATAAGAGTATCCACATAGGTTTTCCAAGTCAAATTATTAGTAAAAGTAATGCCTAAAAACTTTACTTCACTTGCAACTAGCAGCACTGAGTTATCATATATAATATTAACTTTAATGTGATTTTTATTGTTGAAAAGAACAACTTTGGTTTTTTCTGTACTGACTTCAAGGCCTAAATAATTTAAATAATTGCATAAATTGATAAGAGCAGAGTTTACTGTAGCTGTTACATTAAGAGGATTCATGCCAGAAGCATAAACTACGAGATCATCTGCAAATTGTAAATTTTTTACCTCAGGGCCCAGTATTATGTTAAGTCTGTAAATATAGAGAATGTACAGCAAGGGGCTTAAAATTCCTCCTTGGCTAACACCTTTATAAGAGAGTCTAGGACCATATAAATTATTGCAATGTTTGACAAATACATTACGACCATGTAAAAAGTTATAAAGCCATGACACTATCTTAGGTGGAATACCAATGTTGATTAACTCTTGAGACAGAATATTAAGATTAACATTATTAAATGCACCAACTATATCAAAAAATACTCCTATAAGAATTTCTTTTTTGCGGAAGGAATCGAATATGTCAAGATGAAGATGAGTTAAGCTCTCACGTGTGGAACGACCACGTCGGAAACCAAACTGATTGGAAGGCAAGATGTTGTTACTTTCTATATAAAATTCTATTCTTTGCTTCAATAACTGTTCAAAAACTTTACCTATGCAGGAAGATAGTGTAATTGGCCTATATGAATTGTAATCATACTTATCTTTATTAGGCTTACAAATAGGAATAAGACAGTCAGTTTTCCAATCAGAAGGAATTAAAGACTCATGCCACAAACTATTAAAAATATCCAAAACTATTAGTTTACTAGCTGTATTTAAATGTTTCAACATTTTATAGGGGATTCCATCTAAACCAAATGCTGTGTCCCGTCTGGATTTTAAGGCAGAATTAAACTCTTCTAAAGTAAAAGGAGAAACTAAATAATCATGAGTAGGGTGGCTCCTGCTATCTAAATTAAAATAAACTAGGGGTTCTACTGTATCAGGAGTGTACTTATTAAGAAAACTCATTGCCCAAATACCATCATTAATACCTGGAGCCACTTGAACATAGGTCTTATTAAATTTTTTCATCATTTTCCAAATAAGTGATAAAGGGGTATTTCTATTAAAACTTTCACATAATGTAGACCAACAAAGCCTAGCTTCTCTTTTTGGTATTAATTTACGTGCAGCTTGTTTGTTTTTAAAAAAATAAATATGACTCTTCATTGGGATTTCTTCTAAAAGCTATATAAGCTTTTTTGGCGTCTAGAACAGCTATTTGACATTTATCATTCCACCATGGTAATGGAATTCTACGTCTTCTATTAGAAATTAAAGGTCTATTTGAAGATGAAATAGTGTAATTTGGATTAGTAGATGATTTAGCTACAGCAAGATTTAACAATTTTACTAATTCAGCATATGCAATTAAACTATCAGACCCATTAAAAATAAAATTGATTAATAAACTATTGGCTTCTGTACAGTACACATCCCAATCAACGTTACGAAAATTTGGTTTATTGTAATTGTTACTACTGAATGAGTTATAAGAATTGTTATTAATGATTAATTCTGTGATTATAGGCAAGTGATAGCTACCGAGTGGATCATCATGAACATGCCAGTTGCAAGACAGAGATATTGAGGGAGAAACAATGGTAAGATCTAAAGCATTCGGCCTCCACAAGTGGGAACCCACAGTCGTCATCTGACCATCATTTAGAATTACTAAGTCATTGTCAGTGACACTTTGTAATACATCTCGACCACGAACATCTGAGGAAGAACAACCCCAAACAGAGTTGCATGCGTTAAAATCGCCAGCTATAAATACTGGTTGTGGTAAACTATTAATTAAGTTATCTAATTTAACTTTGGAAAATCTAGGCAAACAATTACCTGGACTGTATAAGCTAACAATAGTCATTTCTTTATTAATACCATAAGTAATGCGTACAGCTAAATTTTGTAATGAGTTGTCCCAAAAAGTATCTAATTTTTTAAATTTTAAAGCATTATGAATTAAGATTGCAACTCCATTGTGAGAATTTCCTGAGTCTAATCTAACTAAATTATATCCTTTAATATTAAAACGATGATAACACTTAAGCCATGTCTCACATAATATCATTACATGTATATTGTGCTCTCTAAGAAAGTGGGTTAGGATATATCGCTTACTTATTAAACTTTGGGAGTTCCATTGAGCTATATTGAGCTGATGATCCATAAAAACAAAAAAAAAAAAACAAATTATATTTTTTTATTAGATATACTGTTTCTGAGCACATTCTTAATATTTTCTGAACTTATGGGCTGATCATTTGACTTCATGGAGATTAATTTAATTACTGATTCAACTAACAAATTCATGACAATATCTGAATCCAACAAGGAAATTAATTGTTCTTTAGTACTAAGCTTTGTTTGAGTTAAAGGAGGAAAATGTGATTTTAAAACATTAGAGTATGATGCTGACTTTTTTTGGACTCTTTCTCTATTTTCATATATTTTTTGTTTTTTTACAGGGCAAACAGACGAAATAGCTATGTGATTATCACCACAGTGACAACACTTTGCTTCAGTAGGATTTTTTGAGCAATTACGAAAATTATGATTTTCAGAACATATAGAACAACGTTCAGAATTTTTGCAAAATTTTGCTATATGACCATAACGTAGACATCGTAAACATTGCTGAACAGGAGGTATATATTCCCTAACTTCAAATTTCCATGAGTTGAGATTTACACTCTCAGGAAGAATAGGACACGAAAAAGTTATGGAAACAGTTTTAGTAGGAGTTAACTTTCCTTCTATCTTTCTCATAAATCTGCGTACAGATATTATATTTTTGGAGCAAGACAATGCAGTGAAAATTTGTTGATTGGAAAGATTGATTGGTACATGTTGAATGACTCCTGTAGTTTCTGTAGCAGATGCTGGAATGCTTGCTTTCAATTTGTGTGATTCTAAAAAAGTCTTATTTGTTAAGGCTGCATTAGCAAAACCTGGGCGCTCAAATACAACGCCTATCTTATATTTATTAATTCTGCATAATTCTTTAACGCCTTTGTTATGCTTTTTCAATATGTTTGCAAGGTACATCATGTCACGATCACCTATGGGTTTGCCGACTTCTGTGCTTTCTAGAAAAACCACGTAATTAAATTGCCCGCCATTTTCTGGATATAATCTTATGTATCCTGGTACTAAATATACTGTGTACTTATCTTTTTTTTCAGCCTCGCCCTCCGACGACGACTCCGTTTCAGAGAAGGAATCTTCCTCCTCCTTGGATTCATCATCTTTCTTTTTCCGTTTCTTGCCACTCCTTTTCGCCATATTTTATAATAAATAAACAATTCACAAACTCAAATAAAATAATTATTTAATTTAAGTTTTTAAAAAGCCGCCCTTTTAATTCGGACGTTCCCACGCTTTTTCTTACCATAACGATATAAAAATATTTTTTCCAAAACATATAACATTATTGAAACAAAACGTATTTTACAATCTGAGTTAAATATCAATCAATAAGACACGGGGAAAAATTACGTTAAGTTCAGAGAGTTAACATTTAGAATTTTTGAAAAAAGCTTACCATCCATAAGGATCAGAGAACACTCTTCGGAACCACTCTTGGAAAACTGGTGGATGACGAGGCAATAGTTGTTCCTCGTATATTCTCCTTTTTTTCTCCACCGAATCCTTGTTCGAACACATCATCTCTTTTAACTCCCGATTACTTGTATGTATTCCTGTAAAGATACATTATATGCATAACTTGCCCACACACAAGCGCCCATTATTAACTTAAAAAAAAATGTTTTTTTACATATTAAAACTTCTTTTTTTTATAGGATAGGAGAACAAACGAGTAGGCGTGTCACCTGATGGTAAGTGACCCGCCCCGCCCATGGACTCCTGCAACACCTATAGTGTTACAGTTGCGTTGCCGACTTTTAAGGGAGTAGGGTAGGAAAGGATGGGGATGGAGGGTGGGCCTCCGGGCCTCTCACCGAACGGAATGCGGCATCAGCCACTTTACGTCGATCTTTTGAGAGGTCGTGTTAACAGCAATGTATAGTTTTTATAGTAATTTACCTTTTTGTTTGTAGATATGCATCAGTATCGGCCTCAGCCCCACCAGGTTGGGGACCCACTCGATGAGGCCGCACTCCTCGTTGAGCGGCAGCACGCTGTAGGTCCGGATGTACAGCCGCCGGCGGCGGGTCTCCGGCTCGTCCTGGAGGAACCTGTTCACGACTCCGTTGAACTCCATCAGACGATAGTCTTTACGGAGATCGTCGCGGGGCTTCAGCATTATTATGTAGGATTTGCCGTCTGACCCTAAAATAATTATTAAAATTTTAATTTAGTTTTTTTGAGTAAAATTTACGGGCCTCGTGGTGCATTGGCAAAACAACCACAAATATATGACAAGTATGAATATTTGTATGGCGTTTGATAAATTATTTTGAAATTTTATTCAAAAAAAATTAATTAGTAATTAAAATTTACAAACATAATGTACTTAGCCACTGCAGCAAGATAAGAAATACTCAAAGTCTGAATAAAATAAGTTTTATTAATAACAATTGATTACCTTTAAGTGTAACCTTCCTAGGTTTCTGCAAGGATGGCAGTATGCTTATATACTCCTCTATTCCGGCGATATACACTGGCGGCTCTGTGGGTATGTTGAAGTCGATACGCTCCTGTCGCGCCGCCTTGGACGGGAGCACTATCTTACAGAACTCTTGGAACGGCATCATTATATGACTGAAGGTATCCTCGGCGAGTATACGTGGTAGTGTACGAACCAGGGTCGATACTGTCGTGGACTGAAAATTAGAACCACCATTAGAATAGCCTTTAATAATAGTTACTTTATGGAAATATTAAAGATAAACTCAGGAATGAGTATATCCGACGGAGAACTAGAGTAACCGACATAGCTGGTAGAATAAGCTCGCTGAAGTGGCTATGGGCTGGTCATATCTGCCGAAGGACCGATGGTAGATGGAGCAAGAAGGTCATAGAGTGGAGACCGCGACTTGGTAAGCGTAGTGTAGGACGGCCACCAGCTCGATGGTCAGACGACCTCAGGAAGGCTGCTGGAAAAGACTAGATGCGGAAAGCAGAGAATCGGCTGTTGTGGCGCAAATTGGGAGAGGCCTATGTCCAGCAGTGGACTGTGGAATAGGCTGATGATCAACGAAACTGGCGGGACGAATAAAGACAGAAAACTAAAATATACTTCAATACTTATTTTAGATAAACCAACTGAAAAAAGAGTTAATTATAGTAAAGTAAATATACAAAAAAAAATACGTAACTCACCGTAGAATTACCGGCAATCGGTTTGTTGCATAGAATTATCAGTTTCTCAGCGAGTTGTGTGAAGTCGTTGACCAGCTTCAGTATGTGAGGACTCTTCAACTGTGGATCGTTCAGTACGTCGGCACAGCGCTTCATGCGTTGAGGATAACTCGACTTTATAACTGACATCATCATCCACAATGTGTGTTGGGGATAGGCCAGTATTAATTTTACTATTATCGCTTTCAATTGCAGATATACCTGTTGATATAATAACTTATTAATGTATAAACTTTTTAAAGTGAAACTTCTAATACGACTTTAAAGTTGAGTCGAAGTTAAACGTTTAACGCTAGACCATGGATAAGGGACGGGGGGTATGAAAGCAAAGTTGACTATTTTATTTATCTCTACTAGGAAGAAAAACATAAGTCAACTGGTAGGTATGTTACCATAGCTTGAATTTAACAGGTACAGAGATATCTAGTAGACAACAGACGACAATGACGCATAACTACGCCCAACTATGCATAACAACGCATCACTATGTGTGCGCGTGACTTCGTCTGCGTAGACTTACAATAAAAAACCTTAAATTTTCAGTTTTCGTCAGCTACTTATGTCAATGAAAGTGCCGTCAAAGCATTTCATAATATAGATTTTACATAGACCAGTGTCTGACACCTGATGATAAGTGAGAATGATGTCGTTAGTAATTAAAAACTATTCATTTTCTCTATGAAGACGTTTTTTTCTCTTTGTAACATGGGGGTATATACAGTACTTTTTTCTATATTAAAAAGAAAAGTAACAGTTCAAAATTTGCAATACGGTTGCAAAATTATCTTACCTCTTTCACAGGATGACAGATTCGTGATACAATCTGTGAGAAAGCTGTCAAGTACAGATAGAGAGGCAACCGTTCTGAATAAGTTCTAATAATTTCAGTCATTTGCGCCAGTATCGAGTGGGCGCTCGTGTCTTCCACAGTCACTTCCACGTCCAACCTGAAAAATAATTATCTTGAAAACATCTAACTATCTTCTAATTTTACCGTAGAGCAAAATCATTTGTTAAAGTACTGCATGACGAATTTAAAAAATAAATAAATTTTATTAATAGCGCCCTCTAGTATGTTAGTTTTCCAAGTTTAGCAACTAAATGATCGTGTTATAGTAAACAGACAACGTAAATTAAAACATATTATATATTTTTTGTAAATAATTATTTATTATACAATATACAGTGCAAACGCGGATGGATGTGGGAGTCGAGAACGGCCAGAACACACATTCCATGGCCAAATAGAACGTGTTCTGAAGGAAGGTGATGTTAGGAACCTCAAAAATCGTCGCGCGTGCATGAAAAGAGCTACGAAAGTCATGAAACGAGTGAGGCGTGTAAGAATCTTGCCTTATGGCTCTCTGTTCTCTCTGCCTAACTCGCACGCGATTTGGCGAGAAGTTTTGTTATGTTACTTACATATTATACATATACAGAAAAAACCATGACAAATCACTATAGGTATTTGTACTCAGGTGGGGATCGATCCCACCGCCTTCTAGCCAGCAGGCTGTTGCTTTACCAATGCACCACGAATCCCGACTATATTTGGAAGTAAGTTGCTTTACAAAGAAATATTTTTGTATTTCTTACCATATAGAAAGCATTCTTGGCATGCTCTGATATAAGTACTTGTGTCCGTACTGTAACGCTTTGCCGTAACTGTTCAGTGCGTACAAACGTCGCGACCACATGGTGCCAGGGTTCACTCCCTCTCCACTGCTCACTTTCTCGTAGTACGCGCCTAGACACACCTAAAACAAATTATATATGTATAAACGCTAGGAGAGCAAAGAATGTCCATAACAAAATCGACAGCAGTCGTTATAGCTAAATGTAATAAATACCAATTGAAACTATGATTTGTTTTTTGCGAAAAATATTTATAATTAGAATAAGGTTTATGATAATACAGTTTTTAGCTTTGAATTATGTCAAATATTGGCCCTGGCTCACACCCTACTCCCTTTCCCATCCTACTCCCTTAAAGGTCGGCAACGCAACTGTAACACTGTTTGTGTTGCAGGTGTCCATGGTCGGCGTTGGTCGCTTACCATCAGGTGACACGCATGCTCTTCTGCCCTCCTATCCCATAAAAAAACCAATGACGAAGTTGTGTGAGTGAAAGTTGTGTGATAATTACTGACTGATAGTTATTGACTGAAAACTTTGTGCCCGGTATGGCACTAGGTTCGCCGTCTATTCCATTTGGGACAGACAAGTCTTAGCAGCCGCTGCCTACACCTTCAGGTCGTAAAAGGCATGAAGTTATGTTATTGTTTTGTCAAAAATCTCTAGAAAGCAGTTTCAGTTGATTAAATATTACTTAGCAGATCAAAACTATCCCTGAAAATAAAGTAGACGGCCAACTATAACTGTATTTTTTTACGACTGTGTGACCCCCACACCGTTCACTACTTAAGCAGCTGACATACATAAATATAAAATTAACAACTGGGGTCAAAATCAGTTTACTACTTTTTCCATTTGCAACGAACGCTTATATCCCGGAATATTATTTTTCTTCTTTTTTTAAATTTTTAAAGTATATTTTACTAAATACATACCAAACTTTTCTCCCATTGTTTAAAAGCCTCAATCGCCTCCTTGTAATAACCAATATTCACGTCAACATCCACGTTTGTCGTCTCATCGTTGTATTTGGCAATCAACAACTTCGCTTTTGCACATATTTTCCTGAAAGAGTAACAATTTTTAATTACAACATATTCGTAATCAAAAACGTTCATCAAACAATTGTTCTCGCTTGGTTCTTCTCATGATAGGCGTACTATCATGAGAAGAACCAAGTACTTTTTTTAGGCACTGACCTCTGTTGGTTGTTAAGATGTTCCAGCATAGGATATGTATCGTCCAGGCCACGTCTGAGGGTCGTGAACGCCTGCTCGTGCTGACCACGTGCCCAGTACATCTTCGACTTCTCTATGAACAACTCCTCCGGCTGATACTCCTCAGCGTTCAATATGTACATGTAAGACTGAAAAGTTATGTATATTGGCATCACCATCAACGTGTCTCTATCTTATAAATTTAGTCTATATTTTATGTGTAACTATGTTTTTAGGTCTAGTCTTATATCATGAGAAGACTTGAGGATTAAAAATCACTTTTAATCTTAAATACTTAAAGTTGTTTGGACTGTGGAGCATGGTATGCAAACAAAGACAAAATCACATATAGCCTTATTTAAAAATTTTGGGTAAAAACAACTAAAAACCCGTCTAAATCGGATCAGCAGATTTAGATGTATAGGGCGAACCCAGAACTATTTTTTTTTGAAATCAGTTATAGATTAAGAATCAATCACCTGTTGAAATATGCCAGCCTTTCTGGCATGTTTGGCGCTTTGCAGCCAAAGGTCGCCTATACATGCTTTCAATCTGGACGCCGTCATAGAATGTGTCGGATTCAATAGTTCCTGGAAAGAAGTAACACAATATATAGTATTTTCTTCATGGGATAGGAGGGCAAACGAGCAAGTGGGTCACCTGATGGTAAGCAAGTACTCACAGCCCATAAACACCATGGTGTGTTGCCGTCCTTTAAGGGAGTAGAAGGGGAAAGGAAGGAGAAAGGGGATCAGGCCTCCGGATACCTCTCTCACCGAACGAAACGCGGCACGAGCCACTTCACGCCGATATTGCGAGAGGTCGTAGTATTTCACGCGTAGAGCCGGCCAATTCATGCAGCGAACAGCAGACTTCTATTACTATAAAAACTATGACTTAATTATCTATAGTGGGTACCTGTGACTGCTGTAATATTATCCTTCGCAAACGAAGCAGTGGCTCAATAGTCCTAACATCCGACTGCACAATAGACAGTCGGCGTCGCCATTCCTCTAACAACTGGTTCAACAATTCTGTACTCTGATTGTCACCATCTCTCAGCTCTTTAAACCTGAAAACATGGTATTCTTTTAATTGAAAATTGAGGTTTTTTTTTATTGTATAGGAGGGCAAACGAGCAGGCGTGTCACCTGACGGTAAGCAACCAACGCCGCCCATGGACACCAGCAACACATATAGTGTTACTGTTGCGTTGCCAACCTTTAAGGGATAGGGTATAGGAAAGGATGGGGAAGGGGGTGGGCCTCCGGGTACCTCTCTCACCGAACGAAACGCGGCATGAGCCACTTTACGTCGGTCTTCTGAGAGGTCGTGGTATTTCACCGGTCGAGCCGGCCCATTCATGCAGCGAACTGCTTGGCTCTACCACTGTAAAAACTAATCAAAACTAACAGAAGATTCTTCAGAATTCTTAATTTATTAGAACTAAAAACAGGTCTCGGTGGTCCAGTGGGAGAGCACACGGCTTCTGATTCAGAGGATTGTTTTCGGAAGTTAAGTGTGATAAATATCGATGACTGAAAACTTTGTGCCCGCCACCTATTCCATTTGGGACGTAAGCATAACGGCGAGACGAGGCTTAACAGCCGCTGCCTACACCTTCGGGTAACAAAAGGCGTGAAGTTAGGTTATGTTAAGAACACCTGACTCCCACTTTTTGTTCAACGTGATTGTACAGTACATGTGTAAACAGTTCTAAGATAAAAGAAAATGTCTACCCAAACTCAATTAAGTAAACCTTATGCTATGTTCACTTACTTATGTAATATCTCTTCGGCGTGCTTGAATTCCGTCACAATATGCAAACCCAGGACACTTTGGTATCCACTTCTTAGTGCACTTTCACCTTTACTCTCTCCATCCATCTGAGCGAGAAGTTTGCACGTAGTATCTTTGCACGACAGGACGAACGCATCGTGGTTTTTGGCACGATAAGCGAGTAATATCTTACCCATGAGAAGACCCCAGTTCTCTTTATAAGCCGGCTGAAAAGTAAGATGACAATGAGCAATTTAAAATTTTATAACTCTCTGTTTAACATATCCAACCCACGAGAAGAACCCAATTCTCAATTGACATCAGAGTTAAAAAAAAGTTTAGTAAGTTTTTTATTCAGACTGTCAGTTTGTTTATACGCAGGTCATTATTTATTTAGATTAGACAGTAAGGTAAAATACAGTCACTAGTGACACGCAGTATACTGCATGAATGGACCGGCTCGACAGGTGAAATAGAACGGCCTCTCAGAATATCAACCTTAAGTGGCTTATGCCACGTTTCTTTCGGTGAGAGAGGGACACCCTCTTTCCTCTCGTTTTCATCTTACTTAAAGACGGACAAAGCAACTGTAACACTATGTGTTGCAGGAGTCCATGGGTGGCAGTCCGCTTGTCTGTCCTCCTATTCTATAAAAAAAACCAACAGATTTTCATGCGGTTTTCAAAATTTGATAGAGCTGATGCGTTGACAAAATATTTTCTAAACATTAAATTACCATTTTTATGATTAGTACCCAGATGATAAAAGAACTTACAATTGGTTTCTTGGCCAGTTCATCCAGTTGCTCAAACCTGCCGAGTCTCCACAACGGTTCAGCTGATAGTTCAGTCATATCCTCGTCAGATTCGTGTTCACTAAGTAACCGATATGCAGTGAACGGTTGATCGAGACCCAAGTAACAATCTATCATGCCCTGTAAATTTTTAATATTATATGTTTGGAAATGCCTGCCTACCCCGTTCGGAATACAGAGATTTCAATTATGAGATCAAACAACCTAATTAATTATTATTTAAAATTCTAAAATATTCAGAAATTTCTCGAATGTTTAACATATTATGTAAACCAATTTGTATCAACACGGTTAAAATTAAAGGTCTAGAAGGATTTTACACATACTGAGACTGCGAATTTCAGACATAATGAGACATAGTGGAAGAGTCTTGCAGTTCGCTGCATGAATGGGCCGGCTTGACCAGTGAAATACCACGACGTCTGGGATTATCGGCGTGAAGAGGCTCGTGCCACGTTCCGTTCGGTGGCCGGTCCGGAGGCCCGATCCCCCTTCCCCTTCCTTTCCCCTCCTACACAGTTAACGACAACGAACCACGGTGTTCATGGGCGGTTAAATGTTACTTACCATCATGTGACCCACTGGCTCGGTTGCCCTCCTATCAGTCCAATATAAAGCCAACAATAGATATACCATCTCAGTGCCTCATCTAGATAAGAAGCCATTGAAAAACACTCTTAGATATTTATAACCCAAAAAACTTAGGGAATCCATTGGTCCCAGTCAGATGCAACGGTTATAACCTTATTATTTATTACTATTTAGATCTATTTAAAAATACTCGGGTGTTAACCGGTTTTTATATGACGTTTACGGGTGAAAACCAAGTAAAACGCCACTTAATGTTGAATTAGGGAGGGTTCTGGGGCTGTTTCATCGCTTTGCATAAACTTTCTTACTGTCCGACATGTATTTAAGATTGCTGCTTTTTGTATATTGATGAATGTATTATGAGGTAAATTAAGGAGATTTAAACTATGATGCAGGTACCTAGGGATAACCCCAGTTGTGGAAATAACAATAGGTACTATATATACTTTTTCTACATTCCATATTCGAGTAATTTCTTCTTTGAGTTCAGTGTATTTATTGATTTTATCCGTAATAGTTTTTAATAGATTGTGTGTGTTAGGGACAGCTATATCTACTAAGTAAGCAATTTTATCTGATTTATTAAGTATTGTTATATCAGGTCTGTTGAAATGTATAGTTTTATCTGTAAGTATAGCGCGATCGTAATATAATCTATATTTATTATTTTCTAAGACAAGATCAGGGATGTATTTGTAATAAGGTGTATTTGTATTTGTGGTCAAATTATATTTAAAAGCAAGTTTCTGATGGATAATATTAACTATTTGATTATGTCTATGTGTATAGTCAGTTTGGGTGAGAGTGGTGCATGCGCCAGTGATATGTTGTATTGTTTCGGGCTGCCGGTGACATTTACGGCACTTGTCATTTGATGCATTGGGATCTTTTATTATATGTTTTCTATAATTTTTGGTGTTTATAACTTGATCTTGTATTGCTATCATAAAACCTTCAGTTTCAGGGAAAAGATATCCACTGGTGAGCCATCTGTTGGAAGCTTGTGAGTCTATATGTGCTTGTTCTAGGTCGTGAGGGTGGCGTCCACAGAAATAAATCAAGATAGAACGGCCGCGATGGCATATTTCCATACATTTCGAGCGTGTCACTTTTTTGAAAAACCACGCCCTCAGCGTGACGTCATTTTCATTGTGAGCGCGGCGACTAGTTAGGAGACACTCACATTAGATTATCGATGTTAATATCGGCAACGTGTGATAATTTTATTATTTTTATATTTTACTAACTTTATTGATTTTCTGTAACGATAATCATAGAAAGTAAAACATGTTAAATACTTCAATCCGACATATTAAAACCTAAAACATATTTTTCCAACAGTATATAAAATTTAATTATAAATATTTTACTGTCCTTGAAACTATACATATTTATTAAATATTTGCCTTTTTGTAAGGGTTGGCCTCACAGTCCTGGTTAAATAACGAAGCCGAACGTCTACATATATCTCGGTTACTGCCCATTTAAGAAGAACGAGATGATTTTCCATCGGCGATTGGTCAAACTTATACTGTCAAATAAACTGCTGCCAATGTAATTACGAAACACTTTGGTTGAAATTTGTGGTGTTAGAATAAAGTAGGGACAAAGCAAGATATGAGCTGATACTCAAATTATTATTGAATTAATTTATCGATAAGTCCTAAGACTCAACGATACATGGAGTGCCCATCTCTAACATTCGAATCACAGCGATTAACAGACACAGCGATCAACTGGCAGGTGTATTGTGTATTTCGTTCGATTCGATGTACATTACGCGTATAATTTATACGCGCAATGTTTTTGTATACGAGCGTTGAATGCGGACAGCAATGGATATTTATCATAACGAAAAAATATACAACTTGTAATCGTAATTATTGAACATAGTAAAAGTAAAACAATAATTTATAATCTCAAAAAAATACTTTCTACTGATTTTCTGTACTTACTGATCATACGAAATATTTCCTTTTTTCATATTTGATTCACTACTTTTGTTTTTACAATTTTTCACAGCATAATAAGGCATATATGTGACGTTTTATCTATTTTTTTACGTCCTGAACGCATGGCAGGAACGCTCGTTGCGTAATGAGAGCGAGTTTCGAAAAGCATGCAATATAGTGCAGGGTTTTGGCACGCTTGCCACGCCTATTCGCCGTTCTATCTTGATCTATTTCTGTGGTGGCGTCCATGTAGTGTTTTACTCTTCCACTGATCTATTTTTTGTTTCGAATGATGAGCTGTTTCGTTTACAATTTGTGATTCGCTAAGTGATTCTGATAAATTAAGTGGAGTGAATTTTAAATCATTAGTAATAATAGCACGGTGTATATCACTGGTAGTAGATTTCTGTTTAAAAAAATGCCTTAAGTTATTTAATTGTTTTTCCCATAAAGCCAATATGTCTATTAGTCCCCTACCTCCATTAATTCTTTTAATTGACATTCTCTCTATTGCTGATTTGGGATGTAAGTAGTTGTGTTTAGTAAGTGTAGTGCGGGTTTTTATTTCCAGACTTTTTAAATCTGTTTTGGTCCATTTTATTATTCCGAATGAGTAAGTAAGTATGGGGATGGCATAGGTATTGATTGCTTTAATTAAATTTCTTCCTGTTAATTGAGTTTTACATATTGAAATCAATCTATTTTTATATTCTTCGGTAAGAGTTTTTTTTTAAACTGAGATGATCGAGTTGTTTTGATTGTTGATATCCTAAGTATTTATATAACTCATCTGCGGTCATGGCAGATATAACCTCTCCTTCCTTTAATGTGTGGTTTCCCGATTGAATTTTACCTTTTTTTATGTTTAAAATCTTGCACTTATCCAAACCAAACTGCATATTAATATCCTTGCTAAATGTGTCTATTGTGTCAACTAATTGTTTCATGTGTTTTATAGAACCTGTATAGATTTTTATATCATCCATGTACATCAGATGAGTTATCGTTGTTTCTGTACTGTCGTGCTTTAAACGGTATCCTCCTTTATGTTTATTTAACATTAATGATAGTGGGTTAAGGGCTAGACAAAACCACAAGGGACTCAGGGAATCACCTTGGTAAATTCCTGTTTTAATTTGTATCTCCCTAGTGACAATTCTGGAGTTTGATTTATATAAGTGCAAATTAGTTTTCCAAAACGGCATTACATCTTTTAAGAAACTTATTAATAATGGATTGACTTTGTATATTTTAAGAACTTCTAATAACCACGAATGCGGGACACTATCAAATGCTTTACGGTAATCTATGTAGGTACAATGCAAATTCTTTTTGTTTTGGCTAGCATGTTTGTGTATGGTTGAGTCTATTATTAACTGTTCCTTGCATCCCATGTGATTTCTCCTACACCCCTTCTGTTCTTCTGACATTATATTATTAGTTTCAACATGTTTAGTAATTCTATTGGCTATAATTGACGTTAAGATCTTGTAAATTGTCGGCAGGCATGTGATTGGGATTTCATGCGTACTCTAGGTTTGCCTGCCTTAGTGGACGCAGGTAAAAAGGCATTTGCCTCCTGCGCAACAGTTAAGGTAGGGGTTTCGATTTCTCGTGAAAGATTATCTGAATCTGTTGGAGACGGTCTGTAAGAAATTGTGGATGGACTATAAGGTTGTACTGTTGAAAGAGATGAGAAAGAATTTAAGCTAATGTTATCATTGTCAGTCTGTCGGTAGTCTGTCGGGTTGGCTGTAGTATCTTCGGGTGACCCGGAGGGAGCCCGCCTATTCAACTCCTCTCCGCCGACGGTTCGTATACTGTCACGCCCAGCGTCAGCTCCAAGCGTGCCCCGGCGATCGCCCCCGGGAAGCGACCCTATACGTTTACTTCTTAGAATCATCTCCATTAATATGGGTTTCCAGAGCCATGTTAGCCGCGCCAGTAATAAGTAAGTCGCGTGTCCGCCCCCCACGTGAATCAGATGGTCGATTCGGACGTATGGTTGGGTTGTAGGGGGCTTATTACTATTATTATTATCCTTATTATTATTTATTACGTTATTACCTGTAAGCTGTGTCTATCCAGCTGTCCCTCTTGCGCTAAACGCTCATAGCAGAGTGCTGCATCCTGAAGACGGCCCGTTACCACCTGCGCCAGGATCAACTCTTTCAGTGACGGTTCAGATCTCTTCATTGATAAAATACCTACAATAGAATTTGTTATTTTATTATTTTAGTGTTTTTATGGGATAGCCACCTGATGGTAAGCGTCCAGCGCCGCCCATGGACACCATGGACACCTAAAACACATATAATATTACAGTTGCGTTGCCGACCTTTAAGGGAGTAGAATAGGAAATGGTTGGGAAGGGGAGTGGGCCTCCAGGTACCTCTCTGACCGAACGAAAATTATCATGAGCCATTTTACGTAATCTTTCTAGAGCACATGGTTTTTTACCGGTCGAGCCGGCCCAGTTGTGCAACGACCTGCTTGGCTCTGGTATATATTACAATACATAAATATTGTCTGTACAAAAAATGAACATATTTCATAACAAAAGCTTTAGTTGCTCATCTTGGAAGTAGATGGCGCAGTAAGTATTGCGTATAAAAATTTTACATATTGTAAAGACAAAATCATGATAATTGTTTTGTTTACCAGCCACAGAGTCGGGTTCATCTAGCAGAGCGTATATTTCAGCTAGAAATGGTAACTGCTCCTGCATCTTGTCCTTCTGTTCGTCCATATACAGTTCTAGATATTGCAGCGCCCTCTCCAATTCACCACACATGAAATTACCACGCGCTATCGTCAACTTGTCAAATTTATCCACAAACGATATGATCGCTCTGTAAGTAAGCATTACCTCGTTATCATTATTATTATTACATAGTATAAAACAAAGTCACTTTCCGCTGTCTGTCCCCTTATATGCGCATGTCTTTAAAATTACGCAACGGATTTTAATGCGTTTTTTTTAATAGTTAGAGGGTGTCAACGGGGTGGTTTTGATCTATAATTCATGTATAGTGTAATAAAAAAATGATAATTTTCAAGATTTAGAACTTTAATCGCAAACGCTGCCTGAACCCTAAGTGATAAATCAAAACAATGTACTACATTATTATACACCTTTAAAAGCTCTACAAAAAAGTCCGCGAGGGCATATGTCTATCTCTTAGGGATAACCCACAATGACCATTTTTATTTTTTTTATTTTTACGAGAAATAATGGCCTATTTACGAAGCGATGTTAGACATTACATTATTAATTTTCATCCACTTAAGTGTCTTAAATAGATTGTGCATGTAATATAGATGATCCTGGCCCTTTACAGCATGCAATTTAAACAAATATTTTTGAAGATATTGCAGTATTAACATAGCGGGACAGCAGTTATTACTTTTGATGCGGAACAAAGTTCGCCGGGTCAGCTAGTGTATACATATAAATAAAATTGAAGTGGCTGTGTGTGATATACGGTACATATACCAAAACAACTTTTTTTTCAATTTTTGTTCGTCTGTATGTTTGTTCCGGCTCATTTCCGAAATGGCTGGACCGATTTTGACGGGACTGTTATTAGTATAGATCTGATGTAATAAACCCCTTATTACATCAGATCTATACTAATAACAGTCCCGTCCAACTTAGGCTACATGTATTTATTGCTCCCGAAGCGAAACAACGTTCCCGGGTCAGCTAGTCATACATAAACATGTATACATAACTTGACGCCAGATCCCTTGCGGGGTACGCAGAGAGAACAGGGAGCCATAAGGCACGATTCTTACACGCCTCACTCGCTTCGATGACTTTCGTAACTCTTTACATGCACGCGTGTCGAAATTTGAGGATTCTAAACAGAATGTGTCTCGACCGTCCTCGACTCCTACATCTATTCACTTTTGTATTGTATATTTGCTTAGTCAAACTTGCATTATCCATTAGTACTATATGTCCGAACCATCGGGAGCATGCCCTTTCTTACTTTTACACCGATACTCTCTTTCAATCCAACTTGATTCCTTGCAACCTTGTTTTCGACGCGGTCAGCGAGAGTCACTCCGCCAGTTTTGCGATATGGCACACTCTGCCATATCCAACTCTCGCTTCGTTAAGTTAGAATTAGGTACATAAATATATAATTAAAAAATACTCACTTATAGTTCTCATTCTCCATGGGCTTGGGCTTCACATGACACCATTCCAACAACCATCTGTTCAAGAAGTCTAGCAGGGTATAAACTGTTTTACTGCACTTGCTCTGGTTTCCTTCTTCCGTTTGAACAGAATTAATGTTCGGCGTCATTCTTATATGACGCAGAAGTTTATATTTCGATTTCTCCGTGGCCAAAGCGTTTTCTTGATCGAAATTCTCCAATCCTTATTAAAACAATCATATTTTTGTCAATAAATTGAAATTAATAATAGCAATACATTAAATACATATAAGGTATGGTAGGTATATAAACAAAACTTCGCGTCTTTTCTACCCAAAGGTGTAAGCTGCGGCTATGAAGCCTCGTCTCGCGCTTATGTTTACGTCCCAAATGGAATAAGTGGCGAACCTATTCCCATACCAAGCACATAGATAACATGCAAAAAGAACTTCGAAAAGTCATTGGTGTGGGCCAGGATTTGATGCCGCGACTTCTTGATTCAGAAGCGGGGTGCTCGACCACTGGACCACCGAGACATTTAATAAGTTTATTGTATCTGATATACTTTAATTAATAAAATTTATGAAAATTACCAACGTACATTTGGCATGTTAATAATTTCATATAGCGCCATCTAGTATATTTTTATGGTACTTATGTTTGAGCTATAGTTTATGTGATGATAATATATATTAATTATCCGTTGATTTTGGTAAGTAGCATCCATATATATTCATATTTAATCAGTAACTCATTGATCCAGACATGAACAAAATCATTTAAGGTCAGCAAGTAATTCAAAGTTAAAGAAAACTTACCGATAACAGCCAACATCTCCTCTTGTATATGTTGAACATTAATTTTAGATGTGACTGCGTGTAACAGCACATAAGGTAGAAACAGGAACAATGTTCTAATATCACGCCGCATGCTCGGGTGTACTGTACGCAATAGAACACGTATACTTTCAGAGTCTATCAAAGGTATCAATTGTCCCGCCCAACTACAAAATAAATAATACACAATTATTTATGGTACCTAGGAATGAGTGATTTTTTTTAAAAGATGGAAGGGAGAATGAGCAGGCGTGTCACCCGATGGTAAGCAACAAACGCCGCCCATGGACACCTGAACACAGATAGTATTACAGTTGAGTTGCCGGCTCTTACAATGGGCTGAATGGGCTATCACACCGAGCGAAACTCAGCATGAGCCACTTTACGTCGATATTCTGAGAGGTCGTGGTATTTCATCGGTCGAGCCATTTATGCAGCAGACTGCGTGGCCTTACTACTGTTTTCTGCGATATGGCGAAAGGCATGATACAAGAGTATCCGTAGATGTAAGCGAGTAACTAATATAGTCCGCAAATTTATTAATTGAATTCGAGATGAGCTGGCCACATCCTTGAAAGGATGAAAAAGGAGAAAGGAGAGCTGACACCCCACTGAAATGGACTGACGACTTAAGTCATAAAGCAGTCGTAGAAAGCAGGCCGCTGAGGGTTAGGAATTAAGCCGAACTTTAGAGACAGCCCGGGGTTGATGGCTGATTATTAACCATCATCCCTTATCACATGAGGATAGCTAGGGGTTTCGGCTTCACACACCACAAATACCTAGAACTTTCTATTCATCCATCTCCAACATATTATAAATGTGTGCAGAGAACTGAAATTTATGTTTTTTTTTTGTGAATGCAGTTATTATAGTTACTTGTGTGCCCACTCCAAAAAAGTTGTTGCATACACTGAACCAAACAAGGGATGCGCCTTCTTCGGTTGAGATGGATATGCCAAAGTATATCTGAAAAGACGTAACTTTAAATAAATATTACAAAAAATATCAATTAATATAAAATCATATATTTAATATCAGTAAATAAAAATATTAGAAATTACACTTAAATCTCCGAATTAAATGTTTAGAAAGAGAGGTTGGAGAGAGAACCAGCGAAGAGAGAGGAACCATTGGGTAATAACAGCGACATTTATCATTAAATTTTACGATCCCGTTTATTTTTAATTTAGATAATATTCTATTAACTTTATTATCATATAGTTATACCTGGAGCTGAGTAAGGGGAACATTATTTGATGTATGTGTTCAGGAAAGCTGTCCCAGACATCCTTGTTACTACCAGTTGGCGAAATGTCGTATATCTTCAGTATCTCTTGAATAGTTAATGCATAACAGTCCATATTCTGTTGATGACAAAATTTAATGAAAAAAATTTAATTATTATAGATCAGTTTGCCTTTTGGTAAACTAATATGTAGGCACGCGTCGACGAGCCGAATGGATTGTTTGGTCCTGCGGAACCGGTAGTGGCGTCGAGCTGGATACTATACATAGACAACATCTTGCATGTCTTAAAAAAAATAAAATTTCGAATTTTAAGAATCATTGGTGTTTACAAAGCTTTTATACTTTCTTTATACTTACCATTGTGTCTTTCTCATACTGAAAAGCTCTAGAAAGTTCGACGAGCGCAGTAGCTGCGAAGCAATTGTCGCCTATAGAGAAAGCGAACGGCGACCTGTCTGGTTGTACATATTGACGAGGTAGATGACCAGCCTCAATAGCACCCAATTGTCCTAGACACTCGCCGCTGGACAGACTAACTTGAGCATCGGAGTCTTTACAACCTGAAGTTTTGAAATAATATTTAAGCGATCAGCTTTTGAAATTCTTAAACCGAAATATCTACTAACTAATCTATCTACTAACGTCGCAGAGGCGACGACAACCTGGATAGGCTGATCATAGTTGGAAACACTGAAGGCAAGAGATAACGTGGTCGTTCGCCAACGAGATGGACCGATCAAGTGAAGGCTTCGTCGTCCTCCAGGTTTTGGACAACTGTTAGGGATGCGCTGGACATAAACCGGTGGAGGCAGATTATCCACGCCAGATGCAATTGGTTGTAAATAATAATGCCAGAACGCTTTGCCTATCGCTAAATAGCATGCTCCTTTCCAATTTTGTCGTGGACATAGAAGAAAGAAGTGGGGAGGAAAGTCTAACCTATGTCCTAAACATATAGAGGACTGGACTTTAGGTATTTATTTGGGTTATTGGCAAACTTTGTCAAAAGCATTGGAAAAGGTAAGAGGGAAATTGGCAAAACTACTATAAGCAAATGCTCACCTATGAGTAAAGAATCTATAAGTTCCACAATGATTGGGTCGATATTTTTCCCACCAAATATCGCTTTATGTATCTCAACTCTATGACATTTCAGTAATTTGTCTAATTGGGAAAACGCAACAGCTTTAATAGATGGTATATCCTGATTTAAATGTTGCAAATACCATTTTATTCTATCAAGAAATTCTTCCGGTTGCGTCCTCTTCACATGCCTTTTTATAATCATCTTTATTTTCACTGCTATATTTGTATCTTCCAAAAAGAAAAGATCTGATATATGAGAACTCAACAGGTTCTCATTGCTTATTACCAAATACTGGAATATTTTATTAATCTCCACTGGAGCATACTCCAACTGCTGCAGTAATGAGACTGCAAGATTAGACAATAGAGGTCCTAAAAACATGGAGTCTATATTATGGATAAATGCTCCCCATGCATCCGCCAGAATCTTTGGGAATTCCTTGGCTAATGGAAGCGCAGACCTCAAGGTTGCCAGCACTTTGAATCTCAGCGGAGTCAAATATTTGACGCCCATCAGCTGCATTATATCTGGAAAACTCTTCAATGCTTTACGTTTTACTGACAAAGCAACTTTGGCATTCACTAATTTTTGATCGAAATAAGCTAAAACACCCAAAAATTTTGGATTCAGAAAGTCTGCTACTTGCGATGTCGACATCGGTATATTTCCAGTTGGAGTGGATACATCTGGGTCATGCAATGCCAGAAATTTACAAGCAGTTATCACTTTTTCTGGATCGCAGCAGTATTGCAGAAGGAATTCTGTGAGTATAATCCTGTAATGTCTCTTTATCAAATTAACTATGGACAATTTGGTTAGTTTCTCGATGATATCATAGCATTTCTTTGCAACTTCTTTGGGCTCGTTCAAATAAACGTATACATATATATGCGGGAATCTTTCTATAAGAAACTCTGAGACGGAGCATTGTACTAAAGACGCAATTTCTTCAATCATACCAGGCACTTCTTTTATTGTGACAGAATATGGCATTAAGTATGGTAAAAAATGATGAACATCCTTAGATATGAAATCTCTGTAACCAATGAACCCAAAAGCTCTAACTACCTTTAGAAGAGCAATAGCAAATTCTTTGCCACTATACAAACTGCATTCAACAAACAGTTTGCAATAATCCTTCTTGTATCTGTGGTAAACTTGATTGGGAGTATAACCGTGGGATTCGCAGACATCTCTGAGGTTAACTACCGCTTTTGGTCCAAGGGAACATTGTGGGTGCATTATAAAATAAACGAATAGCTTGGTAACGGGTAAAATTATTTTTTCGTTGGAACACATTCCAAATTCCCTAATAATATTAAGTGTGTCCATTTGAAGAGTGTGATCGTTGTTCTCTAAATTTTGTCTCGTTGATTGAACTAACATGTTGATACACAAGTTAAATGCTTCAAGTTTATGTGAGGACAATTCTGTATCTTCGTTTTGCTGAAAATTAATCTTAGTATATATATAGTATATTTTTGGGATTGCGTGGCAAACGAGCATGAGTGTCATCTGGTGGTAAGGAACTTACGCGGCCTATGGACACTTGCAACACAGATTGTGTTACATTTGTGTTGTGGGGCGCTAAAATGGCATAAGGAAGTTGAATGCAATTACATAACTTCACGCCTTTTTCTATCCGAAGGTGTACGCAGTGGCTGTTAAACACAGACTCGGCGTTATGTTTACGACCCAAATGGAATAGGTGGCGAAAATATTGCCATACCGGGCACAAAGTTTTTAGTCCACACACACCAATGACTTGTCGAAATTAATTTCGAAGTCATTGGTGTGAGCCAGGATTCGAATCCGGACCTCTGATTCAGAAGCCGTGTGCTCGTCCACTGGACTACCGAGATTTGGAATGAAATTGATTATTGTATTTGGGTATATTAGGAGATTAAAGAGACGAATACTTTACATAGGATTTCTGGTGGATATGATACTAGGCTTTTAATCATATTTCGGTTGAAATCATCAGCAAGTAGAAACATATATAATAATGAAAAGCAACAACTCTTGTTACTGAGATTGCAACAGTTTTTGAACCCCATAGTTCTCTGAATGAATTGGCCAAGTTTACGGGTGTAAAACCATGTGCTCTAAGAACATCTAAATAAAAAAATTACTCGAGCCGCGTTTCGTTCCTTGAAAGAGGTATCCGGAGGCACGCACCTCTTCCTTTCCTCTTCATGGGCGGCGATAGTCACTTACCGCCCGGTAATAAGCTTGCTTGTTTGCTTCTAATTTCATAAAAGAGTTTAAAATGACTACTTACTGTACTGTCATCAATAAAGGGTTTTAATGCTTTCAAAACAAATATTGCATTAGTATTATTATTGACAACATCCATAGAGGCTCCATATTTAAACACATAGAAATGTTTGCACAATCGGCCAAATAATTCCCAATATGAACTATTTTCTAAATCTCCATACCGATTAGAGTTTAAAAACTTTGTAAGCAATTTCTTGAGATTGCTGTCAGTCAATTGTTGACTTGGAGTGCATATATACACCTCTGAACATATCTCCATTTTATAAATATCATTTTCTTTACAAATTTGCAGTGGATTTCTCTCATTATTGAAACTGTGACAATCGGAACATACTAGAACAATTCGCATGGTTTTGTTGCTAAAAATTGTATGGCCATAACAGTCTTTTGCATCAGTGATTATAATTTTATAAGATCCTAATGAAATGCATGCTAGTGCTGATACAATACTACACAATTCCTTCCGATTAACTCCATCCTTATTCAAAAACGCGGGCATAAGTAGATCACCTATTAGTTTACTTGCTGAAAATATTTTGTTCAGTATGAGTAGTGGACAGAGAGGTATAGCCTGAAAGAAAAAAAATTAACTGATTTAGTCTCTTGCAAAATATCTACGCTATTTAAATATAAGTAAGTAAGAGTACTTAGTACTCTTACTTGTATCAGCATATAAATGAAGGAAGGGCTGAACACACTTCGCTGTATGTCGCTGTGACCAGCGCCGTCTCTATCACCGAATGAAACGCTGCATGGGCCACTTTACGTCGAAATTCTGGGAGGTTGTGGTATTTCACCGGTCGAGCCGGCTCATTCGTGGAGTGAACTGCTTGGCTCTACCACAGTTATCGGGGTAAAGTGGCTCAAGCCACCTTTTGCTCAGTGATAAGAGGTATCCGGAGACCCAACCTCTTCCACTCTTCCCATTCTGACCCTTTCACTATCCCATTTTAAAGGCCGGCAATGCAACTGTGACACTATCTGTGTTGCAGGGCGGTGTTAGTTGCTTACCATCAGGTCACAACTGCTAGTGTGCATCCATATCTCATACAAAAAGAGTTTGATCTAATAGAAAAAAAAAATTTATACTCATTACTTATTTCCCAATGTTTTGAACTCTTTACAGAGATCATTCATAAATAAAAATAAGTAATAAATAAAGGCGATATAATCCTAAAAGTTGTTTTAATTTATGAGTGAGATTCGCGAAAGTCTGAGAAATAAATATCTTATACTCACTTCACCATGCATTTCAACAATTTTATTTTTAATAATACTGTTAATATTGTTCCAATTATCATTGAGTCTTCTTTTTATAATAATTTGTGTTGACAGTAAATACTTAATAATAACACTTTTAATACTATTATTGTATCTATTCAGAGTTTGTTGAGAAACATGTGGTGTTCTATCCAAACACAACAGTTGAAGTAATTTATTTGATTCTTCTTTAGAAATATCTTTGCAGAAGATTACTGAACATAGAATTATATCCAAAAATGCCTCAGTACAGTTATTATCTTCTATAATAATACCCATGTGGTTTCTTAAAATGTTCATTAATGAATTCCAGATATTTTGAACGTCTTCTTTTGGAAATATCTCTATATGTAATCTGTCTTGAATTTTTATACAAACCAGTTGTAATATTCCTAAACTAGATAAGGTTCTTTTTAAGTGATAACTAATTGAAACTTTATCATTGTTGATATCTTCACAGGTTTTTAACGATACAATTGTTTTATATATTTCATTGTAATACCAATTTTGTTTCAAATTAATATTATCACTTTCTTGAATATTTATATCAACATATTGCAATATATGGTCACAATAACATTCTGTTAATCTTTCTATTTCACTAGCATCTTTATTAGAGATTTCAATGATATATTCAGGAAATTCTAGTATCTTGCTTAAAGATAGACATTCCAATTTTAATTCTTTGCTGAAGACTTTATTACTTTGACTGTTCAATATAACTGAACACATATTTGTTAAAACAATTCTGTCTGATTTTTCTATAATACTTTCATTCATTTTTATGAAAATTATTAGCAATTTATTAAAATCATCCAAGTATAAAGCGTCAGTTTCACCCTTTTCAAAGAGTACAGTTAAATATTTTACAATCGCATCCAAAGAATATATGAATTCTGTAAAAATTACGGGAAAACATGTACGGAATTTACATATACCAACTTGCCTGTAATTCTTTATTAAATCTATGAAAAATGTTATAGCTGTCAGCTTTAGATCAATACTGAAATTATTGAGTACATATAAAATCTCTTCAAATAACTTATCAAATGGTATTCTGTGACTGTATATATAAATGGAATTTGTTGATAAGCTTTCTGCAAGCAATTGTAGAACAAAATTAATTAAAGTTTTACAAGTCTCCAAATCCTTTACAACAACAAAAATGGGTTCCAAATTCAACTGTACATTTGGTATGTCCACTTGCTCAGATTTGAAATTGTCCAATATCATTTCATTAAAGGGTTCTCTAACATTCTCTTTATAATAAATAACCAATTTGTGTATAATTGATAAATATTCTGAATGTATTTCATTGTAAAATGGTGCATTGTTCATACATAGAATATTTAATATTTTCAGTTGGGCATCTTTGCTTGTGATGTGTATTCTGAAACACACAAAAAAAACATTGCAGTGAGGCACTGGCACTACCTGAAATTGTTGCGTTTATTTTCACATGTTGGTGCTTCAGTATAGTGGTTCGTGATTTAGCTCTTCAGTTGTCTAACACATAAGGATGATAAGGACTTTATAAAAAAGGAGTTCTTACCTGTTTAATTCTCTCACAGAACACACATAAAACAAGCGTCCTACAAGCCATGTATCAAATGCTTTGTAATATGATTCAGGAAATTTCATAGAGCCTGGTCGTGGCACTAACACTTCAGAGAAATCACTGAAATATAACATTATTATTACATGTTTTAATTATATTGGAAATCAGCATATGTAAAAGTGATAATAAGAGGCAACTAGAACAATGTTGATAGTAAGTGCAACAATAACCTGGATTCTGTTAGAATAAGTTTTGAGATCAAAAAACTTGTTTACTTTTTACTACAATATCATGTATATTACCCATATAAGAAGGAAAAACGTCTAATTAATATAAGAATTACAAGTACACGTTACTGTCTCAAATCATGATTTCAAGAGAAATCTATAGATATAGTTTAGTAATCTTTGGAAAATTATAATTCTAATGAACTAAGCGCACTACAGTGATATTGCAGCAGGGCAGTTGATAGAAAGAACGGCTTATTATAATCACCCTGATAGTTTTAGAATCGATGTGAGCAATCTGTCGAGACCATCAGCTGCATGTTCCAAGTTGTTAAATAATACCATAGTCGGGGCATTAAACATTTGCCATACAGTAAATGGTCCATCTTGATTGTCGTCGTCCATTAATAGTTTGTTTTTGTTTAATTGCTGCTAAGATTTAGTTCCTATTTATTTTTCTCTAATTCCCGCGTCTTTAATTTTACAGAGTAGTGAGAAAACTGAGAAATACTGAGACTGAGAATAGTTGGGACTAGGCATGAGCGTTATTTATCGTAAGCGGTTTCAGTAACCTATTACGCGGCTTATAACCGTATACGTAGTTTCGTAGACACGAACGTAACGCTCACAGGTAACGCTTATTTTATATACGCGGTTCCACTCACACAGTACACACAACGGCCGGTGCACGCGTAAGCGCTTACTACTGTAACTACGTACTCTGTGGTAACTACAGTAACTTGTAAGGGTTTCGTGTAAGTATTTCGTTAACCCAATATTATTATTATACTATTATTAGTTATTTTTAGACGACTCTTGCGTAACGTTAAAGTATGATAATTGTTATATCTGTTTTAATTTCTAATGCCCATGTAAATTTGTAAGGACAGGACAGAGAATAAATTCAAAAAGGGTTATGTTGTTTTTTATCTTATAAATATAAATAGAATTTAAAACAATAAATTTAATATATATTCAAAGTGTAAATATTTTAACAAAACTGCAAAAAGATATGTATTTTTTTATGGGATAGGAGGGCAAACGAGCAGGCGTGTCACCTGACGGTAAGCAACCAACGCCACCCATAGACACTAGCAACACATAATAGGTATCCTCTATGTGTGTAGTGTTACTGTTGCGGGTACCTCTCTCACCGAACAAAACGTGGCATGAGCCACTTTACATCGATCTTCTGAGATGTCGTAGTATTTCACCGGTTGAGCCGGCTCATTCCTGCAGCGAACTGCTTAGCTCTACCTCTGTTAAACATAGAACAGAAATTGTATATAAAATCAAATGAACTTTTAAATACGCCTGCTTTCTGTCTTGCAGAAAAACATGCCTCGAAATAGGTACTCAAACAAAATGACAATATATACACATTGCAATTTATTTAAACTATTGCATATTTGTAATCATAACTTAATACAAAGTAACACATAACCTACTGTCAGTATACAGAAATAACTCGATACAAAAATAATCGGTTTTGAAACTAGTTATTCATATATACGAAACTGCGTATAAATAACGATTATGCGTAATAGACGTTCGTTACGAGTTACGACCCACGACTACTACTGCGTATAACATGTACGCGCGATAAATGGATAAAATTAAACATAAAAACTTACTATATGAATGACCCACGACTTACTTTGACAGCCAACCTCAAAACGATCAGCGTCTTCAAAAATTGGTTAATCATTAGATTTCAATGGAGAAACTCCGTAAATTAAAATATTTACATGAACCTATATAATAATTACCGTAACGTAACCATAGCGCGATCTAGAGAATGATACAGCGTCATCTATCGTTCCATATATAATAACTATTTCAATATTTCTTACAATACTATCAGCATAGTTCAAAGAACAAAATTTCTCAATGCGTTCGTAATATCTACTACTAGCTATGTACTGATTGTATTTAAGTTGCTGTAAAGACTGTATTTAATAAAGTTTTGTTGAAATCATAACTATTTAGTGACTAAATATTCAAATGTTCCAAATTTGTGTCAATGTTTCAATGCCTAGTTTAAATCCTTACGCGGGTAGATTTGTTGCTGTTGACAACTCTGTTAAACACGAGGTAATCTGATTTAGTATTTTTTCGAGTTTTTTTACACTTTCTTTGCGTAATAAACACTGAGTTAATTCGTAGCAATAATAATAGCATCGGTACGTACATAATTATAGCACAGCCAGTGGCAGAAAAGAGAACTAGCCTATATACTGAGAGAGATTTTAATATTCAAAATAAGTATTTAAAAAATGATTGAACATTTAAATTATATTAGCATGAAAAAGTTCAATTCAAAGTTTAACATTGTTAACATGGCACCCGCCATTGATTCCAACTATTAATTTTCTAATATTATTAGCACGAAACTCCGAAAACAGTCACATCAAAGAGGTGTGACCTAGTATTCGAACTCAGTACTAACTTTCTAAACAGAGCCCTCTATAATAAATTATACACACACATACATAACTTTAACGTCTCGGTGGCGCAGTGGTAGAGCACACGACTTCTGATCCAGACGTCCGGGTTCGATTCCAGACCCTGGCTCACACCAATGACTTTCCGAAATTGTTTTCGTTTCGGGAGGTTATATGTGAAAAACATCGATGACTGAAAAACTTTGTGCCCGGTATGGCAATAGTTTCGCCACCTATTCCATTTAGGACGTAAACATAACGGCGAGACGAGGCTTAACAGCCGCTGCCTACACCTTCGGGTAACAAAAGGCGTGAAGCTATGTTATGTTTGTTACATAACTTCACGCCAAATCCCTTGCGGGGTAGGCAGAGAGAACAGAGCGCTATAAGGCACGATTCTTACACGCCTCACTCGCTTCATTGACTTTCATAACTCTCTTCATGCACGCGCGTCGGTTTTTGAGGGTCCTAACATCACCTTCCTTCCTATAAATTATAAATATACACTATACCATAGTGGTTTTGAGTTTTTGAGATTGTAATATGATTTCGTTTTAGTGTGCTTTTAATGAACCATCGATCGTTTTAATTCTTCTGTATCTCCTACATGTAACTATTGGATCTGTCTCTACAATACAATCATTTAATAGACTGAGTTAGTGGTGGTCAACTCGAGCCGAGCCCAACTCGAGAAGATTACGTCCAATTAGAATCCGACCGAAAGTCTATTTTGGGCCGAAGCCGAATTCGATTAATCGACAATCTCCACAAGGTGCATTAACCCTTAGTAATTTAATATTTTTATTCAGTATTTTCTATAGTTAAAGAAGAATATCGGCGTAAAGAGGCTCATGCCGCTTTTCGCTTGACAGACCCATCGCACCAACGAAAATCATTTCCGAGGAAGTTTGATGTCCGACTAAATTTTTAAACTTAACCTCAAAGTATTGATATTTTATTATAATTTTGTCGTGTTCGTTTATTAAAAACATTATAGACAATAGAACAAACTGTTCTAGAGTGCAGTATTTTGAAAAGGTATTAGAAGGTAGAAGAAGAAGGTAGAAGAGAATAGAATGAGGTAGAAGTAACTAGAACAGGTATTAAGTCATAAAATGAAAACTTCAATGAGCAGTACATCCACTTATCTTAATTCATTCATTTACTGAAATCTACACTAATAATTATAAAGATTTGTATTTTTGTATTTTTTTGTATGTAACGAATAAACTCAAAAAGTACTGGGCCAATTTTAATAATTTTTTGTTCTTTAGAAGGCCATGTATATAATCATCGTCGTCATGTGACGCTTTGTTTCTTATGAATGAATGTAATATTCATATTCCTCAAATAAAGATCTCACTAACTCTGTTCCATGTCGGTTTAGTGTGAAGTATAATAATAATTATGAACTCCAGTTGGAGGTAGTGTCCCACCGAAGCTTCGGCTTCGGCCACCTTTGACCAAAAAAACATCTTCAGCGAGATCTTCGGTTTCGGCCGGATTCTGGGCTGATGCCGAAGGTCCGAGAACCATCGGAACTTAACGAACTGTCATGAAAGACACAGTGACTGACGAACCGGACTGAACTTAGTTCAGTGTTTTGATTGCAATTTGTGTTTATCAATTAAAATAACATAGTTATTACTTAAGTGAACTAGTGTAAAGGACAATATTATCGTAAATATTTGTTCAATAAATAGCCGATTAAAGTTCTAAATCTTGAAAATTATAACTTTTTTTCACTACACTATACATGAATTATAGATCAAAACCACGCCGTTGACACCTTATAACTATTAAAAAAAATCGCATCAAAATCCGATTCGCAGTTTTAAATATATGCGCATATAAGGGGACAGACAGCGGAAAGTGACTTTGTTTTATACTTATTTCGCTGTATGAATGGGCCGGCTCGACCGGTGAAATACCACGACCTCTCAGAAGACCGACTTAAAGTGGCTCATGCCGCGTTTCGTTCGGTGAGAGAGGTACCCGGAGGCCCACCCCCCTTCCCCATCTTTTCCTATCCCCTATCCCTAAGACTATATGTGTTACTGGTGTCCATGGGCGTCGTTGGTTGCTTACCATCAGGTGACCCGCCTGCTCGTTTGCCCTGCTATCCCATAAAAAAAATGTAATGATAACAAAATGAAAGTGTACATTTTAGTTCTTTTATGATACCAGCAGACCGGGCGAACCTCGTACCGCTATATTGTATGTAGTTTCCCGCCTCACGGTGTTACTCGCGTACAAACAAAATGGCGATGACGACACAGAAATATTTCTGTGGATGACGACGATGATTACATATAGCCTATGTTACTCAGTGATCATGTGGCTTTCTAAGGAACAGAAAATTATTAAATTGGCCCAGTACTGTTTGAGTTTATTTGTTACATACAAAAATACAAATCTTTCCTCTTTACAATATTATTAAATACTAGCTGTGCCCGCGACTTCGTACGCGTGGAATTTGTGATCAGATAGCTATATTTTTACATAGACAGTTGAGAAGTAATTACCTCTAAAATGAAATTGTAACTTTTAGGATAAGTACAGATTGCGGTAGCAATGGTTGTTGCCCGCATTGTTTATTTTCATTTTAACAGGAATTTTTGTAGTATAGCTGTAGCCCGTCGTCATCTGCCTGAACGCTATACAGCACCAAAAATACCTACGATTATACCTTTTAAAATAACATTTATTTACCCGTTACTTCTTTACATTTCATAAATACAGAAAGTACAGTAACAGAGGGAGACTGTCTTTTGTAAAATTGTTGAACTTCAAAAGTGCTGATTTTCAGTCTGCTTTGAATAAATGACTTTATGGTGATTCTGCTGAATTAAGTAATAAGTTGCGACTGAAGCAAATGTAGAAAATAATGAATAAGAAAATATAAATATAGAAAAGGATAAAAATATATACTTATAAAACTTCTCTATAAACAACATTGCTGGTTTGGCTCTCCGCAGCCAAAATGTAAAGAGAGTCAGGACTGGTGACGCGGGAGCAAGCGACGTACAGCTGCCCGTGTGAGAAGCAGCTCGTCCTGAGGTCGACACCCGCTGCTCTCAGTGTCTGCCCCTGCGACTTATTGATGGTCATCGCGAAGCAAACACTCACGGGGAACTGTACGCGCTTGAACTGGAACGGGAAGTTATGAGGTATGAGGGGAATGCGTGGTACAAATACTGCCTCGCCTACGCCACAACCCGTAAGAATTTCCGCCTCAATGCTGTGTCTGTGGAGCGAGATGACTTTAAGGCGGGTCCCGTTACACAACTTCGGAGGAGATAGGTTCCGAAGAAGCATAATCGGGACACCGACTTTCAGCTTGATAGTATGCGCTGGAAGTCCACTTGCTGACAGAGAGTTCAGAAATTCCACGGGATAATGTGTGGCATCATCTTGCTCGATGACAGTGTTTATAGAGGTGTAAACCACTTCATTCCCCTCAATTTTCGAGAGAATGCATTCGTTGATTGCTTCAGCCTGACCATTTTTGGGCGTCAAAATTGCCCGCTCACATACCCAAGAATTCTGCTGGTGCGGTATATGACTGATGTCCCCGTACACACAGCGAATGAGTTCTTCTAAGCTGGATACGACTCTACCGAGAGACTCTGGAAGCACCACCTGCCCACCTCTCTCCTCTGGTAGAGTGCCTTCGCCAAGACTTAGAAGAACATCGGAGAATTCTTGAGCACGTGCATTGCCGCCGAGCCGAGCTCTCATATTAATGATCAAGCGCAGCGTACGAACTCGTGACCACAGCGAAGATCGTTTCAACGAAGCATTCACCTCGTCAGCCCTCGATCCCCGCGTCACCACGGGAAGCGTTTGTCGGAAATCGCCACTGAATAGAACTGTGACACCACCCATCAAGTGTTCGTTCCTGCGGATGTCCTGCAGGGTTCTGTCCACGGCCTCAACTGCTTTTCTATTGGCCATCGTACACTCATCCCATACGATCAGAGAGCAATCCTTCAGCACGTGTCCCTTATCACTATTGCGTGACACACCACAAACAGGCGTTTCGGTGCTCTCTAAATCGATGGGAATTTTAAACATGGCATGTGCTGTCTTGCCACCCGGAAGCAGTGTGGCAGCGATTCCCGACGACGCTACAGCAATGGCAATTTTGCCTTGCCTCCTGACCTCTGCAAGTATGCCAGTGGTAACAAATGTTTTTCCTGTTCCACCAGGAGCATCCAAGAAAAACATTTTACCCTGGTTTTGCCCAACGCTTTTAAGAACAGTGTCATAAATTTGTTTTTGCTCTGAAGAGAACAAAGCGACATGGTGATTTCGTATGGTGGTCATTTCGCTCGGATCGTAAATTGTCTCAGCGTTATACTCTCGATTTCCACGGTCTTGATGCGGTGATGATTGGGGAGCTGGTAACCCATATTCGACCAATGGATTGCCGCCGATGGAAATGACCACGTCTTGAAGTGAACTAAGACAGGTGTTCAGCACGCGTTCATCAGTTACTTCGACTTCGTCTCCAGTAGCACGCCTCAAAGCTCGTAGAAAATCTTCAGATAGATGATGTCGATATTTTTCCCACAAAGCTACCGGGTTCGTGACTCCACAAAACACCAAGATGACGGCAAACAGATGACGCATACGGCTGGGGCTGTTACTGACGCTCGCCTCCGCGAGGGTGTCATCCCAGTTTTGGTCACCGTCGAGAAGGTGACGTGCTACACAGGCTGCGCGGTAAGTGGGATACTCCACGCCATCAAATGTTCTCAGAAAGGCAAAAGACGTTGGGCCTCGGATCGTGTGAAGTAATAACCGCAGAAAATAGCATTCGCCATTATTCGGGTGCACGGTATAAACTCTACCCAATACGGTGTCCTTGAAAATTCCCGGAAAACCTTCGACAGCACCTCCTCTTCGACGTCGGTTAAATATTCCCCTTTGCTTGTCGTACGTGTAATATGAAGGCACCTCGTCATACGTAAGGAACCTCGCAAACTGGTCGATTTCGCAGAGCCTGAAAAATGCCAAGAGAGTTGTTTGGCGCGGATTTTCTAAGCGCTCAGCAACGTTGTTGGGATCAAAATATATGCGCTGACCGTTTTCTAGGTGGACGTCTAAATGCATGACGGCAGGATGCCTGTCATGTATAGAGAACGCCAGTATCCGCCAAACTGCTTCAGACGTGCTGATGTAGCGACCGGACTGATACTTGGTCACCTCGTCTCTGTCAGTGTTCTGTAAAGCAAACGTCGCCTGATCGCTACCTTTGTTCACGTATTTGCAGATATATTTGATCGACCCGACGCTGGTGCACGACTCGACGTTGATGTGCGTCTGGAAGGTCCTGGACAGTACTGGTGAGTAAGGAACAATCCATCGGTTATCGACCGGTCGCGCCTGGCCACGCACGCTCAGCTCAGTGGAATGCCCGCCCTCTGCTGGTGATCGGCGCCGGTATGAGGGATATCCATCCTCACCAGTAATGGTTTCGTTGGTAAATTTTTTTGGGAATCTTTTTGTACAACGTCCGTCTTTCATACAAGGGGAACTTGGATTTAACGTGCCACAGGGGCCATGCACCATGTGACTTTTAACAATTTGATGCAGAACAGGATCAACGTCAGGGTCCGGAAGCTCTGCACTTATGACTTGATCAATCTGGATAGGCCTGATCTTTTCTTCCAACCACAAAAGCAGATGCGCGTGTGGCAAGCCGCGTTTTTGCCATTCCACGGAGTACATATGACATCGGACTGTACCAAACACTTTTGCCTTTGTTAGAAGATCCATAAGGCATTTCAACTTCAGGTGGAATACGCGAGAGATCAAGTCGTGCCTGTCGTACGAAACCTGTCCTGCAAGGAGTTGAGCTGTTATTTCAGGCCACTTTGGGTTGGTAGTGATAGTAATAAAGAGGTCCGGGCGACCAAACTTTCGCACATAGCAAAATGCATCTTGGGTCCTCTCGTGCATGTACCGCGGACCTCCTGTGAAGGTGGAGGGGAGAATGACCATCCTTCCTACATCTTGAGCATTGGCATCATTCTGCATGGCATCTCTGAGATGGACGTAGTTCTCAGCTCTCAGCTTTCTTTGATTGGACCTTATAAATACCAAACGCTCTGTCTCAATTTTGGCATACATGTCCACCAGAAACTGACTAAAGAGTGTACGATGATGGTGGAGATAAGAGCCATTGTTCACCCTCAGCTGGATCAAGAAGCTGTAGAACTGCATGGCGGACGTTTTTTTGTTATAATTTGGGGAGCCTGTCTGGGGGTCTACATTATAGTGGGCGAAATGGTAGCCATCCTCTCCGCGACAAAACATGAGCGGATATTGAAGAGAATCGTACGCGCGGTGAGTTTCGCTGATCCTTTGAAGCCGGTCATCGTGCGTGCGTAAGACGATATCTCTTTTATCACACTCCTGATCGACTAAGAGAACGGCGACCTCATTCGTCGTTGGCGCATTATATCGTCCCGGATGGGCTGCAATCGGCTTTCTATCTGCACTGATGACAAACTTAAAGCGGTTGCGCTCGTTCTCAGGCACCGACGCCAGAGCGGCTTTGAAGTTGCCAATGTGCGGATTAACGTTATGCAACATACTTTGCAATCCTCTGACCAGAACAAGGTCCAAATTGGGGATGTGTCTACTTCGTAGGTTTGCTTGTTCTTCAAAATCACTTACAAAATAAATTTGCAAAAATTTTGGAATGTCTGTAGGTAGCAGCGAACCGATTTGATGGTAAACTTGCCCCTGGACCTTGAATGTCGGCATGAAACCTGCTTCAACGATTTGATTTGCACCAAACGAAGTCATCTGGAAGGCGCTGTTATAAGCTCGGATGTTTTTCAAAAAATGGCTGGACTTCGGATGTTCGCCATTTAGTAAGATTCTTAACAGATCTGGTGGGTCTTGCATAGACTCCAAGCGTACCTTACCAGATGCACAACACATCCCATTGGGCTCTCCTTTCCATTTGCGGGCTTGACAGTGGGCACACACTTCTTCTAAGACACCAATATCTCCGTGTGCGGCGTAGTTAATCGCAACATTGTACATAAATCCACTTCCCTCTTTATTTAGCCACGATTGCTCTTCGATATCGTAAACCATGGATTCATCGTCAGATGTTGAAAGTTGATTCATGCTACGCCGCAGACGATCTAGTTCTAGTTGTGCCGCACGCTGTTCACCCGACCAAGATCCTCGAAACTCTTGAATTCTATCCCGTTCTAGCGATAGATGAGCAGACGTATCGCCACACACGTCGTGGTACCGCTGCCGAGCAGCTGCACAACGTTCTTCACGCTGCTCATCGTTCTCTAACGACCGTGAAAGGGCATGCTGAGAACGATCTCTTCTTAACCGGGTCATCCGCTCTTCATGATCTTCGATCGACCGAGAAAGAGAAGTGCGACTCCGCTGCGAATTCAACCTCGTCTCTCGCTGCGTGTATGTCTCTGACGCGCGAGACTCGGCGTGGCGCTCCCGGTCGCTTTCCAGTCGCGCTTCTCGCGCTTCGACACTCTCATAAAATCGAGCGGCATCTGAGCGAGAGCGCTGGGAACTCAACCTCGTCTCTTGCTGCGTGTACGTCTCTGACGCGCGAGACTCAGCGTGGCGCTCCCGGTCGCTTTCCAGTCGAGCTTCTCGCGCTTCGACACTCTCACAAAATCGAGCTGCATCTGTGCGAGAGCGCTGGGAACTCAACCTCGTCTCTTGCTGCGTGTACGTCTCTGACGCGCGAGACTCAGCGTGGCGCTCCCGGTCGCTTTCCAGTCGAGCTTTTCGCGCTTCGACACTCTCACAAAATCGAGCTGCATCTGTGCGAGAGCGCTGGGAACTCAACCTCGTCTCTAGCTGCGTGTACGTCGCTGACGCGCGAGACTCAGCGTGGCGCTCCCGGTCGCTTTCCAGTCGAGCTTCTCGCGCTTCGACACTCTCACAAAATCGAGCTGCATCTGTGCGAGAGCGCTGGGAACTCAACCTCGTCTCTAGCTGCGTGTACGTCTCTGACGCGCGAGACTCAGCGTGACGCTCCCGGTCGCTTTCCAATCGAGCTTCTCGAATTTCAGCACTCTCGCACGATCGAGCGGCATAAGTGCGGCTGCGCTGCAAACTCAGTCTTGTCTCTTGTTGCGTGTATGTCTCTGACGCGCGAGACTCAGCATGGCGCTTCCGATCATTTAATAGCCGCATTTCGTATGCTTCTATACTTTCCAGAGACCGCAACGATGCATTTTGAGTGCGCATAGTATCTAATCGGGACTGGCGCGACGTACTACTTTCTCCATCTCGAATTTCCGCATTGTGTTCTCGAAGAGTAGCTATCCTTGCCTCACGCTCAATGGTGGTTTCAAGAGATCGAGCTAACCTTTTCCTTCGACTATCGTTTGAGGATTGGGATAGATTAGACCGTTTTCTAGGCATTTTGATTATTTTAAGTTTGAAAAATAACAGAAAATAATTTACACGCTGAGAATTTACACACAGATAATGATAGCTAAGCAGTAAGCAGTAGTCCGATTCCGAATGAAGTTTATTTAAGTAAATATTTTTTTTTTAAATTATATTTCAGGAAAGTATTTTCAGTTTTCACGTTAAATTCGACTAAGCACACGATAACTTATAGCAACGCAGGTAACCCCAGTTTCTATGAGTTGTCGCGGCGACATCCGTACTCATAACATCACTTTTGGTGAACGAAATTATAGCGCGATCTAATTCGACGCCAACGCCATCTAGTTAGCGAATAGGAAACATTTTTTTTAATGGTGTAAAATTATAAAATTACGAAGCAATCATTACACCAATAAATACCGAACAAAAATATTAACAGTTTTTAGCATATACAAATACATTTTTTTAATTGTCTTGCTCATCTCTGAAAAGAATTAACGATACAATTTTAAAGAAGAAAATGCACAACTCCATCTATGACTCTTAAAAACATCTATTGACCGCAAGCGCATGATGAAATTTCAATTATTTATATTCAAAAAGTGTTTAAACATGTAATTCGACTTGATGTTTTTAAAATCTCAAAGATTTATTTATATCTAAAACCAAAAAGTGCTTACACGTGTAATTCAACTTAATGTTTTCTGTTTTGTAAATCTCATAGATGGCACTGTTTTAAAATTGTCTGTTATGTTTAACGGCATAAGTTAATTAAAATGTGAAGCTAACTTATATTATATTATTATTATTATTATATGTATAGATTAAAGCATGGTTATTAACATAATAACACCATAACAACATACAAATATGCGTCGTTAGATTACACGTTGCTACAGAATACATTGAAGAAATAAAGGTTCACTGCTCGTTCCTCGTAGGTGATAGCGTGATAATATGTAGCCTATATGTTGACCCGACTTCTTAATAATTTTCGTGCCAAATTTGAAGTAAATCCATGCAGTACTTTTTGAGTTTATCCCGGACATACATACAGACAAACAGACAAACAGACAAACAGACAAAAATTCTAAAAAGTATATTTTTGGCTTCGGTATCGATTGCAGATCACACACCAAGTATTCTTTTTAAAAAATATTCAATGTACAGTTTTGACTTTTCTACAATTTTATTATATGTATAGATTATATAATATATTTTTATGAACCGAGTGTAAAATTAGTTTTTTAATCAAAAAAGAAAGACAAATTAATTACAAATATATAATTTCTAAGAATTTAGAATCTAAATGCATGATGTACCAAGGTTAATCAATTCAATCTATCCCTATTCCCTAACACGTCCAGCACAGCCGAGAGACGAGAGTCACGAACAGAGAGGGTGAGCTATCCCGGTCGCGTCTTGATTGTCCGTTGTAAATGTTATCCCCTCTGCACTGGAGTCCGCACATCTCGCCACGCTTTACCCCGCCCCCAAGACGTCTGATGTTCTAACACGGCCTCTCCTGATGCAGCGTCGTCCTCGAGCGTGTCATCTTCACTGAGTGGTCCTGACACTGAATCATCAGGCGTTTCATGTGATCCCTCATCATCTATTATACAACATTGAATTATGTTTTAAATTAAAAGAAAAAAAACAAACACCTTATACTTATAGAAATCATCCATAATTATCATCTTCATCTATGTATGTAGTCGATCATTTTGAAATTTTAATATTACGATTACTAGCAGAACTGAATGATTTTAGGATGAAAATCATTATTATTTCCATGAATAAAACATACGTGATAAGTACAGTTATAATGTCATGAATTATAGGAAATAATAAATATGTGAATAAGCAAATAAATAATTGTGTAAACCGAATAAATAAATGGGTACATAAATAAATAATCTCACACCATGGGTTGCTGCGTCGTGTAAGAGCGTGTGAACCAACACATGCCAAAGGTAGCTGCCCGAAGGGCCAGCGCGCATGTGGCCAGCTCGTGCCATTATGTAGCTGCGCGCACGGCTAAAACATACCTTCAACGCCATAGGTAGCTGCGTCATGCAAGCGCGCGTCGACTTAAACTCACCAGCTTCAACGAATGCTGCGCAACTCTCCGGCGTCATAGTTTACATACATCAAGTACAAAAGGCGGTCTTATCGCATTTTGCGAATTGCGATCTCTTCCAGACAACCTTTGGATTTGGACATGTTGAACTAGAAAGAGTAATACGCGGTGTACAGCTTGTTTGAAATCTATATCATCGATGCACATCTAGATAAATTCATAAATATCTAAATTATTAAATTGGCCCAGTACTTTTTGAGTTTATTCGTTACATAAAAAAATACAAATCTTTCCTCTTTACAATACTATTATTATTATACAATATAACTTCACGCTAAGTCCCTTGCATGGTAGACAGAGAGAACAGAGTGCTACTCAGTGTTGCCAACCTCGACTAAGCGTCCCCCCCTAGCGTTGTCTCGAAATCCCCCTCTTTCCCCCTAACACCTATATTGGAAAAAAATTCTTATTCGAAATAGGCATCTTGTTTCAACGACAAATTTAAAGGAAAAAAAGAAAATACACACTTGAACAATGAAAAGGAGGTTTATTTAAAAATATATATTAAACTTAAAGCTTAATAAAAACGCGTAATATATTTTTTTGTTTTTAAATTCCATCGACGTCAGGAAAGCTATCGAGAATTCCACCGAAATCATCGGCTTCGCTGTCATTTTGCGCTTTACTTTTAAAGTCATACATGTTCACGTTGAACATTTTGAGCATACGGGCGGAAGGAACGAATTTGACACATGAACCGTAGTTCTTCTGAAGAGTAAACCTCACCATCATATTACTCTGGAGTACTTCAAGGGACAGCTTATATTTATTTTTCTTTATTTTTCTGCTGATGTCTATGAGATTACACACCTTCATAAAATTTAATTCATCAATTCAATCAATCATCTTCTAATTTACGTTACAAAAACCGCTACAAAAGAATTTCCCCCTAGAAAATACCCCTAAAAAAGGTAACTCATGAAAAATGCGTAAAAAAATTATACCCCTAGTGTATGCCCCTAAAAAAATATGGCCCCTAAAAATACCCCTCTTCATCTAACTTATCCCCAAATTTAGGGGGAAAACCCCCAAGTTGGCGACACTGGTGCTACTACACACGACACTTATGCCGGCCATACACGCTACGGTCTACCGGAAAGGTCCACCTGTGCAGGTATGCCTGCGCAGGTCACTCGAAAAAATCGATTTTCGATCTTGCGCCGGTTGCCTGCGCAGGTTCAAAAAAACTGCACAGGTCTATTCCCACACACATTCCGGTCTACCTGCGCAGGCATATCTGCACAGGTGGACCTTTCCGGTAGACCGTAGCGTGTATGGCCGGCATTACACGACTCACTCAGTTCTTTTCCTTTCATAATTCTCTTGTTATACACGCTCGTCCATTTTTAAGTTTTCTAATGTCACCTTTCTTTCAGGACTCGTTATATTTGATGTGGGAAGGTGTATATTTAAAAAAAAAAATGGATAGTGTTTACCTCCTAGATAGGCCCATTTTCACCAGGTGATGATGGAAAGCAGGAGAAATCGAAGGCAATCACCGAAAATTGTATGCGAATGTTGACAGTTGGGACTTCGGGAGCAGTAGAGTAATGCAGTCAGTGAATGGGGTTGCCAGCAGCGTTGCCAACATTAAATTTCTACTCCCGCTGTAGAGAATGCTACAATCCCGTCAAATCCCGTCAAGTAAGAATTTTCGAGTTGTTACTTTTCCCTAAATTTTAAAAATGAATTATTTTAAAATTGAGTCTTCGGTTATTGATTTTTAAATCTACTTTTTAAATATACATAAACAAAATAATTTTTCAACAAGTTAGTGAGTTTTTTAAATTGATGATTCTGATAAAATGATTATCATTTATATTTTTTTAGAGTGTAACAGAAGATATGTTTATTTTTGATATCTCTTACAAGTAATAAATGATAAATATTTATTTGTTATTAAATTATTAGTATTTTAAATCTAAATATTTAAATTATATATATGTATATATATATAATATTGCAGTTACTTCACAGCAATTTTTTTTAAAGTTTGCTTTGTCTTCGTTTAACTTTAAATTAAAGATTTAAATCAATTAATTCGATAATCTCATCATTTTCAAGTTCTTTGGAAGTTAACGACTGAAGATAAGCTTGCATAGTTCCGATTTTTTGAAGCACATCATCAGGAAATTCATATGTATGGCAATTTTTACCACCCCGCTTTAAACCTGCACGAATGGTTAATAGAGCATTTGTCATTTCTGAGTTCATTTTATTTCTTAGCTTAGTTTTCACAACATTTGTTGTCCCGCTGAAAAATCCGTTGGCCGTTAAGCGCAATTTTTTCCCGTTGCTGACCTTGCTGTCCCGTCAAATCTGACGGGAAACCCGTCAAGTTGGCAACGCTAGGGGTTGGTAACTGTCAAAGTGACCATAGACTTAAAATAGACTATTAGGCCCCATAACAAACGCATTTTTGTATGGGAAAAATCATACATTAATTTTTATCAAGATTAATGCCGCGCTGTATTGTGAACAAATGCACCGAACATGGAACGCATCGAATACCGAATGAAGAAAAAATTAGAAAACTTTGGTTAAAAGTCATCCGACGTCCAAAATTTATTCCTACAAAATATTCGAGGTTATGTGGTAAACACTTTGAAGAAAGTGATTATGAACAAATAAATAAATTCACAGGTACGCTGCTTAAAATATATCTTCATTATTGTACTATTATTTTTTATGTCATTCTTACACTTTGTATTCGTTCGCATCTATTTAATTTGCAATATTTATTATTATAATCATTGATCATAAAATGTTCTAGGAATCAGATACCAACGTAAGATTTTGAAGAAAGATGCTATTCCCTCTATATTTCCATGGAGTGTAAGACGAACTTCTGAGAACTCGGAGGCCAGAGAGGAGAGATTGATAAAGCGCAATCTTAAAAGACAACTTTTTGAGATGTCTTCTAGTACACCTTCTGGTGAGGACATATTACCATTCGAAACTGATAATAGTGTCTCAAGAAAAAAAAAAAAAAAAACTGAATAAAACTTAATATAAGATACTAATGCTGTTTTATTTTCTTTAAAAATTCTCTTTGTAGTTATAATAAATGTATTTTTCAAATAAAGCTTTGGAAAGAATTAATCTAATTTCTTCAACATTGCACTTATGAAATAATTATCTTTGCAATAAAAATTACTTTCAAATCCTTAAAAGTATACATAACAAGATTGCAGTTGAAATTGATAGTAAAACTTAACATAGATACTAATGCTGTTTTTTTATTCTTTAAAAACTCTCTTTGTAGTTATAATAAATGTACTTTTCAAATAAAGCTTCTTTAAATATAGGAAAGAATGAATCTAATTTCTTCAACATTGCATTTATAAAATAATTATCTTTTTCTATAAAAATGACTTTCAAATCTTTAAAAGTATATAGTAGCAAGACGGCAACATGTTTGCATATGGCATTTGTGCCACTTCCAGCTGGGCATTCACAGTTCGATTCTTCAGGGTTTCCATTTTCATTTAATTTTATGTTGACTTCATATTGCAGATTTTTCATGGTTTTGGCACAATAACCTTTCAAAAAAGTATTAGAGCCAATAACAGCAGATCTAGCTATCAGGAGGTGGTGAGTTTCGTAGAGCTGAGTAGCCCTTGCCATCTTTTTCTCGGTACTACAAAACAAACAATCATGTGGTTAAATAAAAGTATAAGAAGTTATTTATACTATGATAAAACATTAAAATTTTAATGAACTTACCAGCCTAAATAATGCCTTATCATTGTTTTGTCCAGAGGTGGGAGAATTGTGTCACTATTGACATCTCGATAAGTATCGGTTGGTGGTAATTGCATTCTGGGTTCGTTGATATCTACGCATTCAGGTAGCCCGAAATTAAAATTTTGATCATACAACTCTAACCTGAAAACAACACGAAATCTTTACATTTACAAACTAATTATACTCAAAAATTATACTGACCATAGCGTTCGTCATTCTTTTACAACTACAATCTACTCAAAAGGTTTAATTGTACGATAAAAAACTAAAATTAAATACCTTTCAATAAGGTCTGCTTTTTTTTTTTTTTTTTTTTTTTTATGGAAAAAGGGGCAAACGAGCGAGCGGGTCACCTGGTGGAAAGCGATCACCGCCGCCCATGGACATCCGCAACACCAGGGGCGTCGCATCAGCGTTGCCGGCCTTTGAGATAGGAATACGCTCGTTTCTTGAAGGTACCAAGGTCGTAGCGGTCCGGGAATACCGTTGCCGGCAGCTGGTTCCATATAGGAGCAGTGCGTGGCAGGAAGTGACGGCTGAATCGCACTGTCGTAGATCGCCAACTATTCAGCCGATGTGGATGGAGACACTGGCGAGTCGGGCGATTGCGAAAGTCAGCAGGCGGTATAAGTCCGAACAATTCCTCAGAGCACTCCCCGTGGTATAAGCGGTACATGATGCATAGAGATGCAACATCTCTCCGCAATGCCAACGGATCAAGCCGATCGGAAAGAGCTTGGTTGTCGACAAGCTGAACCGCGCGTCGTTGAATGCGGTCAAATGGAGAAAGCTGGTAGTGGGGTGCCCCCGCCCAAAGATGAGAACAGTATTCCACGTGAGGCCGGACCTGCGCTTTATACAGTTGCAAGCGATGACCTGACGTGAAATACCGTCCCGCTCTATTGAGTACACCAAGCTTTTTGGAGGCCAATTTGGCCTTGCCCTCCAGATGACCGCGAAATTGGACGTCACTCGACAAGTCGACACCAAGCATTCCGATATTGGCTGAGACGGCTAAGGGAGTGCTCTCAAAGCAGGGAGCTACGACAAATGGTGTCTTTTTTGCGGTAAACGCGCAAACCTGTCTTCTTAGGGTTGAATTGGACTAAGTTTAGTCGGCCCCAGTCCGAAACCTGACTAAGCAGAGTTTCGATTTCAGACACAAGTTTGTTCCGGTACTCATCGACGTTTTCCCGAGAAATCCGCGGGTGGCCGGTATATAGGGCATCCCCCGTACTGTCATCCGCATAGCAATGAAGACTGCTGTACTGCAGCATGTCATTCACATGCAGAAGAAACAGCGTAGGGGATAGCACACAGCCCTGGGGGACTCCAGCATTCACAGGTTTTAAGTCGGAGCATGACCCGTCGACAACGACCTTAATGCTCCGATCCATGAGAAAACTGGAGACCCAATCGCATAATTTCTCGGGAAGCCCATAACATGGAAGCTTCGAGAGAAGTGCTTTGTGCCAAACCCGATCGAAGGCCTTCGCCACGTCCAAACTAACGGCCAGCGCCTCTCCTTTACTCTCAACCGCTTCCGCCCACCGATGGGTTAAGTAGGCTAAAAGATCACCAGCTGAGCGACCTTGACGGAATCCGTACTGACGGTCGCTAATCAACTGGTGCTCTTCTAGATAGCTAAGGAGCTGGCGGTTGATCAGTGTTTCCATAGTTTTGGAGAATAGGGAGGTGATGGCGATGGGTCTATAGTGGGACGGATCTGAGCGATCACCTTTTTTAGGGATCGGGTGGACTAAAGCTACCTTCCATGATGCTGGTACAGCGCCGAGAGAGTAGGAGTACCGAAAGAGACGCGTTAGAACCGGTGCCAACTCTGGAGCACACATCTTCAACACGATTGCTGGGATTCCGTCAGGCCCACTCGACTTGTGGACGTCTAGGGAGAAAAGTATGCGCCGTACAGTACTTTGCCGGAAACAGATCTCCGGCATGGCGTGGTCACAACGTGGGATGGTCGGTGGAATTTTCCCCTTATCGTCCAGAGTCGAATTAGCCGCAAAAAGAGTACCAAGAAGTTCGGCTTTTTCTTTAGCGTCGTGGGCCAATGACTGGTCCTCCCTTTGCAGAGGTGGAAGAGATGGCTTGCAGAAATTCCCAAGGACAGCCTTGGCGAGTGACCAGAACGCACGAGTTCCCGAGGGAAGGCGAACTAGTTTCTCGCCAATCCCGCCTATGTACTTAGACTTTGCTATGGCTATAACTCTTTTGAAGGACCTGGAGGCGTGGTTGTACCTCTTCTTAAGATTACCGGTATTTAGATCCCGAGACGACGCTGCTTTTGCCCAGGCCTGATAGCAGTCATGCTTAAGGCGTAATGCCGTTTTGCATGAGCGATCAAACCAGGGCTGGGATCTGCCACCGAACCGCACCACTGAGGATGGAACAAAAAGCTCCATCGCCTGCAGCACCACATCAGTGACAGAATCGGCAACGACGTCAGGATCCTCCGGTGAGAAGCAAACCCGACCCCATGGGTAGGATGCGAAAAAATTCCGCATTCCATCCCAGTCCGCCGACCTGTAATGCCACACACGGCGGCGACTCGCAACACGCGGTCGAAGTGGGCAAGTGAGTGGCACCGTACTCTTTATCAGACAGTGATCCGAAGAGCCCAAAGGGGCGTCTACAGAGATCACATATCCGTCAGGATGGGAGGTCAGCAGAAGGTCCAACAGGGAAGGTAAATGATCGTCCACATCTGGGATGCGCGTGGGCACAGTAACCAGTTGTGTCAGATCAAATGCTAAAGCAAAGTCATGGACAGATTTACCAGCGTGATCGGTGGAGCGCGATCCAAGCCATTCGGCGTGATGTGCATTAAAATCGCCGAGTATCACGATCTCCGCAGATGGCACCTGTCGAAGTACAGAATCTGCAGCCATTTGTACGTGGTCCATGAGTCGGTCTGTGTCGGTGTTGCCGCTGTGGGACCTATAAAGGCATGCGTAGATGCGAGGGTGGTCACCGCAGTCTATACGCAGCCAGAGGGTCGATAGGTCCCTTCCTTCAAGACTGCCGAGGCGCTGAGCAGAGATATCCTCCCGGACATACACACAAACCCCAGCCCGTGGTACAAAGGAATGCTCCAGTTTGTACCCAGGGTATGAGAGATCCGTAGTGTCCGCCGGAGAAGATATCTGCGTCTCCGTAAGGAACAGTAAGGCCGGCTTTGTCGTCTCAAGGTGGTGGTGGACGGCAAGAAGGTTTGTGCGCATACCCCTGATGTTACAAAAATCCACATTTAGCGTGGTAGGGGGTGCCGTGATGTCCTTGCCCTTGCGTTTGCCCCGGGCAGTTTTATGTGCAGAGCGAGAATTTGCCCTCCCCAGAATACGAGGGGCAGCTTGAGCGTCCACGCCTTGTTGGATACCAAACCGTGGACGCTCAAGGGGGGATTCTCCAGTGTTGTGGCAACTGGTACCCCCCTGGGGTAAGTGTTCTTTAATTTTCGCTGCCATTAAGGGGAGGGTTAGGGGATGGGCCTCCGGATACCTCTCTCACCGAGCGAAACGCGGCATGAGCCACTTTACGTCGATCTTCTGAGAGGCCGTGGTATTTCACCGGTCGAGCCGGCCCATTCGTGCAGCGAACTGCTTGGCTCTACCACTGTTTACTCTACCAATCTTTCCTTGTAAGGAAGCAGAGCGTTTTTTCAGCTCATCTTTGAGCTCCTTGACTCGCCAAGTTGAATACATTATAAATAAACAGGTTTACTATTTATTGTAATCGTCAGACAACCGCCTATAAGTTTTAAAGTAATTAATTTACTCGTAACACTATAGTCAACAGAAATCGGAAAACCGTAAACAACAATAACATGGGGGCCTGTCTACTAGCGACATCTGCTTTAGTTTTCTCCGATCAACCCCATTAGTAAACGTTAGTACAGCTCGACCAACTTATCTGTGAACTGAGTGGCGGCGACACCGTCGACATAGTGTTGCAAGTTATTATAGATTTCCCAGAATTTGGCATGTTTGCCTAGTACATAGCGTAGTAATAAATTAGATACGTTATTAAGGTAATCTATATAATTAGTACTTATTATATTATTTATGTCTATACATTAATTCATTCATTAAGTGTGTAAAAAATATTCGAAAACCCTTGGCAAAGATGAATTGATTAGGGGTAGATAACCTGTAACTGTAACCTAAAATTCATGTTAGCTGCTGTTGGACAGTCCCTTTTTAGAGTAAGGTTTTAGGCTATATAACATCACGCTGCGACCAATAAGAGCGACGGGACAGGGCAGAGTTGTCAGTAGACTAGGTCACTGGCGGTCGGCTAGTTTCATATCTACAGGATAGATACAAGAGCTGACCTAGCAATTGGATATAATAAAACATGAGTTTTAGAATAATTCATTTATTGAAACCAGGTTTACAATAATTATGGTCTTTGGAACAACCTGCACGCCCAACTTCAGTCAGGCTGTGAGGAAATATACCTCCTATTTCCATGCAACCATCATCATCATCACTATCACTTTCTGTTTCTGTGTCACTTCTTACTTCTATTATAAAAGGCTTATCCAAATACGAATCTTGTTTCAAATATTCTTCTTCTAACTTGTGAACATGTTTGCAATGCTGTGCCCACTCATTAACCGTAATGGTTTCAAAGGCTTCTTGAACCAGGCGGGGAATCTCAGCATTTTTATGGTCAATATTTACTTCAGCTACTTTTCTTTTCATTGTGCTCCAAATGAATTCAATGGGGTTAAGATCACAGTGATAGGGAGGTAAGTACAAGCATTTGTGCCCATTTTGTTCTAATATTTTATCAATTTCATATTCAGGTTCAGGCTTGTTTCTTTTTATTAGTTCTAACAGCTGAGGTTTTGTGAACTCTTCTCCAAAGTCAACATTATTTTGTGTCAACCATAGTTGCATATCTCTTTTTAAAGAATTCGTATTTGGAACCTTATTTATGCAAACACGGTGATAGGGAGCATTGTCCATTACAATTATTGATGGCTGCTGTAAGTTAGGCACCAGTTTTTCAATAACCCACTTTTTAAAGTTAGTACTGTTCATATCATCATGATAATCACCACTTTTAGTATTAGACTTGAAAACGAGAAGTGCATTATTAACAAATCCAGTGTCCCCTCCTGCGTGTATAATAATATACCTTTGTCCTTTTGATACAGGCTCTAATACTCCGTCTACACCCTCGCCTTGCCAACATTTACCTGATGTATGCGATGAGTGAATATATGTCTCGTCTAAATAAATTAGCGGCTGAGGTTGTGGACTTATTTTATTTTTTTCTACTGCATGCAAGTACTTTGCTCTCCAAGCTGATACTTCATTACGCTCCATTAGTACCTTACGGTTACTCTGAGTCTTTTTAAAACGAAAACCCATCTTGTGAAGCAGTTTTCGAAGACTTTCTCGTTGTCCTGTGTAATTAATTTCTGTCTTTAAGACCTCTAGTAGCTTCTTGATAGTTGGTAGCTCCTTTTTAATGGAATAAAACTCATGTACTTTTCTTCGAATAACTCCCATGTCAAAATCATCAACATGTATAAATCCCGTTTTACGCTGCCTCTCCTTGCCTGGGGTCCGAATTTTTGTACCAGTCTCTTCTGCCACATGCCCTTCTTTTACTATTTTAGATATGAGTCCTTGACTCACACCTGAAATAAATAACACATTATCATCATCAACCCCTTAACGTCACACACACAATGTTTGCTATATGTAAGTACGAATGAATAGTGGCAATATCAAAAGTAAATATCAGTAGATATGTACCTATTTCTTGTTGCGGGTTAGTTGACTCTTACATCCAACAAATTCATAAATATTGGGAAATTTACAAAAAGAAAGTGGGAACACTAACCTGTAGCTGCCGAAATTCGTTTGTATATTTGATTAAATGGTATAATCGGAGCCTCCGCCCGAGCTTCTTCTTCAAAAAAGGATTTAACCTTTAGAATAATGCTTCGAGCATCACTTTTAATCGCTTTCGGCATAATTAACGTTGTAAATATAGCAATTTAGCAACAGAAATCACAGAGCACCCGAATGTAGTAGATACTGACAATCGAATGACATTTCAACATGGCGGCCGTAGTTCCTATTTTTTCCATTTCACAGATAAGTTGGTGGGACTGTAAACGGCTTGGACACAGAGCATATAAATAAATGGGCTTGGAGTTTTACTGTGGAAGAGTCATGTCCGTTCTTTGCATTATTTTCTCAGATTCGTGTTTCAATGGGTATTATTGAATAAAATTCGTGGTGTTTTATTTAATGAGTGTTCGTATATGAATGCAAATGTGTTAGATGGTGTAAATATCGTGTTTAGTGTACTCTCCTACAGTGTCGTCAAAACTCCGTCAGTACATCATGCATAAAATGCCACGATTTTGTGTATGATTAGGTAAAGTTAGTTTAGTTTTAAGTTTATTACTTCTTAAAATAATAACGCCAGACAAGGCAGTATGGCTTAAAAGCTTTAGCCTGTCCAATATTGAACAAATTTAAAAAAAATAGTACACTTTTTTTTAATGACCTGGTTCGTAGAACCTTTAAGTTATTTGTAGAATATCACACATACAAATCAGATGGTTTTAGGGTAAGGCTCTCCAGAGATGATAATCGGTGAAAACAAACAAATGTACAAAAGCAGGAAATTGAAATACGTGACGGGGACTCACTAGGATATATAGGGGACAGGAATTCGACAGGTTTGAGTGCTAATGGGCCGTTTCACAAATTGATACAACTCTCGTAAAACGCTTGACGAAAATAGGTTGTTCTCGAAAGTTTACCTTATTTTAATAATACGACAGGTATTAAACTCAGCTATTTTGACTCCACGCACTATTTATTTCTGATGACGATAGAAATAAGAAACACAAAAAACCTCATTTTCTTGCTTTATTTGTCGTATCATACATTATATCACTTAAAATATTATAACAAAACAGTTAACCGCATAAAATGAAAGTAATAAAACATAAAAAATATAAGAATTTTCTCATTTATATTAAGATCTAAATAAACTACGAATGACGAATATTTTTTTATACACATTTGCATTTACATACATTACAAGGCCTTTCTAACTAAGAGCATTATATCTACCAACTACAGCCATTTACTTGTGATTATTAATCATTAAAATATGTGAAGGTGTGTCGTACTTTGCTGCCAAATTTAAATATTGCAATTTAAATTCCCAAGAGCGACCTTATTTTATAAGGCGTCACTTATAAAAGTTAGGAGCATAAGTAGATTGCTGGAAAAGAAAAAAGAAATAATTTACTTATCAATTTGTTGCATTAAATTATGTATCAATCGTCATTTTACACGTGTATTTATATCACATTTACAACATTTATAATAATAATTATTTAAAGGCAATTTTTTTTTCTGGATAACTATATAAATCTCAAATTTTTCTATACATACATGAAATTATTTTTATTTTATACCACAAAGTAGCACATACAATTGAGTGCATATTTATAATGTTACTATTTATCATATCATATTCATTACGTAATGCAGATCAAGTAATTAAAATTTCAGTCAGTGATATCGGTTAGTACATGTCAAAGTCAATCAAAACTTATTAATTCAGCGGTGTTATTATTATTTTCAGACTTCACCGTTGTTTGTACCTGATTGTTGGTTTGTTGCAAACCTTGCTGTGGTGCATTGTTGGTGTTCTGTTGCTGCATCTTAATTTGTTGTCCAGACATATTGTTCGGCATAGGTTGTCCTTGCTGCATCTGCTGGTGAATCTGTTGCGGAGTTTGCCCTTGCAGTGGTTGACCAGGTGGCAATTGAGGAGCCATAGGTCCCATCTGTATCTGATGTGGCATTGGAACTTGATGTGGTTGCTGCCCTGGAGGTAATTGACCTTGGGGCATCTGTTGGTTCGGAGGGATTTGTTGGTTTTGAGGCATCTGATGATTTTGAGGCATCTGTTGACTTTGAGACATTTGCTGGTTTTGTTGCATATGTTGATTTTGAGGCATCTGCTGACCATGTGGTATTTGTTGATTTTGCGGCATCGGTTGACCTTGAGGTATTTGCGAAGCTTGTGGTAATGGCTGACCCATTGACATTTGTTGAGCTTGACTGACCTGCGGTATTTGGCCTAGAACCATTTGTCCTGGCAGATTTTGCCCATGATTCATCATGTGACTGTGTTGAGATAAGCTTTGACCCTGTGGACCTTGAAGCATAATTTGTTGCCCAGGTTGCTGAATTCCTTGACCCGGTGTAGTCATTTGATTATGCAGCATTTGTTGCTGTTGGGGCATTGATTGCCCTTGCGTGTGAGACAATTGTTGCCCTTGAGTGGACATATTCTGTTGCATAGAAGGCATATTGTTATTTATCGGAAGGCTTTGGGGCTGATTTCCTAATGTTTGATTTTGCATTAACTGCTGTCCTTGTAAGGACATTGGTTGTCCAGGCAAAGCAATTTGCGACTGTGGCTGCATTGCTAACCCTTGAGAACCTGGTTGTTGGGGCTGGGTTTGATTTTGAATGTTCAAACTTTGAAACTGTGAAACCGGTACTTGTTGGTTAACCGCTGGTTGGTTGCCCTGCATTAGTGGCATTCTCATGTTCTGCATTTGTAATCCCATCATGGGATTGCTTGGATTTATTAGTGATCGAGTCACATCCTGAGCAGCAGACACTTGTTGCATCATAGAATTAGGTGGCTGTTGTTGGCTTGGCACGTTTGATTTAGTCATTTGTAGATTCTGTCCAGCATTTTGTTGAGGAATGGTTTGACTGGGTATTCCGTTTGCACCTTGTGGCGTTAATTGAGGAATGCCTGGCTGTTGAGGCATACGCAACTGATGCATTTGTTGCATAAGCATCTGCTGCTGCAATGGCAATTGTTGGCCTAGTCCAGGCCGTAAATTCTGCGGATTCAATGAAGCTTGAGCGGGATTAATAATCCCAGCAGTTGTTGTTATTCCGTATGTATTTGGCATTGTTGGCATAGATTGCATGGTACCCATTTGACCGATACTCATAGGCATATTGGCAGTCGATATTTGCGCTTGACCTGGCATAGTATTATTACTTTCAGTAGTAGCTTGAGACATCATCTGTGGGTGGAATTGTGGATTGGCATACATGGGCTGGTTCGGATAACCACTTTGGTATTGCTGCATAGAAGCTCCTGGCATGTAAAAGTTATTGGCATTCATCAAATATTGATGCTTTTGTTGTTCTTGTCTGATCTGCATTTCTCTTTCTTGCTCCTGAAAGTTCAATAAGTCAGTTAAAAACAACAGTACCTATAAACTATTAATTTAATTTAATCTGTAATAACGTTAGGTAAGGTAAAGTAATCATACAATTTGAAATAATAGTGATTAAATATAAAATCATTGCATATAGCGATCATAAATGACCAGAAATGACTCTGGAACTGTATTTTTTTTAAGGAAATTTATTAGTGACATGAAATAGAACAATACTGAAGACTTAGGCATTGTCATGCGGAATCTTTTCGGTCCTATTTTCAGTAGGTAAATTAAATGTTCTTTATATATTCCTGTTAGTTAATATTATACCTGAACTCTTTGCAATGCAAGTTGCCGTTGGTATTGCAAATATTCGTGCTTCTTCTTCCTCATAGCCTGCAATTTCGCGGCCATCTGCATCTGTCTTTGCCGCTCGGCCGCTTCAGCTGCAGCAGCTAATCTGGCCGCGTGCTCCGCTCTCAGCGTGTCCAATGCTGCACGACTGTCACGGATTTGGGTAACTTTATCCTGGAAAAAAACATAATGAAACTCTTTAGAGGCCTAAAGTCGAAGTAGCCGGGTTAAATTCTCAAATAAGAAACATATTTTTGTGATGCTACAAATAGCTTCTTTTTTTAACATTTTGGACACAACACACACAGCACCAACACTCTAGTTCCAAACTAAGCAACTAAATTGCTTGTGCTATCGATACTAGATGTGATGCTATGCTATGAATTCTACGGATATGAATATTTGTGACAAACATGAACTACATACAAACATACAATATATTCAGGTGGTGATCGAACCCGCCAACCTCGATTCTGCAATCGGTAGCTTTACCAATGCCCCACCAGCCTCATCATTTTTTTAAAGGAACTATCTGCTTTAGTGATTGGTCTGAACGAAGACCTGTCTTTATTCTTACAAGACCTGGGTAGGACTCCAATATGTAGTGATTAGGAGACAGCTGGGAATACATAGATATAAGCCGTAAAGAAAATGTGGTCTTCAAATTACCTGCAAGCTCTCCAAATAAACACGTTTATCGTCCTGTTGCTGTATATATCTTAGTAGACGTGAATGCAGTGCTGTTATGTTCATGAATAGAGTTTGAACGGCTGTATCGTTGGCGATGGAACGCCCTCTAAAAATAAAATAAAAAATATTCAAAATATTTAGAGCGACAAGTGTCTTCGAAAACTGGTATTCCTTTCCGCTTGTTGGTGGAGGGTACCGGAATCTTACCATTGGTTGTACAACCAAAACAAAGACATAAAATAGATCACAAATAGCAGTGCAAGCGACTTCGTCAAAAAATAGCCTATGATAACAGTTAAATTTTGTCAATAACTATCTCGATAAAATCGGTTCAGCTGTTTCAGATGGATACTGAAAAAACTGGTACTTTAGTAAGTATATAATTTCACGCCTTTTCTACCAGAAGGTGTAGGCAGCGGCTGTTAAGCCTGGTCTCGCCGTTATGTTTACGTTCCAAAATGGAAATAGGTGGCGAACCTATTGCTATACCTAGCACAAAGATTTTTTGTCATCGATATTTATCACACATAACTTTCTAAATTAATTAATTACGAAAAGTCATTGGTGTGTGCGAGGATTCGAACCCGCGACCTCTTGATTCAGAAGCGGGATGCACGACTACTGGACTACCGAGACTAAAAAACTGGTATTTTAGTATATATTTTGTAGTTTGTGTATTGGAATATGTTCACTTTTTCCGAGTGGAGGCGTTCTGTAATAACTTCTGATAGCTTTTTAATTTTAAATTTGCCTTGATATTGTGTTCAATATGTGATATTTAGATTTTATTATTCGCTCTATAATTAAAAGATGTAGCGTCAGTTGTGCTCGACTACTGTGATCGCATAGAATTTCTTAGTTAACATGTAGGACGTTGATTTTAATTTGGTTGGATCTTAATTGTGACTGTCGAGTGTTCTGTTTGCTACACCTTTTATTCACCAACCTACTGATTTGTTTTCAGTAGTTATAATAATATTGTTATTTATTTCAAATGGTTTGAAAAGAGTATTTGGCACATGAGTTTCTTTCTTGCCCAATTCTTCTCATGATAGCCCCTACACTCGGAATCGGGCCGCTCGTGGCGATTGCGTCCGTGTCTTTTTTTGTTCCACGGAGGCACTTTCCACAAGCGCTCGTGTTTATATTTAATTTTAAATAACATGTTATCTGTACTTGTTGACTATTTTAAGTGTCTGTGAAGACCTATAAAAATAAAGATATTTTGACTTTGACTTTATATGAATATGGATGGACATATCGGTACAGGAATGGAGGAAAATAAAAAGGACAACATCTTGATCATGATGTTATGTCATTGGCGTGATCTTACCGTGACGAGTTACTCTTCATTCTGTTCACAAATATTTCGACCTGCGACTTGAGTGACTCGACAAACTCGTCGATCTCCTTGTCTTCGGCATCATCATCTTGCACCTTGGTAGTTGACACCTTCGAGAAATCCTGTTAAATAAAAAAATATATTCAATACATATGAATATAATTATGTTTTACATGCAACCATTCTTACATCAAATAATTAAAAAAGAACACGTTGTTCACGCGGTTGCCAGTATATAGGTGGAGTACCTCACTTCTGAATCAGAAGTCTCGGTTTCCAATCTTGGCTGGCAATGACCATTCAGAAACATTTTCCGAAGTAGACAGTTACGGTTGAGAGAATTGTGCCCAATATACAGGGTTAATTTTAATATACCAATACTATTCTACACATAGCTCCTTTGTGTCATTTTAAACAACTTTTCTTTTATCAGTTTTACAAAAACCTAAAACTCTAGTAAAAAAAACGATTTTTAAGATTTAATTGTACCATCTGACACTTTGTAACTCTGTATTTTGTACTAAACGTACCTATTTCACCCGATTTTCATTCAGAGTAGCAGCTCTGTTTATGCATCTAAACAAGAGAAGCGAGTTCCCGCGCTTTCTACACGAAACTGCTTTTAATTCACATACCCAATCGGATATCGTGTAGATTACGAAATTAAAGGTGTTAGAAATGTATTTTTAGGCTAATACACTTAAAATTTAATGTATTTCAGGAAATTTGAATTATTTACCTACCTATTTAATGTGGGTATTTAAGTGAAAACTCGATTATTCCGCCCACGATATTAAGCATTCGAGATTATTCAGACATACCAACTGCGACTAATTACATTTATTAAATACTTGCCACCGCAACTGAATGGCATTCGTCACTTTACCAATTCGCACACAATGAGATGACACGGGCGGTAACTTACGGGCGACTAACATATGTTTGGCTAATGACCTACGGGAGCAATCAAAGTTCAAATGCCGCGTGACCTTGCCCCGCTACCCCCCCATACCGTTGTCACTAGATGCGCTCAATGCAATACGTAGACTTGTTAATATTTTACAACTACCGATTTTAATTATTTAAATTTGTTTGAAATGAAAAAAAAATTAAAATTGTGATTTTTAAAAAGTCGTAGAACAAAAGTGTTAGGTAATTACCTACAGAATATACCCTTAGCTAATTATTAGTATATTTGAAATAACCCTGTATATAATGGCTTAGAGCCACTGCCTACAACTTCGTGTGTGAACGGCGAGATGTGTAGAATTACGTACAGACACCTAAACACACGATCAAATGTGATATTATATTTAGTCATTATTATAATTCTTTAAAGGTTTTCAAAAGAGATGACACTTGTCAAATTAATGATAAGTAACTACGTATGGATAATTGAAGCATAAGGCAATATATTAGGTATTCACATTTTATAACAAAACAAAAGGAACTTTACTAAAAGTTGTCAGAAGGCAATCCAATTGGGCAAAAAGGTTAATGCGGTAAAATTACAACACTCTACTAACAGGTCGGCTCTGATAATAATAATATAATAATATCTTGGACTCAATACACACAGCGCCCTCTAGTTCCAAGCTAAGCAACTAAATGCTTGTGTTATGGATACTAGAGAACGGATATTAATACATATATAATTTTCTTTTGTATATACATACTTGTAATACATAGAAAAACACCCAGACGCCGCACAAATATTCATGTTTGTCACAAATATTTGTGCTCGGGTGGGAATCGAACCCGATCTCATTGCTGCAACCGGTAGTTTTACCAATACGCCACGAGGCCCGTCAATGATGGTAAGTTACCTCGGTTATTTCTGATGTTCCGCTAGAGGGCGCCGGCGCAGTGGGTGCTACGGCACTGTCACGTGTCAACCTCTGTTCCCAATAGTTGCGGTCCAGGTATCGGGATAATTCAGTGTTCGCTTGGTTGCTGTGTTCAGGAGAAGCGCTTATCGACGACGGAGTAGGTGAAACTACAAAAAAATATATAAATGTCAGAAGTATTTATAAAATTTGCTTAAAAAATAACGTATTAATTCCTAGTAATGCCAGGGCACTATAGACGTTAATTGCTTTTACAGTATTTAATACGAGCAGACCCTCTGTCAACAACTGGTGTTTTATCATCATATTCATCACATCACATCCCATATTCCTAGGACTAGATGGCGCTGACTGAGTTACATTGTAAAACAGGAATAATACGTTTCTATTCTGGTTTTATTCGTAACTAGCTCACCCGGTAACTTCCTTTTGCCTCAAAAGCATCAAATGAATTAATAAAACATTTTTTTCTCAAATAAAAGTAGCCTAAATTACTTCTGGTAGTATCAGTTAAAAGTCCCGCCAAAATCGGTCGATTAGTCGGAACAAACGGACAGACAAGAAAGAGGGACACAAATGGTATTTTGGTTCATGTATCATATTAAATATGTAATTCATGTGACTGTAGTAAAAAGCGGTTATTTCAATATAACAAACTGACACTCCAAATTTATTTATAATTATGTGTGACTTTGTTCAATTAAAAGTGTACTCTTTATTCCATCCACCTACTTGTTGGGTGATGTGGTGTTGGATCTGGTGCAATATGGGGGCGCGATTTGCGCTCCTTCTCCTTGTGTTCAGCTTCAGACTGGCTGAGGGCCAGTGCCAGCTGCAACTCCTCCTCTTCTTGTAACTCCTCGGCCGTTTTACCACCAGTACGTTTCTGTGAATGGTAAAAATACGATATGATTGTCGCCATTTTGTTGAGCACACCGCTTCTGAATCAAGAAGCTGTGGGTTTCGGTTGAACCAACGACTCATTGAAATTTTTGTCGGAAGTTATGTGTGACTGAAAACTGATCTGTTATCGATGACTGAAAACTTTGTGCCCGGTGTATGGCCAATAGGTTTCGTCAGCCATTTCATTTGAGACGTAAAATTCGCCGAGTGGTTTAATAGGCCACTGCCTACACTTTCGGGTAGTAGTTATTTAATTTTGTCATTCGGTAGTGCCACGCAGCGCGCTGTATGAATGGGCCGCCTCGACCAGTCTCACGACCTCTCAGAATATTTACGTAAACTAGCACATGTCGCAATGTTATGTTATGTTTTATTATACTCTATCTATTAATAGAAACCGCATCAAAATCCGTTTAGTAGTTTCAAAGATATACGCATATAAGGGGACAGACGGCGGTACCTAAACGACTTAATGATAATGATACAGTTATGAAGAAAATTGAAAAAAAAACTGATAAGCAGTTTATCGCCCAGCAAGAAGATTCCATATTACTGTAGGGTTAAATACCTTATCTAATGCTTCAAGTTATACAGATGTGTCACTATAAGACATATCATTACATACATAGTATAAAATAAAGTCACTTTCCGCTGTCTGTCCCTTTATATGCCTAGATCTTTAAAACTACGCTGCGTTTTTTTTTAATACATAGAGGGTGTCAACGGGTGGTTTTCATCTATAATTCGTGTTTTATGTAGAAAAGAAAAAGCGATAAATCCAAAAGTAACTTATTTATTACTTTTGATGCGGAATAGAGTTTGCCGGGTCAACTAGTAATAGATTAAAATATGTTGATGCTTATTGGAAGATGGTCACATTGATTCTCTACTGTTATCTGCTCAAGCCCATACTAGAATGCAATTAAGTCTATCTCTCTCCAATATAACATTTTCGTGAGCTGCAGCATGGGCATGGTAAGTGTCAGAATCAATCTATTTAAAACAAACCCTGAGTGATGAGGGTGGTCCACTTCATAATATTTTTTAAACATTTGTAATTTATTATGATTCTACAAAAAAATATAGATCACAAACTCAGGTCTCTCAAAAAATATACATTAACTTGTTAATACTCATAAACACATATCCATTTAATAGCCAGTAAAGAATGCTACACCTGAGCATGTTCTGGATCTGATTGAAGTACATTCAGGGGTTTTAGTCCTATGTATTATTGCTTATTTTGCAATTTAATCTCCTTTGTTTTCTTTCCTTGTTGTTTTTATTTTTTATTATTGATTGTTTATTCAGTTTGATTATGTAATTACAAACTGTTTGATGTGTATTGTAACAGTAATAGTTTTGATGAAGCTAAAAACATGACTGCAAAATTGTATAAGATACAAGCCTAGGCTTAGTTTGGGAACAAATTATGTACCATCATTGTATTACTGTTGTATAGACAATTAAATATAATAATTATTTACAAACCTCAGTATTGATTAATAGCAAATATACAAAATAAAGTGTGCAACTAACTGCACTGATCTTAAAATTTGTAATCAATTTTACACCTTCTTGTGCAATAATGAGTCAACAGGTGAAATAGGAAATAAAACATTACTTGTTAATAAATTCACAATTTATTCTAATTAAGATATACATCGCTAAATCAAGTCTAAAAGTAAATTATATATAATAAGTTTCACATAATTTCATTGGGGCAAGTAACATATTGTAAGAGAAAGTCAAGGTAAGGTAAGGGAAGGGTAACATTTGTAAGTAACAGATGTTACTATTGCAATAAAATTGTAAGAAAATAATTATTATACAAGTGAAATAGAGTCAACTAGCACAAGAGATGCCTGAGTACTTAAAAAAAGCAACAACATGGATATGTTATTTTCAATTTTGCTTTTGTCTCCTAACAAACTGAGGAGTTTGAGGAACTGTAAGAGGTATAACAGATTTATCCAAATGGAAAGGTTCTTTAACCGGAACTGGCTTCGCATGATGCACAAGTCTGGTCCTCAGTTCCAGCCTAGCCTTTTCCTCTTCTTCTTGTCTCTCTTTTTCCATCTGCTGGCGCAGTATCTCTTGATTTTTTTCCTTTTCCTTAATTTGCTTCTCAAACAATTCCCTTTCGGCGGCACGCTTCTCTGTTGTCAAAGCAAACGGTGTTGGTTTAACTATTTGCATGGGTTTAAGAACAGGTTTGAAGGGTTCCTTATAAAGTACAGTGGGGGGCTTGGCCTCAAACTTCATATTTTCCTTATTCTCTGAAGATGTTGAGGTTGAAGAACACTTGGCGGCAGCACTATACATGCGTTTCTTCACCATCCCTGGCACCGGTTGAGCTTTGAATGAACTAGCTTGCTTGCGCTCCTCTTCAATTTGTCGTTTTATTCTTTCTTCCCTAAGGCGTTTGAGCTCCTCATCTCTCTTCTCAAATGAAAATGGCACAGGTTTAAGTGGACCAACCCTAGTATGAACTTTTTCCTCAGTTTTATCATTTTTATTTTTATGGTCATGTTTAATGTTATCTGTGGAAGTAGCTCTCTTATAATGAAACTTGGGACTTATAGGTCTTGTAGTTTGCACTGGTGGTTTAGCTGGTATGTGAGGTTTCTCAAGAATGTGCTTAGGTGCTGGACGAGCTTTGAAATTCTGCACCAGACCAGGAGATTGCGTTACTTTTTTATGAATTTCAGTTAACTTGAAAGGTTCTGGAACAGTTACTGGTTTTTTTGTTACTTCAGGGAGATGTATGGTACCTTCCAAGACTGATTTTGGTATTGGCTGCGCTTTAATTTTAAATTTCTTAATTTCTTCTGCCTCCAGTTCCTCTTTTTCTTTTTGCGACATGATGTGAACAGGGCGGGAGCGCGCCTTACATCGCAATAGCGGAGACTGAGGAACAGTCAGTCCTGTGGGACCACTAAGACCTCGCGATTGAAATATTTGAGGGCGAGTTGAATGAAAACGGCCTGGTGTATCCCTTTGGTAGTGATAAATAGCCTCCGCCATAGAAACAAACTTCGTTCTCGATAGCTCTTGTGGGGCCTCAAACGGTTTACGATCTCTTTTGCTTACATCTTCATGGTCAAAACATTCTTTACGTGATACACATAAGTCACCTAAAGACATAGATTTCCTCATTCCACCATAATCTTCAAAAGAACATTCAAGGCGGTTGTGATCACCGAAATCCTCCTCAAGCGGAGTAACAGGCTCGTCTTTAATACGTAAGTTTCCATTAGGAGTTAAATAAATGTCACCACGAAAATTCGTCACATTTCTTGCCATAGTTATGAAAAAAATAACTATTGAAATACAGCAAAACAAAACATTAGCACTACTGAGATTCGTTATTTTCAAATGAATTGGAAAATGACAGCAAGAAGTAAAACTAGGTCAACTTTTTAAAATTTGTTCATGACCACGGATGCCGACTCCTTGGGCCGTGATTATCTATGTTGTGAAACATGCTCACATATATGTCAATGTTTTATGTTAAGCAACTGACGTAAATAATAACTAAACGGTACCTTAGTTTAATAATTACAGCAGATTTTAATATTTCAAAGTACGCGAGAATTGCGGATGTTTCAATGGATGGCCAGTGTTCATTTTTGTAAATATGTATATTGAATTCTCTCTAAAGACTACAAATAATTTACGTGAGGATGTATTAAAAATGCAAAGCATTTGTAATAGCATCACATCACCCATTCTAATACTATAAAGTATGAATATAAGTTTATTTGTCACGCATTAGCTATGAAACTATTTGACTAATTATAATAAAACTTTGCATTCTCATATATTATTAATCCTTAGGAAAGAAAATAACTTGTAAACAATACTAAGGGAAGAATAGTGCGGCTACAGATGTTTGTTTGTTAATGGTTGACTTACGATACAGGAATTAGAATCAGCTAGGTGAACCGATTTATTATTTAACGAGAAGTTACATACACATAAAAAAAAGTATTTTAATATGCTGCACGTGTTGCATATGGAAAGAATTAATATTATCTTTCGGTCTTAGAGAATATCGCCAATTAATACACTCATTATCATCATCATCATAATTATTTCGATTTATATATTTAGTTACGAGATGAACGTTAGTAACAAAATTGAAAATACGTAATAGTCTGTGGTTGTCTATCACTAGTGTAGTAATGTCATTAAACTTTCTGACGTAACAAGAACAATTTAGGTTAAGGGGTACTGTTACCCAAGCTAATAAAGAGCATGCTAGAAAAGCATGCTCATTAGGCGAACCTATTCACACGCGCTGAAAGCTATTAAAGAGCACGTGTAACAGTAGTCTTACTTTTGGCAGGAATGTAGAAGTGTCATGTCAGGTCTTTGCATTATTTTCTAAAATTTGTGTTTCAATGGATTTTCTTAAATAAATTTTGTGGCATTTTATTTAATATATATACATGTGCAAAAGTGAAAAATGGTGTGTAAATATCGTGTGTTGCGTGCTCTTCTGCACTGTCATCAAAACTCCCTTGGAACATCATGTATAAAGTGCCAGAACTTTACGGACCACTAGTGTTAGATTTAAATATAGTTAGATATAATTTAAATTTGGTTACAAAAAAATTAACTCGACAAACAAGGGGTTAAGGCTTTAGCCTGTCCAAACTGTACAAAAGCATTTAAAAAAAAATAGTTGACAGATGACAGACACAGCATAATTGACAGTAGCGTTATTGCCGTTACCGGGCTAAAATTTTGTTGTTTTTAGAATTCATTACGATTAGTTGTGAAATTTAACTGATACTGTATATTTTTGTATAAAAATAAACTCATAAACTTAGCACATTCCAGTCCAACTTTCCATTACAATGGCACAAGCTCTGCCGAATCCAAATACTTTATTGCCACTTGAGCTTGTTGACAAATGTATTGGTTCTCGGATTCATATCATCATGAAAAATGACAAGGAAATGGTTGGAACATTACAGGGCTTCGACGATTTCGTTAATATGTTACTGGATGACGTCACAGAATATGAGTCAACCCCAGAAGGAAGGAAAATCACAAAATTAGATCAGATTCTACTAAATGGCAACAATATAGCAATGTTAGTGCCTGGTGGTGAAATGCCAGGCGATTCATACGACGCGCAGTAATTTGAATACAGTTGAGTTGTGAATAAATAGTTTTATAAGGCATTGCATTGTTTTCTTGATATCTATTACCATGCAATGGTACCATGGTTTCACATTAGAAATAGGTAATAACACGGTTTGAAATTAAAAGAAACAAGTAGGTAGTCACATACTTAGTTAATTTAAAATGTAATCAAATGGCTTGCCATGTAATAAAATCAATGGGACCAACTATTTCACAGGATAAAATCGAATAAATACAGGGTAGTAGTTATAACCTCAAAATCACATCATTAAAACTTTAACTGCAGATCCAGTTGTCACAATGCTTTTTATAAACTGAACTGTCACTTTCAAAATATATCCAACCAAATAGGTGAACATAAAGAGTAAGGATATTTGTTAGGTCATTAAAGCTAACCTCGTAAATATATATAGGTGCACTAACCTGTGGTTGTGTGGGTCCATAATCGTTTGAAGTATCAACAATTTCTAATTTATTAGATGACGCTGGTGGCGGCCGACTCACTTTATCAAAACAGGCGTCACACACTCGTACCTACAAATGTGTTGCACATCAATAAAAACAATAATATGTATACATACCTAAAATGCTTGTTCCATTCCCTACCCTCCAAGTACATAATCGTTACATTGTATCTTATGAATAAGTTGGAAACATCATGGAATATATTAAATTATTACTTATAACATAACTTCACACCTTATGTTACCCGAAGGTGTAGGCAGCGGCTGTTAAGCCTCGTCTCGCCGTTATGTTTACGTCCCAAATGAAATAGGTCCTAATGCCCCACCGGGCACAAAGTTTTTCAGTCATCGATATTTATCACACAACTTTCGAAAACAATTTCGAAAAGTCATTGGGGTGAGCCAGTATCAGGAATCGAACCCGGACCTCTGGATCAGAAGCCGTGTGCTCGACCGCTGCGCCACCGAGACTGAATGTTAAATTATTAGTAGTAAAAATGTAAAGACCAGCAATGTAGATTATAATAACTTTTGTTCCTATTGGAATTTCAAGAAATAAAATTGTTCTTGTCATAGATAAGACACCTGGACTATGGAAAAAGTTATTAAGAACATGAAAACAGTATAAATGCTTTACATAATATGTTCACACTTGTTTAGTTTGCACTTGAAACATACAACCCTCTAACTGCAATTGGATTTTATTTTAAAATCCAGCAATTTTGAGTATGTAAATGGTTAAAAAAAATTGTTTTCAATCGAATTTACGAACCATGGTTAGGTTGACCACACAGATAAATTATTACAGAGGTTATCATATATATCAACAATCGTAGTACTAGTTCCTCTTAAATAATTCTTGCTTGGAGTGTCGGCAACATTTAAATTCATGCGCATTTCCGGAGGAGATTACTATTCTGAAATGCCTTGCTAATCTATGGTCTCCCGTAGAGCTATAGTCTTGTAAATATAGTAAACGAACAAGTAAAAACACATAACATATGGAACGAAAACTTACCTCCTTCTCAATACCAAACTTGGGTAATGTGGATGTTTTAGAGCTACACTGTTGACAAAAGACTTGACCACAAGCTCGACAGTGATGCCGACGTACCATCAAAGAGAAAGCCACACGACATCTGTATTAAAGAAATGCAATATTAATAATATTAATGACAATCTTTACGTTCGAACCATACACCACACCACCACCTCTCAGAATATCAAACGTTCCCATCTCACTCCTTTAAAGGCTGGCAAAGCAACTGTAATACTATCTGGGTTGCGCTAGCCACTTACCATCAGGTGACAGGGATATATAGAACATACGACAATGTGTTACATGGCATATTATAGAACATATGACAAACTCACCTGTGGCACACTTCTCCATCTGCCCATTCCGGTGCTGTGTCAGCTGAGAACATTGCATCAGACTCCTTGAGGGTGGGAAATTTGTAACCTTCAGCTTTCAGTATATTCACAGTGTCCTGACAACAACATTGAAAAATAAACTCACAATCACTCACATGAGTATATGACTAATAACAATGACAGAGTAATACAAGAGTGTCTTTAAAATAAAATTGCCATTTTAGTTGGCAGAATATTTTTCTTTGACAGTTAGATCTATAGCAGAACTGTGTATCACAAAGAAAATTTTTATTTACATGTTTAGTTTGATTATGAGTCATACGTCTGACTGATAAGGTGTGACGAACCTGTACAGGTATAGATAGCTATACGTAGATATAGATATTATAAGTATATATATATTATATGCCTACAAATATTATAAGTATCTACATATATTTATTCATTACGCTCAGAGTATATTAAGTTTTAATATGTCTATATACGATGACTTCAATCCACTGTGACATGCTATTTATCAATATAAGTATGTATAAACAAAATAAACTCGTCTGTAGATGTTTAATAATTGCAATCAGAAGTAGACTTTTTATGGTATAGGAGAACAAATGAGGATGCGGGTCACCCGGTGATAAGTGATTAACGCCACCCATGGACACCTGCAAGCCAGAAAAACAGGTAGCGTTGCCGGCATTCAACGGAGTAGGATCGGAACAGTGGTAGTCACGCAATTTGGTGCATGAATGGGAGATGAGAGAGAGAGACTTGCAAGCAACGCTATCTGTATTGCAGGTGTCCATGGCCGGCGTTAAACCTCACTATCAGATGACATAACTGCTCGTTTATCCCTTATCTCATAAAAATGGAGACGACAGGGGTTGGGCTTCCGAATACCTGTCTCGACTCGAACGAAACGCAGCATGAGCCTCTTTACGTCAAAAATCTGAGAGGTCGTGGTAATTCAGCCGTCAAGCCGGCAAATGCCTCTACTTATTATTAAAATCTTAAACTCCTATATAAGTATAGCTAGTGAAATTACCGCGCAGGACGTTGACATTGAAACTCGCAGCAGCGTAAACAACACAATTAGGTATTAACTCGGCCGATGAATAATAGCAGCGAAGTCGGTCTGGCCAGTATTAATTAAATAACAAGACTCTTTGTATCAGAAAAAAAACTATACTATAGACACAAAATAGCCGCCTGTCCAGAGTGAACTGTCTGCTAAAATATAGGCATTAATTAAATTTAAACTGTAATATAATCGAAAATCAATATCGTAGAACGTATTCTGTAGAATTGGCGTATTGGCATGACTGATAGAAATCGTTCACTGAACCGTAACAGTAAATTGAGTGTGTTTTTTTTCATTTTCTTAGCACTAAATCATTTTACTTGTAAGACTTTTCTAAGCACTAGTTGACGTGTCTCTGTCTGGACAACATTTTATTCTCAGACATATTTTATTTTGTACTAGCTGAACCCGCGTACTTCGTGCCGCTGTATTATACACTGTGCTAATAAAGCAGTGAATGGGGTATTCACTGTTTTATTATCGCTCCCATTTGTCGCACATCAACACATACAAAAAGTTTTTCAAATAGAACCAGTAGTTCCCGAGATTAACGCGTTCAAACAAACAATCTCTTCAGTATAGATAAGTAGAGATGATACAACTATTTCAGTTGCACACAGAAAATTACTATTTAATTTGTAATGAGAATGTCATAACATCCAATGAGATAAGCATCATATATGAATCCAGTATCATGATAATAATATAATATTTTGTATTAGGTAATATTAGTAACATCTTGGACACAATAAACACAGCGCGCTATACTTCCACTAAGCAACTAAATACTTGTGCTATAGATACTAGATAAGGGATATGAATACATAATATGTATTCATATCAGTTATCTAAAAAAAAGTAGATATTACCTACTTTTTTTTGTAAATACATACTTATAATACATAGAAAAACACCCAGACGCCATACAAACATTAATGCTTGTCTCAAATATTTGTACTCGGGTGGTGATCGAACCCGCCAACCTGGATTCTACAGTCGGTAGCTTTGCGAACACACCACCAGTATTTATATTATTATTTATTACGTATGATAATGTAATATTTCAGACTAATGAATAAAAATTTCAGGAAGGATCTCTTAACCTTGTGTGAAATTTTAAAAATGGAACATGCTCATTTTAATAGAGCCACTTATAACCGTGACGGCTTTTATGATATATAATTCTGACAGAACATCAACTAGCCTGGTATAAGTATGTGCCATCATCATCAGTCTTTTGATGTCCACTATAGGACCTAGGCCTCCGCCATCGAACGCCACATGGCTCCCAGCGATCTTGATCAGAATGTCGGCCCACCTAGTGGGGGGACGTCCTACTCCATGTCGACCAGTTTGTGGTGGCCACTCGAGAAACTTTCTCCCCAACGGTTATCGTCTCGTCGAGCGATGTGGCCTGGCCTGCCCATCTCCACGTCGGCGTGCTTGCCTTTCGGGCTATGTCGACCACGCCTGATCGTTTTCGTATCGCCATATTTTTAAGTTTATCTCGTAGAGAGATTCCAAGCATAGCCAGTTGAGCGAGATTGAGCTTGGTAATGAGGCCAATATTTAAAGACCACGTCTCAGTTCCATATCTCATCACTAGTACATGTTGGTCATAGACCTTACACTTAAGAATTTTGGACAACAAGTGGCACATGCTCCTATTCGGTAAGATAGGTATCCGGAGGGTCACTTCTACGTCTCCATGTTCCTTCTTGAAGGCCAACTACGTAACTGTGACCCGCTTGAGCCGGTGGCATTTTTTACGAGAAAGATTTTTTCTATTTTCCATAAAAACGCTGCACGACAACGCTAACGATAGGAGAGTGATAAGAAAGGATGCTTTTTATTAATTACAATAAGTGCTTATCATAGTAGAGATAGGTGAAGAAACCCTAAGGTCCAATTAAAAGAGATAAGGGTCAGATGCATTGCAATTGCAATACTATGTATGTAAATTTATCGTTATAACCTGTCATCAAGGACTTTTTACAAAGTATTTTTTTTTTGCGGGTACGTATCCTGGCCCACACCAATGACTTTTCGAAATTGATTTCGGGAGTTAAGTGTGATATATATCGATGACTGAAAAACTTTCTGCCCGGTATGGCAATAGGTTCGCCACCTATTCCATTTGGGACGTGAACATAACGAATCCAGCCTTAACAGCCATTGCCTACACCTTCGGGTAGAAAAAGGCGCGAAGTTATGTTTTGTTCATATATTTGTATTAAGAAAACAGCAAGTGAGTCGAATAGAATACATGATTTTTTGGACGCAAACACTTCGCCCAATAATTATTATCTATAGTAGGTAGTCGTAGGTCGATAACCTATATCAGTTGATTAATATATTTAATAATAATAATATCTTGGACACAATACATACAGCGCCCTCTAGTTCCAAGCTAAGCAACTAAATGCCTGTGTTATGAATACTAGATAACGGATATTATCGGTTATCTAGTATTATTATTATTATAACGGATATTAATACATATATACTTTTCTTTTGTAAATACATACTCATAGTACAAAGAAAAACACTCAGACGCCACACAAATATTCATGTTTGTCACAAATATTTGTACTCGGGTGGGAATTGAACCTGCGACCTCATGCTGCAGCTGGTAGTTTTACCAATGCGCCATGAGGCCCGTCATTTGTAAGAGTGCAGAGGTAGACCACGCATTTCGCTGCATGAATGGGCTGGCTCAACCAGTGCAATATCAGCCTATGGTATTCTTATTTTTATAACAAACGAACAAGTGGGTCTCCTGATGGTAACCAATCACTCACTGTCCAACTGTCCATGAAAACTGTGGTGCGTTGCCGTCCTTCAAGGGGAAAGAGGAACGGTCCTCCGGATACCTCTCTCACCGAACGAAACGCGACACGAGCAACTTCACGCCAATATTCCGAGAGTTCCATGGTCGAGCCGGCCCATTCATGCAGCAAACAGCAAGACTCTACCATATGCCCATAGTATGCGCAGTTAGTTATAATTGTTTACTCAAAAGCACTAACTTAATCTAGCAAAGGCAGCAAATAATTCTGTGCTAATACCTACCTATGCCATGAATAATTGGGAGTCTGTTACAGCAAAGGAAGTATGCATATTGTGCCCAATTTAGGAGTTCTGGACATTTTGCAAACTAAATAAAACGAAAACCACAGTTTATTATTTTTATAACAATGATTCATACATACCTGGACTGATCTGTATTTAGGGGAGTTCCTAAACGCAAAGGCCCACGCCTGTATGAGTTCCAATATCTTGTTGCGTAGATTGTCATGTTGTGTTGTCTTCACTAAATCACGGAGCATTTCACAGAACACCTTTGATGTCACTTCATCGTGGACTCCAGATCCTACCAAAACATAACATAAAATAACATGACGAAAAAAACACTCAAAGAAATGTTACCATAGATAATCATTGAAATACCTATCTACACATATTATAAAGAAAATTAAAGTGTATGTTTGTAATATTGAAATAACTGCACAACTTTCACAGTACACACACCAGAGTAATATATATATTATTTATTTATTTTTAAATTATTGTCTATCCATCTGATTGCTTGTTCTGGCTAATCTCTGAAATTGCTGGATCAATTTTGGTTAGATTTTTGTTGTCAGGTAGCAGATATAATAAGTAGCAACATAAGCTACTTTTATTTTAGAAACATTCTTTTATTTCTCAGCCGGGTGAGTTGATTATTATAATAGAGATCAGAAAAATAATATAATGATTATTATCTAAGGCCAAGACACACAATCCATGACCAAATGGAACATGTTCTGGAGGAAGGTGGTGTTAGGAGTCTCAAAAATCGACGTAGGTGCATGGAAAGAGTTATGAAAATCAACGAAGCGAATGAGGCATGTAAGAATCGTGCCTTTTGTTGCGCTCCATTCTCTCTGCCTACCCCGCAAGGCAATTGGCGTGAAGTTATGCATGTATGTATGAGTTAATATAAACAGCATTAAATAATTGCGCTGATATATTGTTTACAAATATGTTACAAATGTCTTTGATAAAACTATAACTTCAAATTATTTACAGTTATTATTGACACACTTGTCACAAGATATCACTCACCACAATTTTTGACCATACTTTCAAGTGTAAGCAATGCAAACATCGCCTGGTGAGGATTCTGAGAGTACAGCTTCTTTTTGACTGCTGCAATGGCATATTTTGGTCTGCAACAAATAGATATTGTGGTATATAAATTTTGTAATTTATTGTCTTTAGTTGTCAAAGACAATAAATTCGCTTTACTTCTGAGACAAATGAAGCTTAGACCATTGTAGGAATGGAACATAGAAAAAAATATGAGTAAATATCAAGAAAAGAGTTTTAGAGAAGTTTTTTGCACACTTAAGCTGATTTGAAATTTTCATTTTATACCATTAGTATTGAACTTTTTTTTTTATGGGATAGGAGGGTAAACGAGCAGGCGTGTCACCAAAGGATGGGGAAGGGTGGTGGGCCTCCGGGTACCGCTCTCACCGAACGAAACGCGGCATAAGCCACTTTACGTTGGTCTTCTGAGAGGTCGTGGTGTTTCACCGGTCGAGCCGGCCTATTCATGCAGCCAACTGTATATCAAGGTAATTATTACCAAAATACCAACAACTACATATTAAGATGATAAATTCATCATTCTTCATTTCAAGACTTTTATGCAAATGTCTTAGTATTATCTATGTTTATATGTTATATTACACAGTAGTATGAAGTATAGTTATGATGATGTATTTTTTTTTAACTATTGTATTGGTACAGATCTAAGGGAATTTCCAGCTTTTAGAAGAATTCAGGTCATTAAGAACACTAATGTGACTTTGTCGATGAGTCCTGCAATTCTTATAAGATTCATGTTTTGATATATGAAGATAAGTTTACAGTTCTAAGTTTGTACTTACGAACAATCATTTTGTCTAATCAAATCACATATTTGTAGGATCGTAGGCCAATCCGGATCCAGGCGTAGATTACTTGTCGCTTTATCTAAAATAAATTATTTCACCTTATAATGACTGATTGTCACAGACTGTCAATAAGATCTGTTCAATGTACACAAAATTGTTATCGTCACATCGTATATTTATAACTAAATACCCAAATAGAATTCTGAATAGAACTAAATTGTTTAAATGCAAATCAGAGAAAATTGCACTGCAAAACTATGACAATGAAATATTTTTGTTGCAAATTTACTTTGATGTCATTTATAAGGCAACAAAATTAATCTGTTATTGCTTACCAAGTAACTTATCAAAATTGTTCGCTCGAAACATTTTTTATAACCTTTGCTAAACGCAATAATATGGTTTTTAATTTAGAAAATCTACGGTGATTGATTTGGTAGACAGAAATATGACAGCACAGTTTTTTGATTATGTTGGCAGCTCTGCCTAGACGTCATCAGAAATGTTATTGACTTTTTTTTATTCATTAATTTTATAACCAAGGATGCGAAGCTCTCTTGTAGTCGAAAATTTTGAGTTATCGAAATTAAAAAGTTTAGAGACTATAAACAAAAAAAGTTGATTTCTCATAACAAAGAACACTACAGCCATTAGTTCACTTTTAATACTCGATAAAGTTGCAATAAGAAGTATTTGTAATAAAGGAAAACTATATAATTTACATCTTCTACAAGAACAAGTTTTGTCATAAGTTGTTCTACACTAGTTAGTTAAAATAGAGGTTATAAAGAGTAAAGCATCATAAATATCTAAATATTTATCTGGTATAATCGTGATAAACTCCTAAAAAAGTATTTTTTTGCTATGAATAATATTATCGAATATCCATAATAAAAATCAATACATGAAGACATAATTTTCATAGGTTAAAATAGAATATTTTATCATATATTATTACCTAATAATACATTTCGGACTCGATACATACAGCGCCCTCTAGCTAAGCAAAAGCTAAGCTACTAAACGCTTGTTTTATCAAAAACTATGCTATTATCTTGGCTGTATCGAATGTTATGTTTAAATCAATGTGTATTCATTCTTAGGGTGATTTTCTTTTGTTCTTTTGTCTCTAAATTAAGTCTGAATATTTGTAAACATATCTACAGTCGCCGAAACCATATTAGATCGATACATACAGCGCCCTCTAGCTAAGCAAAAGCTAAGCTACTAAACGCTTGTTTTATCGAGAACTATGCTATTATCTTGGCTGTATCGAATGTTATGTTTAAATCAATGTGTATTCATTCTTAGGGTGATTTTCTTTTGTTCTTTTGTCTCTAAATTAAGTCTGAATATTTGTCAACATATCTACAGTCGCCGAAACCATATTAGATTAGCTCTAAAGCCATATTGCTTTTTGAAAAAAAAAATATTTGAATGTGCCCTGTAAACCTATATTATGTTTTCAATTATGCGTATAACTTTACAATACTTACATTCTTTAATCGGAGTTTTATGCTGGTATATACTTAACTGCTGTTGCTAAAAATATTTATATTTCATATCAGTAATAAATAAATAAATGCAGCTCTTCGCTCACCTTGAGATATAGCATATCACGTTAGAATCAGACTGGAGTCTTATCATTTATGAACAGTATCGCTGACACACCTCGTGTCCATTCGCAAATGAAAAAAGTAATTAAACTGTTTACTCAAGACTTTAATTATTATTTTTGTACACTTTTTGTAACCGTTTTAATTATGTCATGTGATACATTATGTATGTGACAAGTTGTGAGTGAAAATACCTGTATAGGTGCCTAATAGTACCTATAGATAGACAATGAGTGTTATTCCAAGAATATATATTAGAGAACAAATTGCGATCAACGATAAACTGCTAGCAAAATTTGATTCTGATCTAAAAAAATGTGAATATCAATTAACATCCGTTAAGTTATTGGTATCAACATTACAAATTAAACTGACAGCAATGAGGACCATGTATATTGATTTATTGGAACTTAGACAAATGCTCGTTCTGCAATATCCACATTTGAAGAAACCTCATAGATAGTTCGATCGATGTTTGTAATACTTTTGTGATTTGTGATGAAAATGTAGGTTTTTTTTAAATATAATTTATTGGATTTCCTGAGGCTGAGAAATTACGTTTTATTATTTATTATTGTAACGGAATTTAAGTTGTTTAGCGGAACACAATAGTGTATTAACTGCATCTGTGTCATTAAACTTAGAATAGTCTACTATAAATCCGTTCTTGTCTTCGTGATAATCAATCATATCGATAAATCGATGTCCCCATAAGATTTCTGGAGCTGTATAACTCGATTTTATCTGAACTGGCTGACCAGTTGATTCTATAGTACCTTCAAATATTACTAGAATCTCTATGTCCGCCTTCAAAATATCGTATGCTGACATCGTATAAAAAGGACTTTTCTCATTAATCCTATGCACTGCTGAAATTGGAAACATAAAAGAAAAATTATCACTGCTATCTATAGTAAGACCTAAATTTATCTGTTCGTCCAAAACATCAAGAGTATTCTGCCTGATCAGATAAGCGTGTATGTTGACCGCGATGATTCTGGACTTTCTGATATTACCAATTCTGAACATTAGACATAAGTCACGATCTCTTTGGTTGATGATTGCGTTTTTGGAGAATAGCAATGTCTGCGCACGATTCTTTGGTCGAGTTAATTTTGCAAACACTATACCAACTATGAATGATTGTGTTATTGTTCCTATTATACTTTCAATGCACATAGTTATAATTGCCGTGGGGCATTCTAAAGTGATTGATCTAGTTCCATAACCAATAGTGGTGTGCACTTCGATACTGAAGAGAAATAGTGATGTGAAACCATATATTTCTTTTACACATGGAATCCAAATTGTTCCATTGACCGCATGTGGCAGATGTTCAGTCTCAAAATCGCCATGAAAATATAATATAATCCACCATAGGACTGTGAATGCAAGCCAAATGAATAAATATGTGAGTACACATATCAATAGTGTCCAACGCCATTGAGAATCTATAAATATTTTTATGATGTCCGGAAACACGCGGTATTTGGAGTCTTTCCATTTTTCCAAATTAAATTGGCCCGATTTGAAAACAACACGTCCTTTTTGTTTTTTCCCCGATAGCCTTTTTTGACTGTATCTGCAAATAAGAAATATGTTGATTATTTTAATAAATATTTTTTTTCTTAAAAGTTATTTTCTATAATAATTAATACATTTTCCTACATTTCTATATTTATTATTTTCAAAGTCAAAGTCAAAGTCAAAGTGGTTTTATTTTCATAGGTCCTCACAGACACTTAAAAATAGTCAATGTACAAAAATGTTTAAAATTAAAATAATATTTAAAAAGCTAAGCCACGAGCGCTTGAAGCAAGTGCCTCCGTGGAACAAAAAAACACGGAAGCAATCGCCACGAGCGGCCCGATTCCGAGTGTAGGGGCTTTCATGAGAAGAATCGGGCAAGAAACTCATGTGCCAATACTCTTTTCAAAACCATTGAAAATTTACAGAATAGTATTATCAACGCTACTGAAAAAATATCACATAAAAGGTGTAGCAGCCAGACTACTCGACAATCACAGTTATGATCCAACCAACTTAAAATCATCGTAGTACAAGTAATGAGAGAAATTATATGATATTAGTCGAGCACAACTGACGCGACATCTTCTATTTAGAATGGTAACGTTGTGCAACAAGTAAGTGCAATAATAAAAATTATATATAAAGCTTTTATCAAAACAACATGAATTCAAACTCATAATAAGAAATGTTGATTACTATTAGAAATAGAAATATTTGCAGCACGTCTCCACTCCAAAATAAGTGAACAAATTCCAACACGCAAACTACACAATCCGCGTTGAGCAAGCAATTTGACGGTCCCAAGACGACTTGTCCGTCATGAAGTCATTGATGGTGTAATAAGCACCGGCAACGAGACGATCCTTCACAGCCCGCCTAAACCGATCGAAAGAGAGAGCCAGAATATGCACAGGGATCCTATTATAGAACTGTACACCCATTCCCAAAAACGACTTATGTACTTTGTGCAGGCGATGACACTTTAACACAAGTTTATGCTTGCCTCTGGTATTAAAATTATGTACATCACTATGTTTAGTATATCTATTTAAGTTTTTTCTAACAAACAATATATTGTCATATATAAATTGAGAAGCAACTGTTAATATTCCAATTTCCTTAAACCGTTCTCTAAGGGAGACTTTGGTCCCCAGATTATAAATTGCCCGAATAGCTCGTTTTTGAAGCACAAAAATAGACTGAATTTCAGCTGCTCTACCCCACAGCAAAATGCCATAAGACATGACACTATGAAAATAACTGAAATAAACTAGTCTGGCGGTTGCAACATCAGTAAGCTGTCGAACTTTTCGAACCGCGTAGGCAGCAGAGCTAAGTTTTCCAGCTAAACATTTTACTTGAGGACCCCACTGGAGCTTATTATCTAGAGTAATACCTAAAAATACAGTTGTATTTACTGGGTCTAGAATTCTGTTATTTAAAGATAAATTTATAACCTGACCTTTAACATTGGGCATAGTAAACTTTATTATTTTGGTTTTATTCGAGTTTAGGACTAAATTATTAGCTGTAAACCAATCATGGACTTGTGTAAGAGAGCAATTTACATCATCAAAACTGTTTTTTTTACGGTCTACCTTAAAGAGGAGTGAAGTGTCATCGGCAAACAGTACTATGTCGCAAAATTTCTGGACGAAAAAGGGCAAATCATTAATATGGATAATAAACAATAGTGGACCGAGAATGGAACCCTGGGGAACGCCCATAGACACTGGCGATCCAGACGATCTCACTCCGTTTACATCTACAAACTGAAACCTGTTACTCAAGTATGATGCAACAAGACTAAGTGCAGTGTTCTTAATACCGTAATGACTTAGTTTACGCAAAAGTGTGTTGTGTTCCACGCAGTCAAATGCTTTAGAGAGATCACAGAATACGCCGATTGCATCCTGTGAGTTTTCCCAAGCATCGAAAATATGTTTAATAAGAGTAGCGCCAGCATCAGTAGTAGAACGACCTTTTGTAAAACCGTACTGCTCTTTGTGAAAAAGATCATTTAAATTGAAATGGTTAAGTATTTGATTTGAAATAATTTTTTCAAAAATTTTGCTGAGTGCAGGTAAAATGGAAATAGGACGATAGTTGGTTGGATCATTCTTACAACCATTTTTAAATAGTGGTATCAATTTGCTGTGCTTCATTAAATTAGGAAATACACCTGCATCTACACATTTATTAAAAAGCACAGCCAGGTTTGGAGCTATGAGGGCAATGATTGAATCTAATAGTTTAACGGAAATGCCCCACAAATCAGCCGTTTTTTTGGAATTTAATTGTTTAAACACTTTTATAATGTCGTAAGGGTCGACATGTTCAAATTTAAAAGAAACGTTGCACTCGTCCACACCATCCTTGAGCAGGGCTTCAGCTTTGACGGGGCACGAATTTAACATATTTGTAGTAGAAATGGGAATTTTGGCAAAAAATTCATTAAATGTTTCCACAACAGCATAACTATCGTCGATAATTTTATTATCAACTGAGAGTTTAATATCATCATCACGATTCCTAGTACGACCAGTCTCATTGTTGATGATATTCCAAGTTGCTTTAATCTTGTTCTGAGATTCTTGTATCCGCCTACTTAAATAGATTGATTTAGCAGTAAAGCAAACTTTTTTAAATATTTTCGAGTAATTTCTAACATATGTATTGAAAACGGGATCATGATTCCACTTCTTTAAACTGTACAAATCATACAATTTATTTCTACTTTTGTAAATACCGTTGGTAGCCCAATCACAAAAGGTTAAATTGACATTTTTACACATAGTTTTGATTTTAAATATAGATTTGTGTTCAGAGTCTATGGTTTTTAAGAGTGAGTTGTAATGGTCATCTGGATCACTTGACATGTCCGGCGAACTAACCCTTGCCGCTATAGCGTTACGGAATTGTTTGGTGCCTTTCTGGGTTATGGGTCTACAAGTGACTTTACGAACTATTTTATTATGTATTTTCCTCAAATTTATTTATACCAATATAAACGTTTGTATTGCTCGTGAAAGTGTTCAGGGTAATCTAAGAATAAACCTGTTGCACTAATTTTGAAAAATCTTTCAGGTGTTATAGAAAGCCCCGTTGGTTTTTAAGAGTGAGTTGTAATGGTCATCTGGATCACTTGACATGTCCGGCGAACTAACCCTTGCCGCTATAGCGTTACGGAATTGTTTGGTGCCTTTCTGGGTTATGGGTCTACAAGTGACTTTACGAACTATTTTATTATGTATTTTCCTCAAATTTATTTATACCAATATAAACGTTTGTATTGCTCGTGAAAGTGTTCAGGGTAATCTAAGAATAAACCTGTTGCACTAATTTTGAAAAATCTTTCAGGTGTTATAGAAAGCCCCGTTATTATTGAGAGTCATAAGCCATATTTATGTGCTTTTGTAATTGGAGTTCTTAACAAAAAATATAAAAACACCAGAAACTGTCTAGGTGGTCGATGAATCTTTCGATTGAATTTGTAATTGACTTTTGGGAAGGCAAAGCTGTGTATAAAAGCTAGTAATATATAATACCTTTAATGAAATCGAGTTCTGCCGAAAAAATAATCAAATGATCCAATACCATTTGATTAGTTTTCAGCGAAACTAAAGAGATTCATTCTCAATAAAAACTAACATTAAAGAAATGACTGTTGAATCCCTATTTAATTAATAATCAAAAAAATATTCGGCAAATCTTTTAATCTGTTGTAGAAATAAGTTATACCTGTTTGTTTTGGTTGAAATGTAATAATGTTAAAAATGTAGTAATGTAGTAATGCTAAAAAAAAAATACATGATTGATTTGTTCAGGACTCCTAGAATAATAATAATTAACAAAATGACCAACCTGCAAATTCGAACGTTGCGTTCTATTTTCGAATCAATTCCATTTTCAACATCATTGTGATGACGACATTTTTCATGTTTACCATTAACAACAAGTTTTTTTTCCTCGTCGATATTCATTTTAAGGACAGTATTGAAATGAAAAAAATAAAAAAACAAAATTAACTATACTTTTCAATTTTTATCTTAATCAATTATTACATGATGCATAGCGTTCTATCTCAACACATACTGATATGGTAGTCTTCCGCGTATCTTTGCGTACTTTTGCTTATATTTAATTAAAAGATAATATTTAAGAGACATGAGATTTTCTTATATTACTTCAAAATACGTAAGTACTTTGTATTTGTGATGTCATTTTATATTAGAATGTCATTCATTTGTCTTTGGATTTAGATTTTGGCGACTAGATCTGTTGAGTTGAGATATTGCATTGAAGAAGGTTGAAGTCAAATGATGTCTGTCAAATATACAAAATCGTCATAATTTAGGAATATGAATATTCCACAAATGATATGCAATCGATCCTTGTAATATTCCTGCTTATCTGTTGTCCTTCTCACTTTGTTGTTTGACAAAATTAAGGAAAATAAATATGTTTTAACGCCTGTTGAAATATACGCCGCCATGTTGAATTCCTGCTGTGTTCAAGAGCAGGTTGGGCGTTTGTGTTTTTTATCTATAGAAATAAAACAAACTTTTAGAAAACACTATAAGAAAAATAAAAATAAAAGTGTCAATCATTACCTTCAACATAAACATAAATTCACGCATTTTGTTACCCGAAGGTGTAGTGTAGGCAGCGGCTGTTAAGCCTCGTCTCTCCGTTATGTTTACGTCCCAAATGGAATAGGTGGCGAACCTATTGCCATACCGGGCACAGAGTTTTCAGTCATCGATATTTATCACACTTAACTTCCGAAAACAATTTCGAAAAATCATTGGTTGGTGTGAGTCAGGATTCGAACCCGGTCCTCTAGATCAGAAGCCGTGTGCTCGACCACCGAGACCATCAGTTTAATAATAATATCTGGGACAATACACACAGCGCCCTCTAGTTCCAAGCTAAGTAACTAAATGCTTGTGTTATGGATACTAGATAACGGATATTAATACAGATATACTTTTCTTTTATAAATACATACTCATAATACATAGAAAAACACCCAGACGCCACACAAATATTCATGTTTGTCACAAATATTTGTGCTCGGGTGGGAGTAGAACCCCCGACCTCGTTGCTGCAGCCGGTAGTTTTACCAATGCGCCACGAGGCTCGTCGAAAGTTACTAGTTATATGTTAATAGTAATATTGATACAAGTTTTATGAAAATAAATACTGGAGCCTTCTCAAAATGTATTTATATGTTGTCCATTAAAATTCTAGTTAGATTCAATCCCCCAGATATTTTGAATTTTATTGCGATAACAGACAAAAATAGGGTACATATTTTTTACTAAAATTCACGCGCTTATGTATTTATTAAGCATATATATTAGGCACATTAAAAATTATCATTATGTTATTACACAATGTTAGATACTAATTATAGTTATTAATAAATATTATCCACTTCTATTAATTAAACAATGTGATTCCCTGTGATATGAATCACATCGGAAACAGAGTTATTTATTACAAGGTGACCTAATCGGTTAGATTGGTTACCTTACTTACCTTGCACTTCAAAGCAAAATGTTATAATTTTGCTATCTATTTTAAATTTTGATTCATAATTATCTTATCTCGCTAGCCATTTTGATGATATAGAACAATTAAATAAATACTAATAAAGGCAGAAATTCCATTTTGTATCTACTGCGTACGACTACGCCGTCTCTTACATGGGACCAAGTGATTCGTTTGTCACGTCAAGGCATAAATACTGGTGTAGAATGTCTAAATTATTATTTAAAATACTTATTACAATTTTTTTTTTCATTTTTTTTTCATGGGATAGGAGGGCAAACGAGCAGGCGTGTCACTTGATGGTAAGCAACCAACGCCGCCCATGGACACCAGCAACACATATAGTGTTACTGTTGCGTTGCCGACCTTTAAGGGATAGGGGATAGGAAAGGATGGGGAAGGGGGGTGGGCCTCCGGGTACCTCTCTCACCGAACGAAACGCGGCATGAGCCACTTTACGTCAGTCTTCTGAGAGGTCGTGGTATTTCACCGGTCGAGCCGGCCCATTCATGCAGCGAACTGCTTGGCTCTACCACATACAAATCGATCACAAATGGCAATAGGTTTCGCCAACTATTTATTACATTATAGTATTAATTTTACAACGTGGTAGAGCTACGCAGTTCACTACTACGTACTACGTACGCCGACCGGTGAAATACCATGACCTCTCAGAAGATTGACGTAAAATGGCCCATGCCGCGTTTTGTTCAGTGCGACATGCATCCGGAGGCCGATCTCTCCTCCCTCTCCTTTTCCATCCTATTTCCTCAAAAGCCGGGAACGCAACTGTTACACTATCTGTCTGCAGGTGTTCATGGGCGGCGATAGTTGCTTACCATCAGGTGACACGCTTGCTCCTTTTGCACCCTATTCCATATATTAATTCCACCTACTCGTGGGCATGCGGCATACTTGCCTCTGCCTACACCATTGAGTAGGTAATCGTTGCGCTAAGTTACAGTTTGACTACTTTCTAATAACTTTTAACAGTGCTAGAGGCAAGTTCTATAGCTCGTTCGCTGTATGAATGGGCTGGCTTCACCGGTGAAATATCACGACCTCTCAGAAGATCGACGTAAAATGTTTCATGCCACGTTTCCTTTGGTGGCATACCCCCTTCTCCATCCTTTCCTACGCTAGTACACTTAGAGGTTGGTAACACGATGGTAACACCATAAGTGTTGCAGGTGTCCATGGACGGTGCTGGTTACTTACTATCAGGTACACACACCTGCTCATTTGTTCTCCCATAAAAAATACTCATAATTTCAAACATCTCTTCAATTCGTTGCGATTGTATCTAGGTACTAGGACGTCATTTGCGACCATTGGACGAGGTGACGAGTTGATTTAACGTTTTCCTCTCTATAATAGCACTATTTAGAGGCTGTTTGCACTTGTATTTCACACTACACAATTGCATGACATGAGTACCTTTTATTATGCGGCAGTTCCTGCCATCCTGGATGCCATTTTGCTAAGGACGGCAGGACGGGATGCAATGCCGCATAATTACGCACCGCAATATCAGGGAAGCTTTATTGTTTTACCAGACTCTGCATAAATTCTGCAAATTTATTATTTTCCGATTTGGCGACTGGCACCAGAAGTGATTTGATTTTCAGTTCAATTATGTATCATAGATATCGTAGTAGATGTGGCCTTTCTATAAATATTGTGACAATTAAAAAAAAAGTATACATTTCTGATCTATTTTCATTTCCATTTAGAAACTTATTTTCCGACAGGCCGAAATATCGAAAGTCAAAATAAAAAATAAAAATATTTGTAAAAAGAATAATGTTGTGTTTCAATGCTGGCAATTCCCTCTAACCAGGCGGAAAGAGCAGTGGCCATGACAAAGGAAAGAGCATCGCGACACGCGGGGACGTAATTCGATAATCGACCTGCTCTTGAACGCATATGTACTGTCAGCCTATTCGTCATGTCAACTGACTATTCTACCTGAGGATATTATATTAAAGAGATATTGTAACTCTTTACATGTCGAAACGGTCAACAGGACGAAAAGCAACTGATGTCTTTCGACTCCTAAACGACCTATAAAGTAATTGGCAAAAGTAAATTAATTTGCCTATTATGGCTTTCGATATTAAGGGTGTGGGGGTAAAAATTAATAATTTCAAAATCTATTATAAAAAAAATAATCAAAATCTATTATAAAAATTTTAAACTGATTAAAAGAAAAACATACTTACATCATAACGGTTTTACAACAAACAACATAACAGATATCATGACGAAACTGAACTCAAAAAACTGTAGTTAAAAAATAAAGTCCATATACCAGCTGGACAATACTACTGTGTTAAGTGATATCTGCGAATGTTCTTATGCTTAGAGTTAGTACTTACAAACTCTTCGAGAATACCATACATCACATGTCATCTTCCATAACATTAATTATATCGTATACGTTAGGTATGGTAGATGAAACACTTCTATAAACATTTGAACAACCTTTAAAAAGTATTAAACACTTCTGACCTCTTTTTTATTATGAACTAAGACCTCATCATAATGGTTACAACTGGCTGCAATAGTGATTAGTTAACCGAAATAAAAATAAATATATTTGAAAAAAGAATAACATTGTTTTCGATTCCCTCTAACTTATTGTCACTTAGTTATCAGTGATATCTACTAATGTTCTTAGGTAAGGAGTAAGTACTTATAAACTTTTTAATAACACTGCCTCACATTGGTTGCTATGAACATTATCCCTTTATTCACCAATCAGCTGGAATTTCATTCTCAGTGACAAAATTACAGCCGAGTTTTGAATTGTCGAGGAAGTTCCCTTTTGTAGTGCTAATTTGATCCAACGTCATAATTTACTTAAACCCGAACCTTTGTTTTACGAGCTCAAACTGACTCAGTTAAAATTTGATGAACAGTTATCTATACTCTTTATGCTTGCATAACTTCACGCCAAATCCCTTGCGGGGTAGGCAGAGAGAACGGGGCGCCATAAGGCACGATTCTTAGACACCTCACTCGCTTCGTTGACTTTCAAAACTTCAACTTTTCATGCATAAATTAAAAATTTATTAAAACAACTTTTAGGATTATATCGCGTTTATTTTATATTTATAATCCTAAATATTTATACACTACTGGAAAAAATTAAGGGATCAAAAAAAATCCAAATTTTTCGGTAGTTTTCAACAGGCCGTAACTTTGAGAGAAATGGTCGTACAGGAAATAAAAAAAAGGAAATTGTAGCTCCAAGTGTCTAGTTTTTGGATTAGAACTTCAAAATTTTGTAGCCTCCGCGGTTTCTGAGTAATCGTAGAAAAACCAGCAGCAAAAAAATTCTCAAAATTTTTTTAGTTTTTTTTTGGTCTACGGGCGTGGAAAAAATTTTTTTAGCTTAACCATCATAAGGATCGGATACTTTGTTCAGTTAGCTTTAATTTCTTTTTTTAAACACCCTGATACGTCCACTCCTCGCTGAGATATCGGTCTTCAAATGGAAAAGGATCTTTTTGTCTTTGATTATCGATATCTCAGCAACCAATGATCGCACAGAAAGTTAGAGGTGGGTTTCAAGAACTTAAATGAATTTCCCTTAACAGCTGTCCATTGTTTTTTCGGAAAAAAAATTTTTTCGTTCTGTCACATGAATTTGAAAATGCAACAAAAAAAGGGCTTTTGGTGGTTTTTTGGAAAATCAAGCGCTGGATCGAAAATATTGAGGAAACCGCTAATGTTAAGTGTGCCTTTTACAGTTCAATATGTCCACAAAAACCCTACAAAGAATCAAATTAATCCAGCCAGCCGTTTTTTTGATTCACTTGATCGAATTTTTGAAAAAATTAAAGGTTCACGTTTTTTGCTCTGAAAAGCTCATAATTTTTAAAAATGAGAAAAAACAATTGTTTTTTTTCGAGCTTTTTCCACATTATCGTTTCAGATGGTGCTTTTTCGAAAAAACAATGGACAGCTGTTAAGGGAAATTCATTTAAGTTCTTGAAACCCACCTCTAACTTTCTGTGCGATCATTGGTTGCTGAGATATCGATAATCAAAGACAAAAAGATCCTTTTCCATTTGAAGACCGATATCTCAGCGAGGAGTGGACGTATCAGGCTGTTTAAAAAAAGAAATTAAAGCTAACTGAACAAAGTATCCGATCCTTATGGTGGTTAAGCTAAAAAATTTTTTTCCACGCCCGTAGACCAAAAAAAAAACTAAAAAAATTTTGAGATTTTTTTTGCTGCTGGTTTTTCTACGATTACTCAGAAACCGCGGAGGCTACAAAATTTTGGAGTTCTAATCCAAAAACTAGACACTTGGAGCTACAATTTCCTTTTTTTTTATTTCCTGTACGACCATTTCTCTCAAAGTTACGGCCTGTTGAAAACTACCGAAAAATATGGAATTTTTTTTTGATCCCTTAATTTTTTCCAGTAGTATATTTATAATCCTAAAAGTTGTTTTAATCAATGAGCGAGATTCGCGAAAGTCTTAGAAATAAATACAAAGTTTTCAGTCATCGATATTTATCACACATAACTTCTGAAAACAATTTCGAAAAGTCATTGGTGTGAGCCAGTGTCAGGAATCGAACCCGGACCTCTGGATCAGAAGGCGTGTGCTCGACCACTGGGCCACCGAGACATTAATTAATAATCCAGCACTACATCGTCAACCATTATCCTTACATCCGTTCTGGATTCCTCCCTTTCCAACACCATAACTTTCGTTTTCATCACATTCAATTGTAAGCCTTTCATCAAACAATCATCTTTCATACTACTCTTTATCTCTAGTATAATAGTAGGATCAGGTGCTGCAGGAGTAGGCAGAGAGAACGGAGCGCCAAAGTGCGCCATTCTTATACACGCGCTTCTTCGACTTTTATAAATCTTGTTATACAGTGGGATTGTAAGACTCGTGAAATCACCTTTCGTTAATATAAGTTCCCAAAAAGTGTGTCTTGGCAGTCTTTGACTAATACATTTTTCCGCTTATGCACCGTATATCTGCTTAGCCATAGTAGTAGATTAGTAAAGTTTTCTATTAACTAGTTAAGCGTGTTAAAATAATTCAATACGAAAAAAACAAACACTGCTTAGTTCACGGAAGCGATTTTTTCTATGGGAAAAAGGGGCAAAAGAGCACGCGGGTCAACTAATGTATGGAAAGCTACTACCGCCGCCCATGGAGGCATTTAAGATGGGACAACGCGGTTGTATCTTGAAGGTTCCTAGGTCGTAACGCTCTGGAAATACTGATGCCGGAAACTGGTTGCCGGAAACAAAGGAGCAGTGCGTGGCAAGAAGTGTCCATTAAAGGGCACAATTGTGGATCGCCAACCATTTAGCCGATGAGGATGGCAGCATTGGCGCGTCGAGCGATGGCGAAAATTTACGGGCGAAGGAAGAGATGCAACAACGATTTGATCATGACTTCTTTTAACATAACATAACTTTTTTCTACCCGAAGGTGTAGGTGGTGGCTGTTAAGGCTCGACTGGCCGTTATGTTTACGTCCCAAATGGAATAGGTGCGGAACCTATTGCCATACTGCGCACAAAGTTTTCAGTCATCATTATTTATCACACAACAGTGGTAGAGCCAAGCAGTTCGCTGCATGAATGGGCCGGCTCGACCGGTGAAATACCACGACCTCTCAGAAGGTCGACGTAAAGTGGCTCATGCCGCGTTTCGTGGTGCTCGACCACTGGACCACCGAGACATTTCATTCTAAAAAAATATATGTTAACTATCGGCTCCATAGTTGTATTGTTATTGATTAAAACAAAATTGAAATAAAATATAAAACAAAAATCGAGGTTGCAAATATTCCATTTTCTGACATTCATCATTCATCACCTGTCTGTCCGTCAATCACTGACATAAAAGTCAATAAAACATACTAAGTCATTTTCTATTGTCTGCCATCCATTTCTATTGTTTTATGTGGTCATAAAGCAAATTGGCATTGTACTAATGAGGTGGAGGCGAACAATGCTGCAACTTCTAAAAGTAATACCATCGATTTGTATCAATCCTATTTATAAAATAATTTGGCTATTAGGTCTATTTTCTATACAAATTTAAGCCTTGTTCTACCTGAAGATAGAAAATAGCAGCGGCAGCGGCTGTTAAACCTTGACTAACCACATTTTGTCGTCCAAAATCTATGGCAATCCATACACTAGGCACTATGTTGTAAATATTCGATTATTTATCACACGTAACTTCCAAAAAAATCTGAAAAGTCATTGATGCCCGGAATCGATCCCACGAAGCGGCGACATCTTGATTCAGAAGCAGGGCGATGTCCCGACCTCCGGTAAATACAACAAACTACTACTGATAGGAGCAAGAGGCAAGCGAGCAGGCGTGTCACTTGATAGTAAGTGACCAGCGCCGGCCATGGACACCTGCAACACATATAGTAGCACAGTTGCGTTGCCGACCTATAAGGGGTTAGGATAGGAAAGGATGGGGAAGGTGGGCGGGCCTCCGGGTACCTTTTTCACCGAACGATACGCGGCATAAGCTACTTTACGTCAATCCTCTGAGAGGTCCTGGTATTTCGCCGGTCGACCCGGCCCATCCATGCAGCTAACTGCTTGGATCTCACACTGTTCCACCATAATGCTCTACCACCTTACATTGTGACTTATTTTATATTACATTTTTATACAGTGGTAGAGCCAAGCAGTAACACTATATGTGTTGCTGGTGTCCATGGGCGGCGTTGGTTGCTTACCATCAGGTGGCACGTCTGCTCGTTTGCCCTCCTATTCTATAAAAAAAAATAAAAAGATATTGTGATCCAAAAGTCTGGAGAGCGAGAATAGAGCCTGGAAACAGAAGTTGCAATGTACCAGAAACAATAGAGAAAAATTCCTAATTCTATTAATATTTAGCATCACATCATCAGAAATATTGCATCCGCATTCACTGCAGGCGTCAACAGGTTGTAATCGTGATAAATTATAAGGAAAATAAGCGGTTCAGTAAGTAAACTTGGAGATTGAAGATTATATCAGTAAGTACTTTTAAGATCACAACGTGGAAAATAGCCCGATGGTCAGACGACCTCAGAAAGGCTGCTGGAAAAGACTGGATGCGGAAGGCAGAGAATCGGATGTTGTGGCGTACATTGGGAGAGGCCTATGTCCAGCAGTGGACTGCAATAGGCTGATGATGACGTGAAAAATTGTAAAATCAGATACTTTACTACATTCTGATAACTAATCAACAATTGTAATCAGAAAATATAAGAATTTAACAGCACGAATACATATAGGGCGACCTATGAAGGTATTGACATAAAGAAAAAAGTTAAGAAACAAAAAAGAAACGTCAAAGCAGAATTTAAAAAGCTGTAAACAATATTGTTGACTTATGGTAGAATTTTGTTTCATAACTTTTTTCTACTTACTATCCCAACTAAAAGGATATCACATACAAAAGCGATACCTAAGATATGTATTACAAAATTGGACTTGGAAATCCTATCTGCACTGTCATATTCGTACCGTCAATTATTGTTTCAAAAGCGTGCACTCTCAAATAATCGCGGTACACAATTGGTGTAGTTATGACTAGATGACACTCTTGGACTCTATCAGGCCCCAGTTCACGCTGTTCTCGCGACCGGTGTGCACACGCATCTAGCACGCGACAACCCTAGTATAAACAACCTGATCCACAACTAAATCGATGTTGCCAATATTGTGTTTGTGTATATGTAGTGTTTTGATATAGGAAGTTGCAAAATGCACAGAATATATCACTATGGTAAGTAAATAACAATACTTTTTGTATAAAAACTCTTTTGAGTTGCAGAAAAAAAAAACAACACAAATTGACAAAAGAGTTCCTTTTTCAAATTATCTGTTGAGAATTTGAGTCAATTCCAGTGGCGCGATAATCATGCTTATAGTTGTGATAACTAGATATTAAAATATGGTTTTAATACTTAAATAGTTTCAATGTTTTCTTATGATTAATTAAAAAAAAATATTAGTGTATTTAACCTATTTTTTGGTGTCGATTTTGCAAAAGTTTGTAAACTGTTCGTTAGTAAATATAACTATCAAGCTTTTTAAGTTACTTAATCGTATTTTAGTTTCTAATTAATGTTGGATTAATAGATAATGAGTATAATCATAGCAAGATAAAATATAGATTTAAATCTGACATAGTAAATGGTATTGTTTAAACAATGAATGAACAAATAAAACAATATATGCCCATTGTTTATATATGAAAGGACAGTTTTATTTAAATAATAATTTATATGCAATTGTTATTTTTATTGAAAACAATCTTCAATAATTCATAAAACACTAAACAGATTATTTGTTTATTAGTAATTTATAAATCTTTTTTGTGTGTTGACTTCAAAGACTATATTTATGTGTGTACGCTGTACGCTAAGATGGTTTTGATAAAATAATTGCGCACGTTCAAGGTAACGTTTGTTTTTTTTTTAAACCGCCATATCAGGTTTTATTGTAAATGTTAAAAGTGAACCTCATTTAAATTTCAAATACGTACAATACTATATTAATTAAAATATAGTATTTAATAACAGCTGATTCAATATTATTGTCCAAACAGAATCGTAATAGAGAACAAAACAGTTAGTTCTTTTGTTCCAATTTTTTTTTATGGGATACGAGGGCAAACGAGCAGACGTGTTACCTGATGGTAAGCAACCAACGCCGCCCATGGACACCAGCAACACATATTGTGTTACTGTTGCGTTGCCGACCTTTAAGGGATAGGGGATAGGGAAGGATGGGGAAGGGGAGTGGGCCTCCGGGTACCTCTCTCACCGAACGAAACGCGGCATGAGCCACTTTACGTCGGTCTTCTGAGAAGTCGTGGTATTTCACCGGTCGGGCCGGCCCATCCATGCAGCGAACTGCTTGGCTCTACCACTGTTAAATTGTCTACTACACTGAAAAATACTATTAGGTCGGGGAAAAAGTCTTTTCGCATAACGTAGGTATAAACTTATTATAAAATTTCTTTGACTGTACTATTTGTGTCTGGCTGGTTTTGGTAACATTAAAAAGGTTACATTATAAAGAAAATAAAAAAAAGTTGTTTCCCGCTATTTTTCATTTGTTTTTCTCTCCGTAAAAATGAGTGAATCTAATGAAGAAATTCGATACATTTTAAAATTTTATTATAAAAAAGGCAAAAATGCAACTCAAGCAGTGAAAAAAATTTGTGATGTTTATGGACCTGATGCAGTGTCAGTAAGAGTAGCACAAATTTGGTTCAAACGTTTTCAGTCCGGAAATTTTGATGTTAAAGATGCACCTCGCTCTGGTCGCCCTGTTACGAATAAAATGGACGCCATTTTTGAAAGAGTGGAGCAAGATCGGCATATTAGTAGTTACGATGTAGCTGAAGAACTGGGAATTGACCACAAAACAGTTTTGACCCATTTGAAGAAAGCTGGTTATACAAAAAAGCTCGATATTTGGGTGCCACACGAGCTCACTCAAAGAAACTTAATGAACCGTGTACTCATTTGCGATTCATTATTGAGACGTAATGAAACCGAGCCGTTTTTGAAGAGATTGATAACTGGCGATGAAAAGTGGATCACGTACGACAAGAACGTGCGAAAAAGGTCGTGGTCGAAAGTTGGCCAGGCTTCACAGACTGTGGCCAAACCTGGCCTAACACGAAATAAGGTGATGCTGTGTGTATGGTGGGATTGGAAGGGCATTGTTCATTATGAGCTTTTACCGTCCGGCAAAACCATCGATTCTGATCTTTACTGCCAGCAACTGATGAGATTAAAGGAAGCAGTCGAGAGAAAACGGCCGGAATTGATCAACAGGAAGGGTGTGGTCTTTCATCACGATAACGCTAGACCACACACATCTTTAGCCACTCAGCAAAAATTAAGAGAGTTCGACTGGGAGGTCCTAGTGCATCCACCATATAGCCCTGACCTTGCGCCTTCAGATTTTCACCTGTTTCGGTCTCTTCAGAATTCTTTAGGTTCTGTAAGGTTGACCTCAAGAGAGGACTGCCAAAACTATTTGTCCCGTTTTTTTGATCAGAAGTCCCAAAGTTTCTACAGTAACGGGATAATGTCTCTGCCCACAAAATGGCAGAAAGTTATTCAACAAAACCGTACATATATATTGTAAATAAATGTAAATAAACTTTGAAAAAAATGTCTTGACTTTTCATACAAAAATACGAAAATACTTTTTCCCCAACCTATTATTAACAAAATTGCAACTCAAGTACTATTTTATTTTAAATATGTCTTTAGGGAGATTAGACAGAGATGAAGTACGAAATAACGGTAAAATTAAAAGCAAAATTAAACTATTACAATATATCTACGATTGGAACATATCAGAGAGAACGCGAGAACATTAAAGTTCTGAGTTCGAATTCTTTCTCCAGTGATTTTCAGGGGATTGAGCGTGATAAACCAATAGCAATCCAAGCAAATTGCCGCTCCATACACATTCAGATATTAAAAAGATGCAGTTATAACATAACATATAATAAAACAAATATATATATATATTTTTTATCTCCAACAAAGTTACTAATTAAATAATTAATTGCTAAAGATTTTAATGTTACTGTGCGAATAACCTTTGTTAATATGTAAATATCGCTTGCATCAACAATGAAATAATTACTAGTATCTGTGAATACTATTATTAATAAGAAGGTTCTAGAACCAGTGAAATCTCCGCTTTAAGGCTTTAAGTTCCGCCGATACAATTCACCTACAGGAAAATATAGAAAAAATGTAAAAATCTTAGATCGCTTTCTTCGTAGCGGCAGAGTCACGCATTTCGCTGCATGAATGGGCCGGCACGACCGGTGAAATACCACGACCTCTCAGAAAATCGACGTAAAGTGAGAGAGGTATACCGATATATTATGAAAGTCAAAGAACCGAGTGAGGCGTGTAAGGCCTTATGGCACTTTGTACTCTCTGCCTAGCCCGCAAGATATTTGCCGTGAAGTTATGTATATATTTATGACCCAATTGAACGTGTTCTTGATAGGGATGACGACCTTAAAAACCGGCGAGGGTATGACTACATAGTATAAAACAAAGTCGCTTTTTCTGTCCCTATGTCCCTTTGTATGCTTAAATCTTTGAAACTACGCAACGGATTTTGATGCGGTTTTTTTTAATAGTTAGAGGGTGTCAACGGGGTGGTTTTGATCTATAATTAATGAATAGGGTAGTGAAAAAAAAATGATAATTTTCAATATTTAAAACTTTAATCGAAAACGCTGCCTGAACCCTAAGTGATAAATCAAAACAATGTACTACATTATTATACACCTTTAAAAGGTCTATAAAAAAGTCCGCGAGGGCATATGTCTATGTCTTAGGGATAACCCACAATGACCATTATTATTTTTTTACTTTTTACGAGAAATAATGACTTATTTACGAAGCAATTTTAAACATTACAGCATTAATTTTCATCCAATTAAGTGTCTTAAATAGATTGTGGTTTTAATATAGATTAATATAGCCATTTACAGCATGTACTTTAATCTAATATTTATGAAGATAATACAGTATTAACAGAGGTACATAGCAGTTGCGTTTGCGCGCCAAAACGCGTGCCGATAAATAGCACAAATTTAACTTTTTAAGATCCAAATATTACTAATTTATTTCTTTTAATGCGGAACGAAGTTCGCCGGGTCAACTAGTAAGACATATATGATAGTCGAAGAAACCAGTGCCGTGTGTAAGAATGATGTCTTATTGTGCTCTGTATTCTCTGCCTATCCAGAAAAAGACTGAAGGAGGTTATATAGAGAGTGGTTTTTACATAACTTAGATTCTCGCACGAATCGTACAGAATATTTATTATTAAGTTCGGGATATTTGAAATATACCTTTACGCATTTAGTATCTAAAGATCCAGCTGCAATTGAGCCTTAATATTCTTATACAACTGTTTACAAATCCCAACTAATAAAATAAATAAGGGGTCGAAGAATCTTGTGGCGTGCATCGAGTAGGTACACTTTTCTCAGTCCGATAAAGTTTTGTAAAGTCGTCGGTCGAGGACTGCCAAGCAACACAATCCATGGCCAAATAGAACGTGTTCTGGAGGAAGGTGATGTAGGAGCCTTAAAAATTGACGCGCGTGCATCATGCATGAAAAGAGTTATGAAAGTCAACGAAGCGAGTGAGGCGTGAGAATCGTGCTTTAGGGCTGTTCTCTCTGCCTACCACGCAAGGGATTGGGCGTGAAGTTATGTACGTATGTAAGTTATCGGTGTGTATCAGTATGAAAACCTGTTTCCACCTTTAAAAAATCAAATCGCTTAAACACTAGACAATCGAGTCAAATGATCGCAGGTTAAAGTTCAGATTCAGGTCAATTTAGTTCGTAATGACAACCTGAGTGGAATACAGTAGAGAAGAAAGAGTACCACGTAGATACGATTTTTATTAAAAATAATATTGTCTCACTTTTAATTGGAAAGTAGACGAAAGAGCAAGCGTGTTACCTAGTGGTAAGCGACTAACGCTGCCGTAAGGATGGATGCCGAGAGGATCAAAATTGTGTTGCCAACCGTTATGATAGGATAGGCAGAGAGATGAAAAAGGTAGAGTTATGAGGGTGGACTTCTGGATGCCTCTCTTACTTACTGGCCTCGTGGCGCATTGGTAAAACTACCGGCTGCAGCAATGAGGTCGGGGGTTCAATTCCCACCCGAGCACAAATATTTGTGACAAACATGAATATTTGTGTGGTGTCTGGGTGTTTTTCTATGTATTATAAGTATGTATTTATTTACAAAAGAAATGTAGGTATATATGTATTATTATCCGTATTAATCTTATCACAAGCATTTAGTTGCTTAGCTTGGAACTAGAGGGCGCTGTGTATATTGTGTCCAAGATATTATTACTATTATTACAGAATGAAACGAGGCATGAGATACTTTTTTCGATTTACAGAGAGTAGTTTTCAACGATCGAGCTGGCCCATTCATGAGGCAAACCACGTGGCTCTACCTAATCTAGAATTGCAAGCGTGTGTTATAATTGATGTAAGTAGCATGTAGGTGAAGTGCCATGCGCACGCGCCATCTCGAGATGAATCACATTCGTTCATTCATTCATTCATTCGACAGTGGGCCGTATTTGGAACAATAATTTGTGACAGTTATGAACAAGTTCCAGACGATGTTGCGTCTAATTTAAATGTATATTTGGAAGTGGAAGTTCAGTTATAGTCGGACATTTTGAAAAAAAAAAAACATAACCGGCGAAGTCTTTTTTTAGAGGTAGCAGAGCCACACAGTTCACTTCATAAATAGGTCTGCTCGACTGGTAAATTGCCATGATCTGATAGAATATCAACGTAATGTGATTCACGTTGCATTTCCTCCTTCCCTCCCAAATTACTTCGAGAAATTTAAAGAAACTTGATATGCTTAAGTTTCAAAATAAAGTTTTCTTGATGAGAATATAGTCTCGGTGGTCCAGCGGTCGAGCAGACGGCTTCTGATCCAGAGGTCCGGGTTCGAATCCTGACACTGGCTCACACCAATGAAAACTTTGTGCCGGTTATTTCAATAGGTTCGCCACCTATTCCATTTTGGGGCGTAAATATAACGGCGAGACGAGGCAGCCACAGCCTACAACTTCGGGTAACAGAAGGCGTGAAGTTATGCTTAAGGTATGATGAGAATATGGTAGACAGTTTGTGGTGATCAAATCAGAGATTGGCTACCTCATGTCATCTGTACTACAATTACTATAATGGACATCTCTGTCCCAATACGACTTCCTGGCTTCAGATACGGCCATGAACCTACCTACAATTTTAGCGCTCCACGGTTCACTAGTATAAAACTAACCTATGACCGCACTCAGTAGAAAAATGACAAAATGTTAGCTCATAACTAGGTGGACCGGGACTACTACGACCTCTCAGAACATCAACGTAAAGTGGCTCATGTCGCGTAGTCCCTTTGAGGCCGGCTACGCAACTGTAAGACTTTATTGCAGGAGTACGTAGGTCGCGATTGTTCTTTACCATCAGATACCCCGCTTTCAGGTTTGCCTCCTATCCCATAAAAAAAATCCTATTATTCGTCTGTCAATTGTGTTTCCAATTGCAAATATTTGTTACCAAACACTAAATAACAGTCTGTATTATCATACGACATTTTATTTGTGAACTCTTACCTCTTAAGAAATCTTAAGAACTATAAGGCCAATCGACTTGAAATTTGTTAGGAGCATTCCTTATGCGGTGTAGAGTTCAGCTAATAACGGATTTTACGAATGTCTACCCGAAAGAGAGATCGCGGGGGTGTTAAATAAATAAGACACGTTTCTCAAATATTGCTTCCATAGGTTTGAAATTTTCTTTTACATATCACTTTCACATTCTATCTTTTAATATACACACATAAATAACTTCACGCCAAATTCCTTGCGGGGTAGGCAAAGAGAACAGCGTCATAAGGCATGATTCTTACACACCGTAAACGCTTCTTTGACTTTCAAAACACTTTTCATACATTCGATTTTTGAGGCTCCTAACATCACCTTTCTCCATTTTTGAGTTGTATATTTGCTTAGTCAATCTTGCATTATCCATTATTTCTACATGCCTGACTATCGGAACAAGAGCGGAGACATTTCTTACTTTTATACCGACACTCTTTTTCAATCCAACTTGCTTCACATTCTGCCATACTCAGCTCTCGCTTCCATAAGTTAGCGTATCCTAACGCAGTACCGTATTATAGCTGGGCCTTTTTGCTAACTTTATTCTTAGATTTAAAATTTTATTTTTGGCATGATTTTAAGGAAGGTTATGACACTCTCACCTCCCGCGAAGACACGGTCAAATTGGTGTCCAACCAAATTGCACTCAATTAAATGATTGCAGTATAATATGCTCTGAACTCATTTAGCTCATCCTTTTCGTATATTTATGTATATAGGTATAAATTAGGCGTGAATGTAAAATAAAATTAGAAAAAAATTCTGCGTAGAAATTTTATTCGGGTAAAATGGGGGTAATGGGAGTCACTTAAGCAAGAAATAGAATAATACACTCAACTTTTACTTTATTCTTTTGTTTGCTAACTATTTTAATTATTACACCATCAGTCTGAAATGGTTTATTAGCGTTGGAATCATGTATTAATTAATTTTCAATTTAAAAATTAGCAACATCTTTGACTATCATTGTCCACATGTCAGCATTATTAAGCGGTAGAGCCATGCAGTTCACGGCATGAATGGGCCTGCAAGACCTGTGAAGTACCACGACCTCTCAGAATACTTATCGACGTAAAGTTTTAATCGGCGTTAGACGCTTCCGAAGGCCCACCCACTTCCACTAGCCCGTCCCATCGCACTCCCTTAAATGTATATATGTAGTCAGCAACGCAACTGTAACACTGTCTGTATTTTATGGGTCCATGGACGCCGTTGGTTGTTTACCATCAGGTGGCACGGCAGCTCGTTTGGCCCCCTATCCAATAAAAAATATAGATTTAGTCTCGCCAAACAATTGTCACTTATGTAAACTTTTGGGGAGTCCCATCCTGTAGATCTTCAATTATCCCTTTACTTATAAATTTGTAGTTCTTAAATTCTAAACTAATCATAATAATAGTCTCAGTGGTCCAGTGGTTGCCAGCCTCCCTGTTTCTGATTCAGAAGTCGTCAGATCGATTCTGGACTCACACCAATGATCCCTCGGAATTATTTTCAGTATTTATGTGTGATAAATATCTATGAATGAAGTTTGTGCCTGGTGAAACGGCAATAGGTTCGAGTGGGCGAATTGAGGCTTTAACAGCTGCTGCGTATACCTTCGGGTAGAATAAGGCGTGTAGTGACGTTTTTTATACCTTTTACGTTACGTTTATAAACTAATAGTTTTAAATGCTAAATTTATCATAATGATTTTCGAATAATAAATCGGAACAACGACGCTTTCACTATTATGTCTGTCATAATTTCCTGTTGTTATTATAAAAAAGAAAAATACTCGTAAACATGAGCATCAAACATGGCATAAATAATGTTCCGTTATTATCGTACAATGAAATGCAATTCAACCATTTATCATTATGTGTGTGAAGATAGTCATACCTATTTAGCTATTAAGAACACTATGAATTAAATTGATACGCTTTAATATTTGTAGTAAATGATTTGAAAGATGTCGTGAAGCAGTGGCTTTAAGTTGGTACAGCTGGCGTATTATGAAAAGCTGAAATTAGTCGTTGGAAATACGAATTCGCTAGGCAGCGCGTTGGCTGTCTGGAATTAAGAGCTCATAATAGGCCCCCTGGTTGCTAATCGGCGACACCAATCAAATGTTGCCAATATTTTTTGCGATTATAAAGAACAAAACTTAATAGGAACTCTCATCTGTAATCGAGTAGAGAGTGTCTTTGGCTTTCCACAAGCTACGATCCTGACACACTTCTGTCGTCTCATCCGCAGTCATATATACCTGCATTCACGTCAGTTTCGGGTGCTACAGATTTTTCCTTTTTGGAACATACCATTTATTTGGCCCTAGTAGTTCCTTTTTGGTCTACCGATCCCGAAACTACTACTAACATTCACATACAGTAGTAATAGTTATTGTATTGGCACGGCTACCTTGTTAATTAATCTTTATAAATTGTAACCCTAAGTTTACGTGTTACAAGACTTCAAGATATCAATTTTCTTATTCTAAAATCTAACGAAAACAAAACACATGCTCTAAACAGGTACCCCGATTATAGGTCGGCAATTTATTCCTTAGTCGAGAATTGTTTTTTTTAAGGGATAGAAGGGCAAACGAGGAAATAGGTCACCTGATGGTAAGCAACTACTCACCGCCCCTGAACACCGTGGTGCGTTGCCATCCTTTAAGGCAGGGAAGGGAAACGGAAGGGCAAAGGGTATAGGGCCTCCGGATACCTCTCTCACCGAACGAAACGCGGCAAGAGCCACTTCAGCCGAAATTCCGGAGGTCGTGGTATTTCACCGGTCGAGCCAGCCCATTCATGCAGCGAATTGAAAGACTAGTCTAGTGTCTACCACTGTAATAGACAAAATAGAAAAAAAATAGTCCAGGCATTAATTATTTCTACGCAGCGACCCTCTTGTAAACTACAGTGCGTGTTGATTAAAATGACGACATGCTAGGTCTCAGAGCTCGCTTTAGAAGCCTGGAGCGATCAAGGGGGCCTATTATGAGCTTTTAATTCCAGCCAGCCAACGCGCTGCCTAGCGAATTCGTATTTTCAACGAAGAATTTCAGCTAGTCTAGATTACTCATGATTGACTAAATGGAATTAGTCGTTGATAACTCAAATTTAGAGTGAATTTGACAGTGACTACTCGTCACCGACTAGCTGAAATTAGTCGTTAAAAATACAAATTTGCAAGACAGCGCGTTGGCTGGCTGGAATTAAGAGTTCATAAAACGCCAGCAAGATCCAATAAAAGATGGAAGACCTCCTGCCCGATTTTATTTATTCGTTAGGATCATAATCATTGGTGAAAATAAATAAAATAAAGACCAGCTTAATTTCTTGATTTAAAGAGAAATACATAAAAAACAAATGAGCAAGGAATTATAATATAATTTAATTCAGTTATATTTTATAATGCATTGAGTGAGAATTTTTTAGACTTTGAGGGCACTTAAAGAAGATTATGAATGTACTGTGTATGAATGTACTACACAAGTACTGGCAATATATTATTTTTGTGTTTTGATTACAGCAAGGACTTAAAAGCAAAAATCTTAAGATTAAGAATCCACTAGTTTGTTTTCAGATACGAGGGCGGAAGTTGCACATATGTACATTGTATTTCATAAAATTTACATATAATAGATCAAACAACATAATTGTGTTATTAACATATATATAGTGTATATGAATTGAATATTTTAAATAACTGGTTTTATAATGAAAGACCACACATAAATAGATGTTTATATTTAGGCGGTTCTTCCAATGTGAGGTTGACGGAGAACTTCGAGGCCAATAACAAACTCTTCTGGAGGGAAGTTACAAAGTCTCGGGGTTCTTCGTCAACATCCAGAATGGACAAAATTATGTCTAAGGCTGGTGACATTCTTGCAAACCCAAACGATGTATTGGGTCGGTGGAGTGAATATTTTGGGGAAATGTACGAGTATGTTCCGGACGTGGGCGCCGCGAGTCTACGACTGACGCCGCTGCGCCAACATCTGACGAGGACATTACTATGGAAGATTGATAGAGATTGAATAGTCGATACGAAGTATGAAAAATGGTAAGGCAGCTGGAATTGATATGATGTCTTCTGAAATGATCAAACACGGTGGAACCTGTGTCCGGGATGCTTTCCTGACCTTGAGCAATCTATGCTAGAGGTCGGGCAATGTTCCCGTGGACTGGAGGCGTGCTGTCATCGTGCCCTTGTATAAAGGTAAGGGATCACGTACGCAGTGCGCCGTGCAAGTTTGATCAGCTTAGCAGCGAAAGTGTATGGGAAGATTATTGAAAGGAGAATGACGGTGATATCTGACGGAGTGTTGTGGGAGGCTCAGGGTGGTTTCAGAAGCGGAAGAGGGTGCATGGATCAGATTTTTTCTCTCCGCAACATCGTGGAGAAACAACTGGCTGTTAGGCGGAAGGTTTTCTGCGGTTTTGTGGATCTGAAAAAGCGTTTGACAAGGTGTTACGGAAGGATCTGTGGGACATACTCCCGGGCTACGGGGTGAGCGGCGCGCTGCTGCGCGCCGTGCAGTCCACTTATGAGGTCTGCACAGCGTGTGGGCGTGTTGATGGCGGCTTGTAGCTCTGTTTGACGTCAATATCGGCGTCAGACAGGGCTGCGTGCTGTCCGCTCGGCTGTTCATCCTGTACCTGGACAGTTGTCTCCAGAGAGTGAGATCAACGAATGTAGGGATGCGAATGGGTGACCTAGTTGTGAGCTGCCGGCTTTACGCAGATGCCGCCGTGGTCTTAGCCGAATCGCCGTCTGGTCTGCAAACACTAGTCACTATTATGAAAGATGATTGTTTGATGAAAGGCTTACAATTGAATGTGATAAAAACGAAAGTTATGGTGTTTGAAAGGGAGGAATCCAGAACGGATGCAAGGATAATGGTTGACGATGTAGTGCTGGAACAGGTGAATGAAATTGTATATCTTGGATGCGCTTTTAGCAGGGATGGAAGGTACACCGCGGATGAAGAAAGACGAGTGGCGTTAGGAAATAAAGTAAATGGGGCGTTGGGCAGATTCCTGGGCGCAAAAGATATTAGCAGAAAAGCCCAGCTAGCAATTCACAATGCAATACTGATCCCAACACTAACTTATGGTAGCGAGAGCTGGATAAACGCGTTCGAAATGAGGGCATTGCGCAAAATCTGCGGAGTGACCCTCGCTGACCGCGTGGAAAACAAGGTTATAAGAAAGGAAGTCGGATTGCAAGAGAGTGTCAGTGTAAAAGTAAGAAAGGGCATGCTCCGATGGTTCGGACATGTAGAAAGGATGGATGATGCAAGATTGACTAAGCAGATATACAATGCAAAAGCGGACGTATATAGGAGTCGAGGACGGCCTAGACACACATTCTATGACCAAATAACGTGTTCTGTGACCGAGAACGTGTTCTGGAGGAAGGTGATGTTAGGAGCCTCAAAAATCGACGCTCGTGCATGAAAAGAGTAATGAAAGTCATCGAAGCGAGTGAGGTGTGTAAGAATCGTGCCTTATGGCGCTCCGTTCTCTCTGCCTACCCCGCAAGGGATTTGGCGTGAAGTTATGTATGTATATACTATATAAGTATATCAGTGGTAGAGCCAAACAGTTCGCTGCATGTATGGGCCGGATCGACCGGTGAAAGTGGCTCGTGCAGCGTTTCGTTCGGTGAGAGAGGTACCCGGAGGCCCACCTCCCTTCCCCATCCTTTCCTATCCCCTATTCCCTATCTCTTAAAGGTTGGCAACCCAACAGTAACACTATGTGTTGCTGGTGTCCATGAGCGGCATTGGTTGTTTACCATCAGATGACACGCCTGTACGTTTGCCAACCTATCACATAAAAAAAAAATTAACTTCACGCCGAGTCCGTTGTGAGGTAGACAGAAAAAACAGCTCGCTCAAAGGTAAGATTCACATTTTTAGATTACACACCTCACTCGGTTCTTTGACCTCCATTACTCTTGATACAAGCTCGTTAGTTTTTCAGGCTGCTGACTTCACATTCCGCTAAGTTCAATTTGATCATGGAAAGTGTGTCGTGACCTTTCCAAACGGAGCGGAAGGAACTAGTTCCTCCACTTTTGCATAGTATGTCTGCTTAGTCGATATTCAATCTTTTTAGCTAAGCAAGTTTATTTACGAAACTGCTTTATTCCGTAATGATCTCATTTGAATATTTCGGGGTCAAAATAACTGAAATGCGAAACACCGTTTATCTTAGTTATAGTCTCAAACAAATTAGACGAAATTATGTCTCGGTGGTCCAGTGGTCAAGCACCAATTTCCAAATTTAGAGGTCGCGGGTTCGAATCCCCATACTGGCTGGCACACCAATGACTTTTCGAAAGTTCTTTTGGGAAGTTATGTTATGTTATATAAGTTAGATTTTTGAAGTTGTACTTCTTTTGACACGTCAGGGGAAAAATGATGATAGCAAACCGACACCCTCAAGTTAGCTACAGTCGGTTAGTCAGTGAAGTTAGCTATAGCTTTGTAATATCATAAAACTTTCAATGTATTAAGTTTTCTTTTTGTACAAATGCAGAAAAAGGCGAAAATTTATTTTATTGGAAAGATTTTTATCGTATTACAAGTACTTTATTAAGTTCACACACACTATTTTTATTTTAACCAGTTTACGAGCGTAGACTGAAATATGTAATAGATTGGCTATTCTATAATTTTCCAATACATTACATGTTATAAAATTTAATTGAATGACATAAATTGAACTGATAATTGCTAAAAGACTTGAGGCAATAGTGACAGTCTCGACATATTTATGGAGTCCGCATTGTCGTATAATCTACTTCTAGTGATCATATCTTATAAATAAATTACTTACAGCCATCCTTATAAACAGTAATCAGGATTAAGTCGAGATTAATACACATTCAAACGTAATAATTTAAACTTGGTTCTCTACTTGAATGGGCCGGCTCAACCGGCTAAATCGATGACTGAAAACTTTGTACCCGGTAAAGCAATAGGTTCGCCATCTATTCCATTTGGGACGTAATCATAAAAGCGAGTGGGGGCTTTACAGTCGCTACATACATCTTCGGGTAGTAAAGAGGCATGAAGTTATAAACTTGACCCACAGAGCTAATCATTTACTAGAGGACACTCCGCGCTCCGCGCGTCCGGATGCTAAAGAATTATGAAAATAACTAGCTAAAAAACCCGGCTTCGCCCGGGAGTTGATATGAGATGACGTGGTAGAGTCGAAATAAAAAAATAAACTATGACGTAAAAAGTAAAAAAAAAGTTTATTGAAAACGTTTTCTCATTATTTACAATACTTGTTTATAAACAACATTTTTCATTTTATTGTCCGGAGTATATATTGTCTCTGATCATTAAGCGGTAAGCATAGAACTCCTTAGAAGTGACTTTTTTGTTTGTTTCTATGCCTGTTTCAGGATGAATTTGTTTTATATTGAAATGGTATCCGTCCTCTCCGTGCAGAAATATTAACGGATATTGAAGAGCATCATATGAACGGTGTGTCTCTGCAATGCGTTGTAGTCCTTTTCTTCTTCGATGTACAATTATGTCACGGCTTGTATTTTCATTATCCACAACTACAATGGCGACTTCATCTACCTGAGGTGCATTAAATCTGCGTTCGTGTTCTCCACGTGGTCTTTTATCGGCTCGAATTACAATTTTATAGTCATCAGAAATTATGCGGTCTAATGTTGTTTTGAATATATAAATCAGTTGATTATACTTGTGTAAGATCCTCTGTACATCTTGGATTATTTCGCGTCTCAGTCCATTAAAATTTGTGCATCGTTGATCAATTTCTTGTTCTTCATTTCCGATGAAATATACTTGTAGAAATTTATGGTCTTCGTTAGGCATTGGCAGTAACGATCCTATTTTGTGATAAATTTGCCCTTGAATTGAAAATACATATTCAAATTCATTTCTATTAGTGTTAGTCGAAGTAGCACCGAAAGAAGTCATTTGAAAGCAGGAGTTATACTACTCTGTGTAAAAAGTATCGGGAATATGTCAATAAAGAGACCCGCGTAAAAGAGGTCGTTCTAATTTTTTTACTGCATGTTGGTAGCACTGTACTGATTTAGCGCGCAAAATTTGAACGGGATCTGTCATTTAATTTGTTTTAAACTAAACTTTTTGTTGGTCATAGTTTTGAGTCCTCGGCGATTTTTACAATAGAAAATATTGTTGAACAAAGAGTGTGCCTTAAATTTTGTGTTTCGAATGATATTTCATGTGGTGAATCACTAAAAATATTGCGAAATACCTACGGCGAATCATGTATATCGAAAACAAGGGCTTATGAATGGTATAAGGCTTTTAAAGAAGGCCGAGAAGTAGTAGTAGACTTGCCTCGTTCTGGTAGACCTTCAACCGCTACGACCAAAGAAAACATCGACAGAATCAAGAAGCTAGTGCTCGAAAATCGACGTATGAGTCTGAGAGAGTTGGCTAGTGAGGTGAACATATCTTTTAAGTCCGTCCACAATATTCTCATTGACATTTTAGGCATAAAACGCGTCGCCGCTCGACTAGTTCCAAAAGAGCTCAATTTTGTTCAAAAAGGGCAGCGAAAGCATGTCGCTGAAGACATGGTTTCCCGAGCTTCTACGGATCCGACCTTTATGAAACGTATAATAACTGGCGACGAGACATGGGTTTATGAGTATGACATGCAAACAAGCCAACAGTCTTCAGAATGGCGTCTCGAAAACGAGCCGAAACCCATAAAACCGCGGCAAAGTCGCACCAAAATCAAGGTGATGCTGACATTTTTTTTTTACTACCGTGGTGTGGTTCACTCCGAATTCCTTCCAGAGGGAGAAACAGTAAATAAAGAATATTATTTAGGCGTCATGAAGCGTTTGCGTGAGAGTATCCGCCGAAAACGTCCAGATTTGTGGCGACACAACTCATGGATGCTGCACCATGATAATGCACCATCACACACAGCCATTATAGTGAAAGAGTTTTTAGCGAAAAATTCAACAAACGTTCTCGACCAAGCACCCTATTCACCTGATATGGCTCCGTCTGACTTTTTTAATTTCCCAAGTTAAAATTACCACTTCGAGGAAAACGTTTTGAGTCAATAGAAGCCATAAAATAAAATTCGCTGAATGAGCTAAAGGCCATACCGCAAATAGCCTATGAAAAATGTATGGAAGACTGGGTGAAGCGGTGGAGATGTTGTATTGCAAGCGATGGGGCCTACTTTGAAGGCGATAAAATAAATTTAGATGAATAATTTGTATTTTTTGTTTTATTGACAAATTCCCGATACTTAGTACACAGAAGGTATGATCTTATATTTTGAAGAAAGTGTTTTGATTCTAGTGTTTCCCCGAGCATGTAATGCAGAAATTCCTGCGGAGGTGCTTCAATTGGTGGTAATCGAATTTTTCCATTCATGCAACAGAGACCTGGTGTTTCTTTACTGAATTTTTTTGCGTGGCAAAACTGGCAAACGTTATTAATTTTTCCAATAACAACGTATTTATGATTGTAATATTTTTTCGTCGGTTCGTAGTGGAATGCTTCCTTTGTTAGATTATCTTTTAAAATTCTCGACTCTTCAGTACTTTTATTTGCTGTTCTTTCTTCGCTTCTTCTGCTTCTCAGGTTACTCATTCTGGTCCGTTGATTCTGTAAACGTGCTTCGTGCTCTTCTTCCGTTTCATTTCTTCGAGATTCTTTTTGTTTCCGCCGTTTCGCTGCAGAACTGGCCAAATCTCCTCCTCTCTTACGTCTGGGCATTGTATTCTATAAAATATAAATTAAATAAACATTTTATAGATAATTATTTTGTAACGGAAACGTGGGGTATGTTGAGACAAAAAAAAATATATTTAACCTTCAAGCGGTCGAGCGATATTTTGTTTACGGCCAAAAGTATATAGAAGGCATCAATTCGACGCCGCGCGACTTTTTGAAGGTTAAGAAAATTACAATTTAAAGAAAAAAAACCATTAGAATTAATTAAACACTATTAAAAATACTCACATTTGAAATTTCACGATAAAAACCCACAAATAACTTTTTTCTATTTCGTTTCAAAATCGAGAGTTAATTAAACACACTATTAAAAATACTCACACGTGATACTTCTAAATAAAGGCTCACAGATAACTTCTCTTCTTTTCGTTTTGAAATCGCTCGTATCGCTGTTCAAATTAAACTAACTCTGGTGAGCGACACCGGGCTCTTATATATTCAGAGAGCTAGGCTCTAGAATATTCGAGAAAATTTGAAAATATTTTCTCTCTCACACCTTCTAGAGTATTCTGGTCATTATCGTCCGCCATAATAAAAGGTTCTATAGCGGTAGCATTTGCAGTAAAAGCGCGAAATTTAAAAACCTAAATTTTTTAATGTTTTGAGAACTAATTTGGATAACTAAAATTATGTCGCTTTAACTCCAAAATATAAGTTAGCTAATGACGTATAAATACACAAAATTTAATAACTTTATTATAGCAACAAATTAAATTTAAGACTTTATTGAAATTGGAATTTTAAATTTCGCGCCACTACTACACATGCTACAATTGCTCGCAACGCTTTTGGAAATGCAACCCAAACAATCGTTGTCCTGAATGAAGTTCAAATATTCGATAACAGATGGCGCCACTATACTTAATTTCCAAGTTGTAGGGTTGGAAAGTTCCATATATCTTTAGAAACACGCCCTTTAGATTAAAACGGGAACTTTCTAGCTTCTGTAGCGGTAGCGTATGTAGTAAAGGCGCGAAATTTAAAAACCTAAATTTTTAAATATTTTGAGAACTAATTTGGATAACTAAAATTATGTCGCTTTAACTCCAAAATATAAGATATATAATGACGTTCAAATACACAAAATTTAACAACTTTATTATAGTAACAAATGAAAATTAAGATTTTATTGAAATTGGAATTTTAAATTTCGCGCCACTACTACACATGCTGCAATGGCTCACAACTATGGAGACTATAAACTATGACTATTGGAGTGTATAGTCTCCATAGTTGTCTTGAACGAAGTTCAAATATTCGATAACAGATGGCGCCACTGGACTTAATTTCCAAGTTGAAGGGTCGGAAAGTCCCTTATATCTTTAAAAACATGCCCTTTAGATTAAAACGGGAACTTTCTTGTTCGAGGAGGGATAAAGGGCTATCACACCACATAAGTCCCTTTATCGTGTCGGGACTCCTTTTTAAGTTTTATCGGCACGCACATTTTATCGACTTAGTTTTATTATATAATATATATATATATATATATATAGATATATAGATATAGATATGACCATAATAATCGAGGGTCAGTCTTTTATTTCCTGTCGATTGTATAATTGCAGAGTTCCAGCGTCTATCACCGAAGATCATGACACAATATTTAAATGGGACCAGTTCCGATGATATTAAGTATACTTTTTATGGAGTAGTAAGGCACCTGATGGTAAGCGACCACTGCCGCCCATGGACATCTGCTACCCGTATAGTGTTACAGTTGCATTGACGACCTTTATGGGAGTAGGGAAAGGGTGGGAAAGAGGGGTTAGTATAATTCGGTGAAATAAGAACTGAATATTTTTTAAAACAGTGGTAGATAAAAGAGCCAAACAATACGCTGCATGAATAATAATATTTTGGACACAACACACACAGCGCCCCCTAGTTCCAAGCTAAGCAACTAAATGCTTGTGTTATGGAAACTAAATTATAATATATATATTATAGTATGTATACCTACTTTTTTAAATACACTCGAGAGCAATGAATCCGGGTCACTTAAAGAATCCTAAAAATCTCGGAAACTAAAAATGCTAGGTTAATGCAATAAATTGTATTTAATAGACAATGTAATACTCCTTAAATGAAGGTATTAAAACTTCTTAGTTATTGTAAAGTTATATCATAAAAAAATCAAATTTGAAAAAGGGCCACTTTCGAAGATGGAACTACGAAATTACAGCATTTGGTTTTGCTTTTGTTTGTAATCTGTAATTTATGTGGGTACATAAACCATGTTGATAGTGCTCTATATTCATTATTCAAGCTGAAATTATGTCGCTTACGCCTGAAGAATGCACCAGAATACTTACAATGCTGGAAACCGGCCGGAGTCAGCGCGATACAGCCAGGACTGTTGGTGTGTCGCTGTCAACAGTACAAAGAGTTCTCCGACGTTACGAAGAAACTGGTTCTAACCTACGCAGACCAGGAACGGGCAGAACCAGGTATACCACAGCACGAGAAGACCGATACTTCGTGAACACCATGCTTCGAAATCGCTTTCTCACAGGAACTGAACTCACCAATCAGTTTCGACGCCTCGGAGGAAGTAACCCAAGTGCATGGACAGTAAGACGTCGGCTTGCTGAATCTAACTTAAAACCCCTTAGACCTGCAAACGGCCCTAAACTGGAGCGTGGGCATCGTATTTCAAGACTAAGATATGCCCAGAGCCACGTAAATTGGAGTATTGAAGATTGGTCAAAAGTTATGTTCTCCGACGAATCAAAATTTATGCTCTACAAGCACGATGGAAGACACAGAGTGTATCGAAGACCAGGGGAAAGATTCAAGCAAGCATGCATCGAGGAAAAAGTAGCCTACGGTGGTGGGTCTGTACTTGTGTGGGCCGGAATTTCTTCTGGAAGTCGCACAGAGCTGGTGATCATAGAAAACGGCTCTTTAACTAGCGTAAGATATGTGGAAGAAATCCTCAATGATCACGTTGGTCCATTTATGGTCAATTTAGGTGAGGATGCTATATTTATGCATGACAATGCCCGACCTCATACAGGTAGGATTGTGAATGACTACCTTCAAGAGATGAACATTACTCGTATGGAGTGGCCAGCGCGCAGCCCGGATATCAACCCGATCGAGCATGCTTGGGACGAGCTAGGCAGATGCGTAAAACAACGAAACCCTCCCCCAATCACGCTTCGTGAGCTCAAAATTGCTCTCACAGAGGAATGGGAGAATATTCCCCAAAATCGTATAAGGAACTTGGTGTACAGCATGCCAAACCGCATAAACGCAGTAATGGAAGCACGAGGAGGCAATACGAAGTATTAAAATTCAAGAAAATCGTAATAAAGTTCAAAAATTTCATGTTTCCTATTTTTGTTTTAAGGAGAGATCAGCAGATTTTTTCTTTATGTAATTTTGTGTTAATAAAATGTATGGTGACTCATATTTTTTTTACTTTCATTTAAGGAGTATTACATTGTCTATTAAATACAATTTATTGCATTAACCTATCATTTTTAGTTTCCGAGATTTTTAACATTCTTTAAGTGACCCGGATTCATTGCTCTCGAGAGTATATTATATACTTATAATACAAAGAAAAACATTCAGACGCCATACAAACATTCATGCTTGTCGTACATTTGCACTCGGGTGGGATCGAACCCGTCAATTTCGACAATGAAGTCGGTAGTTTTACCATACACCACGAAGCCACCACATAGCAATGTATACTACTACATACCTACATAACTTAACGCCAAATCCCTTGCAGGGTAAGGCAGAGACAACAGAGCGCCATGAGGCGCGATTCTTAATCGCCTCACTAGGCTCTTTGACATTCATAACTCTTTTTTCATGTACGCGGTACAAACAACAACACGTTCCTCACAAATTTATACTCCTATACTTAAATTCTGGAGATATAGAAATCTAGGATAAGGAGCTCATAAACAAATAAGGACATTAAATAGTAAGTAAGACCACTTTATTAATTGCTGAATAGACACGGACAATTGATGCCGACCTTCGCAATGCTGGTCATAGTACTTCGAGCACACTTGTGGAAACGTTGTATCATACAAATTTGATTATTAACGAAGAGGAAGACCTATTAAATATACATGAACATAATTTCACGCCTTTTTCTACCCGAAGTGTAGGCAGCGGCTGTTAAGCCTCGTCTCGCCGTTATGTTTACGTCCCAAATGGAATAGGTGGCCAATCTATTGCCACACCAGGTACAAAGTTGTCAGTCATCGATATTTGTCACACGTAACCTACGAAAATAATTTTGAAAAGTCATTGGTATGCGACAGGATTGGAACCCGCGACTTCTTGATTCAGAAACGGGGTGCGCGACCACAGGACCACCGTGACTATTAAGTTTAAATAATAAATGTCTCGATGGTCTGGTGGTCGAGAAATAAGGGAAGATGGGGTACAGTGTAACAAAAGAAAAATATTGGAATATAATAATATTGTTTTAATCAGCTAGTTTTTTTATCAGCTATTTAGTTTTTCAGTTATTTTTTAATCAACTAACTAAACTTTAATATATCTCTCTGTATTTAAAATAGCTCAAACATTAACATTATTAGATTTCATCATCACCATCAGATCATTAATCTAGATTTCACTTTAATCAGTCACAATAATCAGTCAATTGTAACAATTAGCCCCGTATCTGGGGTAGTCAAGTGTTTCAACAAAAAATATACGAAACTAACAAATGAGAAAAACGATAAAACGATGTAAGTTTTAATAAATATTGACGGGCCTCGTGGCATATTGGTAAAACTACCGGTTGCAGCAATGAGGTCGGGGGTTCGATTCCCACCCGAGCACAAATATTTGTGACAAACATGTGTGATTGTGTCCAAGATATTAAAAAAAAAAAAAAAAAAAAAAACTGCTTCAAAATATTTTTAGGAAGTATAGACATCAGTCGGTCGTTTAGTTTTTTTTTCTAGAGCCAAGCAGTTCACTGCATGAATGTGCCGGCTCCATCGGTGAAATACCACGACCTCTCAGAAAACCGACGTAAAGTGGTTCATGCCGCGTTTAGTTCGGTAAGAGAGGTGCCCGGAGGCCCACCCCCTTCCCCATCCTTTCCTATCCCCTATCCCTTAAAGGTCGGCAACGTAACAGTAACACTATAAGTGTTGCTGGTGTCCATAGGCGGCGTTGGTTGCTTACCATCAGGTGACACGCCTGCTCGTTTGCCCTCCTATACCATAAAAAAAATTACAAGAGGAAGCATAATTCTAATATCCTTTAACGGTATCATTGCCATATCCATTGTTCAATTAGAAATAGAGTCCGACCGAAACTGGTTTTACGGCCGAAACCGAAACCGAATGTTCGGCCGTCACTTCAGTTTCTGCCGAAACCGAAACCGAAACTCACGTGGTCAAGTAAAAACTTCCATAAAATACCAAAAATTAGATGCATTTCCCCATTATTTTGCAATAGTTTGAACATGAAATGAAAAACAATGGGTATATGTATTAATTTTGTACATAACTTCACGCCTTTTTCGATGCTACGGTGTATGCAGAGAATGTCAAACCTCTACTCGCCGAGTCGTTACTTTGTTTATTTCATGATATACTAAAATCGAGTACCTATTGATACTGGTACCTTTGTTTTGTAATTGTATTCAGAAGAATCATTAATCTCTTTTGAGGTACCTTAACTAAAAATGATCATCACTTTCCTACTCTTTTGCACTTTAAATGGGGTCAGCACAATATGTCATCCTCTAGAACTATCCATGTAGTCAAAAGATTTGGCTGCGGTTTTGTGATTGGCCGCCTGACGTCAATCCTCCTTCTTTGGGAACATTTTCGTTAGTGGGATAGGAAAGGAGTTAGAAATAGAAAGAGGAGGGGAGAGGGGTAGGAGTTGGGCCTTCAGGTACCTCTCTCACTGAGCAAAACGCCACAGTATCTAACCGATCGAGCCGGCCCATTCATGCAGCCAACTGCGTGGCTCTTCCACTCATCTCAACACATAATAAAAATTACTTAAACAACTGTTACACCGGGAATTTAGAAAGAAAAGTAAAGTTAGAAACCAGTGTAAATAGAGCGTTGGGCGGATACCTGGGCCCAAACAATCTGAGCAACAAAACCCAGCTCGCTATTCACAGTGCGGTAAGGATCCCAACACTAACTTATGAAAACGAGAGGGCATGGTAGAGAGTGCAAAAGCAGTCGAAAGTGACCTCCACTGCGCAAAATTTGCGGTATGAGGTTCACCGATCGCGTCGAAAAAAAGGTCCTAATGAAGGAAGGTTTAAAAGAGGATTGGAAGAGAGTGTCAGTGTAAATATTAATGAAGTGCATTCTCCGATGGTTTGGATAAGTAGAAAAAATAATTGATGCAAGACTGACTAAGGTACAGCCCAGCAGTTTGCTGCATGAATGGGCCAACTCGACCGGTGAAATACCACGACTTCTCAGAAGATCGATGTAAAGTGGCTCATGCCGCGTTTTGTCTCAACTCTTCACCAACGCTCTGGAGGACGTCATCAAGACCTTGGACTAGCCTGGAAAGGGTATCAACGTGAATGGTGACTACATCTCGCATCTTCGATTCGCTGACGACATCGATGTAATGGCAGGTGCGGTGGAACAGGGAATGCTGTGCAGCCTAGACGATTCCTCTCGGCATGTTGGTTTGGGCATAAACTTGGACAAGACCAAGGTCATGTTCAATAAACATGTCGTGCCCAGACCGATAAGTGTCGAAGGGTCGGTTCTCGAAGTCGTAAACAAATACGTCTGACTAGGCCAAACTATCCAGTTAGGTAGACAAAACTTTGAGGAGGAAGCCGACAGAAGGATTCAGCTGGGTTAGGCCGCATTCGGCAAACTGCGTCGAGTTTTAAACTTGCCTATACCGCAATGCCTAAAGACCAAAGTAGATGGTAGATGGAGGAAGGTCATAGAGTGGAGACCGCGACTTGGTTAGACGACCTCAGAAAGACTGCTGGAAAAGACTGAATGCGGAAGGCAGAGAATCTTAGGTTAGGGCGCAAATTGGGAGAGCCCTATATCTAGCAGTGGACTGCAACAGGCTAATGATGGTAATAATTTTTCTGCCTACCCCACGTAGACTTGGTGTAATATATGTAATAATGTATGTATTATTACACCCTCAACAAAGATAACCACTAGTCAGAATATGTACGACAATAGGTTCGGTTTCGGCAAAACTTCCGCCGAAACCTGATTTTTGGCCGAAACTCGGCCGAAACCAAAACCGAACTTTCGGCCGGACACTAATTAGAAATGATCGTCAACTCTGGCGCTACTTGGAAAGTAGTTAACGTCACATTCATAACCCTCAATATTTGTCAGCAATTTCCAGTCACAGTCACATACTTTAAAATGTCACACAGTAAACACATAGACACCATTTTAAAGGCAATTTCTAAACGCAACGCAAGCTAAACTGAAAAATTCGGATGAATCTTTTAAGTTTTGTTTATAATAAACAATTCTACGGTAATACGCAGCAAAATAAATATTAAATTAAAGAAAGCTCACGTTATTTTCCTGAATTCAACACGTCCGGCGAAAAATCAAAAACTTTGAAACGGTTTTTTTTTTATATTTAATAACACAAAAACAATTTGTGTTTGTTTAATTTTCAACCGCGGTACAATCTCTCTTTTTGAGCTAGACATACATATAAAGTAACATTATAAGACTAATAAAAAAGGACGGAGATATGTGCATTGTATGGCGAAGTGTAAAAACACAGGAGTCCAAACGCAAACTCTGTGTTTAACAACGAATACTCTGTGTTTGGGGGAAAGAATTTTCACCGGTAGAGATCCTTCAAGAAGCACTCATATCCTTTCACTGGAAGTTTTATCGCCGTTGACTCTATTTATTATTAAACGCGACGTATCTACATAATCCTCAGTGGGTCAGAAAATCTAGCGCAGCCTATGTCAGAAAAGGGAACTAAGATCTCAGTTTATTATTGTGTACAATAATACTATGGAAATGCTCGGTTCGGACACCTCTGTTTCAATACTTCGCGGTTAAATAAATTGCCTGACGTTTGTTTTTTTTTTCATTACACCGGTCGATAGAATCATGAAGTCACCACTCAGTTTTCAACAAGATCTATTGTCATATATTAATTATACACAACTTTCAATTGGGTGTTGTACACGTGCATTAAAGGCTGTCGATGTTTTGTGTACAAGTAATTCCACTTAAAAAGTCGAATGGAAACATGTTTTAGTGCGTTTACAAACAAAACCACTAAACCACAAAAAATATATACTAAATAAATAATGTGACAGTTTATCTCTGCAAATATCCGTGGTTTGCAAGAGCTGTGATGTCATATTGCTATGACAGTATTTACACATATGTTTTTTCACTGCACCGTCCTGTGGTCATGCTATCCGCATTTCATCGTAATCTTCATTGGGATCAAAATGTTTTTAAGTGTTTTCGTCCGAGAGATGTCGCAATATTCAACTTCGACATGATTTTGAAACATGAACAAAATGGTTTGATTATTTTTTGAAAATCATTACATCCATAGTTGACACCAACTGTCGTCAAGTCAAATGGAGAGTAGGCAGAGCGCCGTAGGGCAAGATTCTTACAGACTTCACTCGCATCTTTGACATTTATATTTCTTGTCATACACAGTCGTCGTTTTTAAGGCTATTTAAGGTTATTAGGTACTTTCCTCACGGAATAATTCAGTTAGATCATGGAAAGTCTGTTTTGACCGTCCTCAACTTCTATATCTGTCCAATATTGTATACAAAATTAACTAAGCAGATATACAATATCTGCTTAGTTAATTTTGTAAAAATAAGTAGTGTACTATTTATAGTATAAGAATATTTTGTTAATAACATTGTTATTCCTGCGCTACGCGGTGGTCCAATAGTCAAGCACACGGCTTCTGAATCCAGAGGTCGCTGATTCGAATCCTGGCACACATCAATAACTTATCGAAATTAATTTCGAAAGTTATGCGTACAAAATATTGATGACTAAAAACTTTGTGCCCTGTATGGCAATTGGTTCGCCACCATTTGGGACGTAAACATAACGGCGAGTCGATCTTAACAGCCACTGCCTACACCCTCGGGTAGAAAAGGCATAAAGTTATGTATATTTTGTTAATAACCTTGTTATTTCTGAACTAGTCTCGCGGTAAAATACCTATGCAATAGAGGGTAACATTATCCGCGTTATTTAATCACAAGACTGAGCGATCTAGTTGTAAGTAAAGTGATGATAAGTATTATCAATTCTTCCTCTTCCTTTACGATAGGGTCTGGTTACCCGCAATATTGCATAGATAATCGCCACACCAGTGGGCAGATACGAATACATCCCACACACGTCACCAGGGCGTTAACTCTGTAAATACCGTTGAAGTATGAAGATCAACTACATCCTGATGACTACAAGGACGCAATGTGTCAAACTGTCAAATAAAACGGCAATGAACATTTCGTGATTACTACAGTTTTTTTTTTGGGAAACGGAAAATTTTAGTTGATGTTAGGGTTAGGCATTAATTATATTAGCTTAAGTTCGTTGAAAGCAATTTAAACAGTTTGATTTTGTTTATTCGGCAAAAGATGGCGTTACTAGTTAGTGTTGTTATTTTTTAACTTCGTATCTGTGAAGACTTACGAAATTAAAGCTTCTTTGACTTCGGTACATAATTAAATTCTCTTGTAATAAGTTGTTGCTACTGATATAGCCTTTAATATAATACTTTTTTTACGGGATAGGAGGGCAAACGAGCAGGCGTGTCACCTGATGGTAAGCAACCAACGCCGCCCATGGACACCAGCAACACTTACAGTGTTACTGTTGCGTTGCCTACCTTTAAAGGGTAGGGGATAGGGAAGGATGGGGAAGGGGGTGGGCCTCCGGGTACCTCTCTCACCGAACAAAACGCGGCATGAGCGACTTTAAGTAGATGAAGTCGTGGTATTTCACCGGTCGAGCCGACCCATTCATGCAGCAAACTGCTTGGCTTTACCATTGTTACACTAACACATATTGATGCTTATTTGATATTAATTATTTTCAATTTCTAATAACATTTTATAGTTTAGTTTGCATTTTAAATTTTAACTATTCGACAACAGATGGCAGTGTGATACTTAAAGATTGATTTTTTTTTATTACATTTTTACTTTCCTTTTTACAGTTTATCAAGTACTTTTCGTTTATTATACCGTATTAAAAATTACATCATAGTATTGTGCGAAGTAATTAATGGCACGAGCTACTTTATATGACTGATTGAATTCGTCATGACACTTATTAACTCTAATCTAGTTTCGTCTAGCGCTTAAGAAAAAAAATCTCATTTATCCATAGTTGCAATATTAATAGCGTATTATAAAGTAGAGCTACGCAGTTCGCTGCATGATTGGGCCGGCTTCACCGGTGAAATACTACGGCCCATTAGAATATCGACGTAAAGTAGCTCATGCCGCGTTTAGTTCGGTGAGAGAGGTATTCGGAGGGCCAGCCCCACCCGTCCCCAAATCCTACTCTCTCAAAAGGCCGACAAAGCAGCAGTAACACAATCTGTAGGAAAGGTATCCATGGGGGCCGCTGTTGCTTACCATCAGGTGACCCGCTTGCTCGTTTGTCCTACTATTCCATGAAAAAAAAATACTAAAGTTAAATGTCTCGGTACCCAAGTGTCTTAGCACACCGACTTCTGATTGCAGGATTCCGAGTTCAAATTTCGCGAAATCTTTTTTGATTTATATGTGTGATAAATTATTAATGACTCACAAAAGTAAGTCTAATAAACGTCATTAGGTTTCACCAGCTATTCCATGAAACCAAATATTGTATTCCGCCTTCTGAAGCATAATGACCATTGCCTCCACTTCCTATTATTAAGGCTGTGATGATAAAAGAAAACCTTACTTAAGAACTCGTCTTCAATTTTTTCAGGTTTAAATGCAGACCAAAGCGCACACCAGTTTTTCTAAAATGAAGACCAAGGACTCGTTAAGTATAATGCCAATGATTAGAAGCTATGTGTGGACAATTTTGTGATAAACAGTTCCCATATAAAAATGACGGAAGGATCCACGTCTTATGAAATGCAAGTACGTAATGATGATGAACACAAAGATGGGAAAACTAAGCCAGGTCTGTCTGCGGGGAAGATATTTTATAGGCCAGGTGTTATCGAGGAAGAGACTGATGAGACTAGCGCGTTTGACAGTTCCATTGCTGAAGCACCCATGCTTGGCATGGGTCACGGAGGAAGTGGATACTTAAGGCCAGCCATATCCGTATATCCATCCTGTAGTCTTCACAGAATACCAACGTACAGCAGTTCCATTGGACAGAGTACTGTTTACCGTCAGGATACTTGCAGGTACTTATATAATACTTACGTAATACATAATACATACATAACATAACTTCACGCCTTTTGTACCCGAAGGTGTAGGCAGCGGCTGCTAAGCCTCGTCTCGCCGTTATGTTTACGTCCCAAATGGAATAGGTGGCGAACCTATTGCCATACCGGGCACAAAGTTTTCAGTCATCGATATTTATCACACTTATGCTTGAATACTGAACCGCCACTCAAATATATAAGCGCTACTTAAGCGTTTAAGTAGCTGTCACATTAGACAGAATACGTGAAATTTGAGCAGTAAGTAGCACTTTATTGAATGTCAGATTTGAGTGGCGGTTCAGTATTCGGGCGTTAACTTCCGAAAACAATTTCGAAAAGTCATTGGTGTGAGCCAGTGTTAGGATTCGAACCGGGACCTCTGGATCAGAAGCCGTGTGCTCGACCAACTAGACCACCAATAAATTATTTTTAAAATAATACATTACATAAATTTACGCCTTTTTCTACCTGAAAGTGTAGACAGCGGCTATTAAGCCTCAACTCGCTGAATCCTTATGTTACACGTCCCAAATGGAATGGGTGGCGAACCTATTACCATACCGGGCACAAAGTTTCCAGTCATCGATATTTATAATACATGGCTTCGTGTGTTCGGCATCGATCCTACGATTCTGAATCAGAAGCGGGGAGCACGACCACTGGACCATCGAGACTAAGATTATAAAAATAAATATTTGAATATTTATAAATAAAAATCAACTTGATAGATTAGAAGTAAAAAAAAACAACACAAAAAGAGCTGTACGTCTCACATGGACCACAATAGGATGGAATTCTTCTTGCGATACCATTCTCACTTCTCATACTAAAATCAATCAAGTCATCGCGTTTACATTCGAAAATCCCAAACCCACTTTATCTTTGCAATACATAAATGCAATTACTCAATCTTGTGTCAAAAGATATTAAATACTTCAGAGAAATGCCGACTACTGAGTGGCATATTAACAGTAATTTAATTCACGATAGTCAAGATAAATCTTTGATAAAATATAACTTTCATATGGCCGCGAATAAAATGGTATTTTGTTGCGTAAATTGTATTGTTTATTAGTTTTATTGCGTATGGTATGGTATATATTACAGTCTCGGTGGCCTAGTGGTCGAGCACACGGCTTCTGATCCAGAGGTCCGGGTTCGATTCTTGACACTGGCTCACAACAATGACTTTTCAAAATTGTTTCCGGAAGTTATGTGTGATAAATACCGATGACTGAAAACTTTGGGCCCGGTATGGCAATAGGTTCGCCGCCTATTCCATTTGGGACGTAAACATAACGGCGAGACGAGGCTTAACAGCCGCTGCCTACACCTTCGAGTAACGAAAGGCGTGAAGTTATGTTATATATGGTATATTATTAGCAGGTAGCAGTTGAAATTACAATTAGGCTACTTTTATTTTAGAAAAAATCTTTTAAGTTGTTTAGTCTCGGTGGTCCAGTAGTCGAGCACCACTCTTCTGAATAAAGATGTAGTGAGTTCGAATCATGGCGTACAATAATTACTTTTCGAAATTAATTTCACAAGTTATGTGTGATAAATATCGATGGATGAAAACTTTGTGCCCGGTGTATGGCAATAGGTTCGCCACCTTTGGGAATAAACGGCGAGGCTTAAGAGTCGCTGTTTACGCCTTCTGGTAGAAAAATGCGTGAAATTATGTTTTTTACTCATTTAATGTTTTGGAGGCGAAACAAAGCCGTAGCCGTGTCGGTTAGTAAGTAACAAAAAGTAAATATTAGGTGCTAGGGTTTAGGAAAATTTTGTAAATTATGTGCAGTTTTATCCAAAATGAAACCTTTAGTGTTTTTCATATTAATTTACATATGTATTACTAACTACTTGACCCAGAGAACTTTGTTTCGCCTCAGAAGTAATAAGAAAAATAAAAATGGTATAAGAAAAAATAAGAGTAAATAAGAAAAATAAAAAATAAACATCAAAATCCGTTGCGTAGTTTCAAAGCATATAAGGAGACAGACAGCGGAAAGCGACTTTGTTTTATACTATGTAAAATGACGAATTAACTTTTAACAAAACACAGAAGGTATTATCCGTACTAGAATATATATTAATAATGGAGATGATATTTTTTCTTAATTTTAAATATTACAAGGAAAGAATAATGTCGAATAGAATACAAATATTAATACTTAGAAGAAGAAATTCAGTGTTTAAATGCAGTCGGTTATATATTATACATAATGAAAAGACTATAGGTGCATTACGTTTACGCTGTTCTTTCTGCCTAGCCCACATGGGAGATGGCGTAAAGTTAAGTTAAAACTTTAGGACAAGATTATCGCTGTTATCCAATTATTTGACTTTCGTAACTCTTTTACAGCCGCGCGTCTTTTTAGGGCTCCTGACGTCACCTTCTGATAAGACATCGCGTTCGTCAATTAGTCAAGGTCATTGTGGACTTTCATAACTCTTACTTCTTTGCATTTTTTCTCTGTATATTTAGTTAGTAGTTTCCTTTCCTCATCCATAGTTTAAACATACTTGATCCAGTTCCATTTATTAGGTAGGTACTCTTGCAGCAACACTCTCTTTTCTATGGGAAAAGGGGTAAACCAGAAAGTAGCTTGAATCGGTGAAATACCACGACCCATTGGAAAGTGGCTCATGCTACGTTTCGTTCCGTGAGAGAGGTATCCGGAGACCCACCCTCCTTCCGCATCCTTTCCTATCCTACTCCTTTTAAAGTCGGCAATGCAACTATAACTATATATGTGTTGCAGGTGTCCACGGGCGGCGCTGGCCACTTGCCATCAGGTGACACGCCTGCTCGTTTGTCTTTCTATCCCATAAAAAAAAGCTCACCTGCTGGTAAGCACCTGGAAAACTGCAACAATAAGAGTGTTAGAGCTTTGTTTTGATATGCCATCTTTTAATCATACTTATTAAACAAGTATTTCCAACTTAAAACAACTTGTAGATTTATGATCTTAGAATTCATATCGGCTTCACTAAACATACATACATAACTTCATACTAAGTCTCTTTCGAGGCAGGCAGCGTGAATAGAACGCCCTAAAGTACGATTAGTACTCACCTCACCCGCTTCTACGACTTTCATAACTCTGTCATACAAGCTCGTCGGTTTTTAATATTCCTGACATCACCTTCCTTAAGCTTACTATTCGATGATATAATACTTTTATAAATATAAATTAATCATTATATATTATAATTATTTGCAATTATATCTAGAATAAACGCTAATGTAGACAATATATTCATATAAAGACATACATTCCATCAATCCTTGAGCACGCGATATCTAATCTTCAAAGATAATGGTACTAACTTCATCGAAATATTTTCATGAGTGTTTCAGTTACATTATTTGCAATCTATTTCAGTGCTGTCACATTTCTTTGAAAAAACATTTGTGCCATAAGGAAAATTGGTTATTAAAATGCGTAAACGTCGTAAATAAATCAGTGATAGAAAAATAGTGTTATAATAATTATTAAGTGTTTTTAGTTGTTTAATATTTAAGGTATGTTTGATAAATTAATTTAATATGTAGATAAAGTTATATAGATACTTGAGTGTACCTTTACACCTTTTATTTGAAGGTGTAAGTACAGCACTTACGTTTCACTCGAATGAGATATTTGGTCCCTCTAAATATGTGACGAGCCGTATTCTTTCGCAATAATTTGTTCGGTCATCAATAATTGTCGAAGATAAGTTTCTCAAAGTCATTGGTTGTTACCAGGATTCGAAGCTGATTTTTGCAATTTGGATAATGAAAGAAGTGGATGTAAGGAGAGGACAAAAATGGATAGGATAAGAAACGCATATTTAAGAGAAAGCATGAAGGTAGGGTCAATCACGGAAAAAAAAGAAGTGGTGGATTGGCGTGGTATGAACATGCCATGAGAAGGGAAAAAAGTCATGTTACTCGAAGAGTGATCAGAATGACTGTGGATGGATACATTGGTAAAGAAATACCAACAAGAGATGGATGGATTGTATAAAAGTTGATATTAGTATGAAGGGGGTAAGTGTGGTGATGACGAGTGATAGAAGAGAATGGGATAAGGGCAGAAATGATGACGAAGTTGATTCTTGCAAACAGAAGTTTGAATGTTAAGTCACTTAGTTATTTCTACGAATGTACGTACCTCCGCCTTTTTATGGCAGAAAATGTATATAGAATTCTCTAGAAGTTTTACTCTCATGTAAATTGGTAAGAAAGGTTTTTGTACATGAGTTTGTAAGGAATTTTGACTCTATTCGTGTAAAGATATGGGCTTAAATAAAGTTGTCTAGATGAATGTATTTTTGTTAACTATATGTGTGAATACCTTTTATTGCAAGACATTCTATTTCATGAAAAATAAAACGGATTGATTACGGGATTGCTCGGAATTCTTGAGTCATGAGTGAAAAATAAATGACTGCAAACTTTTTCTCGGTGGTATGGCAGTTTCGCCACCTATTTTATTAGGGACGTAACGATTAGGCGAGTCGAGGCTCAACAGATGCTGCCTACACCTTCTGGTAGAAAAAGGCATGAGATTATGTTATGTTTTTTATGAGATATGAGTCCAAACGAGCAAGTGGGTCACTTAATGGTAAACAACTACTCACCGCCCATGAACAACGTAATGCGTTGCCGTCCTTTAAGGGAGTAGAGGGGGAAAGGACGGGGAAAGAACATCGGGCCTCCGGATACCTCTCTCACCGACCGAAATGCTTCACAAGCCACTTCACTTTCGCCGATATTCGGAGGTATTTGTGGACACTTTGAGGAGGAGGTCGTTGTATCTAACCAGTCGAGCCGGCCTGTTAATGAAGCGATCTGCAAGACTCTACCACTGTTTAGTTTAGGTCTTTGAGAAAAGGCTTTTCATACTCATCACCGACATAATCTAGTTTAAGGGCAACAACCTGTCTCTTGTGAATTGATTGATCCGTTATTTTTAAATGAACACATATTGTGATACAAAGTATTGTGGAAAATTATGGTTGGTAAAATCAAATAAGATCAACCAAGAGGGTTAACATACCATAACTTCACGCCTTTTTCTACCGGAAGGTGTAGGCAGTAGCTGTTTAACCTCGACTCGCCGTTATTTTTATGTCCCTAATGGAATAGGTAGCGAACCTATTGCCATACTGGGCACAAAGTTGTGTGTTGGTGCTCACACCAAAGAGGTTGCGGGTTTGAATACTCACACTGGTGAGCCAGTGTGAGTATTCAAACCCGCAACCTCTAGATTTAGAAGAGACTATACCAAGAGAATTACTTACGGATTAATATTAGCGCTGTCTATCTGCAAGCACTTGAGAATAATGCCATCTAATTTCTGTCTTTTCTTGTCGTGGGTCGCAAGAGCTAACCAAAGGAATTTACCTGATCTCCTTTTCTTATTCTATATGAGGCAAATAAGTAAGCGGGTCACCTGATGGCAAGCGATTAGCGCCACTCGTGTACACCTGCAACACGTAAAGCTGTAAAAATGTTGTTGGCCTTCGTAATAGTTGCGTAATTGGCCTTAGGATAAAGGAGGAGTCTGAAGTGAGATGGGGAGGGGAACATTAAGGGATTGGGCTTGCCAATACTACTCGCACCGTATGAAACGCAGCATGAGCCACTTTAAGGTCGGTATTGTGAGATATCAGGCTCTACCTTTGTCAAAACGATCGACCCGAATGACATCTCGGACAATTATGCTTGATGTATGGAAACAAGTGTTGCCATTTATTATATTTGAGGATATAGAATTAATCCCAAAGCCAAAGTATAATTGTCGCTGCCTGAAATAATGTAATTCAGATAAACATTGCACTAATTTAATGTATATTTAATGAGTTTAAGTTGTTGAATCAAGAGGATATGATAAATTTAAATCACATTAAAAGTTTACATAAGCTTTGATAGCAAACAAAAAAGAAACTCTATGACCATAGATAACAGCAATTATATAATAAGTATAATTTGCCATAAAGATAATGACTGAGGTAAAAACATTTTTTAATTTTTATTTTCGGCATGAACTTTGACCGTAAATTATAGGCACGTACATGTACTCTTTTATCTATGCATTGAAAACAAATAATTTACCTTAATTTGTATAATAAAACACGTTTTAAAGGTTATTTTTACACTTAGTAATGAACTCCGAAACAAGGTTATGGTATTTTTCGAAAAAAAAAACCGCCCGAAATTGGTATTCACTAATTTAAACATCAAAAATAATAAACAATGTTTCAAAGTTTGTTTGGTTTGATTTTAATAAACTCTTATTAACTATAACGAGAGTTTATTTTTAACCGAAAGCCTCAATAATTGCAAGTAATCATTAGTACCTACTACCTACACAATAGAATAATAGTACGCAATTTAAATAGTTTCCGAGTCTTTGAAAATTGTAGAATCACAGTTTTACACATATTAGGAGCGTACGTGCCAAGCATATCAATTAAAATGTATGTGTAGGTGTTAAAGATTTTTTTCGGGTCCAGAATTCGATAAGTAGAATTCAATAAAAAAGTTCAATCACAAATATCTCAAAATAATAACCGGCCATCGAGCCGAGTAACAACAACTCAGTAAATAAAAATAATCAAATATTTCCATAATTAATCTGTATTTTAAATTAAATCGAGTTGTTATTTTAATTAGATATCTACATATTTTTATGCCACGGTATCAAATATTTTTTTATATGCTTGTACGAAATAAGAATTTTTAAATCATGGCAACATTAATTACATGAACATATTTTGCCATAGTCCCCCAGTTCTATTTTTGAAATATTTTTTTTTATGGGTTAGGAGGGCAAACGAGCAGGCGTGTCACCTGATGTTAAGTGACCAACGCCGCCCATGGACACCCGAAACACATATAGTGTTACAGTTGCGTTGCCAACCTTTAAAGGAGTAGGATAGGAAGGGATGGGGAAGGGGGATGGGCCTCCGGGTACCGCTCTCACCGAACGAAACGCGGCATGAGCCACTTTACGTCGATCTTCTGAGAGGTGGTGGTATTTCACCGGTCGAGCCGGCCCAATCATGCAGCGAACTGCTTAGCTCTACCACTCCAATAATTTAGTTAAAACTTTTACCATAATCTGGTAGTTCTATTTTTGAAATAATTGATGAATGTTTTATTTTTTTTGTTGGTTGGCGCCATAATATTGTTTTTGAATTAACAGTTCGCGCGAAGTGAAGCAAAATTAAAAATGTCACCTATAAGCAATAGTGTTTATTTTGTGATCACGATTTATTTTGTCGTAAATTTGCAACGCAATAATATGTCGTGCTGTTGATTATTTGTACGAAGGCGTGGTGTGAATTGATCTTGTTGAAAATCATCATTTACTCACATAAATAAGACGTAAATTGTAATTAGAAATTGATAATAAAAGCATGCTAATAATTTAGACGACTGTTATTTAATGGGTGTGGTGTGAAATACGTTTCGTCGTCATAATACTAAGAATATTTGTTATTCTTAGTATTCCCCATCATATTATGTACTTAGTACTCGTATGTATTTGTATTGTAAAGATATGTGGTTTTGAAGCAGCGATTTGTCATAAATAAGTACTTTTATTTAGAATGTTTTAAGCTTAAGTCCCAATATATTCGGCTGACTACATCTCCTGAATATGGAGTGGCTCTCACTAACCGCGTCAACAACAAGGTTGTCACGAAGGAAGTTAGATTGAAAGAGAGTGTGTAAGCTGGCATGCTCCGATGGTTCGGACGTGTAGAAAGAATGGCTGATGCAAGGTTAAGCAGATTGTATATCTGCTTAGTCAATCTTGTAAAAGCGGATGTACGCTGGAGCCGAGTACGGCCACGATACACTTTTTCATGATCAAATAGAAACAGTCCTTGAGGAAGACGATGTCATGATGTCTGAAAAATCGACAAGCGAGTATGACAAGAGTTATGAAAGTCAAAGAAACGAGTGTAAGAATGGTGCCTTATGGAGCTCTGTTCTTTCTGCCTACCCCGCTAGGAACTTGGTTATGTCTGTATGTAAGTTACAAATAGGAAATTGATATGATTTTAGCGAATTGAAATATGTTCACGCATTAACGGTCTTATCTATTTTATTAGTAAAAGGCGTGGTAAAAATTATCAATTTAAATATTTATCATAGTTTATTTCGTATTTAGATTATAATATTGTATTGATCTGCATAACATATTCAATAGTCGTGTGTACTGAAACTAAAAACTCTCATGTTTTAAGCGCGTCTAATTTCAATTTGGGTTCATTGTATATAATTTGATAATAATTGATGTTAATTTGCAATCACTGCCATCTACCGGACGATAGAAATATACTTGAAAAAGCCTTCGTAATAAAATAAAAAAAACACATATTTTTTCTTAACCTATTTAAGGTTCCAGGCTAAATTTAACTTCGTTATTAATTAACTTTTGCCCAAGTTTATTAAAATATTTAATATTTTAATGAACTTGGGCTAAAGTTAGTTAGTTTTTAATAAATAATGATTAGTACTCATACTCATTACAACCAAATGTATTAATAAATGATAGACAATTAAAGGAAAAATAGATATTTAATATTTGCTTTACAAAATAAATGACAACGGTGTCCATAAAAAAAATACACAAAAAGTTATTTCCAAGTTTCAAATAATAATATTTTTTTCAGCATTTTCGGCAAGCCTCGTGGTACATTAATAAAACTACCAACTGCAGAATCGAGGTTCGCGGGTTCTAGTCCCACCCGAGTGCAAATCTTTATAACATTCGTGAATGTTTGTATGGTTTCTGGCTGTTTTTTTTAAATATTATAAATATGTATTTACCAAAAAAAGTATATATCCGTTATCTAGTATCCATAGCACACGCATTTAGTTACCTAGTTTGGAACTAGACGTCACTGTGTTTATTTTGTCCAAGATATTATTATTTTAATTTCTTATAGTAAATATTATTATTTTATATAAATACATTCCCCCTTTTTTTAATACCGAAGCGTCATTACGACCTTCAGAAAAATGGTCGAGAACAAGAAATTAGTGTTGGTAAAAGATTCGCATTAGCGGACCAATTCGCATACTGTCAAATTAGTAGCAATTTTAATGAAAAGGCTCCTGGTTTGACGCTATATATTGTTCATATATAGGTTGTTTGAATAAAATAAAATAGTCACTATCTTTATAAAAATAGTCAAAATCACATCACTCGGGTAGGCATCAAATATAAGTTTATCCGACTACCTTTCATATGGGCTTGCTCGACTGGTGAAATAAGACTACCGCTCAGAATATAAGCCTGGCTCATGCTGCGTTAAGTTCGGTGATATAGGTTTAAAGATCTGATCAACACAACGAAACTGTAACACTGTGTTCCATGTGTCCATGAGAAGTGCTAGTCGGTTACCTTTAGTTGGTTAGCTTGGAACTAGAGGGCCCTGTGTGTATTGTATCAAAATATTATTATAAAAAAATAACTCTCACTTGGATATGCACCAAATTCTAGTCAAAAGTAGGCTATATAGGTAACTGTCAATCTTTGGATGCGGGTCAACTGATGGTAAGCGTCTAAGCGGTGCCCATGGGCACCTGAAACACAGATAATGTCACAGTTGCGTTGACGGCCTTTAAAGGAGAGGGATGGAATGGGAAGCGGGAAAAAAATATTGCTATTAAAATATAATTGTACAAACCCAGGGAATAAGAGAGGGATTTGTTACTATGGATGTGTAGCTTTTCAATCTCTATATGGATAGTTGCCTGACAAATCTGAAAGTGGTTTAAGCATGGAAGAGATGCGCGAGTGCCGACTGTATGCCGATGACCAGGTTTTACTTGCTCCGTTGGCGACAGAGTTACAAGACATGCTAATCTTGGTGAATGCAGGGTTTAGAGGAAGAGGTATGAAAATAAATGTAACCAAGACGAAAGTTATGGTCGTGGAGAGAGAGAAAGAGATCACAGTGTGTGATATGATATCGGATCGAAGAAATGGGAGCAAGTGAATGAGTTTGTATATTTGGGAAGTATGTTTACAAGAGACGGAAAATGTGAGGAAGATATTGAAAGAAGAGTGACTGCGGGTAACAGAGTTAATGGTGCATTGCATACCTTGATCCATAGTCAGGCTGTGTCTGAAAAGGCACGCTTGACAATTCACAATGGTGTGTTGGTACCAACTCTAACATACGGGAGTAAGTGTTTTGTGTGGCAGGCGACGCATGAAAGTAAGGTGAATGCAGTGGAAATGCCTGCTCTGAGAAGGTATGTGTAGAATCACCCTTGCGGATCGAATGAAAAATAGCTTGATACGAGAGAAATGCATGTTGAAGGATGACGTGGTGACCAAGGTATGACCAAATATGTTAAGATGGTTTGGTCATGTTGCAAGAATGAATGAAAGCCGACTGACTAAAAGAGTATACGAAGCGAATGTGAGTGGCAGGGTCGGGATCAGGAGACCAAGATGGAGCTACTACGACCAAATAAATGCTCTGTTATCTCCAAATAAAGGCAAAATGCGTAATACCCGAAACCGACGTGAATGTATGACGAGATGTATGACTGTGGATGAAGCGACAGATGTGTGTCTGGATCGTAGCTTGTGGAAAGCCATAGTCTCTGCCTACCCGTATGGGATACAGGTGTGAGCTTATGTATGTATGTATTTTTTACTATAAACTAGGCTCATTTCTAACAATTATGCTCAAGAATTTTAAAGCCCAAATTTATATAAACAACATGACTGAAGTTGTAAATTGTGTTTTTATTTTTGTCTTTGTGGGTTATGAAACTCAAGAGAATGAGCAATGTATGATGGATCATATCTTATGGTGAGTTGTTCTATTTACTTTCCCTGTAAGAGACTGGGCGTGAAGTTTTGTATGTGTCTTGTTTTTTATACGTTAAGAAATGGAAAATTTATTTAATCATTGTAGCATACACTTATATTTCCTTGGATTGTAATATCACAATAATTTATTCTTTTATTGTAAACACGTAATATAAATAAATATAAAATATATAGAAATGCTGATTTAATGTCAGTAGTTATTTTAACAAACAGCTGATAGATTGTCCACTTTTTTGTAGTAAAAAAAAAAAGATTTTTTAATAGTATTTTTTTTATATAAGTATTAGTAGCAACACTGAGAATTAACTACGAAAAGTTTTTAGGATCTTTCAGATATTCAGCGTCTATATATATATTACTTGTGAAGCGTTTTCTAAAAAAAAACATTAATGCCAGAATTCCAAATCGAGCCTTTTTAATAAATCTCGTTTAAATAGGCTCTAGAATATTTTTATATATACCTATTATATCTCAGTAAGCAATTGTGTCAGTCATAAATAATCCGAAAATGTTTTTTTAAACGCTCATTCCCAAATTCGTACTTGAGAATTCTGACTCAAAACGGAGTACAGAACTACTGAGTCCAGAGTCGTTTATAATACTTATTAACCATAAATATTTAGTTAAAATATTAACTCACGTCTATTGTATATTAACTAACTAACTTGACGACGAACAGATGGACATAAATAGTTATTAATTTTAAACATTTACTTAACACATCGTCCATGTAACACACACCAAACATTAATGAGAGTGTTAAAAATGATTAATTATAGTTTCATTTTAGTCTTTTGACAATTTAATCTCATAATCTTATATCGTAAAAATATTAAATTATACCTGATATATAAAGAGTGATAGCAAGATATTTCGCCAGTATTTCATACGGAGACATTACTAACACTGCGTATAACATTAGACGACTGAAAAATATTGTTGTTTTTTTTTTGGTGATTTCTTTTTTATTCAGGTAAACATCTCGTATCATCCTGTACTATAGATAACGTCAAAGTTGGCACTAACTAAAATTTGTTTTCCGTACATTACACGAGTTGATAATTTCGTATAGTATAAAGCATCTAGCGATTTAATTATACAATATTTAGCGCCTCATTGTATAGCGAGCCGGGCACGATAGTGTCAGTCGTGATCGAGATATTATAACGTGTGATGCTTCAGGAGCTTGTCCACTGAGGGATGGTGGCGCAGACGCTTCGCCGCTACTGACACGAACGGACGACGCGAAAGCCGTTCATAATGCATCACGACCCCGAATCGCCGACATGCCGTGAAGAATCACAACTACTACCCGACGAATGGTTGAAAGTCAAAGCGGTCGGTGGTAATGGAAACCTATCACCGGGAGTGTACTATCCAACAGCCAGCAAGAGGTTCGTCGATCCAAGACACCCTGTGCCGTCACCGACTGATAGCAATCCGTACTGTATCCGCTTTTGTCCGTCTACTCTTTGTTAATTGTTAAACGTTAAATGTCCCATATTTGTTTTATCTCGTGTTGATTCAAAACGATTTATGTTAATTAGAAAGCCTCTGTTATATTTATTAGTGCCCATATTAACATTTATGAAGGTCGTAGGCGTCGCATTATTGAATGCAATCGTGAAATAGACATAATTATGTCATACATATTTATATTAACTCCAGGATAACAAACTAATAAAGATTTAAAATAACTTATCCATATTGTTTTGTTTTTTTTAGGAGCAGATCTCATAGACATGGCGCAACCAGGAGGATAAGACGTCGAGCTATACTCAAGAATGGAGAGTGCAATATACTCAAGTCCAAGATATCTCAGCGGAGGCTGAGATTCCTTCAGGATATGTTCACAACTCTCGTTGACGCTCAATGGAGATGGACGCTACTGATATTCACACTGTCCTTCATCCTCTCCTGGTTGGGATTCGCACTTATCTGGTGGTTGATATCGTTCACACATGGTGACTTAGAGCCTGATCATCTACCACCAATGCAAGACACATCGAATTGGAAACCGTGCATATTAAATATACACGACTTTACCTCGTGCTTCCTGTTTAGTATTGAAACCCAACACACGATTGGTTACGGTTCACGCACAACTACGGAAGAATGCCCAGAAGCAATATTCATCATGTGTCTCCAAAGTATTGTGGGTGTAATGATACAAGCCTTCATGGTCGGAATAGTGTTTGCTAAGATGACACGTCCAAAACACAGAACCCAGACGTTGCTGTTCTCCAAATACTGTATGGTCTGTCAGAGAGATGGAGAGTTATGTTTGATGTTCAGAGTGGGTGACTTAAGGAAGTCACATATTATAGGAGCAAGTGTGAGAGCTCAGCTGATAAGATCCAGAACTACCAAGGAGGGTGAGGTACTGTCTCACTACCAGACCGAGCTGGAATTAAACGCCGACGGATGTGACAGCAACTTGTTCTTCATCTGGCCTATAACCATGGTTCATAAGATAAATGCTGACAGTCCATTTTATGGTGTATCTGCAGCAGACGTGTTACAGGAAAGATTTGAAATTGTTGTCATTTTGGAGGGAACAATAGAATCTACTGGACAAACGACTCAAGCGCGTTCGAGTTATACGACTAGTGAAATTATGTGGGGTCACAGGTTCGTACCCCTGGTGACGTACAACCGTGAGAGGCAAGGTTACGAAGTGGATTACTCCAAATTTGACGAGACTTCTCAAGTGGATACCCCGTTGTGTTCAGCCAAAGAGCTGGACGAGTTCTACGGCAGCCAGGGTGATCGCAGATCGATTGGTGAGTTTCCTTTAAGAATTAAATATGTCTTTGGTGATAGTGGTGATGGGATACATGTGCTAAGCTGTGATTAATATATGCTTTAATGGTTTCTGGTTGAAAAATATACATGTAATAGGTATATAAAGTTTCCATGTCAAAATTTTAGTTACGGTACTCTTCTGAAACGGTTCGACCAATTCTCATGAAATTTTGTGTGCATATCGAGTAGGTCTGAGAATAGGACAAAATCTATTTTTTATCCCCCTAAATCACAAGGGTTAAAATTTTTTTTTTTAATTTTTCTATAATTTTTTTATTGTTTTTTTTGGCAAGACATTGTTTGCTGGGTCAGCTAGTATATGTATAAACATTTCATATTATTAATAAAATACACTAAAGCTTGAATACTGAACCGCCAAACAATTATATAAGCGCTACTTAGGCGTTTAAGTAGCTGTCACGATAGACAGAATATGTGAAATTTGAGCAGTAAGTAGCACTTTAGTGATTGTCAGATTTGAGTGCCGATTAAGTATTCGGGCGTATATCTATTACCTTACTAAGCCTATCCTCCATTGGAATATTATATTATCAATAACCTATAAATTTATTAATAAATTCATCATCGTTATTCAATCATTTGAAATATATAATTAATAATATTTCCATCCGTATATTATATTGGTATTTATATTTATAAATGTGTGTTGATAATATATCTGAATGGGGTAGGGCAGGGTCAATATACGATATTGTTATTTTGCTCCTTGATTTGATAAAGGTATTATTTATTACTAAAAGGATTTATTGCACACTTTATGTCTTAGTATATAGGTCATTATATATATATGATTATATATATTTTAACTTTAAATAACAGTAGTATATTTAAATTAAATAATATTAATGTTAAATAGGACAAACTAATCAATTATAAAAAGAATGCAATAAGTTTAAAAAACAATTTTAATTTTGCCACTTTTGACACCTTAACTGTACGTTTGCTAAACTATTCGTCAGTTAATAATGTTATTAACATTTAACTTTTTGATTATTTATACTAACCAATTCGACTACTAAATAAGTCTTATAAATATCCATAATAATTTCATGTTGAATGTAAATTGTTTCACGAACACAAATCAAATAGATATTTTTTTCAAAACTTTCCAAGTCTTTTCAAAATTATAGATTGCAAAAAAAAACCACTTACCTTATTATAATATTAATATAGGCTAACATAAAACGATATATAATATTATATATAACAAACATAACCAATAAAACAAGGAAACCATTACGACCCGTAAAAGACATGCTTTACTTTGCTCAGTTCTTTCTCACTACCCCTCAAGGGATATGGCGTGAAGTTACATAGAGTTGTTGTAAATTATGAAACATAATACTACATTCTATATTATAAGTTGCATGCATAATATAAGCATAAGAATACATACAGATACATAAATAATATGTATTCATATACAATTCCCATACATATACATACATATTGGTCGTGATATTTTGTGAAGCGTATCACATACTAATATACAATAGAAATAATATTCTGCCTGCATAATATATAGATGTAATAAATACAGTCTTGGTGGTCATTTCCATGGTCTCGAAGTTGAGCAGTCCGCTTCTGAATCGAGCAGTCTCGCAATCGAATCCCGGCTCTTATCGACGACTTTTCGGAAGTTATGTGTGCCAAATATAAAGGATTTTCGAGACGTTGCCTACAAATGCCTTTGGGTAGTCAAAGGCAAAAAACTATTATTTATTTATCCACTAACAAGGGGGCTTTTCTTCATAAATAGATATTAAGGGCCCGAATAAATTTTGTACTATCATACAAACATAACTTCACGCCAAGTCCCTCGCGGGGTATACAGAAGAGAACGCCATAAGGCACGATTCAAACACCCTTTTTTGACTTTCATAACTCTTGTCATACACGCACGTAGATTTTTAAGACTCCTGACATCATCTTCCCCAGGAACTCGTTCTATTTGATTATGAAAATTGTGTAGTGGTCGTCCTCGACTCCTGCATGATCCATCCGCTTTTGAAGTGTACGGCTTTAACACTCTTGAATTTATTTCTTCTGCATGTCCGAATCATCGGAGGATAGTCTATCCTATTACTTGAGTAGGATTAAACTGAACAAAGCGTGAAAATTCTTATTAAAATCGGTTTAGTAGTCTAGGAGTATACAGCAGCAGATAAACAACGTCATTTTTATACAATAAATACACGGTACATTAAAGTATTAACCCACACAAATAAATGTTTAAACGTGCGTATTTTTGTGTCGATTAATATATTTACTAACGGATTAATTAAAATGATTCATTAATCATTGACATTATTATTTTATATCTATTCAGTCAGATCAGTGGTTTCCAAACTTATTTTGTCTACTGCCCACTTTGAGAATAAATATTTTTTTAGCGCCCCCATTTTTTCACCTATTTAAAAACCACTAGTATACCCATAGTACAAATCACCCCCCAGGTCTCTACACAACGCCCCCGTTTTCTTTCTGGGTCTCTTACCGCCCCCCTTGAGACCTGCAGTGCCCACAAGGGGGCGTTAATGCCCACTTTGGGAAAGACTGGTCTAGATAGTTATATATGCAATCATATCTGCCAACACCTTTCGGATGTTAAAACGTATGATGATTCTAATAAATAAATAAAGTTAAGAAGCTAGATAGAGAAATCAAACTATTTTTTATACATTTTAAGCCCGAATACTGAACCGCCACTCAAACATATAAGCGCTACTTAAGCGTTTAAGTAGCTGTCACATTAGACAGAACACGTGTAATTTGAGCTGTAAGTAGCACTTTATTGATTGTCAGATTTGAGTGGCGGTTCAGTATTCGGGCGATAGTCTATTTCTATACTAATGTCACGCCTATATCCCACAGGAGTAGGCAGACACTTTGGCTTTACTATAACCCTAACACACTTCTTTCGCCTCATCCACAGTTATGCATCACATCATGCATTCACGTCGGTTTCGGGTGATACGCATTTTGTCTTTTCTTAAACAGACCATGTATTTGGTCGTGGTAGCTCCGTCTTGGTCTCCCGATCCCGACTCTGCCACTCACATGCCCTTCGTATACTCTTTTAGCTAAGCGGTTAATATTAAAGAACTGAAGAATTTGTTAACATGTATGTACGCGCTAATCTCAGAAACCAGTGGTTAAGACGGATAGTCCATTCATTACGGAAGACTTTATTTAGGCTTATAAAACATCACGCCACGTCCAACAGGAGTGGCGCATTGTTCTTTTCAGTTGTAAATATTATTTATTAATATGGCGGCAAGAAGTTCGCGCGGTAAATCATCTGTCTATATATAAATTAGCAGAAAATATTGTGTGTTGCCAATTAACACCTTAAGTACAAATGTTTCTCTGTACAGAATATATAAATGCCTTTATAATTAAAAAAAACGTAGTAATTTACCAAAGCTATTATTATTTATGGTTGATATTAATTTTAATTATCATGACATAAAAAAGTTTTACATATGATAATCATGATTCGTCTAAAAATAATTGAAGTACGAGATGAAATTATACTTAGTCCTATAACTCAGGTAGGCAGAGAGAACAGAGCACCATAAGGCACGATTCTTACACGCCTTACTCGCTTCTTTGATTTTCATAACTCTTGTCACACATGCTCGTTGGTTTTTAAGGCTCCTGACATAACCTTCCGCAAAGACATGTTTAACTTGGTTTATTTTATATATTCATTGCTGAATTCCATCAACAACTACAGTGTGAATCAGACATTCTTTAATTTTTCAAAGTCAAAAGATCAGAATAGTTTTCGCCGTCGAAGTCTGTCATCAAATCACGACAGGATGTACAAAATTTTGCCAATTCAATTCCCCTTTTTGATACAGGACACATTTGTTTTGTTTATTATATAAGACAACGGTCATTTTGACAGTTCCGTTCTTCTTTCAAATACTCCAATTCATACTGTCCCTAATTTGATTTACTAATAAGTCTCGGTGCTCCATTGGTCGAGCACCCCGCTTCTCAATCAAGAATTCGAATCCTGGCTCACCCCAATGACTTTTCGAAATTGATTTCGAAAGTAATATGTGAAAATATCGATGAGAGAAATCTTTGTGCCCGGTATGGCAATAGGTTCGCCACTTATAATAGGTAGGTATAATAGGTAGGTAACAGCCACTGCCTACACCTTCGGTAGAAAAAGGCGTGAAGTTATGTTAAGTTTGATTTACTACTCTGGTTGAAGAAGTTATCATAACTGGCAATAGTCTTCTTCTAACCATCATCATCCCATCATCCCATTATTTGAGGTTGGTGGTTTTTCTGCACGTCCCTATCATTCGCATCTTCCAGATTAACATATTTTTTAATCATGTCGCCTTCACACAATCCATTCATATTTTCTTAGGTATTCCTCTTCTCTTGTTACATTCCACATGCAGGTTTTATCATTCTTGATGTCATCTATTTCATGATATAGGGGACAAACGAGTAAGCGGGTTACCTGGTGGTAAGTGATTAGCGCTGGCTGCCTTTAAGATACCTCTCTCACCGAAAGAAACGCGGCATGAGCCATTAATGTCGATATTCTAAGAAAGCCTGGTATTTTACCGGTGGAGACGGTCCATTCATGCAGTGAATTGCATGGCTCTACCACATTTTATCGAGTCTTCTGAACTCAGATAGAGGCAAAGTGGTATCAGTAGTGATACCACAGCCACTACTGAAGTAGTCAAGTGAATTGGTCTTGTCAATTCTCTAAAGACTAAACGATATACAGGAGTCCGAATGGTCTAGGATTTTCCTTAGTATGTACACAATAATAAACTGAGATCTTAGTTCTCTTTCCTGCCACTGGCTGCGCTAGAATTTCGGACGCACCGATGATTACGTACGTGCGATTTTTATTATTACACGTAAACATGCGTTGAAAAGTTGAAAAGTCGAGGGCTTCTCGAAGGAGTGCGCCCTCTACCAGTAAGGGTTCTTTACCCTGAATGGAGACCATTCGTTCAACATTAAGTTCGGACTCATGTGTATCTATACTTTGTGAGACTTATAGTCAAACATTATAATAAATTACTTTTATATTTGTATAATTATAACTTGTCTTATAGTCCGTTGTTTGAAGTGACGTTGTCTGAGTATTTCTTCGAAGGAGTTATTGAACTGATGATGAATTATTTGTCTTCTGTGTCATCAGCATGACTATTACTGGTCATTATATATCTTATTATTATATTGACTTATTTATGTAAATATATAACTAGTTAAGGGCATTTCCTTGTGGTTTTTTGAAATATTTTAAATAGACCACAGACTTATGTCACCGTGATTTGTATTCCTATTACAACTGAAATATCAATAATATCGATAATACTATTACTTTATGCGTAAGTTATCTTTTCCTTGTATTTTGTGATGGTATTATGAGATTATGTTCTGAAAAATTTTAAATGTATTTTATAATGCGTTAGGTAAAAAAAAAAAGATTTTACTTACATAAGTACGGATAAAAAGTTAATCATTTGATTGCTTCCAATATAAGAACTATTACAATTATTGGTCGGATATCAAAATTAGCAGTCTTTCGCTTTTTGAAACTTCCAAAGATTGATGTGAGTCAGGAATCGAACTTGGACCTAGAAGCTTCGAAGCCAGTCCCTTCTTCAGAGACCAACGCAAAATATATTATAGCACTATTTTATAGAACAGTGTCACAAAATTGCATCTTTTTTTTTCTAATTTGTTTTTGAAGGATCGACCCGCATCCAAATTTTTTTGACAATATGGATAGTTCGTTGTTGTGCTGACCCCATTTAGAGTGGGTTAAGGGTACGAAAATGGCAATGACGAGTTTTTTTTTAAATTATAAGCAACTAGATGACTGCGTGAACTTCGTACTGCTTTATTATTACCACCAAAAAAGTTTAGCGCTATAACCCAAAGCCTTCTTCGATTCATAGACAATTGTTTTCGGAACTGTAGTTCATCTTTACGTTATTAGTATAGATAACTTAAGCACCAGTTCATTACCAGACATTTTTAATATCAAAAACATGTCATGATCATTTACTAACGTTGAAAAAAAGATTGATGCCTTGATGATTAACTAGTCTTATCATGAAAAGTCTGCTGACCTTATAAAATAATCTTACCTTGTCTGGTGGATTTACGTGTATTCTATTTATAAATAGCTTAAATAGGTACTATAATATTTAAGAAAATATTGACATCTATATTAACAATTGTACATTTTGATAATACGCCTTGAATTACAAGGTGTATTATCGTTTAAAGGGCTATTGTCAGTCAAGGATTTTTTTAATTGTCACTGTTATCTTATCTATTGTATGGATCTGAATGCTGGCCAATGAAAGAAGTGGATGAAAGGGTACATGCAACAGAAATACGTATGTTAAGATGGATGTGTGGTGTGACAAAATTGGATAGAATAAGAAATGAGTATGTAAGAGGAAGCATGAAAGTAGCACCAATTACAGTAAAAATTAGAAGTGGTAGATTGGCGTGGTATGGAAACATTATGAGAAGGGACGAAAGTCATGTCACAAGGAGAGCGATGGGAACATGTGTGGATGGACACATTAGTAGAGGAAGGCCGAAAAAGAGATGGATGGACTGTCTAAAAGTTGATGTGAGTATAAAGGGAGTAAGTGTGAACACGACAAGTGATAAAAGAGAATGGAAAAGGATAACATGCTGTGCCGACCCCACTTAGAATGGGACAAGGGCAGAAAAATGATGATGATGTCACTGTTATCTTATCTGTGGGTTTCACAAAATAAGCCTCATAACGAGCGAAAATTTGACATAAGTTTTGGCGATATTTTTATCCATGAAGGTTGTTATCACGGAGTATAGATACAAGGAGTCCGAACGCAGTTTGGAACGAATGGTCTCCATTTAGGTGAAAGAATTTTCGCCGGTAGAGCGCGCCTTTTTTCAACTTGTTTAAATCCTTACGCGGGAAGTTTTGTTGCTATTGACAGTTCTGTTTAATTTTAAACGAGTTTAAACACACTAATGTAATTTGGAAAATTTTCGAGATTGTTTAGATTGAACTTTTTAACCCGTGTTATATATAAAAATAATAATAGCATCGGTAAGTCATAAATTCTAGCGCAGCCAGTGGCAGAAAAGAGAACTACGATCTGAGTTTATTATTGTATACTACTAATACTATAGCCTATACTGTTCGAACTCCTTGTATCTATACTTTGTGGTTGTTATAGTGCTTTTTACAACTTTAAAAAAAAATTATTGATGCATGTTTGATTGTGTTGTTTTTTATATGTAATTGTGTGTGTGTTTTTGTGTATGTGATACAGAGAGCGGGGAACAACACTTGATGCTGAAGATGCCTCCACATCCTCATGAGCAACAGGAGCCAAAGGCTGAACAAAAGGATGGTGATTTCACCGTTACTTTGTAACTTAGCAAATTATTTAAAGGATGAATACCTTTTAGTTTATTATAATAATAATGTATGACATTATTAATTAATAAAGCAATGTAATTTTCTTGAAGACTAGAATGTCGTTTATGAGATAGACGGTATTTCGAAATAATGTCACAGAATACGATAGCCGAAAATAAAGCCTGAAATAAATGTTAACAATTTTTCTAATCACTGTTTGCATTTAGCCAGAAATTAAAAGAACCTAAAGCCTACGGAGATTACTCTAAGAATTGAATCATAAGATTCTTCTCGATTTTTTATTACTAAAGTTTATTATTGCGCCATCTATCTAAAACTACACTGTACTTCAATAAAGGCCATTGTAGAAATAGCAAATTAAAAAACTAAATTTTTAAACCTCCTTTAATTTCTAAGCGATATGTAACGATTAAAAATTAAAAAGGCTATTTTAAAGACATTCAAATATTCGTATCGTTGCCATAAAGATAGGTTCTCTTCTAGTTATTATAGTTTGGTCTCGTAACGGTAGATCTGATTACGTACATAGTAATTTATACAATAATATTAATAATCCAATACCACTAGTCAGTATGTAGATTGTCTAAATGTAATTAAAATATGTAACATTTCATTTACTTGAGGGTATTTATATTTCAAATGTTAGTTTCGGGAACATTAAGGCATAACGCCGTGCAAGATATTGAAGGCATAAACATTCATGACTAACAAAATTACGGACTATAGATATACCTATATATAGCATGGGATCAAGAAGTAGGCAGTCTATAAGTAGTTAAAATATTTTACTGGACATAATAGAAAATCCTTGCGTATAGCGTGAATTAACTATTTTTAATACATACCAATTGTTAGAAAAAAAATGCAGTATTAATTTAAATTATATATAACCTTTAAATATTAAGAATATCATTTATACATATAAAAAAATCTATTGTGATAGTTTTAGTAGTAGATATTTGTGTTTAATTGTACATAATAATTTTGTGATGTTTTTTTCTCGAAATAAAATAATTATTATGCGTTCCGTTTGACGTCCGAAGTCATTATGAGAGTACGTCACGTCCCTTGCCCGCCATGGCGTCACTTCCGCTATCATATTGCACCAATAGCGCCCCATATCCGGCGCGCCTAGCGCCATCTATCAACTTCGACTGCCACCGATTCTTCTTATGAACACAAGCCGCCATTTTGGTCATTGTTGCGTCGTTTTCCGAACCGAGCGCATGGTCGTTACGAAAAACTCTAAATATTTAAACATTAGAGTTAAAAATAATTAATATTTAATTTGCCCCAAATTTTACATAAATTAAATAAAACAAATTAGTTTTTTTAGTTTACCGCTATCGCACCTATTAAGAAAAGCAGCAGAAGTATTTATTTGGATTACTAAAATAATCGAGGCCAACAATGGATCTCCACGAATGGTCACATGGTTCATGGGATCGAAAATACAGGTTTGATACCAGCAACCTCGTGAGTCATTTGAATTTTATTTTCAAAGTTTGCGTTTTCTGCAAGGGTTGCACTGTATTATGTGTAAATACCCTCATATATTAATATACAACGATTCTGTTTCATAGTTCTCTACTAAGCTATTTTATATCGTCGTGTGTTTGAGTCTTGTCCCTGTAGACTCCCTTCATGGTGATCTTAATTCACAAAATTTTAAACCAATTTGTTTGTAATTATAGACATTGTCTTACGACATGTTACATAATTTGTGTATGAAAAAATGACTTTATACTTCATTAAAGTCGTATTGAAGTTGGCCCTACACCTACTGTAAAATCCATATACGTCATAAACAGATTTCAAGGATTTTTAGTATCAAATTATAATAATTCGTCGCAGAAAAAAGGAGGGGGAGAGAATACAAAACAGAGAACATTCCCTCCGTTCACCAAAAACTAAAATAAAACGCCGTTTATTTTAATCTACCCTCATCTTTATGAATGTTAATAACGTATTTAAAATACCATTTAACAAGACACCGACATGACTTTTAATATTTTTGATGTTAGAACAAAGCATCACGCTTTAACGTCATTATTTCATATCAAGCAAATATCAAATCCTAATTAAGTGAAGTGGCGCAGCCAGAAACTTTACAGCTAATCGTCCAGAAGAGTGCAGTGGAAGTTATGCCTCGATAGACAGCATATTTTTATTTTCCGAATTGTCACCAATTCCGAAGTGCCACATTACCTAAATGGATGGAAATTGGATGACTATTAATGTGAGCTACCGGCTATGGATTTACTCGTCTTTCTTCAAATCGGATATCATTGTTGAATACTACAGCCGACAACCAACAAGTGCTGCAAAGGATTTTCGTCGCGCTGTATGTAACTGAACAGCTAAAACTAATCCCAAGAAGGGTGTTTCTGCTATGATTCCAAACAATTCTTTAATAACACATTAGCATTGAAACACGTTCACAGTTCAAGCAAAAATTGCCATACAGCTAAGGACCGGTTTGAGTTGGTAAAAGAAAAATCGACAACGACACTTCCAAGGTCTATCGATTTTTCGAGCAACTCTCTGTCGGCAGTTGGTACCTAAAACAGGCACAACGCCTATTAGGACACCAACTTTGTAACCTTCATCACCCTCCGGGGAAGGCTACATTGCCAAAGTAAGACAAAATTTGTGGGTAAGACTTGAATAACTTCGCCACCGCCATCACACTGCGGGAAGTTTGCATTGTCAAATTGCGATCAATACGACAGATGTTTTGAGCGCCACTCGCAGCCCGCAGTTGGAACCTATAACAGGTGCAATGCCTATTAGGACACTCCAACTTTGCAACAGTCACTACGTACTTAACAAGAAAGTTGCGTTGCGAAATTATAAGCGTTTTCGTACATTTCGTACATCAAGTTTTCCGAGTATAACTTGTGGCCTGAAGTGGGAACCTAAAGCAATCACAGCACCTAGTAGGATCCACCAAATTTGGAAAAGTCTATACTTTCCGAAAAAGTTGCATTTCCAAATAACAATAAATAGGTCACATATTCCGAAAATAACCTGCGGTCAGTAATCGAATCTAAAGCAGGCGCGATGTGTACTTAAACATTAAATTTATGCAACTATCACCATCCCCTGGAAAAGGTTGCATTTCAATTTTTAACCAATTCTTCAGTTATTCCAAGCACGACTGTTAATGGGATCGTCAAACAAGCACAACGCTATGCAACACGCCAGTTTGATAACCGTCATAACTTTCAACAAAAAGTTGTATTACCAAGTTACTAAAAAATCATCACTTGATATTACCAGAACTTGAGCTGGAAGATTTAATCCTAAAACAGGCGCAATGCCTATTAGGTTACCTGAACTTTTTGTCATCATTTACAAGTTTTACTTTCTAAGAATAGAAGAAACTTATCAGATTTTTCAAATTCGGCTCGATACTGTATTTTAAAACCCAGAATAAACAGACACTACAAATTGGCCGTAAAACTTTACGGTCGCTGGGGAAGATCGCGTTACCATTTACTGTGAGCATTAGCAGTGTCTCCGATGGCAGATTTAGTATACAGAGAACGTGCGCGAATATTTCGTTTTGTAATTGGCATTAAAAGGAAGTCCATGGAACACTACAACTCACGCGCCGGACATTCCACGTCAATTCGATAGAAATTACAATATAATAAAGTTTTCGATAGCTACACCACGTAAACGCATTGCTATACGAAGTAAATCTCTACAATAATATTCTATAGTCCGCATTTCGACCGCAGCGAGGGAACATCGTTATTCGACAGATTCAGCGGAGCTACAACAGAGAAATTGAAAAATAGAGTATTGGAGAGGAAATGGATAATGAAGAGGAATGGAGGATTAACACGATCACATCAACCGGCAGCTTGACCGCGTCTGAAACTAGTGGACCAAATCACGTCGACTCTAAGATCTAATTCACGAAACGTCACTACTGCGAGTTGCATTGGATTAAGTAACATTGAAAATGTTTCACCATGAGACACACGCACACCAGACCCAACTTGTTTGTGTAAAATCAGTACAGCCAACTTTGTAACCTTCATCACCCTCCGGGGAAGGCTACATTGCCAAAGTACGACAAATTTGTGGGTAAGACTCGAATAACTTCGCCACCGCCATCACACTGCGGGAAGTTTGCATTGTCAAATATAACATCTCATAACAATATACTATGGAAGTCAGACTCAATGTCTACTTTGATGAGTAAAATGTCGTGAAATAACCAGCCAGCCTATCACCCAGTGTGATCGCCGAAACGCAGCTTTAAGCTGGTACAATCTGTTCATTTCAAACTAAAGAACACGTCTCTGAACATAGCGACAATACTACCACTGGCTTAGAAGGCTATTAGGCTATATACTTAAACGCTAATGATAATAATAATTAAACAAAATTAGATCACTAATTATAATAATACTAATGTTATGTAGGACACAATTTACAAGAGCGCCCTCTGGTTTTCCAAGCTGAGCAACTAAACGTTGTTATGCATGTTAACGTACATACTTTTATTTTATGAATACATGCTTATAACGCATGGAAACTATCTAAACGCCGATACAAACATTCGTGCTTATGAGAGCTGTTTTGTACTCGAATTTGCCTGCGACCCGCCAACCTCAATTCCGTAGTGGGTTGTTTTATCAATGCACCACAAGGCTCGTCGTGTTTAAACACCAATGGATGAAAAACATAATAGTGTTGGTAACAATGTGCTGAAGTGACATTAACTTTACTGGACTAGTCACTGCAGTTGAATATCTGTTACATTTATGTGATGGGTTTCTTTTACTAATAATTTACATTAAATCGTCTGTAATTGCTACAATTATTACTGCCGTTCAAATTCCAAATCTTGCCAAGACATTTTATTGATACGTATATTTACATATTTTATTTAATACTTTACGAAACCGTCTTTTCCTAATGTCATTCCAAATGCAAAGGTTTTGATTAAACTGTTGTGGTGTCATGTGATATTACTCTTTGACAGTTTACTAAGTCTGCATTTTATAGATAACCCGGATTTTCAACATTCATCCTCAATTCATTAGTATATTTTTATCTGCGTGTACCAAAAACATTGATGCAGTCATTTCACATTACAGTGTAAACTTTGGTAAAATACACGTCAAAGATCCACGGAACTATAGTAAATTCGTTCATAGCATTAGAAACTCTTCAAGTTCAGCCACGGTTACAATGATTGGTAAAAAAAAAAAAGCTGATTTATAAATCAGTGGTATAGCACTTCATCTGGCTACAGACAATTACTATATTAATTGTATGCAAGCCAAAAACGAACCAACAATATTTTTTCGTTAAGTTTGACAAATCAGGAACTTAACTTGTAGATCACTCGAGAAAATTTTCCATAACTTAGATGAAATAATAATACATTGTTTATACAGGGCACTTTATTAATCGCGCCTTTAAGTTTACTTTATATGACGCTCCTTCACATTGTTGCGTTTAAATTCGATATTAAACCTACAAGCCACCAGAAGATAACAAACAGGTCTCTCATAATGACTTCGGACGTCAAACGGAACGCATAATATTAAAATTTTACCTTCGAATAAAATTTGTATTATGCTTCCAATGACGTCCGAAGTCCCAGTAATGTCTTTCTGGTGCTATGTCATTATGAGCCGAACAATGACCAAAATGGCGGCTTGTGTTCATAAGAAGAATCGGTGGCAGTCGAAGTTGATAGATGGCGCTAGGCGCGCCGGATATGGGGCGCTATTGGTGCAATATGATAGCGGAAGTGACGCCATGGCGGGCAAGGGACGTGACGTACTCTCATAATGACTTCGGACGTCATTGGAAGCATAATACAAATTTTATTCGAAGGTAAAATTTTAATATTATTGTAGATTATTATTATATGCCTGTTGTAACTTCGATTGTGTTATATATTTGTATTTGTTATATGTAAATATATGAAATTAATATTTATGTTGTGGCGTCTATTTGTGTTTGATTTATAAATACCTTGAAAAGAAAAACTATCTATCACTCTATGCGTAATTTTTTTACTATTAAGTTCATATTTAAAATGTAATAAAAATATCTTTCAAATGCAAATTCGTATTTGTTAATATCTACTAATAAATAGTCACTCATAAAACGGGTATTTTTTTGTTGCACGGAAGAGCTATAGCGAGGTTTGGCTACATTTTTGTATTGAAAAAATATTTGTCCGTTTCTCAGGGGATCGCTCGAAAGCCAAGTAGGCTAAAGTACCAAAAAATATTAATAATTAACGAACAAACATTATGATATACATAATGTTTGTTCGTAATTATTAATATTTTTAACCCGAATAACAAAAAAATACATAGATCATAATTAGGTAGGTACATCAGTATAAATTCCCCTAAAAATATTTTTCTGACTTTGATCTGATAAATAGTGATCCCTACAATTTTTCCTAATATAATCAGTCCTTAAAAAATATTTAATGTCATTTTGCTATCTTTATGTATAGAGTGGTAGAATTTTTTTCACATGAAGGTTACAAAGTGCCTTGTGAAAGATTACCATCAGCTTATCTTTGTTTACGTCTGCGTTCTGTTGTGATGTCGGATTTGTGACGTCTAAATCTCATATAATCCACACGTCTTCTTAAATTTCACGATACCATTCAAATATTGGTCAAGTGGGAATTATCTTTTTAGTATCATGAGACAAAAAAGCAACTGTAGCAAAAAAAAAAATGCCAGTGTCTGTGGTAAGTTAGTTTAAATTGAAAAAATTCCGATGAAGAATATTAATATAAAGAAAATCTAATAAAAATAATAAAAATGGTAACAATCTTGACTATTGTAATACAGCAAAATTCTGCCTTCTACATATAGTGATCTAAAGATTTTTTTATGTATAGGTTAGCTTTCCTCATACAAGTTTTTATGTTTGGCATATGTTTGGAAAAAAATAACTACATATCCAGCAAAATTAATTTAATATATACCTTGGTAGTCTCCAGTCGATTCGATTTTTTTGTAATCTTACAGCCTCTGTCATAAAAGGCGTGAAGTTACAAAAAAATACATAGGTACCTAAATATCATTCCGCAAATTATCAGGAGAATTATATTGATGCGGAAAGCAAGTAGACCTAACTTATTGATACGAATCTTATTTCTCAGTAGATAATGAGTGTGATACATTTATTAGCGAGACAGACATGTTGATGAAACTAGCACGTGGAGATAACGTGAGATGTGTTTGTATCCTTCAGACCTGAGTCAATATTTTCTCCATGACGTTGATATTATGAGTACAGATTTTAAAAAGATTTTGGAGATTCAAAATTTAAACGTCACAAAAAAGTTTTATTCAAATAGGTTTATACCCTAAAACTGCACTTAGAAAAAACTGGACATTCGAAATTTGAAAGTTATTATTCAGAAAAAAGTTATTGCATTATGCACATACTACCATAAACAGCGCTTTTTTAAAATCTAGAGATTCTAAACTTAAAAAAGATTTTATTCTATTCATTCAATTTCACGTTTAAACAAAACAAAATAAATAAAAATAAATATACGATTCTACATTGAAACTAGATTTCATTTGTATATGTATATAATTTTAATTTCAGGTTTTATGGCAATCAGCTCGCCTATCTCAAGTGAGGTAGCGTTCCGTGATTCGGTTAACTCTCAAGTAAGACCTTTGCCTGCTATTCCTCTTGATGCAAATACAGATCTGGCCAATATAGCGGATAGACTAGTAGTGGATGCTATCAAACGGGCGAGTCTCACACGTCGGCCATCAGCTATTCCCAAGTTCCCATCAAATTACTTCAGCAGCCCTACAGAAGAATCATCTTCATCGTCCAGTGAAGAAGAGATGACGAAAAGAAGGAAATCGAAAAAGAATGAGAAACTCTGAGTTAGAATATTGCATGGTCGGTCAATCTGTCTGATACATGCCCACAATATTGTAAACATATTTAGTTTATATTATGATTATTATTTAATAAACATTCACGTATTTTGAAGTTAGTCTTCAAATGTAATACATAATATTAAAAACTTAACAACCGACTATAATATATATATATATATATATATGTATTATAGGTTATATATCTGCAATTTGATATTTTAAAATTAGTTATGTAAGAACTAATTAAATTAAATGTATATTTTAAATATAAGAATATTATTGATAAGTTGATTTTATTAAGGTTATTGAATAAAATAGCTGTGTATTTATTAAATACATGTGCCATAACTAGTATTTCACATTGTTAGTTATAGCGCCACCTAGCGGTAAGTAGCAGAACTAATAAGTGTTAATTTTACAAGTATTAATTATTGAATACGATGTTGGGAATCAATTTTGCCAGAAAATGTATTTGGGGTTAGAAAATGATTTTGGCGTATTGTTTTGTACTTTGTATTACCGCTACCAGCACATATGGATAAAAGGAGCGTAAAGTGATAGTTCCTGTTGGTTGGCTGGAATAATGAAATAATATTCTGTATTTAATTAATTACACAAATATTACAAGTGAACAAGTGTTATTTTATTTAAATCAATCGCTTATAGCTAATTGTCGGTAAGGATTTCATTAGTAGGTCACTCTAAGTTAGAGTTTAGATGTATTACCTTAGTTAGTTTGAGTTTCGCACAAAACATTCAAATCCATATACCTATACAGTTATTCTCATGTAAAAACGCCTTTTTCTATCCGAAGGTATCGCCTATCGCCATACACCGGGCACACAGTTGGCAGTCATCGATATCACACATAACTTCCGAAAAGAATTTCGAAAAGCCATTGGTGTGAAACAGTACTCGAACCAACAACTTTATGTTTCATAAGCTCTACTACTGGACCATCGAGGCCATAAATGTAGCTGCCGACCGAACACTCTTAAGAAGAGTAGTGGCTAACAGCTAGTATTTAGTTCAATAAATTAACTTTATTTAATCAGAGGGTTAAAATAAAACAATAGTGCGATTTCATTAAATCTTTTGTATATTTTAAAAAAATCTGATAACTATCAGGATATTTTAAGTTATTGAACTTTATTTTTTTATTCAATCACTCCGCAGCGCCCGCGCCATCCAGGTCAATACATATAAATACGATATTTTGATAATAATACTATTATTTTGTATATAACAATATTTTAATAACATTTCCAAATTTATTTTTTGTATTATCTACTATCAGTACGAAATATAGCAAAGCATTAGTAAAACTAATGCATCTTAAATATAAATATAATGTTATTTCTAATATTTTTTTTCAATGAGGAAACTGCTGTTGACTTCAAAGCGCGCAACGGCAGTGCAACCGCCAAGGTCGTAAGTACTTTAATTAAAAAAAAAAACAATTTAAGTATCATATTTAAGAGAACAATTTAAGATATTATCACATCACATTTTTCTTTTGTACATTGTACAAATAAGTTTTAAGTATAGTAATTTGTACGATTATATAATTTAAATAAAAAAAAAAGCGATGGCAGTAAGCTTTTTTTCTTTTTTACGTATGTAAGCTCAATACAAAATTTAATAAATAATTTACTTAACATTTCGCTATCAAATAGGATTTGGATTTTATCCGAGAAATATTTTTTATGTCGTTACCTCACTTAATTTTCTTTGGAATTCTAATATTGACTAAAGCAATTAAGTTAAATTTTGAATTAAAATAAAAGGTTTCTCGTATTTTTGAAGAACAGACGCCTTCTTTTATAATCTACCTAATTCCATGTCTAGTTTTACTGTCAATGGAAGAACTGGGGTATACATATAACTCCTTAATTTTTTATAATTTTACATACAAACCCTGGAGACACAACGTCTAAGATTTTAAAATTCCATGTCATTTGTGAATTAAAGCCTTCGCATTATTTAGGACTAATTTGCTGTGCTCTTTTAACAATATTGTGTACATTTATATCAATTGTACATTTATATAATTATAGTTTAATAACGTTTTTAACCTTAGGTCTGATTATAAATAAATGAATATATGAATTGCGAATGGTTGCCTACGGAAGACTTTTAGTTCAGGCTAGTTATAAATATAGATGAAATTTAAAAAAAAAGAGTTTAAATGGAATTAGTTAGAAACAATGTTTACTTATGTACCATACATGAATACGGTAAAAAATATGCACAAATAGTTCAAAGCAGATTAGCAAAAAATATGCAGAATGAATAGAAAACCATAAATAATTTCTTTTAGGTATAACGAAATAACAGAATTATTCACATTTCGCAAAATAGATAGGGGTAAGATATTTAATATTTTTCATGATACACAGCAAATATTACCAAATCAATACAAAAGGTTCTTTGTCAACAACACTACAATAGCTAAAAATGAACTAAATAAATACTTGGTCTAAGTACAACCCTCATCATACTTCAATGTTACATAAATTGATAAAAACAGCAGTTATAGGAAGAAAAAATCCTGTTAATAAACATTTTAGTGCATAATTTTGAAGTAAATTTGAATAATATTAAAAATCCTATTTATTTTTAACAATGGATAGAATAAATTATCGCAAGTAACATATTTAATCCAATCAAAGTATATATTATACAAATGTACTTGAGATACATTGTCTGCTATTATTTTTTCAAATCAATTCTACTAATCAATCATAAAATTGATATTTTCAATATTTTTCGTATACGCCGAGAATGTGACATGACCCCGCTTATGTCGGACGACGGTGGAAGGATTGTGATCACGTAGTGGATGTCAGGCAGGCTCTGCTTCAGGTGACGTTACCAGTATTGGAATCACTGGCTGTTTGCTTATGTGGTTTTCACTTGGTGATCTGATGACAAAAGGAATTTATTTAAGACATGATACGAAAAAAGTTATAAAACTAAAGAAAGAAGAAAAACTAAAGGACTGGCTTGCTTGTTATTTATATAGAAAATTCCTATCAGTCTTCTGGGTACGTTACATGCCATAACAATACGAATTGTAGATAATTTGAATATAGCCTACTAAACTAAAAAAATATTATCATGTCATATATACAGAGGTTGCTTTTTCATCTAAATTTCCATGATTTTATCAAAGAAACTTGACTTAGACGCAATTTTTAAGTAAATTTTTGTATCCAGACTTGGCTAAAAAGGATTGAGTGTCGGAGATAGCTTCAATAAATAAATATTTATATATTTTTTCAAAATTATTATTGAGATTTTTTCTAGTTAGTGTCTCTGTATTATAATAATTATTATTACTAATTAACTAATTAGTAAAAAAATACTCACTTCTTAATTTTACTAAGTTCATCAAGCCTGTGTTCATGACCATTGCCAGCGTGACCAACTCCGTTCGACAAAACGCCATGCAATTTCTTCATGCTGGCATGACTATGACTTCTGTGCATATGCTCCTTCTCATGATGTTTATACTCTTGATGATGATGATGATGATGACTTGGTATATGATTTGGAAGATGATTAGGAAGATGATTTCTTAGTATATCCTGGCCGTTCTCAACGGCCAGATGTGTGTGACTTGGATTTCTGGATTTCTCGTTGATGTGGTGAATGAAATTGTTTTGTGCCATAATTCTGTTCTCTCTGGCACGGGCTTCAGGGATTTTGATCTCGATGTGCTCATCTAACGACATGGAATCTACGGAGCTGATGTCCAAGGTATCAGCTGAGAATGTTTTTGGAATTGTGCCCAACATGCGGTCTGCAAATAAAATAATATTCTATTATACATCACATTTTGAAAGTCTCGGTAGTCCAGTATTCGGGCACCCCACTTCTGGATCCAGAAGTCGCGGGTTATTTGTTTAGTTTATGTGTGATAAATATCAATGACTGAAAACTTTGTTGCGCAGTATGACAATAAACATAACGGCGAGACGAGGCTTAACAGCCGCTGCCTACACCTTCGGGCAGAAAAAGGCGTGAAGTTATGTTATGTGATTCATTATATCGCCATATTTGGGCTATAAGCTTATACTAAAATGCTAATCTGTAATTGTGTTAAAAAATCTGTTACTTTAAATTGACATAACCCGAGATCTTGCCCTGTGTGTGACTGACTATATGAACAGCTTTTCCGAAATCTTTTCGATAGCGATAAATAACTGGCTGACCATTATTAATTCTGCTACCACCTGTTCCATGATACCAAATAATTTATTTGTCATGTGGACTCTGCTGCCTGTACCCTCAGATGTGAAGGCGTAAAGGCAGTAGTAGTAGTAACTTTACTAACATAAATGTTTTAAAAATAAGAAACTAATAAGAAGATGTATTTTGTTGTAACATGAAAATGTAATTAACAATGATAGAGTGACGCAGTTCGCTGCATGAATGGGCCGGCTCGACCGGTGAAATACCAAGACCTCTCAGAATATCGACGTAAAGTGGCTTTTGCCGCGTGTCGCTCGGTGAGCGAGGTATCCGAAGGCCCGACCCCTTTCCGCCTCCCTTTCCCATCCTACTCCCGACCCCCTCCATATCATATTGTAAGGGCCGGCAGCTCAACTGGGACTCTATGTATGTTCAGGTGTCCATGGGCGGCGTTTGTTACTCACTATCAGCAGACATGCCTGCTCTTTTGCCTCCTATATCTTACTAAAAAACTAACCTAATTTCTGTGAAGTGGAAACTGTAGCTCGCAGCTCGTCCAGCTGCTTCGCTGAACATAGAGGTGTGTCAACTTCGTAGGTGTTGTTGAATCTTGTGTAGTCGACCTGAAAATAATTAAATTAATGAAATATTAATACCAATAATTATAACAAATACAACAGTTTAAATACAATTTTAAACACTTTTGTACATTTACTATTTTTAAGTGTCTGTGAAGACGTATGAAAATAAAATCACTTTAAGTTTGACTATGACTATAGCCTCCTGGCAAAATACAAAAAAGTACAATGCGTCAAACAATTTGGCCAGGGTCTGTATATTATATATACATCTTTTAGATATTGCTGCCTGTACCTTACAGTATTACGCGTGAAGATCAAGCGCATCAAAAGTAATAAATGAGTAAAATTTGGATGGTTCAATTCGGAGGTTCAATTTGTGCTATTTATCGGTGCTTTAACTGCTGTCCCGCTATGTTAATACTGCAATATCTTCGAAAATATTCGTTTATATTGCATGCTGTAAAGGGCCAGGATCATCTATATTACATGCCCAATCTATTTAGGACACTTAAATAAATAAACAAAAAACTTGTATGGTATACTTGGCTCGATATTAATTACACACAACTTACGGAAAAAATATAATTTTGTCTAGTAAAATACAGCTATTTATTAAGTTTTTCTCATTTAATTACGTTAGTATAAATAATTCTTCTTTAGTAATGAGGTTTAAGAGTCAGCAGGCCACGAGACAATGACAGGCTATTAATGATAAAAAGAAATGTATGTACAAAAATATATAATTGTCTAAGAAGAATACTTAATATATTGTATTGTTATAATATTATTGTTACTGAGGTTTCAACAACAATAGTTTTGATAACCTCGGAAGTGAATATAATAAAAAAGACAAACAAATTACGAATATTTAACACAATTTACTTGTGTGATATAGAAAATACAACTGGGACATATCTCTAAACTATTTCCTTGTTGTCTGTCTGACTGTTCCAGTCTATTTGTAAAATGACTGGAACCATTTTAAAGGGACTTTTAAAAGCAGTATTTTTTTTTAATTTGTCCCTTTTTAGTATTTTTTATGAGTAAACATACAATTGGGTCATGAAGGTAAGGGACTAACACTGCCCATGGACATCTGTCATATCGAGAGAGTGAAAGTTGCGATGCCGTATTTTGTAATGGGGTTAAGAAAGAATCGGGTAATCCATATACCCCACTCCCAAAGGAAATGCGGCATAAGCAGTAGTAGTGGTCGAGTTCTGCAGTTCGCTGTATGAATTGGCCGGCTCGAACGGTGAAATACCACGATCTTTCGGAATAACGGCGTGCTGCGTTTAGTTCGGCGAGAGAGGTATCCGAAATCCCGACCCCCTTTTCCCCTCCTTTCCTCTTACCATCAGGTGACCTCCCAGGTGATTTCATAAAAACTACGTCCAGATTCTGAGAGTTCGTCGTTCGATCGACCCACCACATTCATTCAGAAAAATTGCATTCAACTACGTACTTGTACCTATAAGTGCTCTATAATCTGATATTTATTGAAACCGTTTATTAAATATGTCAATAAATGTACCTAATGACTATTATTTCTCTGACGTTAATCACGATAAAGTAAACAGTTTAAATATAATAAGCTCACATAATAATGTCGCTTATAATAAAATAATCTTTGGCGCCATTAAACTGTGGGTTATTTACATTATAAGAATAATTTATTACTTATTGATGAAATAACAAGTACCTACATTCTCTGCAGTTAAAATGCTGTTCACCTTGTAATATTTGTTATTTTGTTATCGAATAACTACGAGTTATATTTAGATAATATAACTATAACTGATATTTGTACAGTGGTAGAGCCAAGCAGTTACCTGCATGAATGGGCCGGCTCGACCGGTGAAATACCACGACCTCTCAGAAGACCGACGTAAAGTGGCTCATGCCGAGTTTCGCTCGGTGAGAGAGGTACCCGGAGGGCCACCCCCCTTCCCCATCCTTCCTTTAAAGGTCAGCAACGCAACAGTAACACTTTATGTGTTGCTGGTGTCCATGGGCGGCGTTGGTTGCTTACCATCAGGTGACATGCCTGCTCGTTTGCCCTCCTATCCCATAAAAAAAAGATAAAACAGTGGTAGAGCCATGCAGTTCGCTGCATGAATGGATGACTCTGGATGGATGATAACTAAAAGTCATTACACAGTATAAAACAAATCGATCGATTTTCGCTGTCCGTCCCCTTAAATGGTTTTATCTTTGAAACTACGCAACGGATTTTGATGCATTTTTTTAATAGTTAGAGGGTGTCAACGGGGTGATTTGTAAGTATTACACATGTTAGTAACACTCAAGAAGAAAAAGTGATAATTTTCGAGATTTTTGGCACTTTAATTGTAAACGCTGTAAAAATTACTTTTGATGCGGAACAAAGTTCGCCGGGTTGGCTAGTTATTCATAAATTATCTAAGTATATTCGAGCATGCAGAATCGAAATTCCGTATGGCACGGAACAATTAGTTATCAAAGAAGAACAAACTCAAATGATAACATTTCAGAACTGGTTCTGTACCTACTTACTTCTCTACCTACCCCCAAAGGAATCGGCGTGAAATTATGTATGTATGTCATTGTATCAACGTGATTTGCCATAGGTTATTTAAACCCTTAAAGTTTTGTTTAATAGCTTACATAGTTTTTTACAATAAACTTTACTTAACATTACTTAAAAATGCTTTTTTTTCAGAAACACAAAAGTCAATAGAAGTCACACACTTTCCTTTCTTAGACCAAATTGAATATGTCTGGCTGGATGGTGATGTCAGGAGCAAATCGACGAGCCTGTATGACAAGAGTTATGAAAGTCGAAGAAGCGAGTGAGGTGTGGAAGAATCATGCCTAGACGGGAATTGGCGTGAATGTAGGTATGTATTAAACATACATTCACGCCACATATATGAAAAACTATATATCAGCTCATTATTTTAATATACTTTTTTTACGTACAATAATTATCGAAACACCGTCATTAAAATATAATTTAGTATGATTGTGTTCTTATCATTAAAAACAATGACAAATTGCCAATAGGTATCACAGATACCTATTGGCAATTTGTTCGCGTATAAACCAACATCATTAATTTTAATGAAATCACGAATCATTGTACTAGTGAACAATTTCAATTCAATTCCAAGAAAATCCCTTATTTTTTATATAATCACGCCTTTTTCCATCTGTACTTGTAGGCAGCTTCGATTTATTGTTGCACAACGTTGTTATTCATCGATATTTATAATTTGTAATAACAAAAACAAATTACGTGTAGTTATGAGAGCGAGCGGATTCGACCCTACGACTTCTTGACTCAGAAGCGGGGTGCCTGACCATCAAGACAACTAAAAATCTTCTGTAAACCATTGTAAATTTTGAAATAGAACTGTCAAGTAACTCATTGGTTACCCGTCAAACAGGATCTAGTTAGATATTTATTTCTAAGACTTTCGGGGATCTCACTCAAAAAGATCTTTTTGTTCATCACTCGTGAAAATGATCTCTGTAAAGAGTTCGAAACGTGGGGAAATAAATATAAATAAGTAGTAAATAAACGCGATATAATCCTAAAAGTTGTTTTGATCAAGGATCTAGTTAATTGGATAAAAACTCAGTCCATATTGTTATATATTAATAAAACTTTATCTGTGTTATTTGAATTTCTAATTTATGCTTTAAAAGAAATTCCATAGACTTTAAAAATCGCCAAACAGTGCAAAACAGTTTGATGACCAAGGTGAGGATATTATTTTCACTCCAGATATTTAGGATATGTTCATAGTTATAAATATCTGGATGGATATTTATAACTAACTTTAGATATCGTAACAATAAAAAACCTAATGTATTAATTATGTACATACCTCATATTCACCAGTATCTTTCCTAAACGACACCATGGTCTCGAACCTGTGACCCCACAATATCTCAGAAGGTAAGAAGCTGCTGCGTGCCTGAGTCGTCATACCCGTTGACTCTATCACACCCTCTGAAAAAATATGATCAGTATTTAAATTAACGTTGGATGGATGAATTGATGGTGAATATGCGACTTCTAAATTCCCCACAAGGCTAATGGTAAGATATATAAAACTATTATCAAACTGGTCGTCAAGTACGGAACAGAATGTTGGGCTATGAAAGGGATGGATGAAAGAAGAATACATGGGACGTAGATGAAAATGTTGAGATGGATGTGTGGGCGACGAAAATGGATAAAATACGGCATGAGTATGTAAGAGGAAGTTCGGAAGTTGCGCCAATAACTGAGAAGATAAGAGGGAATCGTTTAATGTGATATGGACATGTAATGAGGAGGGATGATACATAAGGATGATAAACCTGAATGTGGAAGGAGATAGCGAAGAGGAAGACTTAAGAAAATATGCATGGATTGTGTGAAAGACAATATTGTTAGGAAGGGTGTTAGTGTGGAAGATGCGAATGACAGGGACGTGTAGAAAATAAAAACCCAATTGTGCCGACCACAAATAATGGGAATAGAGAGGGTAAATGAATGAAAAAAGGATGTTTGAATTTAGCTATTTTATATAAGAAAATACAACTTTATATTGATAGGGATAGGAGGGCAAATGAGCAAGTGGATCATCTTGTGGTAAGTGACTTGTCCATGGATATCTGCAGCAAAGATAGTGTCATAGCAGCAAAACATGTGGGTCTTTCTAAGAAAACAAAACATGGCATGTGCCACTTTACAGAACGTCATTTAACTTATATTCAAATACAACCTGCTTCACTGTTGGTATTCATTAAACATAACAAAACAAACAGACGAACGGTAAAACTAAAATAATAAGTAATAAGCCTTGAATTTTATTTGTTTATATATTACGTTTTAAAAATAGGTTTTTTTTAAGTTTTGTTTTTCACATACGGACACATACAATGATTAGTTCCGTAATTGTATTAGAATGAATCATAATATAATATGTATAAATATATGAATTAAAAATAGTAATAGTCTCGGTGGACGAGCACACGGCTTCTGAATCCAGAGGTCGCGGGTGCGAACCATACCGGTTTACCGGCTCACACCAATCACTTTTTATTAGCTTTTAGCTTTTTATTAGCTTCACCTGTATGTTTGTATGTTTGTAACCGACTTCTTTTTAGTGTTCATAGTTCACTTCTCGCACCATCTAGTGGCAATCAGCAGAAAGTCTACGTTATCAACTTGAAACGAGTTCCTTGTATAAGTCACAGATGGCGCTATTCCTCAAATTCGGTTTTGATATCCGTTGTTAGCACGCTTTAAAATAGTTAAGCAATAGTTTAAAAAACTAAGAAACGCGCTTGTTATAGAAAACCGAACTAAAAAATATAAAATAAATAATAGTTTAAAAAAACTAAAAAACACGCTTTTTATAGAAAACCGAACTAATATATAAAATACGTATAACTATAGAAAAATAAAAAAAAAATATTTTATTTTAAAAAAGCGTGGGGTGCATGGTGTCAATAGTTATAAATATTTTATTGACAGATATGAGTAGAGTGATTATCATTTCGATAATATCTTAAAAAGCACCCCACGCTTTTTTAAAATAAAATATTTTTTTTTTCTATTTTTTAGTTCGGTTTTCTATAAAAAGCGTGTTTTTTAGTTTTTTTAAACTATTATTTATTGAAATTAATTTCGAAAAGTCTTTGGTGATATATGTTTGATAAATATCGATGACTAAAAACTTTGTGCCCGGAATGGCAATAGGTTCACCACCTATCGCGTGAAGTTATGTTATGTGTAAAAATAGTCATTCATTTGATTCACTTTGTATGATATTAAATGTGAAAAAAAACTTAGACGAGAATATATGTATAGAAAGTACCCATTACATTATGCAAAATTCAAATCGTTCCCCCTCTAGAATATTAAAATATTATATTTAGAGTTTAAGTTTTAAGTATTAAATAGCCTGTTTTTTTTTAATAATTTCATACACAACATATTCACAGGGCATTGTAAATATGAATAATACTTTTATTAAGTGATTATTACTTTAGGCATGGTCATCATTACATAGTATAAAACAAAGTCGCTTTCCGCTGTCTGTCCCCTTATATGCTTAGATCTTTGAAACTACGCAACGGATTTTATTGTATTTTTTTTAATAGATCATATATAATAATTTATGTATAACGTACTAAAGAAATTGTAATAATTTTCGAGATTTACCACTGCAATTGTAAACGCTTTAAATACTGTTCATGCGGAACAAAGTTCGCCGGGTCAGCTAGTTACTAAAATATTTCAGAAGAGGACAATTTCAACATAGAAATAGCAAAGGCAACTTCTTTTATGTCTACAGTGGTAGAGCCAAGCAGTTCACTGCATGAATGGGCCGGCTCGACCGGTGAAATACCACGACCTCTCAGAAGACCGACGTAAAGTGGCTCATGCCGCGTTTCGTTCGGTGAGAGAGGTACCCGGAGGCCCACCCCCCTTCCCCATCCTTTCCTATCCCCTATCCCTTAAAGGTCGGCAACGCAACAATAACACTATATGTGTGGCTGGTGTCCATGGGCGGCGTTGGTTGCTTACCATCGTGACACGCCTGCTCGTTTGCCCTCCTACCCCATAAAAAAAAGCAATATTATAGTTTTTTTTTTAAGGAAAAATATTAATACTTAAGTTCAAATCATTGTTTTTTTTATCTAAGAACTACTTTTATTAAAAGACTTCTGCAACATCCCTTCTGAAATATCCTTGATCTTCCAACAAGTACTGAGTACTGGTAGAACTACTAATCTGACCTTAAAGAGGAAAAAAATATAGAATTTACTAACTGACCCCGCGAAGTTTGTTCCGCATCAAAAGTGATAAATGAGTAAATTTTGTATTCATGACTATTTCTTGTCTGTAACACCCGTGAATTATAGATACAAACCACCCCGACACCCTCTCTCTCTGTCCATGAAAAAAAAAAACGGATAAAAATCTGTTGCGTAGTTTCAAATACAAGTACAGCGGAAAGCGACAGCTTAATTTTATACTAAATGAACTAAATTACTAACAAATGGATGAAACATAAATTTTTTTTTCTAATAATTTTAGAGTAATTTAAGATAATCTAATATATAAAATTCTCGAGTCTAGATGTGCGTAATTGAACTCCTCCGAAACGGCTCGACCGATTCTCATGAAATTTTATGTGCGTGTCGGGTAGGTCTGAGAATAGGACAACATCTATTTTTCATCCCCCTAAATCACAAGGGTAGCCCACCCCTCAATTTTTTTTTTAATTTTTCGACATATTTCTGTTTCTTATTTTTTTTATAAAACGGGATACAAAAATACATACAACCCTAAATTTTCAACCCCCTACGATCGACCCCTATTTTTTAAATTTTATTTTTCGGCAAGACAACGTTTGCTGGGTCAGCTAGTATATTATATATTCTAGACACTGATTTATATTATCGACACGGATCACAACTTAGAACCTTTAGTTCAACACCAGTAATTCCACTAAGTCATTTGCATACATAATTTAAAGCTACTAACCGTTTGCCTTAAGGCTAAAGAACTATCCGTAAGTATTCTAGACTTATAATATTATTATTAACAGATTTTTAAAATGTTTTTATAAAGAAACAGAACACCATTTAGTAGCACGTAGTGACGTTATCGGTTCCGGGACAGCTGCCATTAGTATTAGTCTATGGACGAAGTCAATACCCTAAGGTGTATTGACTTCATCATATTAAGGATCCATTAAATATTTTTTAAGTGGAACTGTGCATTTTTAAGACCCGAAGGTATATGCCGTGGTAATTATACCTGGACCCGCCATTTTCTTTTTAATTACTTGATAGACTTTGCCACTTATTATATCAGATGAAAAATGTATTTGTTATAATGCAAACAATCACGTTTTTTTGTTATGAAAATTTTGTTATGACAGGCATTTATTAATGTTTCAACTGATCCAATACGTAAGAAAATTAATTATTGTAGTGTTGAATGACAAAAGATATATAATATATGTATATACTGGCTTAAATAGAAAGCTTGAAGTTCAGGGCAATCTACCAAAATTCTATTTAGGAAGTGCCAAAAACATATATAGTTGTGTAACATACAATTTACTAGCTTATTTACGCGACTATCGCCCGAATACTGAACCGCCACTCAAATCTGACAATCAATAAAGTCCTAGTTACTGCTCAAATTTCACATATTCTGTCTAACGTGACAGCTACTTAAACGATTAAGTAGCGCTTATATATGTGAGTGGCGGTTCAGTATTCAAGCTTTTGTCTCATAAATATACCTATTTGAATTTGTTTGGAATCGCTACACAGCCTCATAAATTTAGTTTTTTTATTCGCCTTTGCGTAATATCGGCTGGCTCATCTAAAGCTGCGTCAATATCCGTTAGATCATTTAAGAAAATACCCAGAAGAAATAATCAAACCAGCGGATAGCAAAAATTATCCGAAAGAAAAAAAAAAGATTTATTTTGATTCTATTACGCATTAATATTACATTATTATTGTAATATTATTTCGAAATCATTTCCAATTAGACATGTCATTTTAATTTATTTGTCTGGACTGTAAGCGTAACGTTGGCATTATAGATTTTGTACAGCCGTTGCCGACGGTTAGGTATACGCAATTAATATTTAAATCCAGCTCGTCCGATCGCCACGCCTACGATAACGTGGCGTGGCGAACAGTCGCCACGTTATCGTAGGCGACGTAGATTCACCCAGTTTTGCAGTGCAGATCTGTAAAATACCACGACCTCTCAAAAAATCAACGAAAAATGGTTAATATCGCGTTTCGTTCGATGAGAGAGGTCTAGACCTACCCAATTTCATCCTTTTCTATCCTATACTAAAGAACAACAACATCCTTTTCTATCCTATACTAAAGAACAACAACCTTTCCGTGTTGCAGATGTCCATGGTAGACAAACTTGCTCGTTTAGTAAGAAAAGAAGGTTCAAAACCAGAAAAGACCTAAATTCTAGGGTTTACTATCAGTTTCTATCATATTTTTAACCTATGTCACTTACCAAGCATCACAACAATTTCAAATCTTTCCCTCAGCATATCGGACGCCGAAAGGTTATACAACGGTGATCTTTCATTAATTTTGTGAACTATTGTCATGGGCCAGATGAACATCAGTCTGTCTTCCTCACCATCAGCGCCCACCTTCAACTCTTGCTGATAGAACGGCAACACCTCACCTTCTCTGGTACACTGCACGTCGAACAAGATTGAATATTAGTAAGAACAGCATTTTTTTTTAATTATCGTTGTGTTATCTACACCAAAATAAAATTAAAAATAAATATAAACTTCAAATTACAAATTATTTGCAGTGAGATTATACATATACTAGTTTACATTATATGTAATAAATATTACAAAAATTTAATTCATATAATTCATAAATAAAGTTTATATTTAACACAGTAAATAACTTGTAATTTTAATTGGCTTAAACATCAGGTTTTTTTTATTTTCTTTACTTTGTTACATAGATAATTCCAGTCTAAAATTTCGCTATTCGTCAATTTAGTATTTTATAAAACAGTAATAATTAACTATTAGCGTCCTTCACCGCTATATTTTCCGCTATAATATAAATAGAATATAGTACTTACTAAAAGTCACTATACACTTTGAATCAAATTTATATCTTTGTTAAAAATAAACATTAAGAAATACTTTTTATATTTTTTTTACAAGTCTTCTGTGATTTAGCAACGTACATCTGTCTTGAATTTAATTTATAGTGAATAGTGCGTTCTGATGATAGATATATTTGGCCATAGTAGTATAGGAGTTCCATTATTGCAAAACATTTGTGATAGTTATTTAATTTATGGATAATATTTATCACATATACGCCCGAATACTGACCCGCTACTCAAATATATAAGCGCTACTTAAGCGTTTAAGTAGCTGTCACATTAGACAAAATACTTGAAATTTGAGCAGTAAGTAGCACTTTATTGATTGTCAGAGTGGCGGTTCAGTATTCAGGCGATAGCATCCTAAAAGACTTGGATCATTTATTATTAGACCTACTTAATACATGTTAGCGTGATATGCCGCTGGGCTAATAAGACAACAAATACAATTTTAATGCATGAATCCTTGTTACAAAAAGTTATGTACATTGTGATGTTAAATTTCGTGCTCAAAGAAGATTAAACTCTAATTCAAAGCCAAAGAGAACAGAAAAAAGTGCGGGAAAAGCGTGTGTCAATAAAAAAGAGAGAGAAAAAAAAACATGCTTCCGTCCATAGATGGGTCGTACATTTATTAGCAAAACCAATATGTGTATTACAGATTGTTTTACAGCACAAAAATGCACATATATTATATACATAGTATGTTAAGATTATTTGTACCTTTTTCCTGATAATCTGAGCGCGCACGTGCGCCTCCAGGATATGAGACTTGCGTATATCTCCGACGCGGAATAGGAGACAGAATTCTCCATCTCTCAGACATATAACCGCATTTTGAGAGAAGAGTAGTGTGGTGTTACGTTTTTTGGCGCGCGCCAGCTTCGCAAATATAAGACCCACCTAATTGGACAAGAGATACAAAATTTAAAAAAAATTGTAGTGTCAAAATTATTGTTGTCTATGGAATACGAATCGAAATCTGACAGATGACATGTCATAGTTAGATGCGTACTAAGCGTGCTGACTGATATCCCCAATCACTAACCGGTCTCCATTTTTTTTTTTGCCGAAATATTTATACCTTGCGATGTATTATCTGTGCTCTTATGTGCGCTTCGACAATGTGAGATTTTCTCATGTCACCAACACGAAACATCAGACATAGTTGGCCGTCGCGCAAGCATATGACGGCTTTTGTTGAATACAGTAGAGTTTGGGCACGCTTTTTTGGTCTAGAGAGTTTGGCAAAGACGATTCCCACCTATAAATTTAATTTAAAAAAAAAACATTTAAATAAAGAACAATGTCTTTCGACTGTCAAATTTACAATTAAAAAAAGCAATAAAAAAACCATTTAAATAAAGAACGCTGTCATTTGACAGGCAAATTTCCTTGAAGTTATATTGCAGAGAGGTAGATTTAAATAGATATTCAACTACAAAGATGATAGTACGGCAATTTGATGGGTGGAGTAAATAGTGATCTTCTAATTTCGTAATGATTTTTAAAGAGAACATCTGGCTGGAACTGCGTAACGTTAATACACCTGGCCTAGTTCCAAGTTTATTTTGATAGTAAATTATTATATTAGCTACACATTACGAAGGTACTTTAACGTGTTGATGTGTTTGAAAATCCTTTTATTTTTTTTGTAACCCCACACACTCATTTTCTACCCGAAGGTGTAGGCAGCAGCTGTTGCGACGAATCAACTCACTGAATATTATATCTCAAATGGAATAGGTGATAGAACCTACAGCGGTAGGTTTTATTTTCCCTGCTGTATAGCGATACATCAACATAATTTTGAGAGTCAAAGAGTAATTAGTGTAAGCCTGGATTCGAACCATAGACTATATTGTAACTGCTTGCTGGAATAGTGTATTTATCTTTGAATAAAAATTGGAGCAATAGAAATTCAAACATGTTACTAACCATAAATGCTTGAATAAAAACTCCAACTATGCTTTGAATGCACATAACAAAAATAGCTTCAGGGCATTCTTCATTCGTAGTCCTTGATCCGTAGCCGATGGTGTGCTGGGTTTCGACAGAGAAGAGGAAGCAACCGGTGAAAGAGTTGACATTGTTGAGACACGGAACGAAATCGGTGGTATTCTCATTGGGTAGTGGAGGAGAGAGATCGCCGTGAGTGAAAATGATGAGCCACCAGATGAGAGCGAATAGTAACCAGGAGAGGATGAAGGATAGTGCGAACACCAGCAGCGTCCAGCGCCACTGAGCGTCCACTAGGGTCGTGAAGATATCCTGAAGGTATCGGCGCCTGCGCTTGGCCACGTTCCACTGAACAACGTTGCAGTCTCCGTGCTTGAAGATGACACGCTTGCGAACACGTCTCGCTGCGTAACGGGCTTGACGGTATCTGAAAAGAGACATATAATAATTATAAATATTATAAAACTGATCATAAACTAAACACCAAAAGTTTTAGTAGATTAACGTGGCATGGACACATTACAAGAAGGAACCAAAGAACAAGTTACAGAAAGAATGATGACTTTAGATACACACTTAGAGTAAGAAGGTCGAAAAAGTTATGGACTGTGTAGAAGTTGAAATGAAGGGAGTAAGTGTGGAGACGACGAGTAATAGAAGACAATGGAAATGGATGTCATGTTAAGCCGACCCCACTTAGAGCGGAATAAGGGCAGGAATAATAAGAACATTATAAAACTGATGAGCTTGTTTGTTTCAATGGGCTAATCTAAGACACTATGGTTCAAATTGAAAGATCTTTTTTATGTTGGATAGTCCATTTAGAAGACTTTGAGCTATTATATATCATCACGCCAGGATTAATAGGAGCGAGGCGATAATCGTTTTAGCGGTAAAAATATATAGTATAGTGGTACGAAGTTCGCACAGTCAGCTACTAATATACATATTCAGTAGTCTTAACCGATTTAGCAAAACTGTAAACGCTAATTATATTTATAAAGTCAACATAAGTATATTTATTAACAACCTTGCGAGTATGTAATTGCTTAAACAATGGCGCCACACAGATTAATATGTGAACAAGTGTGTTTGCAAAATTTTTATTGCAAACGACATTATTCTTTTTTCAAGTGGAATATATCCTAATGCCCTCGTATATTATTACTCTACAACACGAATGATGATTAGCTACGATAAAAGTGAAATAATAGTGAATTTTACTACAATTTAACAATAAAAAAAAAAAAAAAAAACTCTCGCTGACCGCGTAGAAAACAAGGTTGTAAGGAAGGAAGTTGGTTTGAAAGAGAGTGTCCGTGTAAAAGTAAGAAAGGGCATGCTCCGATGGTTCGGACATGTAGAAAGAATGGTTGACGCAAGACTGACTAAGCAAATATACAATGCAAAAGCGGACGGATGTAGGAGTCGAGGACGGCCAAGACACACATTCAAAGACCAAATAGAACGTGTTCTGGAGGAAGGTGATGTTAAGAGCCTCAAAAACCGACGCGCGTGCATGAAAAGAGTTATGAAAGTCAACGAAGCGAGTGAGGTGTGTAAGAATCGTGCCCTATGGCGCTCTGTTCTCTCTGCCTACCCCGCAAGGGATTTGGCGTGAAGTTATGTATGTATGTATGTATATTAAAATAATAATAAATAGCTTAAATGGAATTGTCAATATTATAATCACAGCAAAGGAGAACCAAAAGAAGCAAAGAAGACCGCGAAGAACTTTCTATGACCAAATTGACCGTTAATGGGAAGGTGACATCAGAGGCCTTAAAAACGACAAGCATATAAAAGTTGTGAGGTGTGCAGGGAAAATAAAATGCTATAAAATATGTATTTAAAATAATATTTTCATAATTAAATTGTAACAAAAAAAATATCAATGAATAAAATAAATCTTTATATCGACATTAATGTTTTGAATATGATATTTTGCAATATTATTACAATAATATTATTTATTTTACAATATTTTGCAGATATACAATTATGAATTCATGTAGGTTAGAATAAAGATTCTAAAATAGTAATATTTTAAAATCTCACTCAACTCACAAATATCAAAGAAATGAGTCGAAGAGAATATTTTAAATACATAATTGAATTATTCTTATGATTATTTTTAATCTGTTTGAGAAAATAAATTCCGAACAGCTTCACAGCAGGCAATTTAAAAATTACTGATCGATTTTTATTCAGACAAATAAAAACGAAATATATTTTTATTATTATTTTGCCGCCATAGCATATAGATAATATTGTGTGTGCCATGAAACAAATATTATTTAAATATCTTATCATTTAAATATCGAATCTAAGAGTATTAATATATTGTTCTTTTTTTAAATTTTTGTGAATTGTAACTTGTTAAATGTCATTAATTTATTACTAAATAGTTTTTATTAGTAAAGAGTTTATATTATATTGAGAAGAATGAAACCCATAATCTGAAAGTTCTATTTTTTTAGTAGAAAATAAATTCAAAGTCAAAGTCAAAATAACTTTATTTTTATAGGTCTTCACAGACACTTAAAAATAGTCAACAAGTACAGATAACATTATGATTTAAAATTAAATAAAAAAAACAAACACGAGCACTTGTGGAAAGTGCCTCCGTGGACCAAAAAAACACGGACGCAATCGCCACGAGCGGCCCTGATTCCGAGTGTAGGGGCTATCATGAGAAGAATCGGGCAAGAAACTCATGTGCCAAATACTCAAACCATTTGAAATAAATAACAATATAATTCATACCTTATAGATAATTTTCGCATTGCAAATCTAATATTCATAACTTTTAACCACTATTGCTGTATTAAGGAAACGTATCACTGATTTATATTAAAAAATATGTTCCACATAAAGTGTCCATAGATATGTACCTGACACAACAGCCTGACTAAAGCCCACATTTAATATTATTATCTATATTATTGAGATAAGAGACATACGCAGATTTACTATATAAAAGCGAAGTGCTTAATTCCGTTCAAGTAATCACACGATACGCTTTCTAAAATAAAAAGCACTTTCTTGTTTATCTTTTAAAAGCTTTTTTTTATATAAAAGTGTATAGTAAGTCTCCGGTGGTACAGTCATCGGGCATCCCGATTCTGAATCAAGAAGTTGCGGCTTCTAATCCTGGCTCACACCAAAGATTTTTCGAAATTATTTTCACAAGTTATGTGTGAAAAATATCGATGACTGAAAACTTTGTGCCCGGTATGGCAATAGGTCCGCCACCTATCCCATTTGGGACGTATACATAACGGCGAGACGAGGCTTAACAGCCGCTGCCTACACCTTCGGGTACAAAAAGGCGTAAAGTTATGTTAGAATAATTATTAGAAACATCGGATAAATAGTATCCATCACAAGCATTTAGTTGCTTAATTTAGAACTAGAGGGCGCTGTGTTTATTTTGTCCAAAAAAGAATTACATTAATGAATATTATTTCGTTTTATATTATTATCGCGTTGTGTTTGCCTCGTTTTGTTACCCGCATATATTCTCGTATGTTTTCCGCATTGTTGTTTGTATATCTATTATATTATATCTACGTAATTGCAGTTATATATTTATATCTTCGCCCCATTTATACACAAAGGTGTAAGCCTTGGAGAAGACGAAAGAAATATTTGTTGATATAAAATAACTCGCGGACCCTAACTACTATTTTTTGATTCAATTAAATTATATTACAAGAATAACCAACATTGGTTCATTAGTTTTTGGGTTTGTCGTGAAATATAAACAGGAAAATTAAATAAAAGGAACTTGATCAATAGTCTTATATACTCATTTAGAGTTGGCAGTAGCATATTCCTAACATTACATTGTTTTAAGACAGACATGTTTAGTTTAGGAGTGTCAATAGTGCAGTTTTTAAACCTTCGACGTGGAACTCTAAAAAATATACCTAAAAATATTTGTTTTCTCTTGAAGAGTCACGCAGCATGAATGGGCCGGCCTCATCGGATAAATACTACGACCGCTTAAAATATCGACGTAAGCCGGCTCATGCGGTATTTAGTTCGGTGTGATGAGTATTGGGAACATTGTGTGGGTTACAGGAGGTCATGGGCGGCGCTAGTTACTTACCACAAGTTGACCCACTTAGTCGCTTAGCCCTTGTCCCATAAAAAGTATGTATGTATGTAATATCACAATACACTCACAATTTCTATTTTTAAAAGCACTTAAGCGACATCGCATTTACATCAGAACGCATAGATACAGGTCGTTAAAAGGTACCTTGGAATAGCGCAAAGATAGTACTCAGGAATACTAAGAAAGAATGTCATAAAGAATTTCTATGGAATACCATAGAAATTATTTTCATAGTAGTCTTGTAACTAACAGTGGTAAAGCTAAGCAGTTCGCTGCATGAATGGGCCGGCCCGACCGGTGAAATACCACCACCTCTCAGAAGATCGACGTAAAATGGCTCATGCCGCGTTTCGTTCGGTGAGAGAGGTACCCGGAGGCCCATCCCCCATTCCCATCCTTTCCTATCCTACTCCTTTAAAGGTTGGCAATGCAACTGTGATACTATATGTGTTGAAGGTGTCCATGGGCGGCGTTGGTCACTTAACATCAGGTGACACGCCTGATCGTTTGCCCTCCTATCCCATAAAAAAAAATAAAAAAAAAGGTCAGTGATCGCCGCTGCCGACGGGCCGCGGAAAGGATGACCTCCCGGTGTGGCCATAGAGGGTCGTCGGGAGCGCCGCCGGCCGCGCGCCTCTTTACAGCGCGTGGTCGGAGCCGCCTCGCCCGGGGGAGCCTCACCGAGGCTCCCCGAGAATGAGCACGCCCTCGTGACAGAAGGGGGGCGACGACAGGGTGGACCAAAGGGCTGATGCACTGTCCTGGGCCACCCCAACGCCGGAGAAAGGCCGCCGCGAGGTTTTAGTGGGTAGCCCTAGGGTCGGATTGCAGTTAACTGTTTTGGGAATCCCACATTACCGTGCTGTCCCCAGGCGGGGGGTATGCATAGAGCATTTCCTCGCGTAAAAAAAAGGTACTCCTTATTTTTGTTATTCCATTTAATGTATTTTCTACTACAAAAATCTCTGCTATAAGAGATAAAACACGATGGAATAAACTTAAATATAGAGGGTAGATTTGAATTATTAACTGTAGGTAATCTGTTATAATTAATATCCATTAAGAGTACTATTAAAGTAATTATTTGATACATGTTTAGTCAATTTTCTAGACCGATTAGGTATAATACAAACCACTGGAGGTCTATTGATTAGTGCAAAAACCGCAAAACACGAAAATCGTATGACGATTTTACTCCACACTGGAAGCAATAAATAAATAAAATATCTCAAAGAAAGTAACCTAAGTTACTCTTTATTACACCTGCTACCTGCTAATAAAAGTCCCGTCAAAATCGGGCCTAGAGACTATCCGGAACAAAGAGACAGGTACTCAGACAACAATCTAAAAAAAAAATGTTATTTTGGTGTATGTATTCATATGCAAGTAATAAAAAGCGGTTATTTAAATATTACAAACAGAAACTTCAATTTCATTTATATGTATATAGATTAAGAGGAAGTAGGTAACATTTTGTGGCGTGTGGGTTGGAACTAGCCAGTTCTTAGTACTAAGTTTCTCTCAAGAATGTAGGCGCCAGTTTAAATATGCAGTTGGCATTAGAATTAAAACGCATTAGGACATTCACTGGATTTCACCATAATACAAGAGTAAATGTTAAGTATTTATTAGATTATTAAAGTCTCGGTGGTCCAGTGTTCGAGTACCGCCCTCCTGAATCAAAAAGTCGTGGGTTCGAACCTTGGCTCACACCAATGACTTCTCAAAATTCTTTTCGTAAATTATGTGTCATAAATATCGATGACTGACAACTTTGTGCCAGGTGTATGGCGATAGGTTCGCCATTTGGGATGTAAACATAACGGCAAGTCGATGCTTAACAACAGTCCCCTTCACCATCGGGTAGAAAATGGCTTGAAGTTATAGTTGTTATGTTAATTGATATGTAATATTTTAATATCACACTAGTAGAGACACGCACGTCTTTGGGGCAGTAGCAAAAAAAAGTCTCTGCCTACCTCCGCAATAGATTTGTCGTGAAATTATTCTGTTACTTTTATAACAACAGGAGAAAGTGGATAATATAAATTATCAGAGTACATAAATAATTCATCAGTAACTAGTCGAGTCTCTGTTAAGAATTAATTAAGGACAGGTTGTATTTATCTATAAATACATTCATAATTAGAGTACATTTATTAATAACTGATTTTAATTAACGTACAAAATATTTGTATATATCATTACATAGTATAAAACAAAGTCGCTTTCTGCTATCTGTCCCCTTATATGCAAATCTTGTAAACTACGCAGCGGATTTTGATGCGGTTTTTTTTAATAGATAGTGGGTGTCAACGGGGTGGTTTTTATCTATAATTCATTTATGGTATAGTAAAATAAAAGTGATAAATCCAAAATTTACTTCTTTATTACTTTTGATGCGGAACAAAGTTCGCCGGGTGAGCTAGTTACAAATATACCTATAATGTCTTTGTATGTTTCATCATAGCATTGTTGTCTCGGCGGTCTGTTCGTCTACACCGTCTGCAATCAAAAACTGGTAGAAACAAATCCGGGCTCACGCTAATGAATTTTCGAAAATATTTTCACAAGTTGTGTGTAGTAAATATCAATACTGATAACGTTGAGTCCGTGTACGGCAGCTATACTCTAAGTGTGTTCCGCGGAACCCTAGGGTTCCGTGATACCTCTGTCGGGGTTCCGCAAGAATTTAGAAATAAAAAAATCAAAACACCTCTCTCTGGTCGCTCCGCGGCTGTGCGGACTCCGCGGCCGCGCGGAGACAAAACGCTATGAATGTTATTTAATTATTTATTTGTATTTGTATAAGCTTGTGTTACATTAGCTGGTACAATCTATACTTATATTATAAAGCGGAAAAGTTTGTTTGTTTGTTTGAACGAGGTAATCTCAGAAGCCACCAGACCGATTTCAAAAATTATTTTAATGGCGTATAGTCCATTTATCGAGGAAGGTTTTAGGCTATATTATATTTTCAAATAAATTAGGGATCCCTACTATAAAACCAATAATGTAACCCAAGGTGTAAGTACGTGACCCTTACATTGCGAACGCTGCGAAAACTATTGAGTACAGAACAAAACAATGTACTACACTTTTATAGAGCGTATAATTGTCGACGAAAAAGGCCGCGAGAGCATATATCTAACTATTATAGTTATCGCACAATAAGGGTTTTTTATTTTTTAAAATTAATTAAAATGATGTCGTTTTTCAAATTCTTTTTTTGTACCTTGGTATTAACTCTCCACAAAATAATTTGCTTCATTAAAAAGATAAATTTAAGGCCTTTCTAGAACTTTTTGAATGATCACATTTGGACATTTAATTCAAAAGATATTCACCGTGTACAAAATTTAAGTATTCAATTTCTAAGACAAATATGTTGCGCGGGGTCATGAGTGAATTTTTTTTACCTTTTTTAGGCGATACGAAGTTCGCGCGGTCTGCTAGTATCTCATAAGTTTGGTCTCAACAATTTTATACTTGTACAACGCGTTCGCTCTAAGTTTGCCGGTCTGTGGAATGCGCGTACCCTCCCCCACGTGACAACAGATACTTCTTTTAATTTGAAGGACCGTTTGTATGATAAAACTTGGTTGTTCCGATTGTCTTTTATGGCGGATATCTTTCAAAAACTTAACGAATTAAATTTATCGTTGCAAGGTAAACAGACAACAGTGTTTCAGGCCTATAATAAAATAACTGCTTTTAAAAGAAAATTAGATTTTTGGATCATTTGCATTGGTAAGAAAGAAATAGAAAGTTTTACGTTACTCAGTGAGTTTGTTAGCGAAAACGACTCAGAAATGTTTGAAGATAATGTGTTTGAAAAATTGGTCCAATATCTCAGTTCGATGCGCGCATCTTTTGAAAAGTATTTTCCCGAAGAACACAATACAAAAATTAAAGTGAACTCCTGGATTCATAATCCTTTTTTACCCAACTTGGAAAAGCCTGAAAACATGTCAAATGAGATATATGAATCTCTTTTAGAAATGTCATCAGACACAAGTATGGAGTCATTGTTCAAAACGACGCCTCTTAATGATTTTTGGTGCAGAATCCAAGATGAATATGCAATGCTTGGCCAAATGGCTTTGGATATTCTTCTCCCGTTCCCAACTACATATTTGTGCGAAACAGGATTCTCTACCTACGCAGCCACGAAAACAAAATATCGCAATAGACTGGACGCCGAAGCCGATATGAGACTCCAACTTTCTTCCATCAAACCTGATATCAAGCAATCGATGAAAAATAAAAAACAGTTTCATACCTCCCACTAGTTAGATTTTTTCTTTTTTAATGTTTTCTATTATTGTCCTTACCAAGTGGTGAAGTAAACAATAATTAGTAACTGATACATTGTACTTTTATTATGCTGATTAATAAAGAAAACACTTATAAAAATAATTGTTTTATTGTAGGGTTCCATCAAGTATTTTGCTTCCCAAAAGGGTTCCGTCATTTAAAAAGTTTGAGAACCACTGGTGTACGGCAACAGGTTCCGCCACCTATTCCATTTGGGACGTAAAAAGTCGACGAGTCAACGGTTAACAGCCGCTACCTTAGCGTAGAAAATAGGAAGTTAATAAAAAATAACATTTAGTTTTTGTAAAGTAAACATACGCGAATACGCGTATGTGTACCTATAATTAATAAATTATAGGTACTCTTAATAAACAAACACTCACAAACATACACAGACGCACACACACACACACACATGATAATTGAATAATAACGTTATAAAAAATGGACGTCTTCTCCGAGGAACAAGGTCCATCATCAGGGATTCCGGGAAAAAAACTCCTACCAGCTAACCAATTGTTGCCAAATATTTGAAACGTCATTCTTCACCGGGAACAGACTCGGCGTGTGAGGTTTTTTATAATATAGTATTTTAAATTTGTCTAGTTTTTGCTCGGCTCAGTCTATTGACGACAGATTTTTAAGAAACAAAGCATATGACTCGTTACAAGTTAAAAATCCAGTAAGAAGTTAAAATACAGTAAGAAATCTATCAAATAGTTTTAAAGTTCAAAGAGGTCGGAAACAAATATGAACAGGAAAAAGAAAACAATCAGAAAATCTTTTGCGTGTTTTGGTAACTATTTTCTACTAGTCCATGTTGAGTTTTTGATAGATATTTTTTATTATTGATAAACTCACTTCTGTTGTTCCTCTCTCCATGCTGACTCTGAGGAGTTCAACGGCTTCCCGGACATAAGCATAGACACTTGACTGATACATCTTTTTAATCCAGACATTTTAGTTTTTATGTTAATCACCGTAACACACAACCAATATATCGAATAGTTCACAAACTATGTCACTCTTTTTAAAAAACAATAATATTATACTGAAACCTTAACAGGAAATACAAGAATACTCAAACAATACTGTTCGTTGGACTGTTTTGGGATTTACTTAAAAACTACTATCACTTGTAATAAAGAAAAAAAAAATCTTCAAACAAAAAAACACCAGTTCACGTATTGGTATTTATAAGATTTTCTCCATTCTAACGTTCAATACGACATTAATTGTCATAAAATATTCACTGTACACTTCTTTGTAATCGAAGAGTAAAATTACAAATTTCCACAACATGATTGTGAGTGACCAAGAGAAAAAAAGAAATAAAAAGGGGAAAAACAAGATGGCGGCGTTTAGGAAAATGCGTGCTTATTGCTGCACAAGAGAATGTTTTGACGCACTGTGTGCGCTGAATATTGTTCGAACACTGAAACAGATACGAAGATTTTACACAAACAAAACTATGTTCAGACAGTCCTGTGACAGTGCCAACCGTTGCCAATGGCGCCGTCGGGCGACAAAACGTCGCTAACTCTACTTTTTTAGTATCAATATTCATAGTGATGACTTCATTTGGAGTTAATTTTACATTTCAAATATAGTTAGTATTAAAAACGAATACTTTGTTCGTGTATTGAATACTTCCCAAGGGATTTTTAATGAATATCGTGACTTACAATATAATGATAAGCAAAAAAAACGGTTACATTTATCTCTGGCAAACTTTATATAATAATATATCAATTAGTGATTTTCACTATTCAAAATTTAATAATTACTGCTCCGCTCCCTTACCATCTATCTTGGAAATATATTTTCATATCGAATCAGTAATTTTTGATATTAGCGCGTTCAAGCTAACAAACTCAGGTTATAAACACTGCAATAAAATTAGTTTTTGTGTGATATTAAGACGAAGTTATAATAACCGGATAACTCTTTCACTGAACCAAACGCAGTACAAGTCACTTGACGTCGACATGTTGAAAGGTTGTGTAATTTCAACGGTCAAGTCAGCCCGTTCATGCATCAAACTGCGTGGCTCTACCGCTTTTAAGTACCATCTTAACAGAGCTACAATCGATAGAGCGCTTTATATTATCTATTTATAAAATAACAGTTTCGGTGGTCCAGTGGTCGAGCACACGGCTTCTGATCTAGAGGCCGGACCTCTAGATCAGAAGCCTTTCGAATCCTGATACTGGCTCACTCCAATGACTTTTCGAAATTGTTTTCATAAGTTATATGTGATAAATATTGATGACTGAAAACTTTGTGCCCGGTACGCCAATATTTTTGTCATCTTTTTCCGTTTGGGACGTAAACATAACGACGAGACGAGGCTTAACAGCCGCTGCCTACACCTTCGGGTAACAAAGGCATGAAGCTATGTTATGTTATAAAATTAATGAGCGTGTTTATTTATCTACTAGGCACGGCTATTAAATTAATTTACAACAAGTGTATGTTTCAATGTAATTTTATTACATTTGTACTGAAATAATTCGCAGAACTAAATAATCCATAAACCACAATATTTACTCTATATGAATGTGTTATACGAGTATGCAAAGAAAATTATCTGTGGTCTTTCAATATTAGTTCTGGACCATAAACATTAATGTAACCTCGCAATTATGTTTGCTTAATAACTTCACATACATACATACATAACTTCACGCCAAATCCCTTGCGGGGTAGGCAGAGAGAACAGAGCGCCATAGGGCACGATTCTTACACGCCTCACTCGCTTCGTTGACTTTTATAACTCTTTTCATGCACGCGCGTCGGTTTTTTGAGGCTCTTAACATCACCTCCCTCCAGAACACGTTCTATTTGGTCATGGAATGTGTGTCTTGGCCGTTCTCGACTCCTACATCCATCCGCTTTTGCATTGTATATCTGCTTAGTCAGTCTTGCATCAACCATTCTTTCTACATGTCCGAACCATCGAAGCATGCCCTTTCTTACTTTTACACCGACACTCTCTTTCAAACCAACTTCCTTCCTTACAACCTTGTTTTCTACGTGGTCAGCGAGAGTCACTCCGCCGATTTTGCGTAGTGCCCTCATTTCTACCGCGTTTATTCTACTTTCATGCACACTGCCATACCCAGCTCTCGCTTGCATAAGTCAACGTTGGGATCAGGACTGCATTGTGGATTGCTAGCTGGGCTTTTCTGCTAATGTTTTTTGCGTCCAGGAATCTGCCCAACGCTCCATTTACGCTATTTCCTATTGCCACTCGTCTTTCTACATCCGCGGTGTACCTTCCATCTCTGCTAAAAGCGAGATGCCTCAAACTCCCGTTTTGTACTGGCTTACGGAAAAATATTTTAAAAATATTTGTGACTGTTATAATAATATCATAATTATTATGTATATTATATTATATATTACGTATATATATATTATATATACATAATTATAATATTATGACATTTGAAGTGTCTGTTTGTAATATTGAAATAACTGATTTCTTCTACATTCGTATGAATATATGTAATATAGGGTACATACACAAAAATATCATTTTTTACAAGTTTTGTCTGTCTATCTGTCTGTTTGTTCCGGATTTTATAGAAAAAATCTTGTATTCATTTATTTATTACTACGTCCTTCTCCATACTATCAGGCGCAAATGTAATACTTTAAGTGTTGCAGATGTCCATGGGCGGCGCTAGTCACTTGCCACCAGGTGACTCGCTTGCTTCTTTCCATGAAGTAATAATCAATAAATTTAATTTAATTTAAGAAATTATTTTTTACATCTTAAGCTGAACATGCTCTTAGAAAAGAAAGTAACGTAACTTCACGCTTTTGATACCCAAAGATGTAGGCATCAAAGTTGTCAGACATCATTATTTATCACAAATAACTTCCGAAAAGAATTCGGAGAAATCATTGGTGTGAGTCCGGATTCAAAACAACGATTTTTGAACCAGAAGCTCAACCACTGGACCACCGAGACCTAAAGAATGTCTTCTTAAGAGATAATATTTATTATGGATATGATCTATTAACTATATTAATCCAAAATGCTTTGTTGTTTTTGGACTTATTCTGAGTTCAGATATTTCAGTTATGCGTGTTGATTGTTTACAGTTTGACCTGGAAATAGTAACTGGCACAGAGAAATATTGACTTCCTTGCCAGATTTGTATATAAGCAAGCTGGTCGTCTTTAAGGAGTGTAGGAGTGCGTCACTCGTGATGATCTGTGATAGGGTTTTCTTAAATTAACATCACATAATTTGATGTAGAGCCAGGCAGTTCGCTGCATGAATGGGCGGGTTCAGAACCAATATATTGATGTAAAGTGGCACATGTCTAGGTCCCCTCGGTGAAGATTTTGGATTGAATCAAGAACTACCGAAGTCTATCATTGCCTTAATGAAATAGACTCTCCAATAGAAGCCGTTTTACAAATTGATCATGGAAAAACTTAGACAGCAATTATATAAGATGGATAGACCATAATATATGGTTATTATAAAACAATGACCCCAGAGAACTATTAGCTTAATATAAAAAGCAGACGTAATAGACGATCTTGAATCTGGTTTCTTTGTGAGTCATTTCATACCGAAACATTATGAATTGAGAATTTAAATTTCCAACTAAGCATTTGATATATGCCAAATTATTAATATTTATTGTTTTTAATAGAAATATCTCGTTATTTACTTATTATAATATAATCAAGTAATAGCTGTTATTAAAATTCGCCAAAGTTTAATACAAGTTTTTGTGGTCGAATAATTGTTAAAGAATAAAACTCATTCGATCGGTAATAGCCATAAAAAATAATCATCAATCATAAGACTTATTGGAAGTGCAAATTATCTTTGCAAAATGTGACCTCAGTTTTTTAATGAGATAGTTAACGAACGGACAGTTTTAACGGGTTTTTATTTAGCCTATTTGCCTACGATGCCTAAGTCGCAGATGAACTAAAATACTCATTCATCATCAAGATCATCATCATCATATCCACTGCTGAACGTAGGCCTCCTTCTTAGCACGCCATAAGTCCCGGTCCTGTGCCAGCGGCATCCAACGACTGCCAGCTGTTTTTATTAGGTTGTGTGTCCATCTAGTAGGGGGGTGGCCTACGCTACGCAGAGCGATCCGTGGTCGCTACACAAAAACCTTTTTTCCCCAGCGGTAGTCAGTTCTTAGAGTGATATAGCCTGCCCATCTCCACTTCAGCGTGCTAAATTTACTGGCTATGTAGTTACTCTCGTACGTCTATGGATCTCCGTATTTTGGATCTTATCCCGTAGATAAATAGCGAGGGCTATAGAGAGGGCTATACTCGGTAAATTCTATTAATCGAATAATAATCTCTCAACAATATCTCTTTATAGTAATTAAGTGAAAAAAAAAAGTCATATTTACAACAGTTTTAATAGACACACGTAGAGTCTGTTGAATTAAATGAAAGACAGTGGAAAACTACTCTATGCAAGTTGACGTTGCAAGATTGACTAAGTAGACATACAATTAAAAAGCGGATGGACGTAGGAGTGGAGGACAGCCAAGACACACATTTTATGACCAAATAGAACGTGTCATGTTCATGCGCATGCGTGAAAAGAGCGATAAAAGTCAACGAAGCGAGTAATGTGTGTAGGAATCGTGCCTACCACGCAAGGGATTTGGCGTGAAGTTATGTATATACTCTATGCTTTTTTATTTAATATAGCTAATATGATGTAGTCATATTGAACAAACTCTTTGTCTATATAGATACATAGCTACGCAAAGAATACGTTTCAGGAAGTCCTAAGCGCATTTGTTAGCAAAGTATCTACTACTCAATGCAAAAGATACAACTGCCAAAGAACTCATCATTCATCAGAATGACGTCGAATCCGAATGAAAATGATAATAAAAATATAATATATTTGATAGTGTTTATAATTTATTGTTGTATATTCCATGAAGCATAACATTCTTTTGTTTTTTTTTGTTTTTATATAAATAGGTTTGTTGGTATGCCAACAAGGGAACAATCAACATACAGCCAACATTAGAAAAATATACTTTTTCATGATTGATGCTACCAATACTTAGCAACTGTTAACACTAATACTTTTTTGGTTGCTATTTATTTAGTTTTTTATAGGACAGTGGGAGAAAGCGCAAGCGTAAATAAACTTAAAGTGTCTGTTTTTAAAATTTAAATAATTATTCATATAAATATATATGTCTGTTTATCTATATGTTCTGGCTAATCTCTGAAAAGTCTGGACCGATTTGGACAGTACTTATATTGGCAGCTGGCTGGTGTAATAAGGAGTAACTTAGTCTACTCTTTTTTAGAAAAATCTTTAATTTATTGCTTCCGTGGCGAAACGAAGTTCACCGGGACAGCAACAAAAATAAAAACGTCAATTCGCTACGGATAGAAGTATTAATAGTTTTTTGGAATTCAAAGAAAACGTGATTTACCTATAGTACCTACATTAAAAATGTGAGTGTGTGTGAGTGTTTAAATCAAACCTGACAGCCACTTGGAATCGTCCAATAATCGTAATATCGATACCCGTGCCAACATCGTGCCGTGCAAAGTTCAGAAACACATAAGATTCTATATTATCTATGGTTAATATTAAAAACGTGACACTTTATTACACATTAACAGTGGTAGAGCCAAGCAGTTCGCTGCATGAATGGGCCGGCTCGACCAGTGAAATACCACGACCTCTCAGAAGATCGACGTAAAGTGGCTCATGCCGCGTTTCGTTCGGTGAGAGAGGTACCCGGAGGCCCACCCCCCTTCCCCATCCTTTCCTATCCCCTAACCCTTAAAGGTCGGCAACTCAACAGTAACACTATATGTGTTGCTGGTGTCCATGGGCGGCGTTGGTTGCTTACCATCAGGTGACACGCCTGCTCGTTTGCCCTCCTATCCCATAAAAAAAAAACACATTGATAAGTCACTTACGCATCAACAACCCATTTTTGGTCTCGTTGTTTGTGTGACTATTGCCGATTTATTATTAATCTTATATCTATGGTTTTTGTTGGTTTTGTTAACTAGATATTTGAATTATATTTGATATTTGGTTTGATTCATGTTATAAGGATGATGCAAGCTTGATACTAATATTGACATGCTTGAAATGTCAATAAATACAAAAGGAGTGGAGTGGTGTGACATTGAGAATTGTACATTTTATAAGTGTACCGTTGAAAAAATTCTTCAGTTTTAACATAACATCACGGCATTGTTACTCGAAGGTGTAGGCAGCGGCTATTAAGCCTCGTCTCGCCGTTATGGTTACGTCCCAAATGGAATGCCATGAAATGGGGTAAGGAAGGTATCGAACGTCGAATGGGAAGGAAAGAGGGTACGTGGTTAGGTCTCCGGAAACCTCTTTCATTGAGCGAAACGCAGAATAAGCCAATTTACGTGGAAATTCTGAGATATCGTGATATTTCACCGTTGGTTTACCGGTGTCTACTAATAAGATAAGATATGCATAAATACCGCTGCCTACCCCTTCACCTACTAAAGAGGTAGAGTCACAAAATTGATTATAGCGCATAAAACTCAAGACGAAGTCTCGGTGGTCTAGTGATCGAGCACCCGCTTCTAAATCTAGAGGTCGCTGGTTCAAATCCTCACGCTTGCTCACACCAATGACTTTTCAAAGTTGTTTTCGGAAGTGAAGAAGAAATGACTGAAAACGTTGTTCCTGGTCTGGTATGGCAATAGGTTGGTAGGCCATTTAGCATGTAAACATAACGGCGTGACGAGGCTTAACAGCCGCTGCCTACATCTTCGGTTAACAAAGGTGTGAAGTTATGTTTGTAGCCAATTAACATGTGAAAATAAATAAGTCAGAATTCAGACTGTGCAGTATTTGACTGCAATTTCTTGACTAAAAAATCTATTTAAATTTTTTTAGCAATAAATAAGTTTACTCCTATCCTCAGATCGGAAATTTTTAAGACTTACAAATCACAGAAACATGGAAAAAATACCAAAATTGTGACCAGAAATTTTCAAGGTTAATTTGTGGGTTACGTTTTATTTATCACCCATCAGAGTTCCACTTCAAAGAATTGGTGTTAGTTATGAACCCGGAATCGCATATTTGAATGCCGTAACAATTATGTAGCTATACCTACACAGTTTGCTATTAATGTTCATGTGAACTTCGTTCTCAATGAAACAGAGACGGATGGTGTTGCCAACTCGGACTGTCTGGTGACACGTGAATCGAAAATAGCTACCGAACTTGTTATTACTATTTTTACTTTTACCAAAATCCATATTGGCTGTCCCTGAAAATTCGGCTACTCACTAACAGATGGCATTGTGACAGAAAAACTTCGCACTAATAAAATATGGGCACAAAATAGTTTTAAGTGATTCGTCTTCATTAGACGAGATCTACTAGTAGTTTAGTAATTCATCTAAAAAATTACAATCTCCATTGACATTGTCGTCAAGAAATGTTATAAGCTTTACAGAGAAGTTAAAAAATGCTATCTTTCTCATACATTATTAATCTCATAATCAAAATCATATTCCAGTATTATTAATGTTCCGAAAAACTGTATGTATACTAGGAACTAAACCTAAACGGCTCATGTAAAACTAAACCTGAACGGCTAATGTAATGTAAAAAATTAAACCATCTAAGACTAGATGACACATGAATATAATTAAAAAAAAAGTAATCTATTGTCACATAAATTTATCTATTTAAAATGAGGGGCAGAGTCGAAATCGGGAGACGAAGAAGGAGCTACCAAGCTCAAACAAATGATCTGATCAAAAAAGGCAAAATGTGTAGTACCCGAAACCGACGTGAATGCATGATGAGATGTCTGACTGTGGATGAGGCGAAAGATGTGTTGGAGGAACGTAGCTTGTGGAAAGCAACTGTCACTGTGTCTATCCTTAGATGTCCTGGGTTTATGTATTTAATTATCTATACGAATATTATCAAAAAATGTCGTCAGTTGTAGCTGTGTCAGATTCTGACTCACCTTATTTGAATGACTATGGGGCCGTGAGGTTAGAAAGGGGGGGAGGGGTCTAACAAAAATCACGAAATATCACGAGGGGGCAGAGGGGTGTAGTAAGATATCACGTGTATTTATTGTCACCACGTATCACCATATTGGACGGCCCCTGTAATGATATATATAATTCTAGAATAGAAAAAATAACTATAATATTATATATATATATATTATATGTTGTCGCCATCCAACTATTGTCTAGCTGACCCCGCTCTATGATTAACATAATTTATTCTAGGTATTTTTATTTTATAGGCCAGAGTTGAAGCATGTTTCTTTAGATAGAGAAATAGTTTTATTAAAATTTCCGATATTACTTTTTCAACATAACATTATTTTTAATCAAAGTGGGGAACTACCATTTAGACTTGGGTAGGGGTTTTTAGGTTCTGTTTTAGCCTTGTAAACCCCTAGGAATCCCAGGAATGATAAAATAGTGCACGTCCGTCCGTAGTTATAGTTATAGTTTTGACAGTGCAGTTCGCTGTATGAATGGGTCGGCTCGACCGGTGAAATACCACGACCTCTCAGAAGACCGACGTAAAGTGGCTCATGCCGCGTTTCGTTCGGTGAGAGAGGTTTTGATTTCAGTGGTAAGTAATATTTTTAAATATGTAACCATAACAGCATTAACCCAAATAACAAATTTTATACTTGGATCATTAAAGATATTGCAATTAATTGCAGTATGCTAGATACTTCTTCTGTCTGGAAAATCAGTTATTCTTTTCATTTTCTCTCGTGAAACATTTGGTTAGTAAATAATTCGAACATAGCATTTGAATCTTCAAAATAAAAATCAGTTTTACATTCGGCAGCAGATATTTAATCCAGCGTGTCGAGGAATTACGCGTTAAAGTTATATCTGTGAAACTTATTATGAAAATTGAACAATAAATTTACATTTAACGAAAAATTTTTTTTTTACAATTCGAATTCTTTTACTACGCTAAATATTATCGTTGAGGCCAGTAAATAGCCCCATTAAATAGGTATTTAAACTTTTTACAACACACAATAGTGTTGTATCTCGATATATTTAATGTTTCAACTTCAGACGAATTTAACGTAACTATGAGTCAGTTTATTGTGTAATAGTATTGAGGTTGTGTGATAAATATCGATGGCTGACAACTTGTGGACTAATGTATGACAATAGGTTACGCCACCTATTACATTTCGAATGAGAAAAATCGTTAAAATGAGATGTGACCGCCGCTGCCTTGATTTGTAGATAGAAAAAGGTGTGAAGTTACAAAAAAATGTGTTGTGTAAAGTATTACCATATTATTCGGTTTCTGCTGTGCATGTTAGCAAAAACAGAAGGATGTAGGAGTCGAGGATGGCCACGGCACACATTCCATGACCAAATTGAATCAGTCCTTGTGGATGGTGATGTTAGGAGCCTTAAAAACTCACCAACATGTATGATAATATTTATGAAAGAGATAAAAAGCGAGATTTAAATTCTCGACTGTTTAGTGGTTTAAAACTCTGACTTCTGTTCAGAAATCCATGTTTAATTAAGTAAGTTCTTGAATTCTGTACGATATATGGCGATGAGTTTTTTTATATTGCTATAATACAACATAACACACACATAACATAACTTCACGCGTTTTTCTACCCGAAGATGTAGGCAGCGGCTGTTAAGCCTCGTCTCGCCGTTATGTTTACGTCCCAAATGGAATAGGTGGCGAATCTATTGCCATCACCACAAAGTTTTCAGTCATCGGTATTTATCACACATAACTTCCGAAAGTAATTTCGAAAAGTCATTGGTGTGAGCCAGGATTCGAACCCTCTTGATTCAGAAGCGGGGTGCTCAACCACTGGACCACCGAGACTGGTCCCTATATAAAGGTTGAGAATAAGCTTGTGATATATCGTATACAAAATAAAAATAATTGAGAATGCGCACATATGGGAGGACATAAATAAAACTCTAATGACGCCATCTTTGATCTTTGTTATCATCACAATAGACTTTGTTGCAAATAACGCAATTGCATTTAATTCATTTTTAATTGGCGGTATCTTTGAGAAAAACCTCATCTAATATGAAACAAAGTCAAACACGAAACATATATTTAAGATTGCACTAAATTTTAAGTGATATTTTGGTCCTATTTAGAATGTGTTTGGCTGAAAGTTTGATATGTTGTCTAGCCTAAGCCTATTCTGAGAAAAAGAAAGGTTCAAAGGTTATTCCCGTTTCATTAATTAAAAGTAATTATACAATTAATTTAGAGGATATTTTTTTTAAGAATAGAAACTCCATTTTGAAATTACAGGAAAAGTTTTGGTATATAACCTAAGAATACATTACCTGTATTTTTTAATTGAAATAACACGTTATATGGAAAACCCATATATATAGTATATATCTACATTAGAAATATTATACGTACATAACTTCACGACGATTCTTACATGCCTCACTGGCTTCTTTGACATTCATAACTCTTTTCATACACGCACGTCGATCTATAAGGCTTCTGGTACCTCTATCCAGGACTCATTCTATTAAGCCATGATAGGTGTGTCGTGGCCGTCGTCGATTCTTACATCCATCCGCTTTTGCAATTTATATCTGCTTAGTAAATTTTGCACCATCCATTCTTTCTACATGTCCGAACCATCGAAGCATCCCCTTTCTTACTTTTACACCGACACTGTCAACCTAGTTTTCGACGCGATCAGCAAGAATCACTCCGCAGATTTTGCGCAGGGCCCAGAAGTATTATATTAGTACCGTATCGAAATACAATCTAATTATCTTTTTAAATAAACAGAAGGCGTTAGTCATATTATGTATTAATCTTTTCTAGAATTGGTGGTATGTACTACTTTATATTTACTAATGGTCGTAATTCAATTGAAATTACGTCATAATGTCTGTAATAAAAACATGCCTCGTGAATACTCACAATATTATAGTTTTAAATAAATTTAGAAGACTTAGTATACTTAGTTACTTAGTATTGTAAATCTCGTTCCTGGAAGTCGGGGATTTGATTTCCACCCGGTGTGGTAGAGACCGTAAAGACACGCAGTGAGATGCGTGAATGGGCCGGCTCGTCCGGTGGCCAACACAAAGACATATGCCGTGTTTCACTCGGTGAGAGGGGTAGGTATCCAAAGGTATTTCAAAACTTTTATTTGTACAGAAAATAATACTTATATATTTCAGTAACGAATGACTTCTGAGATTAGATTTTCTTAGAACATTTTCTTAGTAACATAAATCATATTATAATGACTCATATTCTAATATACCTCGTCGCTAGTTTCCTTTATCTTAATTTGTCATTTCATTTATTTTCCAAGAAACATACAGATAGATACTTGTTTAATATTATCTTGACAGCAAAAAAAGGTTGTTCGCTGCTATGCTTGTTCAGTTTGCGTTCACCGCTTACGTCACTGATACGTAACGTAGTGCGTCATCGCTACCAAAACCTTCTTTAGACCGTTTTCGATTCAACCTCTTAAGAAATTAATACGGAGAATTTGATACTGGTTGAATTTGGAACTAAAAATAAAACTGCGTGTTTTTTTTAAAGAAAAATAAGAATACGGTCGTTGACGTATTATAATATGTGGAGTTTTGGCGGGAATCTGAATGTGATAATAAAAATTTAGAATTTGTAACATTTGTCAAATCTAAATTTCTACGAATAGAATAAGGTGCTTGCGGTTTTATCTAAAATGTGTTTCTGGGCCATTAAATATACTTATGTAGGTACTTGTAGAATACCCTTTAGTAATTCTTGGACATTTCAAGTACAATACTATGAAATTACTTCAAAGTTTGACCGTGATTATACAGTAATAATTGATTTTAGCCGTGACGGTGACTTATTAAATGAAACAAGAGTGTAACCATGATTTCTGCAAAGATATATTTTCCAATACTCGGAAAATATCCTCTTGAAACTGGCAAATATTCAAATTGACTCAAAAATTGAAACGCGAAAAAATAAATAAATCTGATACACGGAAAAGAAGCGTACCAGGTAGTAAATTAAAGAAATCAAAGAACGAAAATACGAATGTTTGCTACGTCCAGTGTAGGTAAACTAATTTTAAAATCTTACATCTTGTCGATTTGCGTTTACATTGTAAAAAGAAAACATACCGCGATTGAAATAGTGTAAACAAGTGCTAAAACTACTAACAGTTGTAAAACGTGCAAGTATTGCCTAAGGCCGGGCACGCAACGCAAGACTGGGGGCGATAAGGCATGCCAGGAAACGGGTCGTATGTGCGTATGTAAACATATTGGTACTTACTTTATATAAATAAGATATTGATAACATTGCCCCCTTAATGTGGTAGGTGCAAGTAGCGACATCTATACTTCAACTTGCCAGACTAATGCATTGGTTATGACGAATCGAACAATACTAACCTTTATTGTGGTCGAGCCACGCAATTTCACTGCACTAATGGGTCAGCTCGAAATACCCACTGTCATAAAATCTACGTAAAGTGATTTATACCGCGTTTCATTCGGTGAAAAAAGTGTCCCCATTCCCCGCCTCTTAATAGTTATCTCCCTATCCTTCCTTATAGTTCGACAACGCAGCTGTGTTCCTTCGGGTGTTGCAGCTGTCCATTGGCAGTGCTAGTCACTTATCACCCAGTAACTTGATTGCTTCTTTGCCTCTTTTTCCGAATGCCTGAGTGACGAACCAAGAAAATGTCTCTTTATTGCAGTCGGGTCAAAATTAAAAGAAAGTATAAGGTTTACCTGTTTACCCTACCAACAAAGGCTGTAGGTATATCTTACTTACATAGTCCCGTCATTATGACCGCAGATTGTGCGTATAAAGGATCCAGGAAGTGTCAATGAACCCACGTGGTTCACAGGAATACGTACTAGACCACGTTAATGAGCTAGTGCGTGTGTTGCCGCAATAATTCAACATAATTTGTATAGTTTTAATTAGTCCCTGTGAAAATTTGTATCAGTAGGTACTAGTTCATATCTTTATATAATGATATAAATATACATTCATAATTTCACGCCCAGTCCATTACGATGTAGGCAGAGAGAAAAGAGAAGTTTTCAGTAAAAGACTCAAGAGAAGAACAAACAACATAACATAACTTCACGCCTTTTTCTACCCGAAGGTGTAGGCAGCGGCTACTAAGCCTCGTCTCGCCGTTATGTTTACGTTCCAAACGGAATATGTACGTACCTATTGCCATACCGGGCATAAAGTTTTCAGTCATCAATATTAATCACACATAACTTCCGAAAACAATCTCGATAAGTCATTGGTGTGAGACAGAATTTGAACCTGCGACTTCTTGACTCAGTAGCGGGGTGCTCGACCACAGAGACCTGACTGTATTTTTTTTTACGTTCGATATTATATTATTTACGTCACGGGGCCTCCCGATTGCTAATATTCAAGTTGTTAGATTATTAATTTCCCGATTTAATTGGCGCATTATCAAGGGATGTCCAGTCATTTATTTATCACATGAAATGAATAAAAGACTTTGAAACAAACTAAAAAGAACAAAATAATAGAAACAGAACTTTCTAACATAACATACCTAACATAACTTCACGCCTTTATTACCCGAAAGCGTAAGCAGCGGGTGTTAAGCCTCGTAGCGGCGTTATGTTTACGTCTCAAATGGAATAGGTGGCGAACCTATTGCCATACCGGGCACAAAGTTTTCAGTCATCGATATTAATCACACATAGCTTCCGAAAATAATTTCGGAAAGTCATTCGTGTTGAGGCATTCCATCCAACCCGCGACTTCTTGATTCCGAACCGTGGTGCTTGACCACTAAACCACCGAGACCTGACTGTATTTTGCGTTACGTTTGGTATTATATTATTTGGTCCTCGCGATTCCTAATATTTAAGTCGGTCAATAAATAATTTCCCGGTTTAATTGGCACGTTATCAACGAATATTCATTCATTTATTTATCACTAGAAATGAACAATGAATGTTGTTCAAATGAAATGTTGACTTGGAAACAAACTAGTTAAAAAGAATGACAATTTTTTTTTTTTTTACGGGACAGGAGGGCAAACCAACAGGCGTGTCACCTGATGGTAAGCAACTAACGCCGCCCATGGACACCGGCAGCACATATAGTGTTACTGTTGCGTTGCCGAACTTTAAGGGAAGGGGATAGGAAAGGATGGGGAAGGGGGTGGGCCTCCGGGTACCTCTCTCACCGAACGAAACGCGGCATGAGCCACTTTACGTCGGTCTTCTGAGAGGTCGTGGTATTTCACCGGGCGAGCCGGCCCATTTATGCAGTAAACTGCTTGGCTCTACCACTTTAATTATATATAATTGAATTATATATAAAACTATATAATTGAACAGAACAGAACTTTCTAGATGACTGAATTAAAATCTACATGAAAAAACTATTATTACAGTTTTGAATATGAGGCTTTGTTTGAAAATGTGATTTGTGTGATTTTTTATACACATTGAATATAATAAATCACGTGCACTTATCATTTACCAGATTTATGAGAATCGAAATATCTTTAAAGATATTTTGTATTTAAAATTAAAGCATTTTTCAAGTTGTGCAAAAGAAAATTTATGACACCCAGAAAGAGTTTCTGTCTCTACTGAATACTGAATAGCAGAATATTGAAGAACTTATCAATTTGAAAAAAGAAGGAAGACGTTCTTAATTTGATTGTATGTTTTTTTTTTAAATGAAGCACTGATTTTACTTTATAGGAATAAATGTTTACATAAAGCACAAATTAGGTACCCGTTATTTTCAAAAAGGTTAGATTTTTTTGAAAGATATTTCTACATTATTAGCTAAAGATGAATTTCTCAATATATCATTATATAGCATAAAACAAAGTCGCTTTCCGCTGTCTGTCTTTCTTGCTTAGATCTTTGAAACTATAGAACGGATTTTGATGCAGTTTTTAATAGATAGAGGGTGTCAACGGGGTGGTTTTTATGTATAATTCATGTATTATGTAACAAAGAAAAAGTGATTATTTTCGAGATTTAGCACTTTAATTGTAAACGCTATAAAAATTACTTTTGATGCGGAGCAAAGTTCGCCGGGTCAGCTAGCATTTCATATTAAAATCTTTGCCTCATTATTGTTTAAAAAACTACGTCATAAATAAAGGCAATTGGTGCGAGATATTTTATCGTTCGTTTTTATTTTGCAAATGTTTAATACTTCAATAAAAAAAAATACTATTCTCATTTTCATTAGCTTTTAATACATCATAACAGACATAAACAAGATGAATTATAAAAAAGAGAGTCGTTGTTTCCGGCCAAACATTTTAATTAGTTAAACGAACACAGAAGACACGTGACGTAAAGATATAAAAGTATAAATACTCATTGACATAGTTAGACTGTTGTTTGGCAGATTTGAAATTTACGACATTCTTAACCTATTCTGCGGAACGCGTTCTAAATTCAAATATTTGTATTTATTTTTCAGGCATGCCAACATATTAAGTGTTTAATTCCTTAACAGAAAAAAAACTATTTCATAGGTGTTGTCAATTTTTTAACATTTTTATTGACGTATGTATTGTTTGTCTATGGGTTTACGGAGGTTTATGTTAAAATTAGTAGTGTTGCATAAAATATTTAGTCCAATTGAATAGGTAGTGTATCAGACAATACAAAGAAACACAAATTAAGTTGTAGGTTATATAAAATAATAGGGAAACTAATGACAAGTGATAACTATTAGACGGTAATTTTCTAACACTAAACGTGCTTTTTACAAAGTATAATAAAAATCATGAGAATTCATATAAAATACTGCTAGGTTTTCAAATGGTCTTGTTAATGTACTAGTAACTCATCTCATACGGCGAATACAGTGCAGTTCTCGTCTCGAACTTGACCGAATTTAAATAGGCAAATAATAGTTCATTGTCAAATTGAAATCTAACATTTATTTGGGGCATTGACCTAACTAAACCACTATCAGTAGATAAACGTGGTTGCGTCCCTGACATCGTAAATTTTTTCTATCGCCATTCTAGATAATGAATTCAAATAAGTATAAAATAAATAAGCGATTTTAGTCAATAAACTAATTTGCAGTACATTTTAATAACCAGATATCCAAGTCTCTATGCAATAATTTAAAAAAAACATACAGATAAACTTGGTCTCTTAGAATATGACAGGTCAACTGTCATATACAGTCACTTATTTGATTATTATTTGATGAATACGTAACTATATTATGTATATAGATTTTATGAACATACTTGAATTACTATCTATTACTTTACTACAATATTCGTTCACTTGTAAGCTACAATTATAATAATAATATCTTGGACACAATACACACAGCGCCTTTTAGTTTCAAGCTAAGCAACTAAATGTTTGTGTTATGGATACTAGCTAACGGATATTAATACGTAGGTACATATATACTTTTCTTTTGTAAATAGAAAAACACCCAGACACCACACAAGTATTTATGTTTGTCACAAATATTTGTCATATATGTTGCTCATTGCTGCAGCCGGCAGTTTTTACCAATGCGCCACGAGGCCCGAATTATATTTATATTCATCTATTGCATCTGCAAAATTTGAAGTTGTCAAATCTGACATTCCTTCGAGCGCATTTAAAAAAAAGAAAAATTGTCGATTGTACTGAAATATTCGTGCACTTTTAAAAAAAAAACAAATCAGTCACTCCGTTGATATCATCGACCAAACCATTATTGTTCAGCTTTTTGTGCAGAAATATATCAATAGCCAATTTGAGAGAACGTAGATACTAGTACCTTTTAGGAGTCACTTTAGGGGCAATGGCCTCCCGATTTGGCAAAAAGTTACCAAAAAAAATCACGAGCAAATCACCGTTTTAACTGTGGTCATGATCTCATTATTGCCAAATGACAAAAACTTGAGTACATAACCCGTGTAAACTCTAGGCAGAAAACCACCAAAAAGGTTTCTGTAAGAAAAAAAAGAAATTAACCTCTAAAAATATACAGGTATTAAATCACTGGCAGCAAAAGGATCCTCTAAAGCATTGTTGCAGTTTTTTTTTATACAAACCGGTAAGAGCTGTTCTTTTATTTGAATTATGTTCCATTCTCGAACCACCATTAGCTTCATTCATTCGGTCTACAGTCCAAGTATCTGATTATGCATTTTAAGTGTATATATTTATCAATGATTCGCTTATAATATTAGTAATGAAATTTAATAATCGTATGTTTTTAAAACTAGGTATGCAAAAAACGTGTACATGATTATTTTTTAAATCTAGACGACATAAAACAACATTCAAATCATTCATCATTCCTTCATTCGTCAATACAATTTAATTCATTCTAAAATCAAAAGAGACATTGTTTTAGTATTTATGTGGCCTGTCTATGGGCGCCGTATATCTTATGTCTATAAATAAGGACGTCCGTTTCCTTTCCTAGGAAAGTTGTATGCAAAAAATAATCATTCAGCTTACATCGATGACCTTTTAATTTATACAGAAAGTCCTATTTTGATTTATGATTGTATGTAATTTTCGACATTTATCACTTATATGACATTTTATAGTATTATAATTGGACAGGTGTGATTTTATTGCTATTTAAGCTAATAAAATTTATAGACCTACAATAATCGATAAATTAAATAATAATTTATAGCCTGAGAGCACAATAGATTTGCCTTATGAAAATAAGTAATTGTAATTAAATTAAATTCACAAACCTAACCAGTGTCTGGCATCCCTGACACGAAAATTAACTAGTTAATTTTTATTACTTTCGTCGGTGAACGAGGTTATGATCATGCCGGTGATTAATATAAACCTTAGCAATAAGAAATATGCACCAATTGAATAAAAATGTCTGCCTACACTAATCTAGAAGCCGGTATCCACTAGATCAATACTAGATAAAACTTTACTTATTTGGCTGTACTATTGTCCTGATCTGTCTTGGTGGTCTGATAAATATTTTCAAATTTGGGCCTGGTGTAAAGCAATAGGTTCCGCCACCTATTCCATTTGGGACGTTAAAAATCGTCAATACAAGGCTTAACAGTCGACGCCTATACCTTCCGTTAGAAAGTTAGTTAAGTTATAAAAAGCTATTCTGTGCAATTAGATGTGCGTAGATATATAAAGATGGCGCTTCTCTATCTTCATCTTATAACATGTAATAAACCGTGGCGCCTCAGACGAAGCCTTAAAGGTTAGACGCCCACTTGATCTTGACCCAACGTCTTCTAATTAAATTCCATAGTGGAGTCGTGCCTCGGAATGCGTAACCTTAATAACTAAAAGTGCAGTGTCAAAGTCATTTGTCTTTTTCATAAATATGAAAATTTAAAAATAGAAGCGTAGTTCGTTTTTTGAAATTAATAAACTGATTTTTTTTTTAGATATGATAGCTATTTAGAGTATAGCAATACAGTATAGTAGTAATGTCAGAAGAGTATTTTTTTTGCCGCAATATGTATTATTATGAAATTAATTCCTAACTACACAATATTAAATTATAAAACATAACATTCTAGAAGCGAAGACAATGGTCACATCTTAAATATTCTTGTGATGCAGACGATTCAGCGGTGATTGTGTTGTGTAAAAACAAGTAATAAGATAAATCAAGGTTAGTAAAATATAATTATAAATTCGTTATTTTCTTGTAAAAAGTATTAAGTTACTTTTGGAATTACTAGGAAGGCTATTATATTTAATTAAAAGAAGTGACGTTATTCTGAGACAAGCAATGAATGATAGGATATTTATAAAGGAAATTCAAAATACATATTATTTGATAGTCATTAAGAAGATAAATGATTAACGGCATTATGTACGACAACAGGTTCCGTCACCTATGCCATTTGGAACAAAAAAATCCTAACTCGAGGCTTAACAGGCACTACACTATTAGAGCCAAGCAGTTCGCTGCACGAATGGGCCAGCTCGACCGGCGAAATAACACGACCACTCATAAGATTGACGTAAAGTGTCTCATGCATGCCGCGTTTCGTTCGGTGTGAGAGGTACTCGGAAGCCAGTAGGTATCCCTTCCCCATTCTTTCCCATCCTACTCCCTTAAAGGTCGGCAACGCAACTGTAAAACTTATGTGTTGCAGGTGTCCATGGGCGGCGCTGGTCTTTTAACATCAGGTGACATGCATGCTCATTGGGCATCCTATCCCATAAAAAAAAATTTACATGAAAGAGGGGATGAACGCATGAAAAAAATATTGACTTACCTAAGGAGAAGATTTAGAGAGCTATCATTCCTTGTCGTCGGCACGTCCTTGACACTAGACGGTTCGCTCCGAACACCTCGCAGGGACAGTCTCAGTTGCTTAGGGAGCGAGCTGAGAAGACCACTGCTGTTCCTACGCTGATTCAAACTCTTGGAACGGGTCAACTTGTTCCCCTCCAAATCCACAGCCTGGGGATTGGTGGACACCTCCTCAATCGTTGCATCCGACACATTAGTCTTTATTATCGTAGGTACAGCAGTATTCACTTCTCCCAACAGCTTCTCCCACGGCGACGTGAGGTCCTCCTCGGAGATCGTCTCGAAACTCCTCGGGCCCACCGACGACGAGGTCTTGTCAGACATATTGAGCATTAATCAGTAATGGAAGGCAACAGAACAGAACGTAGCGCGAAGCACAACAGACACCTAAAGGGCACTTCGTCACTTGGGATTTTTAGTTTCTTGACAGCACTTCACTCTTATCATAATATCCATTTGTAAATCATAATGTTTGGGGTAGAAATTTTGACACTGCAACAAGAGAAAAGAAATATTTTTAGACACGGAAAAGTTAAATATCACGACCTCTCAGGACATCCAAGTAAAGTTGCTCGAACCACGTTAGGCTCCTCACACTCCAAACTCCCTCATTCTTTATCCAATCCCATCCCACTCCTACAAAGGCCGGCAACGCAACTGTGACACTATTTGTGTTGCAGGTGCTCATGGGCAACATTAGTCACTTATTACCGGTGAACGGTTTGCTATTTCGTCCCTTTTCCCATAAAAAAGTAAGTAGACGAACCTACTGATGAAGCCTTTAAGTCTTTTAAATCTCCTAAGTCCCTTAATAACCTCACCCTTGATAACCTATTCACTCTTCTTTAGTCAACAAAGTAAAAAAAAAGACTGGGTTTGTAGTCTATAGATATCAGCAAAGCGAATCCTTGTGAAGTACGAGAACGAAACCAGGTCGGGCTGTTCCACTTTAAGTTGGATGGATGCATGTATGATAAACCTCCTTCAAACGTGAAAAATTACATTTATAAATAAATTCAGCACAATACGTAAATAAAACTAAATGAAAAGCCACCCACAAAGAAATGAAAGTAAGCAACAATGCAAATACTTTCATAAATTTCTTTTAAGTCGTAATTTGTATAGCTGTTACAATGCAACAAAAACTGTAATATTTTTGCTATACATAAGTATTGCGAATTGACCGACTCCAGTCCAGAAATGCTCTTAACTGCCTTTCTAAATGATGGACTCTCTTTAAGATGTTGTATTATTGTTTGAAGAGAAAGGTGGAGTTTCTACTTAGCCAGAGAAACTCAATCAAATTAAACAAGTCTCAATTCTTAATTGGCGGGTGTAAACATTTCTAAGTCTGTCTAACTGTCAATTAAGTATTAGTAAGAGTTAAAATTAGTAAGATATATATAGTTATGTACTTGATATTTATAATTAGTGGTTATATTTTTCGCTTAACCCACATATTTTAATAAGATGACGTTACATGTTTAATAACAAGATACCAAAAAAAAAACAAAGTATGATTTCAAGCGACGAGAAAGTCGAGTAATTGCTAAAAAAAAATATAATGCCGTTTTGATTTCGCAACTATAATTACGTGAACCTATCATAAAAAAACAAGCGGTCTGCTTACCTTCTTTATGCTTGTGTTTGAATAATATTAAGATAATAATTTTTGATTGCGTCCATTATAATGGTCGATAATCATAGACTTTTTTAGAAATATCTATACGCTTTTCTCTTATTTAATGTCAGACCTATTTCTTATATCATATTAATGCGTGAAAGTATAATATAAAGAATAATAAGTATTGTTAAAATAATTTTCAAACTCAATTGAACGTTACAAAACAGTTTCCAATACGATAAAGACATCATATTTATACAAATGTAGTTTATTACAGAATTAACAGAATCAATAATGTCCAAAACAATATATGAAACATAACAATTATTTACGGCGAATATGTTGAATAAAAAAATAATTTCATACAAAATGGCCGAACATATGGCAAATACAAATAATCTACAAATAAATATATGATGCAAGATTGACTAAGCCGATATACAAAGCAAAATTGGATGGATGTAGGAGTCGAGGACTGCCAAGACACACATTCTATGACGTAGAAGGTGTTTTGCAGGAATGTGATGTTAAGAGCCTAAAAAATCGACGCGCGTGCATGAAAAGAATTATGAAACTCAAAGAAGCGAGTGAGGCGTGTAAGAATCGTGCCTTTTGGCGCTCTGTACTCTCTGTCTACCCCGCAAGGGATTTGGCGTGAAGTTATGTATGTTTGTACATAAATATAAAACGAAAAATATGAGCCATCAAACAGTTTATAAATAGAATATGCTTCTCAGCGAGTCATCAAACCATAACAGAAAAGACTGATGGAAACGGGGCCTCATAATAACAAAGTCGTCTCTCTGGTCCGGAGGTCGAGCACCCCGCTTCTGAATCAAGAAGTCGCGAAATCGAATTCCCAGTCACACCAGTAACTTCTCGTGATTCTTTTCGGAATTTATGTGTGATAAATATCGATTACTGACAACTTTACGCCCGGTGTATGGCGAAAGGTTCCGTAAATTATCTCATTTGGGACGTACAAATTCTAGCCTTCTAGGAGCCTACAACTTCGGTTAGAAAAAAGAGTAATGTCATCAAATATCTTGAAATATGTTTTAAAATATATATGGGCCATCCATTAATCACGTGGGGCTTGCAATTTGAGGGAGGGGTTTGACCACAATCACGATCAAATATTATAAGCGAAAGGGGTGTAGGTGGGTGTATTCTTTGTAGGTATTCAAAATATACGTTATATTGGTGCGATATGCGATATGCGGTGAGGTATGCGGTGAGGGTAGTTTAAAAATAATTTAAAAAAACGTATCACGTGATTAATGGACGGCCCCTATATATGGAACTCTAAACTAAACACACACATTAGACGCACTCCAATTTGTATGTAGTATTTTAAAACGTATCGTTTGCCAAATGTACTAACTGCAATTCACGAATCTGGGTCAATGCTCCAGTCTACCGTTTCGAGGTAGAAATGGTAGGTACATGAATCATGAGCTGATAACAAATGAGCGGTAACCGGTATTCGCAATCGAATATCGAATGAATAATAACACAGAGATATCGATTTGATGGTTTTTATATCGATACCAGTAAAAAGATTCTTCATATTTTCTTTTTATTACAATACATGCATGCGCTCTGAAAAACATATTATGTATTATAAATGACTCCGTATTCCTTTTAATGAGTTATATTACTTATACATACTGGCCCACTACCTATATTAAATTAGTATCAAATAGTAAAATTTTTAAATATTAGGATTACTTGTGGCATTCTTCAGGTACAAATAAGACGCCATTAAAAATTACTCTGTAAACTTTTTGGTCCTAATCGAGCCGGATGAGATGAATACCTAGATAGACTTGTTCTTTACAAGTATTCTTACTATGAACGACTCATTATCATCCATAATTAGCGCAATTATATATTGTCTTATGTGATATTTTTATCTTCCATTGTTTTCAAATGTTAAAATTTAATTGTTTAACAAGATAATTAAATGGCGTCAGTATGACAATGACAATTATCTACAATCACAAGTTGTTAATATTTATGTCAAATGATTGTTATCAGTTCTTGTTCAGGTTGATTTGACACGAGGTATTTTTTAAGGTTATTTTTACTTATCATACCTATTTGCTTAGAAATGGTAAAAGGTATATTAAATATCTACGTAATTGTATTGGAATCATCTAAATCTACAAAGTGATACGGCTGGGTCTGAATATGTACATATAGATTACTACAGTAATTCCATTTTGACACCTCTTTTTAGAAGTCAGTTAAAAGAATTACCTCTCGGTACAAATATTAATCTATATTTTATTTTATGAATTTTGGTTAAGAAATATTTTGTACATGTATTAAAAGTTTAGTTTTATTAAAACTATTTCTACTAATTAATTAAATCAAATAAGAATGTATACAGGAATAAGTTTGAATGCTAGAGTTTGTTACTGTAGTTTCGAGAATATGTTTAAGTATTACTATGTTTCATTGTTCCAACTAATATTGTCTATGACAAAGCATAGAGTATTGAGGATGTAATTACCATACGATTATTCAAATATTTACATAGCGTTATTGCTATTAGTCCCTATTACTCATACAAATAAATTAACAAGTAAAGATTTATGCGCAGTTAGACTTCATCTACCTGCCCTGTTCCTATAATTTGTTCTTCTCTTTAAAACTTCCCTATCATTCGTATCTTCCACACTAATGGAATGGATTGTGAGAAATACTACATGTCCATAATCATGTCTTCTTTCTCGCAATCCATCCATGTTCTTCTGTAATTTCCATCCAGATTTACATTTATCATTCTTCTCACAACATGTGTATCATCCCTCCACATTACATGGCCATACATCATTCGAACTTACTCTTACATACTCCTTGCTACTCCACACATCTATTTCAAATTCGGAATTAAGAAATAATATTATCTTATTTATTTATGCGCAATAAGTAAAAAATTAAAATAATATTAGTAGTGTTTTGTAAGAAACTTGGCATAAAATTGTGTATTTAAACTAATGCTAGTTACGATTGGTCACGCTGTATCGTAAAAAACCAAAACTATTGCCATCGAATGATAGACTTTTCAATTTTATTAACGACATGCGTATTCACGCCTATGAATTATTTGTTTACTTTTATATTCATTGCATAAAGTAATCGATAATGGGAAACTTATAAGTGGCATACGCACAAAACCAGTAATATATTTATTCACAAGTGTCAATTTGGCCATAACGTCACGTGGCTTCTAACTTTTTTTTAGAGCGTACTTTTTAACGTACTCGGTATAAAGGGCATTATGTTAAATGAGATTTACCTTGGTTCTATTTAACCCCAATAATTCTCTTTGGCTACTATGCTCTCATACTACTCTCTCATATATAAAATTCTTATAACTGACAAAATCAAAATATGTGAATGTATATACATATTATAAATTTGTTCATTTGTCCTACTTGCAGGCCTCGATTCCGCAACAATCTCATTACTGCGAAATTTCAAGATATTCACGCAAATTATTTTATTATTACACATTCACATTACAGTCATGTTTTAATCGCATCTAGCATTGTTTTTTTTTCTTTTTTTACAAAGCTGTGGACGGTGTTATTTAGAATTTGCCAAATAAACCAATTTAAAGGGAGCCCTGTTGACATGGGTACATCGGACACACATAGTCTATACTATTATATATTAAGCTAATACTCGTATTTGGGCATATATTTTAATATAAGATTAATAATTTGTAATTATTTTACTCAATATTGAGAGTCGATCAATACTGTAGTAGAATAATTGAATAGTTACACTCAATTAAGAATTTAAATAATTAATAATTTAAATAACTATACTATAGCATAGAGAAATTGTTGTCGTTAAATTATTTAATATAAACATTGTTCTACGAACAAGAAAACAACAAATTAACATCACATGAGAGTTTCAATTAAAGTCTGTCAAATCAAATCAAATCAAATATTTGTTTTCATCAATTGATACCAACCATATGTGTTCTTAACGAGATGTTTTCTGAGACGACCGCGAGTCACGTGTCTTATCAAATAGAGACAAATATTATTTGTTCAGATAGGAAAGTATGTGTGACTTTTTCAAATTCAGATCACAAAACTGTAAAAGGACATTTTGATTGGATTTGACTTACTGACCTCACGAGTCATTTAAATAGCGGAATTGGCGTTAAAAACTGTTTAGCTATCTAATGTTAGCAAAATCACATTTAGTTTTCCAAGTAATACATTCTGCTAATGGTTTAAATAAACAAGGACATTTTTAGCACATTTTAAATTGACTTATGAACATACATATCTTCACACCAAGCATCTTGTGGCCTAGACAAAACAGAGCGGCATAAGGCACGTATTCTTACACGCCTTACTCGGTTCTTTGACTTTCTTCTATTAGGAAACGTCGAATTTGATTATGAAAAGTGTACCGTGAACTACCTAGACTGAAAAATCCTTCCAATTTGCACTGTATATCTTCTTAGTCATCAATATCATCATCCATTTTTTCCGCCTCATCAATGTAATCATCGGTCAATTCTGAATAGGTAAATTGCTGAATTTCCTCAATTGTAATTGGTCAATTATTTAACCAAACTAAAGTTATATTATCGTGATGTTTCAAATAAAATACTCGTACTGAGCCCACAGATTACTAATTGAAATAGAACTACGTATATAGTTACCAATAATTGAATGAAATTGAAAAACGTGCTTCATTCTAAATGTGTACCTACGTTGATTAAAAGTATTAATGCCGTGAAGCTATTGGCTGTAACATAACTTCACCACTTTCCTATCTGTTAGTCGTCCCAGATGGAATAGGCGAGGAAACTATTTTGTGGCAAGCAACCACCGCCACCCATGGACCCCATGACGCAACACCAGGGGCGTCACATCAGCATTGGCGGCCGTTAAGATACGAATACGCTAGTTTCTTTAAGGTTCCTAGGTCGTAGCGGTCCGGGAACACCGTTATCGGTAGCTGGTTCCATATAGGAGCAGTGCGTGGCAAGAAGTGACGGCTGAATCGCACTGTTGTTGATGGCCACCCATTAAGCCGATACGGATGGTAAAATTGGTACTTATTAAATCCAAACAATTCCTCAGAGCACTCCCCGTGGCACATAGTGTTCTCTGCAACGCCAACGGATCAAGCAGATCCGAAAGAGCTTATTTGTCGACAAGCCGAACCGCGCGTCGTTGGATGCGGTCAAATGGAGTAAGCTGCTACTACTGCCATACACCAGGTACGAAGTTTTCAGTCATCGATATTTATCACACGTAACTTCCGAAAAGTACATTGGCTGTGTCATTTTAAAACAATTGCTATAACATTGGTTTATTTTTTGCCAGTTCGATTCCAGGTCGCAATTTCCGTCCTCAACAAGCAGTTCACGGTACATTATTAGTTGTGACGAGATATTTTGTCTGTCATTGTTTTACCGAGACGAGTCGCGTGAGTAACTAGGTTAAGGCAAATATATCTACCTACATATTTCATTTAGTTACTACGGCAGTAATTTTAGAACTGACAATTAAAAATCATGGCAATGGATATAGGTTTTTTTTTAAGATTGAGTTACAAACGAGCAAGCGGGTCTTCTGATGGTAAGCGATTAATTCCGCCCATAGACATCTGCAACATAAATAATGTTACAGTTGTGTTGCCGGCTCTTGGCCCTAGGGTGGGAAGACTGGTTGAGCCAGCCCATTCATGCAGCAAACTGTGTATCACTGTCAGAGTCAATATAGAGTTACATATTTAGGTTAATGTTTATTGAAAGAATAAATATCCAAATTTCTAATAATCGTTGTTAAATCTTGTTCATAATAATATTTTAATTTCATTGAATTTTAGAGGATTTTCAAAGAACTTGAATCTGGAGGAATGTCTTTGAAAATCCAAAGAGGAATTAGCAATACGTATCTATCTAGCGCTAATCAACTAGGTACTGAGTCGCTTGTCTCATCAAAAACAATTGTTTTTTACGACGCGATAATAAATTACTAAAATTGGCACCCGACATCTTCTAAGCGAATAATATTAGAAAAATATTTAATATCAAAATGAAAAGAAATAAAGAAACAAGAAAAAATCATTGTAAAACGGCTATAAATATGTGTCCCATACCAAGAACTATCACATTCTAATATAAAGAATGAATCAGGTAAAACATAATATGTTACATTTAAAATTCCCAGAATATGAGACGAATCAGAATATCCAGGACACAAGAACCAACATAAATTTATATTACAGCTGTTCTGGGTTGGATATACACCCGTTTGTCTCTCCCCCCCCCCACTTCGCCCCTCCAAAATTGGCACACTTCCGCGATTCCACGTATATACGAGTTCGTTGATCTTAATTATGACTTATATTTATGTTTAATTATAACTAAATACATATACATATAAGTCTGGGTCATTTACATGTTGACATAAAACATTAAGGTATTGACTTTATTCCCTGAAAGTTTTATAAAAATATTTACACCAACGGTATCAAAGCTAATTTTATTTGGGATAGGGGGGACAACTAGCGCCGCCAATGGATAACTGCAACACAGATTGTGTTGCCGACCTTAAGAACCAGGGATGAGAAAAGTGGAAACGGAGGTGGGCTTCCGAACACTGAACGTAACATGGTATGGTTCACTTTACCTCTATATTCTCAGTTATGGTATTTCACTGGTCGAGCCGGCTCATTCATACAGCGAACTACATGGCTCTGCCAATGTCAAATGTTTGGGTTAGTACTTATTAGCTTTTTATTAGCTTCACCTGTATGTATGTTTGTATGTTTGTATGTTTGTAGGTTTGTAGGTTTGTAGGTTTGTAGGTTTGTTTGTAACCGACTTCTTTTTTAGTTTCCGCTGATTGCCACTAGATGGTGCGATTAGTGAACTATGAAAGTTCAAGACTAGAAAACCGAACTAAAAAATTTAAAATAAATAATAGTTTAAAAAAACTAAAAAACACGCTTTTTATTGAAAACCGAACTAAAAAATGGAAAAATAAAAAAAAAATACTTTATTTTAAAAAAAGCGTGGGGTGCATGGTGTCAATAGTTATAAATATTTTATTGACAGATATGAGTAGAGTGATTATCATTTCGATAATATCTTAAAAAGCACCCCACGCTTTTTTTAAAATAAAGTATTTTTTTTTTATTTTTCTATTTTTTAGTTCGGTTTTCAATAAAAAGCGTGTTTTTTAGTTTTTTTAAACTATTATTTTTAATATATTTTTTTTACAATAGATAAAGTTTTATATCAAGTCTCGGTGGTCCAGTGGTCGAGCACCCCGCTTCTGAATGAATCAAGAGGTCGCGTGTTCTAATCCTGGCTCTCACCAATGACTTTTTTAAATTGTTTTCGGAAGTTATCTGTGATAAAAATCGATGACTGAAACCCTGTGCCGGTATGGCAATAGGTTCACCACCTATTCCATTTGAGACGTAAACATAAGACGGCGCGACGAGACTTCACAGCCGCTGCCTACACCTTCGGGTAGAAAAGGCGTGAAGTATGTTTAATTGTTTATGTTATATTAAGTTTCATATTTGTATAAAATCTGTACAACAATATCGGGTCCCAAATATCTGCTTACTTTTGGCAGTGTACTTTTCAGTCATCACACAAATATTTGTTCAGCAGTATTCATACTCATGTCTCAATTCGACAAATTAGCAACTGAATACTAAAGTCCATTAAAAAAAAATTCGACGTTTCGAGCTTTTTACAGAGATCATTTTCACTCTGTAAAGAGTTCGAAACGTCGGGAAATAAATAAAAATATGTAATAAATAAACGCGTTAAAATCCTAAAAAGTTGTTTTAATGTTATGAATGTGATTCGCGAAAATCTGAGAAATAAATATATAAAAAATAACGACGTCAAATTATTGTTGCCAGGTAATTAATAAAAAATAATAGTAATAATTGTTGCCAAGTAATTAATAACTAGGCCGATAAGCTATTAATACTAGTAGTGTTTTTTGCAGACAATACAGTTTTTTTCTGATTACGATAAGTCTGTGATTGTATTACTAAGGTAATATGATCGATATATTGGTTGCTAACCACTTTGTCCGTAACTATTATTGGCTTGTGCCAGCAAATTCGTCCGCGTAAAAAAGTAAAAAAAAAAAATTTACTTCCTCGTTGAAATAAAAATCTTTTTCTTCTTCGTTCGACCTATTGCCATTGCCATACCGGGCAAAAGGAATTTATTCATCGATATTTTTCATACATAACTTCCGAAAAGAATTTCGAAATGATATTGGTGTGAGCCCGGATTCTACCCACGACTTCCTGATTCAGAAGCAGGGTGCTCCACCACTTCTTTTCTTTTTATTTTTTCTACTTTATTAATTTAAAAGTCGGACTCAATTTTATTAATTTATCCTCAGCATCGTAAAAACAATTGTTTCAATTAGACGAAAGACTCAGTACCTACTTGACTAGCGCTAGATAGCTACCTATTGCTAATTCCATTTTAGAATTTTCAAAGAAACTCTTCAACATTCAGTGTCTTTAAAAATCCTCTAAATTCATTTATTGATACTTGAAAATCGTAAAGTAATTAGCATATTTCCGTGTACGAACTCGAGATCGCTGAATGAAAAGCGAGATACTGAACCATTAATCGCTGTTATTTAAATATTACACTATAATTTAGGTGATAGAAATTCAAACAATTTTAGCACGAAAATATTTTAAACACGTAGAGATCTGACTAAGACAATTAGCAAAGAGCAATTAGCAAAATGCCTGAATGTTTTTAGAAAGTCACACACGAAACTACTAAACTCATTAGCACTAGATTTCTCTAGTTTTATTTTTAGGCGTTATTACTAGCAAGAAGTCGTACAAGTCCATATTTAATTACATATAGAGTCTTTCATATGTACATCTCAATAAAGAGTGTTGGTGATAAAGCGTAATGATGGACATATTCTGATGCTTCGGACACGGGGATAGAATATAAGATGCAAGATTAACTAAGTAGGTATCATCATCATCATCAGCCCGTAGAAGTCCACTGCTGGACGTAGGCCTCCCCCATAGAGCGCCACAACTGCCGGTCCTGTGCAACCTGCATCCATCGGCCTCCCGCGGATTTCACAAGGTCGTCTGTCCACCTGGTAGGGGGACGGCCTACTCCGCGTCGACCAGTTCGTGGTCGCCACTCGAGAACCTTTCTACCCCAGCGGTGATCGGTTCGTCGAGCGATGTGGCCAGCCCATCTCCACTTCAGCGTGCTAACCTTACAGGCTATGTCGGTCACGCCAGATCTCTTGCGAATCTCCGTATTGCGGATCTTATCTCGCAGAGAGATTCCGAGCATAGCCCGTTCCATAGCACGCTGAGCCACCTTGAGCTTCGTTATGAGGCCAACATTTAGAGACCACGTCTCAGCTCCGTATGTCATCACTGGTAACACACATTGGTCATAGACCTTAGACTTAAGGCACTGTGGGATTTTGGACGAGAAGATTTCCCTTAGTTTCCCGAACGCTGCCCAACCGAGTTGAATCCGTCGGTTTATCTCTTTCTCGAAGTTGGCTCTACCTAGCTGGACTGTTTGTCCTAGGTAAACAAATTGGTCGACAACTTCGAGGATCGCATCGCCAACAGTAACCGGTACTTGAATGACATGGGCATTGAACATTACTTTGGTTTTGTCCATGTTCATTCTGAGACCTACTTGTTGGGAAAATCTGCTGAGATCCTTGAGCATTGTACCAAGGTCCTCCAGTGACTCTGCCATGACCACGATATCGTCGGCAAATCGAAGGTGAGTGATGTATTCGCCATTGATGTTGATGCCTAGTCCAGACCAATCCAAGAGCTTGAACATGTCCTCCAATGCAGCGGTGAACAGCTTCGGGGAAATTACGTCCCCTTGTCTGACACCTTTCTGCAATGGAATGGGATTCGTACTCCCAGACCCAATCCGGACTGACATAGTGGCGTTTCTATACAAACACTGCAGCACTTCGATATACCGATAGTCAATTTGGCATCTCTGGAGGGACTGCAGCACTGCCCAAGTTTCGACGGAATCAAAGGCTTTCTCATAGTCCACAAACGCCAGGCACAAAGGCTGATTATACTCTTCGGTCTTTTGTATAATTTGGCGTAGTGTGTGTATGTGGTCTATGGTACTATAGCCTTTCCGGAAACCGGCTTGTTCGGGAGGCTGGAAGTCGTCGAGCCTGCGCGAGAGTCGATTTGTAATGACCCTCGAGAACAGCTTATAGACATGGCTCAGAAGCGAGATGGGTCTATAATTTTTCAAACGGGTTGTATCACCCTTTTTGAAAAATAACACCACCACGCTCCTGGTCCACGCCTCTGGAACGTCGCCCCCGAGCACGACAGAATTAAAAAGTTTCTGAAGGGCCTTAAGGATCGGTGTACCACCCGCCTTCAGAAGTTCGGTAGTAATTCCATCGTCACCCGGTGCCTTTCCGTTCTTTAGCTGCTCGAGAGCCATTCTGATCTCGTACAGACTGACGTCCGGGATGTCTTCGCTGTAGTGCCGAATTAGCTTGGATCTGGGATCTCGAGACAAGCCGACAGCAGGAGTTTGTGTAGACTCATACAACTGTCTATAAAACTTCTGAACCTCTCCCAGAATCTCATCTTTGGAAGAAACAACGACGCCGTTATCCTTCTTCAATTTAGTCAATTGACTCTGCCCATTAGACAGATCTTTTGCGAATACTTTAGAGCCTTGGTTCCGCTCTATAGCTTCTTGTATCCGCTGGGTGTTATATTTGCGAATATCGCGTCGTACACCTTTCGAGATCTGCCTATTTAGCTGTCTGAGTTTGGACCAATCGGCCGAAGACTGCGTCGAAATTTTTCGTCTCTCCTGCATGAGCCTGAGAGTAGGTTCCGACAGTTTTTGAGTTCTGTTTGCACGTCGCTTACTAAAAAATTTAGCACCGACGGCATGCGCAACTTCCACTATCCTGCTGTTCATATCGTCCACCGTTTCACACTCATCTAGGCATTGGAAGCGATTTTGGAGTTCGAGCTGAAAGTTTTCGGGGTTTTGGTATTGAACAGGTGAAGGACGCAAAGTAGACCTCATCCGACGTGAGCGCTCGACTTTGACACAGAGATTCAACATGCCTCTAACTAGTCTGTGATCGCTCCCAGTTTTCACTCTGTTGATCACTGAGACATCGTTGAATATATGTCGTTTGTCTGACAAGATGAAGTCTATCTCATTCCTTGTTGAACCATCGGGGCTGATCCAGGTCCATTTCCTTTGTGGCTGTTTCCTGAAGAAGGAATTCATCATAAAGAGGCCCTCCCTCTCCAGAAATTCAGCCATTTTCTGACCCCTCTGGTTTCTCTGTCCAACACCGAATTGCCCTACCCTCAGCTCATCGTCTTTCCTCGTGCCTAGTTTTGCGTTGAAGTCTCCCATAACCACAGTGAAGTAGGTTTTGGACGAGTGGATGGCTTTCGAGATATCCTCGTATAAGGCCTCCACTTCGTCGTCGGGGTGTGCCGAGGTCGGCGCATACACCTGTATGACCTTCAACGAATATCCCTTGGATATTCTGAGTATAAGGTACGCTACCCTTGTCGACACACGACAAGTAGGTATACAGTACATAATCGGAAGATGATCAAATTGAATGTGTCTTGGAGAAAGGTGACGTCAAGAGTCTTAAAAATCGAAGAGTGAAAGAAGCGAGTGAGGTGTGTAAAAACCGTTTCATAAGACGCTACGATACATCTGCTGCCCACCTCAATAGGATATTTAGTAATTATAATACTTGGAGGCAAATGCCCTGCAATACACCTATACCTAGAACCATGAGCAATATTTGGTAATGATTAAAAATCATAATATCAATTTATCAGTGTACCAACCTTGAAGTTCTAATCTAAGGTGATCTGTCATATAAGCCAACCAATAACAAGCAAGCTTTACAAAAACATTCCTTTTTCAAATTTGGTACTGCAAATTAAATTTAAAAAAGAAACGTCTGTTTTTTTTTTGTTAGCGTTGATGCTGTGCTACGGTACAAAATTATTTTAATTGGTATACAGCATTACTCATCTGAGTATCGGCTAATACAATAGGGACATGACGATAACCATTGACCTTGCTTAATCCACGCTCCGACATTTTACATACGACTCAACTATAAATAATATATTTATATAATACTAGCAACAAATAGCAGCCGACGAACTTTGTACCTACTTAATGTTTTGTTTAATTGTTGGTATTTAGGCTTTTGTCAGCTGTACTACGGATGATAGCAAACTTTGCTCTAAAGTCAATCTACCTGTTGCTGAACACTGCATTAATATCCGTTGAAAACTTTAGAAGCTCTAAATCTGACATATTGATTTAGCAACTTGTTGATAAAGAAGTCTCGCGTTCAAATCAGAGTGCTAAAGGAAAAAGGCACGCAGTTGAAAAAAGAATATCCATATTATATTAACTGTACTTAAGCATAAAGAGAATTGAACTCCTTGCAGCTGGCATTTAGTTGTCATATCGACAGTGGTAGAGCCAAGCAGTTCGCTGCATGAATGGTCCGGCTCGACCGGTGAAATACCAAGACCTCTCATAAGACTGACGTAAAGTGGCTATTGCCGCGTTTCGTTCGGTGAGAGAGGTACCCGGAGGCCCACCCCCCTTCCCCATCCTTTCCTATCCCCTATCCCTTAAAGGTCGGCAACGCAACAGTAACACTATATGTGTTGCTGGTGTCCATGGGCGGCGTTGGTTGCTTACCATCAGGCGACACGCCTGCTCGTTTGCCCTCCTATCCCATAAAAAAAAAATACATTTTACATAAATTTTGATTTACGGAGAATGTCACGGGTAATGCTCACCCCAATAGCTTTCTATATAGCGAAATATTAAAAAAGAAACAAAAATATTCCACAGACATCTACACTGTGCAAATGATTTTAAAATTCGAATACTTACGTCATTTAAACAATATGGCTGCTCGTAATAAACTATTAACGAGAATTTTAAGCTTATTTAGGCTTTAATTTTACTTTAAAACACTCATACTAAAAAAACATGTACATATTTTGACAGTGGTAGAGTCAAACAGTTTGCTGCATGAATAGGCCGGCTCGACCGGTGAAATACCACGACCTCTCAGAAGTTTCGTTCGGTGAGAGAGGTAACCGAAGGCCCACCCCGTTTCCCACCCTTCCCCTAACCCTTAAAGGTCGGCAACACACCAGTAACACTATGTGTTGCTGGTGTCCATGGGCGGCGTTGGTTGCTTACCATCGTCCAGGTCTGCTCCTTTGCTCTCCTCCTCCCATAGAAAAAAATATTGAGTGTGAAATAATCAGCTTGACAAATGTCACTTGAAATAAAATCTTGCTGTTATTATAATTGTTTTTGAAAGTGGCAAAGTCGTATCAGCTGGGATCTCGTCCCAAAAGAAGCGTAGCCAGAAGGAAGAAGTGAAGTGAAATAATTTTCAAAAATCTTAATTCTAAATTTAAATTTGGTGAATAAATTTACGAACGCAATATGTTTGACATTTTTATCATTACATAGTAGAAAACAAAGTCACTTTCCGCTGTCTGTCCCCTTATATTTTTAATAGTTAGAAGGTGTCAACGGGGTGGTTTTGATCTATAATTCATGTATGATGTTGTTTAGTCTCGGTGGCGCAGTGGGCAAGCGCACGGCCTCTGATCCAGAGGTCCGGGTTCGATTCCAGACACTGGCTCACACCAATGACTTTTCGAAATTGTTTTCGGAAGTTATGTGTGATAAATATCGATGACTGACAAACTTTGTGCCCGGTATGGCAATAGGTTCGCCACCTAATCCATTTGGGACGTAAACATAACGGCGAGACGAGGTTAATAGCCGCTGCCTACACCTTCGGGTAACAAAAGGCGTGAAGTTATGTTATGTTATGTTATGTTGTATTGAAAAAATGTTAATTTTCGGGATTTAGCACTTAATTGCAAAGGCTGGCTGAACCCTACGCGATAGATCAAAACAATGTTCTACATTATTAAACACCTTCAGAAGGTATACAAAAAAGTCCGCGAGGGCATATGTCTATCTCCTAGGGATAATCCACAATGACCATTTTTATTGTTTACTTTTTATGAGAAATAATGGCTTATTTACGAAACGATTTTAAACATAACAGCATTAATTTTCATCCAATTAAGTGTCTTAAATAGATTGTGCATGTAATATAGATGATCCTGGCCCTTTACAGCATGTAATTTAATCGAATATTTTCGAAGATATTGCAGTATTAACATCGCGGGACAGCAGTTTAAGCCGATAAATAGCACAAATTGAACCTGATGATATCCAAAATTTACTCATTTATTACTTTTGATGCGGAACAAAGTTTGCCGGGTCAGCTAGTACTAAATAAATGCTATCTTGCGGTTGGTTTTTTAATTAACTTATAATATTATATACGTTTTGCATATTTTGCAAGTTCATCGTTTCAATGCACACTACAACACTGTTACTAAGGAGGTTTATTACATGTTATTATATAATTAAACACTGGCTGACCTGGTGAACTTTGTATAGCTAGAAAATAAAAATAAAACTGACATTTTTCTACTAGTAGGTACAGATTTAAGAATGTTCCCTCATGCTTGGGTACGGTACGTTGATCATACAAAAATATAAAGGAACTCTGTTTCTTTATTACAATTGTATCTATAATATATTTAAATGACGTAATATGAGCAGTATAGGGAAATAATTGACTGCCCTTCGATAACAAATCCAATGTTAAAGGAAAAAATCGATGTGTGTCGGCAGATGATAATAGTTTGTTTGTCTTCTTCTGGCAAAACTGGCAATTGCCCGCAAATTTAAAGTAAATGCTTTAAACAGTGTACTGGGATTGTGATATATATATATATATATATATATATATATTAATATTAGGTACATAATACTTAATCGTTTAAAGATATAAGATACATGCTAATTTTCATCAAAACCATTACAGTAGTGTTCTAGTACAGTTGAACATACAGAAATAGTGTAAAATGTTATTTAACGACTCAGAATAACTCTGAACTTTAGTCATTTCGTTAAATATTCACGGATATTATATACCTCAATACGCCTCATATTTTTTTTTGTCCAATGCCCAAAATTGAGTCACAACTTTTCATCCCTCAGTTAGTATCCAAACCAAACTATTCACGTATATCTTCAGAAAAGATCTCAGGAATGTCATCCAGACAAATATATCCAAATATTCAAAAAGAAAATCACAAAAAAAATATATATTCTACGGAAATTTACGGACCATTGCTTACAGATATTTCTGATATGGCGTTATAATTGGTTATGACGTGTGATCTTTGACCATAAATATCTATGCTTAAGATTATTATCTATATCAAAGACTTGAGCATACATGTATTCATGACATATAATAATACATTGTACATTGAGATTGAAGTAATTAAAATTAATTGAAACGCTGGCGTCATTTAATTTATAAAAAAATGCAGTTACATATCCAGTCTATTAGATTTTATCAACAGTAAGAATACTTGAGATGTTTTTGATAAAAAAAAAATAACTTGGACACAATACACACATCGCCCTCTAGTTCTAAATTAAGCAACTAAATACTTGTGTTTTGAAAAATATGGTATACTTTTTCATTGTAAATACATTACTGCTGGTCGTAAATATTTATACTCTGATCGGGATCGAAGCCGCCAACTTCGAATCCGCAGTCAGTAATTTTACCAATGTACCACGAAGCTCGTTGAAAAAATTGAATCTCTATGCCACTAGTGCCAACATAATTACAAACGCCTGCTTCTATAGCTTACCATGGCTCGACCGATGATAAGCATCATGTCTTCATCCGCAGTACTATAGTGGAGTGCCATTAAAGTACCGAGAGGACCAGCGTCATTTGGAAGGATGAAACGTCTGGACTGCGTTAGGCCATATGCCTGAGGATGGATCAACAGACGGCCACAATCCCAAGTTTAAAACTCTATAAAGTTTTCGTTAGGATCTGATGAAAAGGTTAGACACTGCTAGTGAGTCCCTAATTTAATGTCATATAATTTAGTAGCGTGTTTCCTTAAATTCTTGTCTAGTATGTAAAATTCTTAATGCTCCAATAAATAAATAGCGTTACCTCATATCTTGGAATGAAACATGAATAAACAAATTGAAATTTAGTTCATATATACTTCGAGTTTTATTCCACCATTATAGATTATTATTTAAACCCGCGAAGGGGCGTTAGACGCGTTAAACACTTTTACAAGAGACATTAGAAGTTCCACTTCAAAAGACAGCCTATTGCCGTAATTAAATAGGTTACAGTTTTAACAGTGCTAGAGACACGCAGTTCGCTCTATGAAGGGGCTAACTCGGCCAATAAAATACCTCGACCCCGCAGAATATCATCGTGAAATGGCTCATGCCGCGTTTTTCTCGGTGAGAGAGGTCCGAAAGCCCAATCTCTTCCTTACTCCCCTTCCTATCCTACTCCCAAACCCTTCCATATCCCATTGTAAGTGCCGGCAACGCAACAATAACACTATCTATGTTCAGGCCCCCTTTTACTAACAAAAAGACCCAATACCTGATTAATTCGATTTAGTGAAATGAACAGTAAATTATAATAGATAGAGCTACTGAATCAGAGTTTTTAATTACCCCTACTCTCCCCCCCATAAATGATCTGTATGTAGCGATCACGAGGCTGCATAAAACAAAGGTAGGTAGGTTGTATTAATTACAACCTCACACAACCTTGAAGAGTACATCTCTCATTGACACTACGTTCTCTATAGTTGGGTATTGTGTGGACTCATCTTTGTTTTTATTCAAGCATAAAGTCCGTCGTCCATTAAGTGACGTAGAAGTTACGATATGTTGTGACGTGACCACCAGAGAATATATATTTGGCAACTGATTAATTTCCTACACTATTTGTCCTTATATAAACTGATTCAAATTGTATTTGTTGGAGGAATAGACGCTGAAAATATTTGTTGAACTAGAAGAAGTATTAGATCATGCTTCAAAATACCGTTGAGTTTGGACAAACTCAAAAAATGACATCTACACTAATATTATAAAGAGGAAAGGTTTATATTTTTGTATGTAACGAATAAACCCAAAAAGTACTGTACCGATTTTAATAATTCTTTTTTCATTAGAAAGCTACATTATCACTGAGTAACATAGGCTATGTGTAATCATCGTCGTCATCGACATTTTGTTTGTACGCGAGTAACACCGGGAGGCGGGAAGCTAACTTACAATATAGCGGTACGAAGTTCGCGCGGTCTGCTAGTCTTTTATAAGATTACTTCAAATTTATTAATCAAGTGAACAGTGATAAAACAATGTGTAATTAATACTGAATAAAGCCGGATAGACCGGTGGAAAACCTCAGCCTTACAGAAAATTGACGGGTGGAATCCAGAGGCTCGTCCTCTTTCCATTCCATCCTATCCGTCCTCACAAGCGTGGCAAATAATTATGAAATTCATAGCTGTGGCGAGCAATATATGTATAAATCTCGTCTAACGGCGTACTTATCTTACTGCCTACGCCGAAATATACTAGGCGTGAAATCGTATTGTTAGAATCACAATTGCCAAATTTTTTAGGCATCGAGAACGGATATTCCCAGCGTATTATTACAATGACCAACCATGTGAGTCAGAATAATGACAATCGTTGAAACATAGCTATTATTCAAAACATATATATATTATATAGCTATCATTAGCTAAGTTACATATAATCCGGTGAATGAGCATTGGCAAAAAATTGAAAAAAAATATGGCTGAAAATTGAGTAATGCCAAGGGTACTAAACAAATATAAGTTAAAATTTAGCAAAAACGTAAACTACTCAAAATAGAGTAAACGCAACAACCTAAGGTTCAACAAAAGTCGTTCAAAACAATCCAAACTTCAGTAAATTATATTTAATGCATCTAAATATTGGCCAATGAAAGGAGAGTTCATGCAAAAGAAATGCCAATGTTAGGATGCCAGTGTTATGTTGCAAAAATAGATAAGATAAGAAATGAGTATTTAAGTATATATGCGTGATAAGGGCATGGTATGAAATAGGATGAAAATATTACAAGGAATAATGGGAATGACTCTGGATGGACACATTGGTAGATGAAGGCCAATAAAGAGATGGATGTACTATGTTAAATTTGATATGAATATGAACTGAGTAAATGTGGAGACGACGAGGGATAGAAAAGAGTGAAAAAGGATGCCTGGATGTGCCGACCCCATTTAGAGTGGGATAAGGGCAGAAAAATGATGATCAATAAATTATATGTAAGTGTAAATAGCAGAAGCTAGAAAGGAGTTACTGTATATAAAACTAGTTATTAATTATTACAAAATTTTTCATTGAATTCTGAATCACTTGGATATTATGTAATTTTTTTCAAGTCTCATCTATAGTCTAAAAATTTAGAGCAATTTCAAACAGTACTATATTTCAGGGGGATTAATATTTCAGATAAATATAACAACAGCTAGTTTTTCTGAATTACAGTTCTCTGTCAATAAAGAATCGGGCATTTATTTGACTAATTCGTTAATAAGATATGTCTGCCAAGGAGAGTGAAGTCAACGTATCACTCCCTTGTTTGATATAAATATATTTAAAAAATGTATTGTCCAAGTGTAAAATTCTAAAACAATTACTCAATAACAAACTTTTCTGCTCAAAAATATTGTTCAAATAGTTTTTGTAATACGTAACAATGTCAGTAAACCTTAACGATGTCATCTGGCAAGGATAAAAAGAGTATGCATTACTAATATTCTATTCAGTTGGTTAAATGGTTTTCAATTTTGTATTTTGGCGTTCCAAGTGGCATATCACCTTCAACGTTCTCAATTACATAAATAAAATATTATATAATCGAGCGTAGAGAACATACCAATTGTCTACATAATACATACTTTAAAGAGTTTTGTTTTTAAAATTGACTCAATATTCAACTAATATAAATTTCACACATATTTTGTGATAAGAATTTACAGTAAATGATTGTGAGAGAATTTATAAAAAGAAGATTGATTGACATATTGTATTAAAGAACGAAATTAATAAGAAAAAGACTGAACGGATTTGTGCAAGACCAAAAAATATTAGTAAGACTAAACATTGCCAAATTCTATAGCGGACTTTACTCATGAGTCATTCAACAAATTAGTTATAATATATTTTAAAATTTTAAATTAGATTATTTAGAATATCTACAATAAAAATACTAGGTCTAAATCTTAGCATCTCGTTCTGCTAGCAGCGTGCCGAGAAGCCTGGCCGCATTGCCACGGTGAATGGCAATGATAATTCCGTGCGTATAATAAAAACCAGCATTTTTCATTTTCCTGCCTTTATACCAGTCTAAGTGTAGTCGGCACACTATTTCATCCGTTTCAAATCTCTTCTATAACTCATAATCTCCACACTTACTCCCTTCATACTCATATCGGCTTTTAAACGATCCATCCATCTCCTTCGGCCTTTCTGTACCCATCCATCCCATCCATTCATTCGGATTTATGACTCATTTTAAATATATTCTTCATTGTAAAAAATGTAACAAGGTGAAATGTTTTTTAATGTACTATCTATATTTTACGACAAAGTTCTTTTATGGCCCAATTAAAAGATATATTATTGACAATAATTGGCATTACTAAGATAAGATAAACAAGAATATAACAACAATAATAAGTCATATATTTTTCAATGATTTCAAAGTTTCATCAGGTTCTTTTTACAAGATACAAGGCTAAGGGTCATATGGGTATATTTTCGGAACATTCCGGCTCATTCCCATTCACCTCATTTGGCATCCCTATAAAGGTTGCCAACGCAACTGTAACACTATTTGTGGTGTGCTGTTACAGGTATCTATTGGCGGTAGTCACTTACCACCAGGTCACCCTCTTACTCGTTTGCCCCCCAATCCCATAAAAACAATCTGTCCACTAGTCTGTCTAGTCTTGTAGAATACGACTGCCAATAGGATAGAATAGGTGGGGAACATATTGCCATACCGGGCACAAAGATTTCAGTTATCGATATTTTTCACACATAACTTGCGAAATTAATTTCTCAAAGTCATTTGTGTGAGCCAGGATTCAAAACCGCGACCTCTGGATTCAGAAACGGGGCGAGCAAATTTCCGCGATATTGATTGATATCCTAGTATGAGAAACAACGACTAGACAGGAAGTGCTCTGCCTATACGTTCAGGTGTTAAATATATAAAACTTGACTCCATTACACATTTATAAGTGAAAAGATTTTTTAAAAGCAATTGATGTGTGTGGAAGTCCAAGTCAAAAGTTGTACATAGGATTTCTGGTAAGATACAGCCGCCATTATATTTATTTAAATTCAAAACTAATATTCAATATTTGTGAATATAGCAACACAATGTTTGCAGAGAGTCTGAGTGGTGTTAAATACCAACCAATAATATATAGACACATTATACATAATGCAAAGATAATAATAAAAAACAGCCAAGTACGAGTCGGATACGAGCACTAAGGGTTCCTTAGAAAACATAACACCAAACAAAACATAACTTCACGCCTTTTTCGACCCGAAGGTGTAGGCATTGACTGTGATGCCTCGACTCGCCGTTATGTTTACGTCCCAAATGGAATAGGTTGCCATACGGGGCACCAAGTTATTAATCACACATAACTTTTCATAGTGGTAGAGCCAAGCAGTTCGCTGCATGAATGGGCCGGCTCGACTGGTGAAATACCACGACCTCTCAGAAGACTGACGTAAAGTGGCTCATGCCGCGTTTCGTTCGGTGAGAGAGGTACCCGGAGGCCCACCCCCCTTCCCCATCCTTTCCTATCCCCTATCCCTTAAAAGTCGGCAACGCAACAGTAACACTATATGTGTTGCTGGAGTCCATGGGCGGCGTTGGTTGCTTACCATCAGGTGACACGCCTGCTCGTTTGCCCTCCTATCCAATAAAAAGATAATAATAATAACTTTCAAAATTAATTTCGAAAAGTCATCGGTGTGAGCCAGGATTCGAATACGCGATCACTCGATAAAGAAAAAACTCCTTATTTTTTTTTAAATATCACGTTTGTCTTGCAAGATCTAAGACACTCATGACATAATTGCCATTTTATCTACACCTTTAGATGTTAATGGCGTGATGATACAAAAACTACATCATTTAACAACAACATATTCAAGCATTTAAAAAGAGAGAACGTGATAAAGAAGTAACGGCATGCTCTGATGTTTCAGACATGTAGAAAGAATGGGTGATGCAAGATTGACTAAGCAGATATCACTGCAAAAACGGAAGGATTTAGGAATCAAAGACAGCCAGGACACACTTTTTATGACCAAATCGAACCTTTACTTGCGGAAGGTGATGTCAGGAGCCTTGAAAAGCGACTAACGTGTATGACAATCTGAGTTAAGACAGTTGAAGAATCGAGTGAGGTGTGTCAGAATAGCGTGAAGTTATGTATGTAATCAAAGACTATTATTTCCTGATTAAATAGCAATATCAATGCAAGAAGACACGGTTATAGTATCGTAAAGGGTCACGTTATATGCAAGGAGACTACTAAACGTTCACCCTTCTAAATGCGTTCAATCTATTATAGAGTTTGTACCCAAAGCAATAATGTTGCAAATACTACTAATTCTACTACAAAATACTATTAAAGTAAACTACCCATTGTATATACTCCTACACAATTATATTTATAAGAACATAACGATCGATTGAAAATTTTATCGATTAAGTGTATTGATGTTAACTCGCAAAAACTTTAGCGAGAAGAGGACTCACTTCTCGATAATGTTTTTTGCGATTCGTCCAACAATTACTTTTTTTTGTTCCGAAAAATCGTCAAAAGAAACCATTCTTTATGATTTAGTTATTTATCCTTATAAAGTTTGATTTGTAACTTTTTTCCTTTTATTTTATGGAATAGGGGGCAAACGAGCAAGCCGATGACCTGACTATAAGCAACTACCGCAACCCATAGACATCTACAACACTGATAGTGAGATGGAATGGAGGAACAGGGTTAGGCTTCCGAAGACCTATCTCACAAAACAAAACGCGGCATCTGCCATTTTACGTCGATATGCTTGAGAGCGCTGGGTATTTCACGGTTCGAGCTGGCACATTGGACTGGAACGACCTATTGCCATACACCGGGTACAAGGCTGTCAGCCATCGATATTTTATCACACATAACTTCACGACTTATTGATTCAAAAGCGAGGTATTCGACCTCGTGACACCGTGACAACTTACAAAAACATACGAAATATTTAGTATATATTTATTGTTATTTACGGAACAAGTTTTCCATTGATTTATTTATAAAATATAATAAATAAACGTGATAAATCTGAGCTAAACAAGTCAGATATTTCTCAGTATGTATAACAAATCATAAAAAAATGCGTAAATCAGATGATAACTAGATAAGAATGTTTTAATTAAAGATTTGCTTTTAATAATCTTCATATATATGTATTTCTTCTGTACGTGTGTTGATAGTGAACGACCTCCTAAACGGCTGCAGCGGTTTGAATGATTTTTTTGTTTGCGCTCAAGTGGATTGGACGAAGTTAAGTAGTAATAGTAAGACAAATAAGGCCGGTAGTATTCTCGAATCTTCCTGAACTCACATAGAGAAAGTCGTTCAAATCGCTCCAGCCGTTTACGATGAAACTAGACAAACATTAATGATTATGACGAATTATTATTGGGAAAAAAAAAATTCAAAATAAAGAATAACAAAATTATTTTAATAATTATATTTAATTTGTTACTTTGTTTATTATCCTAATCACTTGGTAGGTATATCATGCAGGACAACGTCTATTTCAATATATTCGTTAAAAAATTTAATATCCGAAGTTATTCATAGTAAAATGTTTAAAAGCTTTTTTTATGGGATAAGAGGGCAAACGAGCACGTGGGTCACCTGATGGTAAGTAACTTCTCACCGCCCATGAACACCGTGGTCCGTTGCCGTCCATTAAGGGAGTATGAGGGAAAAGTAAGGGGAAAGGGAATCAGTCCTCGAAATTCCTACGCGGCACGAGCCACTTCACGCGGATATTCCGAGAGGTTGTGGTATTTCACCGGTCGAGCCGGCCCATTTGTGCCGGGAAGTCAAGACTCTACCACTGTTAAGCTTAATTGTAGGTGAATTTGTTTTAACTATAAAAGTGACATTGGCATATTGGCCCGATAAAGTACAATTATTTATTTTTTTACATATTATATATTATATTATTTTTATAGCAATCGTAAGACATTATCAATGTTTGTAAAGTTTCCACTGATACACGTTACCATTCACCCTAAACAATTATTATCAAAAAGTTTAAATTTACCTTTCATATATCAATAACATTTATTATAGTAAATAGAAATTTGAATTAATAATCAAAGTAATTTCAGAAATAACTCAAATAGTAATGACGAACTTTTTGTAGAGCCTGATTTTTTGTCAGAATATCTGTCGACTCTATTTTAAAATCTGACGTGACTCTCCGACTCTGACAGTAGGTAACTCGAACGCTTTATATTTATGAGATTAAAAATGAAAGTAATATTTTACAATAAATAAAAACATTGTCAAGATGAAGAGATTAGGTCAGATTTCTATTTTTTTTAAAAACAATTAATAATCTTTAGAATCTACTAATTTGTAGATAGAAATATATTAATTCGCTAAATTTGTAAAATAACTTTACAATTTTCTTTGTATTAATAACAAAATATATTATTTCGACCCGCGAGTTCTGGGCTATTGTCACATACAGCTTCAGCAGCATGTATACATAACTTCACGTCAAGTCACTTGCGGGGTGGGCAGAGAGAACAAATTGCAAATAAGGCACTTATGTATTTATGCGTATAGCAGACTTTGATCCAATTAAACGCAATAGTATATCTAATTTTTAAGGTATAGATATATAATAAATAATGCTAGTAATAAATAAGTAAATGTTAGATTTATCAGTTTTTCTTTATTACATTATACATATAAACCACCCCGTTGACACCCTTTATCTATTAAAGAAAACTGCATGAAAATCCGTAGCGTATTTTTAAAAATATAAGCATACATAGGTATATAGTAACAGAGTAAGCGACTTTGTTTTATACTATATTGTGATTATAATTTAAAGTTCTTTATATACTCAAGTAGATATAAATAATCATCGTTCATCGTTCATCGTTAGCCTTTTTGAGGTCCACTGCTGGACATAGGCCTCCCCATAGAGCGCCACAACTGCCGGTCCGCTCAATCATGGGGGGTTTTTGCCATAATCGCGGGTTGGCGATCGCAGTAGGCTGTATCTTCTTGAGAGAGAATGCTGCTGCCCATTCTTCTAGCTTTTCCCTTAGTCGCCCTTTACGACACCCACGGGAAGAGATGGGGTGGCGGTATTCTAAGCCGGCGCCACACAGCCTCGCTAGATATAAATAACGCACGCAGCTAGATATAAATAATCATAACATATAAAATGAAATAATTATACCATAGACAACCAAATATTGAAGTTAATTTTTTTCTTCGAATTTATCACCAATTCTAATTCAATATGGCCAGTCCCGACCGGAGGTAGGACTTGTAAGAGGGGACGAATATTACATTACTTGAATATTAATTTGATATATTCTTTATTTGCAAATTTGCAAAGAGAGTTCAAGAACATTTAAATAGGTTTACACGACTTAACGTTATCTAATACGTGGTTAACTGTGACAACTAAACAGTAGTTTTAGAGTTTAACCGTAACAAATCGATATATTTTACGATTGAATTTTATTGTCATGACGACGTTGATGATGATGATTTTGATGGACGGTGATAAAGCAATGTATTATTATTTATTACTAGCAGACCGCGCGAACTTCGTACCGCCATATTTTAGACATTTTACACTAAAAAGATTATTGCCGCGATCATATTAGTACCTCAAAGCTTTCCTCATAAATGGACTATCTAACACTATTTTTTTTCAATTCAAGTTCCTGATACATACATACATAACTTCACGCCAGATCCCTTGCGGGGTAGGTAAAGGGTACAAAGCGTCATAAGGCACGATTATTACACACTTTAATGCTTAGCTGTTGATATTAGCGACAAACAACCTAGATATGATGAAAATAATGGCAGTTAAAATATTAAGCAGTTAAATGAATGCATGAATGGGCTCAACCGGTAAAATACCACCACCTCCCAGAAGATCGACGTAAAGTGGCTCATGCCGCGTTTCGTTCGGTGAGAGAGGTACCCGGAGGTCCACCTCCCTTCCCCATCTTTGTCCCTTAAAGGTCGGCAACGCAACGGTAACACTATAAGTGATGCCGGTGTCCATGGGCGCTTTCTCCTTTGCCCTCCTATCCCATAAAAAAATATTATCAACTTCAATCAATAGCAATACCAGGGACTTTGTCAGAAGTTTTTTGTCAATCTTTAGTTTTTTTTAATACTACTATTTTTTTTTTTACTTGTCATTGTCGTCGATTTAAAAAAAAACCTGGTCACCACATGTTCTTACCAGTATGGCTAACTCACAGTGAGTGTTTTTTTTTATATTTTAAATGATGTCGATTTGGCACATTGGTATTACTCTTTCTATATTTCTATATTTTCTATTTTCTATATTTCTCAAAATAAATTCACTAAATTTTAAAAGAGATCACGATATTAAAAATGTAAATATATATAGATGGGCACCTATGTGGTATGCAGATGTGTATCAAACTCGCTAAGTCTTTATATTTTAACAAAAGACGCCAAGATTGAGGTGCGTAGGGATATCTTGCACTTCGTCCATATAAATGAAGTTACCTATAAGCTAACTATAAACTAACTCTAGCTTTGACCCATGACTTTGGTTACTTAAGTATGAAAATATTTTTAAATCTTTTAATATTCGCGTTCCATATTACATAAATATAATGAACGGAAAATAACGCGACACATTTAGGTAAACAAATTATCTGTCTGCTTGTGACTACGGCCAGTGCAACCAGGCCGAAACATCAAGTCAATAATAAAAGTAAGTATTTGTTTACCTACACTTGTCGTGTTATTTCCTGTTTATTATACTCTTAAATAGATCAAATTCTAATCTAATGTGTCTAAATAGACACGGGGTCACAGATGTTACAGGTTCACATTACCTATTAATTATTACAAAATAAATATTAGGTCGGGGAAAAAGTCTTTTCGCATAACGTAGGTATAAACTTATTATAAAATTTCTTTGACTGTACTATTTGTGTCTGGCTGGTTTTGGTAACATTAAAAAGGTTACATTATAAAGAAAAGAAAAAAATAAAAAAAGTTGTTTCCCGCTATTTTTCATTTGTTTTTCTCTCCGTAAAAATGAGTGAATCTAATGAAGAAATTCGATACATTTTAAAATTTTATTATAAAAAAGGCAAAAATGCAACTCAAGCAGTGAAAAAAATTTGTGATGTTTATGGACCTGATGCAGTGTCAGTAAGAGTAGCATAAATTTGGTTCAAACGTTTTCAGTCCGGAAATTTTGATGTTAAAGATGCACCTCGCTCTGGTCGCCCTGTTACGAATAAAATGGACGCCATTTTTGAAAGAGTGGAGCAAGATCGGCATATTAGTAGTTACGATGTAGCTGAACTGGGAATTGACCACAAAACAGTTTTGACCCATTTGAAGAAAGCTGGTTATACAAAAAAGCTCGATATTTGGGTGCCACACGAGCTCACTCAAAGAAACTTAATGAACCGTGTACTCATTTGCGATTCATTATTGAGACGTAATGAAACCGAGCCGTTTTTGAAGAGATTGATAACTGGCGATGAAAAGTGGATCACGTACGACAAGAACGTGCGAAAAAGGTCGTGGTCGAAAGTTGGCCAGGCTTCACAGACTGTGGCCAAACCTGGCCTAACACGAAATAAGGTGATGCTGTGTGTATGGTGGGATTGGAAGGGCATTGTTCATTATGAGCTTTTACCGTCCGGCAAAACCATCGATTCTGATCTTTACTGCCAGCAACTGATGAGATTAAAGGAAGCAGTCGAGAGAAAACGGCCGGAATTGATCAACAGGAAGGGTGTGGTCTTTCATCACGATAACGCTAGACCACACACATCTTTAGCCACTCAGCAAAAATTAAGAGAGTTCGACTGGGAGGTCCTAGTGCATCCACCATATAGCCCTGACCTTGCGCCTTCAGATTTTCACCTGTTTCGGTCTCTTCAGAATTCTTTAGGTTCTGTAAGGTTGACCTCAAGAGAGGACTGCCAAAACTATTTGTCCCGTTTTTTTGATCAGAAGTCCCAAAGTTTCTACAGTAACGGGATAATGTCTCTGCCCACAAAATGGCAGAAAGTTATTCAACAAAACGGTACATATATATTGTAAATAAATGTAAATAAACTTTGAAAAAAATGTCTTGACTTTTCATACAAAAATACGAAAATACTTTTTCCCCAACCTATTATACAAATACCTAAGACGATTAAATACTACAAACTCATTAGGACAAAAAGAAAAAAAAAGTCTAAGAAAATTAAAAAAAAAAATTACCTGCCAGCTATGAGCGGCGCTCATGACCGAGTCGGGCGGGTCTCCCGAACATATATATGTGCGCGGAATATTTGTCTAAGAAACGTATACTTACATTTTGTATTTTGCGATATCTTTTGAATTAAATGTCCGAATTGAATCATTCAAAAAGTTCTACAAAAGTATTGAATCTATCTTTATATTGAAGTAATTTATTTTGAGTAGAGTTAATACCAAAGTACAAAATAAAGAACTTTTAAAACGACCTTATTATAATTATTTTTATAAATTAAAAAAACACTTATTGTGCGATAACTACAATAGTTAGACGTATGGCGTCGCGGACTTTTCTGTCGACAATTATATGTTCTGTAAAAGTGTAGTACATTGTTTTGTTCTATAATCAATAGTTTTTGCAGCGTTCGCGATTTAAGAATTTTTTTCGGGTCTTTTTTTTACACCTTGGGTTGCATTATTGAACTTATAGTAAGGATCCCTAATTTATTTGAAAATATAATATAGCCTAAAGCCTTCCTCGATAAATGGACTATACACCAGTGAAAGAATTTTTGAAATCGGATCGGTGGTTTCTGAGATTAGCGCGTTCAAACAAACAAACAAACAAACTCTTCCGCTTTATAATATAAGTATAGATTAAATGAAAATGATGACACGTCTGTCTTTTATTCAGTTTCATATGAAAATAATATGAATGTATCTTTAATTTATTTCTAAATAAAAGTTTATTTAAGACACTAAACATTCATATACATACATACATACATAACTTCACGCCTTTTTCTATCCGAAAGTGTAGACAGCGGTTGTTAAGCTTCGTCTCGCCGTTATGTTTACGTCCCAAATGGAATAAGTGGCGAACCTATTGCCATACCGGGCACAAAGTTTTAAGTCTCTAGATTAAGAAGCGGGTGCTCGACCACTGGACTACCGAGACCTTTTATTTAATGTATCTATAATCAAGTTTCTTTTTAGAAGGTAACAGTTTCGAATCCTGACACACAGAGCACGCAACAAATTGGAATAGAGCCAAAGCAAATTTCAAATTTCTCTTTCGGCCACACGAGGACACAGTAACTACACCTTCGAATATTAATGGCATGAAGGTACAAAAAATCATAAGTAATATTTTATTGGCAAACAGTTCATTTTTTTAGCAAAATACTGGCAACATACAGTTGGCATATACTCGTAACAACTTGACGCCATTTCGACCTCTTTTATATAAAGTATAGATCAAGTATATTAAATAGATTGATTCATTATGTATAGAAAAAATATTCGAAGCTTACAGACAAACAAAAACAAAAAAAGATCGTTTTTTTATTTTAAATTTGCTTTAATAAATTGGTCAAATCTGTCAATGAGCTAAAACCTCATTTGAAGAGTTATATTTGAGTTTCTTTTTAGTTCTAGAGTTCCATATTCAAATTTCCTCACGAGTATTAACTGGAATCCGATTGAACCTTTCTGACCTTCAACCCAAAAATACATTATTGCTTTACGTTCGAGAAATGAGCGCAGATTCGAGGACAAAAATAAAATGAGGAGTGAAAAGAGAATAAAGGGAACTGTATTTTTTTTACATTTCACTTATAATCTTATATTTTTACTGTATTCTTAGTCATTTATTGCCAATTTACAGACGGACAGACAACATATTATTAATAGAAAATTCGTTTTCTTATACGAGTCTATTATCAGTACAATTTCTTAAAGATACAAATTAGCCATCAATATCGCGATATATTCTAGAACCAGGTAAAACGGTTTTTTCATGAATTTTAGTATGAAACCTAAAATATAGTCAGCAATGTATGCAACATTCAATATAGAAGTAAAATAAACTAACATAATTTAATCGAGCATCCTGCTTTTGAAACCAGAGGCCGCAGGTTCCAATCTTCGTTCATTCACACCAATGACAAAAGTTATTTGTGATAGATATCGATGAATAAAAACCTTGTGCCTGGTATGGCAATAGGTTCGCCACCTATTCTATTTGGGACGTAAACATAACGGCGAGTCGAGGCTCAACAGCCACTGCCCACACCTCTTCGGGTAGATAAGGCGTGAAGTTATGTTATCATTTGGTCGAATTTAAAATAAATTCGGCATATCAACGCGAAATTATCATTGCCTACACCCTTGCAGTATTAAGAGCGTGATGTTATAAAATTAATATTATTCTTATAGTTAATAACGTGATAATACTAGCACATTTATGTATATTCCTTTATGTATATTTAATATAATGTATAATAATATTATGTACATTCATTTATGTATATATCTTTATACATATAACATATATGTATATGTAAACGAAAACAGTATATGTAATGTTAAATTTATCGTCTAAATTATTTTCAATGCCGTCATTTACCTACATTGGATGTTTATAACAAGCGTGTCGAGTTATTTTGAGGTTAACGTATTGATAATATTGTATTATATGGTTAGTACTAATATTTTAGAGGATTCATTAAAATTATCATTGTCCTGTCCTTATTCCACTCTAAGTGGCGTCGGCACAACATGTCATACTTTCGAAGTATCCATGTTATAAAAAAAAATGGCATTGGTATTTTGACCGGACGTCAACCCTTCTTGGGAATGAGTAATTGTAGTTTAATATATTTATTGGCAATTTGACATATATTAAAATATTAACACTATTTCATATACCAAAAGATAGATTTACTGAATAAGTGTTATTATTTTAAAATATGTGAAATTATTTGTATTGATTAGTATGAATTTTGAATAGGTAGATATCGGCCAGGAAAGAACATTTCTCGACTTTTTCTTATTTCTTCATCGACTTATTTCATGCTCCGTTATTTTTTTTTTCATTTTATAAAGCTACATCGCGTCAAAGGATAATTCTGAATTTAAACTGTATTGTACTCTAAATAAGATTTTTGGCTCTACGCAAAATCTGCGGAGTGACTCTCGCTGACCGCGTAGAAAACAAGGTTGTAAGGAAGAAAGTTGGTTTGAAAGAGAGTGTTGGTGTAAAAGTAAGAAAGGGCATGCTCCGATGGTTCGGACATGTAGAAAGAATGGTTGACGTAAGACTGACTAAGCAGATATACAATGCAAAAGCGGACGGATGTAGGAGTCGAGGACGGCCAAGACACACATTCCAGGACCAAATAGAACGTGTTCTGGAGGAAGGTGATGTTAAGAGCCTCAAAAACCGACGCGCGTGCATGAAAAGAGTTATGAAAGTCAACGAAGCGAGTGAGGTGTGTAAGAATCGTGCCCTATGGCGCTCTGTTCTCTCTGCCTACCCCGCAAGGGATTTGGCGTGAAGTTATGTATGTATTTGTATGTATAAGATTTTTATTACGTATTTTAGAATGTACTAGCTGACCCGGCGAACTTTGTTCCGCATCAAAAGTAATAACTGCTGTCCCGTTATGTTAATACTGCAATATCTTCGAAAATATTTGTTTAAATTGCATACTGTAAAGGGCCAAGATCATCTATTTTACATGCACAATCTATTTAAGACACTTATTTGGATGAAAATTTATGCTTTAATGTTTAAAATCGCTTCGTAAATAGGCCATTATTTCTCGTAAAAAGTAAAAAAATAAAAATGGTCATTATGGGTTATCCCTAAGAGATAGACATATGGGCATATGGGCATATGTACGCGGACTTTTTTGTAGACCTTTTAAAGGAGTATAGTAATGTAGTACATTGTTTTGATTTATCACTTAGGGTTCAGGCAGCGTTTGCGATTAAAGTTCTAAATCTTGAAAATTATCACTTTTTTACCACACTATACATGAATTATAGATCAAAACCAGCCCGTTAACACCCTCTAACTATTGAAAAAACCACATCAAAATCCGTTGCGTAGTTTTAAAGATATGCGCATATAAGGGGACAGACAGCGGAAAGTGACTTGGTTTTATACTATGTAATGATGATTAATATTACCTTAAAATAATTATAATGTATTTAATATTAAAACTCACCTTCATATATGGACCTATCATAAAGAATTTTTGTTTATCGTTTCGCGAAATATAATTTCACGAAACCGTTATAAATTGGAATAAATTAAAATGTCTTCTTCACACAACAAAACGTTAGTTGTAAATAAATAGTTTCACAGCAATATACTATCACAGAATTATTATATGCAAATAATACACACACACGAAGTCAACATGTGGTTCGCAACGTCACAATTTCACAAATAATCACGATTTTTTTTTTAATATTTCCAATAAACCCAAGTTTATTTCTTTTTAGGCATTATTAAAAATTTAAAAATACCGGCACGCAAGAATATTTTGAAATTGGAACGTGCTTTTGAATTTGCGGCGGGAAATATAAATTTACAATAAATCCTTCTCCGCGGCGCGAATGTCTACAGTGTGTTGTCTGCGCGGTGACTGGCTGAATATCGCTATCGCGCCACACGTGTATATTCGCAGTCGTTTAAAAAAAACGTAGAGACACGGTGATGGAAAACTCGACTGGTTTTATTTTGTATTATCTAACTAACTGGCGTTTTAGACGTACTATTGACGCCATAGTAATATTTAATGGCGCCAAACAGTTGCAACATCGATTCTAGAGTTGTTCGATTCTTATAAATCTGACGGAAATATATGACGTGTTTAATTTCTATAAGGAAAATAAAAACTTAATATAAATATAACGGTTTAATTCCGTGGTGGGTGATACGTCTGCGTTATGTACGCGTTCCTATGTCATAAATAGAAATAATCAGGTCATCAATATTAAGGTCAACCTCAACATCTGGAAATGACTTCATCTGGATTCCATATAGTTTTACAGCGTTGACAAACTTCATACAAATGTAAGCTACAGAATGAAGATTAATAAGAATACGAGTCCAGTAATGGCTTGTCAAGCATTTGTATTGGCATAATGATATTTTAATGGTTTTTAATATGACCTTTTCTCAGTGGTGCTTTTAGTCACAGACTTTAATTTCAAAGCTCAAAGAATCGAACACTGATATTTTATTGTTCAATTACTTTTCTGTTATCAATTTTGAAATAATAAAATTTGTATTGACACTGGCTCACACTAATGACTTTTCGAGATTTTTTTTCTGAAGTTATGTGTGATAAATATCGATGACTGAAAACTTTGTGATAAATCAAAACAATGTACTACATTACTATACTCCTTTAACACATAAGATGGTGACGAATATTTATAAATTGTCATTTATGTATTTTCCGAGCAGCCTTTTCTATTGTAATGGTGGCAAACGAGCAAGCAGGTCACATGATGGTAAGCAACTAGCACCTCCCATGGACACCTGCCACACAGATAGTCTTATAGTCGCGTTGTCAGTCTTTAAAGGCTTAAGCGAGTTAACTGGAAAGGGAAGGCTTAACTCTCTCACCGAACGAAATGTGACTTGTACCAGAGGCCGCAGTTTACGTCGATATTCTCCGAGGTAGTGTTATTTCACTGGTCGAGCCGGTCCATTTATGCAGCAAGCTTCGTGGCTCTACCTCTGGATAAATCTAAATATGTAAATATAGATAATTTCTCCTTCAATTTTAAAGTGAGAATCAATACTGATGACAAGAAAATCAATGTTTAATATTCATCTAACGCACAGTACTACTCAGAAAAAAACCTTGTAAACGATAACCTAACACTATAAATAAACAGCTAAGAAAATTAGCAAGACATTGTATTGTAACTGATGTTTGTTGGCAACATTTGTATTTTAAATATTTGTTGTATGCATTCTGAAATCTATACTTTATTTCTATCTAAGCACTGCATTATACAAGACCATGGAATTACCTAAGTACCCTAAGGCACTCAAGTTGTTTAAAAAATACTATCTATCTATTTTTTAGATTTTCACGAATCACATTCATAACATTGAAATAACTTTTTATGGATTATATCGCGTTTATTTACAACTTGTCCTCAATTTATTTCGACGTTTCTAACTCTTTACAGAGATCTCTTTGCTCGTGAAAATGATCTCTGTAAAGAGTTCGAAACGTCAGGAAATAAATAAGTTCTAAATAAACGCGATATAATCCATAAAAAGTTGTTTCAATGTTATAAATACTATCTATTATTAACAAACATAATATAATTTCACGCCTTTTCTTACCCGAAAGGGTAGGCAGTGGCTGTTAAGCGTCGACTCGCCGTTATGCTTACGTCCCAAAGGGTTTCAGTCATCTATATTTATCACACATAACTTTGGTGTGAGCCGGGATTCGAAAACGCGACTTCTTGATTCAGAAGTAGGGTGCTGGACCACTGGACCACTTGTTCGTTTTTACCCCTTTGATTGCTTACTTACTAAGCTCCAAGCCGAGTCTCTTGCGGGGTATTTAAAGAAAACAGAGCGCCATATTTAAGACTACTGACATATTACACTCTAGCTAGAATACGTACCAGATCTTTACCTTTTATTGATGAACTATATCTTATATTATACTAGGTGACCCGGCGAACTTTGTTCCGCATCAAAAGTAATAAATGAGTAAAATTTGGATCTTAAAAAGTTCAATTTGTGCTTATTTATCGGCACGCGTTTTGGCGCGCAACGCGCCCGCTATGTTAATACTGTAATATCTTCGTAAATATTCGTTTGAATTACATGCTGTAAAGGGCCATATTGGTCTATATTAAAAACACTATCTATTAAGTACACTTAATGGGATCAAAATCAATGCTGTAATGTTTAAAAACGCTTCGTAAATAAGCAATTATTTCTCGTGAAAAGTAAACAAATAAAAATGGTCATTGTGGGTTATCCCTAAAAGATAGACATATGCCCTCGCGGACTTATTTGTAGACCTTCTGAAGGTGTTTAATAATTTAGAACATTGTTTTGATCTATCACTTAGGGTTCGGCCAGCGTTTGCAATTAAAGTGCTAAATCTCGAAAATTATATTTTTTTCTTTATAACATCATATATGAATTATAGATCAAAACCACCCCGTTGACACCCTCTAATTATTAAAAAAAATCGCATCAAAATCCTTTGCGTAGTTTTAAAGATATAAGCATATAAGGGGACGGACAGCAGAAAGGGACTTTGTTTTATACTATTACAAATTGTTATATACTAATACAAAGTTTTTAGAAAATATACCACATTATTGACCCTTATCCCACTTAAAGTGGGGTCGGCACAAACTATCTTCATTTCGAACTATCCATTTTGTCTAAAAGTTTGCATGAGGTTTTATGACCGGCTTCCTGCTTGACGTCAGCCCTCCTTGGGCATGTTTTCGTTGATGGGATTGGGAAAATAGGATGGGGAGAGAAGAGGGGAAGGGATTGGGCCTCCAGATATCTCTCTCACTGCGCGAAACTCGGCATGAATACTACATATTAAACTTCATGCTATAGTGTAATATAACGTACCTACTCGAATTTTCGTTATCATTTTGTGTGTCTAACTACTCTGTGTTACACAATAATTTCAACTTATCCGTCAGTGACAAGTGATGTGTTATCTCCTCAATAAGCGTGTTTTATCATCAGTCACATCGCGCTATAACTTTATTTTACGAAATTTAACGATGTCCATATTCAATTTTACAATGGCCACGTTAAATATACCTAAATCACATACATACATACATAACTTCCCAACTTAACAACAAATCCCTTGCAGGGTAGGCAAAGAGAACCGAGCACCATAAGGCAGGATTCGCTGCATAAATGGGCCGGCTCGACCGGTGAAATACCACGACCTCTCAGAACATCGACGTAAAGTGGCTCATGGCGCGTTTCGTTCGGTGAGAGAGGTACCCGGAGCCCCCCGCGTACCGCTTCAGTAGTTGTTTAAATTTATTTGTTTAAATAAATGACCAGTGCGCCTCTTATAGGCTGCAAGTCCTAAGTCATCTTTTAAAATACGCGACATTGTTCTAGGTGCTATCTTCATCTCCCGAGATGAAATCTTTTGCTTGCGGACAGGATTTCATCAACTTCTTTCCCTTACTGCTTTGACCACCTTTTTCGTACGAACACTACGTGGAAGACCAGGTCTTTTTCTGTCACAAACAGAGGAGGTCTCATTGTACCTATTAATAGCCCGGTACACAAACATTTGACTAATACCAAGTGTATGGAGAGTTTTAAAAATTGCATTTGGCTCCATACCTACTTTGTGTAATACAATCACAGCGATTCGGTTCTCTTTATCAACCCACTCCATTTTAATATCGCAAAATATTGTACAATGTATTGGCGCCAAAACGAGAAAACACAATGAACAATTGTATAAAAATGACAGATTCCAAATTCAAATGTAATATTTTTTTATTTTTAGTTGTAACAGTATTTATGGCCAGACTAAGTATATAAAATCTAAGCCATATTTCTTTTTAATTATAAATAAACCAGCAAAACATCAACAGTTTATTGAAGTTGAACAATTAAATAAATATTTTGGCAGAATTGTTTATTAAAAGAGAAATAAATCTCAAACAAAATCAAATAAATCTAAAGGTCAGTGTTTAATCTTCCCATTTCAATATAAAATGGAGCGGTACAACGAACTAGGAAAATATAAACAAGATTTTTATTTACAACATACAGTGATAGAGACACGCAGTTCGCTGCATGAATAGGCCAGGTCAACAGGTGAAACACAACGTTAAGTGGCTAATGCTGTATTTCGTTCCATCATATGAGATATCCGAAGGCCCAACCGCCACCCTTCATCATAAAGGCCCGTAACGCAACTACAACGCAACGTCTCGATTTTCAGACGTCCATGGGTGGCGCGAGTCACTTATCACAAGATGACCCACTTTCTCCTTTGCTTCTTTCCATTAAAAAAAAAAGAAATTACTTAACGCCTAACATATTAGCAAATACAATTAGTAGTAGTAGTATAAAACTAAAATTCAAATACAGTTAATTCAAAAGAAACAAATATAAATATATCCTGTCTTCGCAACAATGAGTAGATACAGTTAGTTATAAATAAAACTATTTTTCTCGGCTATAATGGCAATAACCTCTCCCTAGTGTCACGACACTCGGTATGACCAATACGAAAATATTATTACTGTCCTTTATTATTAATATTTAAATTAATGATAAGTCTAAACCAGAGTTAAACCAGAGAGAGAAGTAAGAGTCTAAGCCAGAAGCCCTCCCCCTATATCCTCCCCTCCCCATCACATCTTTAAAGTAGGTACAACTGTACCACTATCAGTCTATTGCTCGTGCCCTCTTGCTCGTTTGCCTCCTACCCCATAAAAAGTCTCTACAACAAAAACAGTGGTTTAACAGTGGTAACCAAGCAGTTTGCTGCATGAATGGGCTGGCTCGACCGGTGAAATACCATGACCTCTCAGAAGATCGAAGTGGCTCACGGCGCGTTTCGTTTGGTGAAAGAGGTACCCGGAGGCCCCTTCACCTTCCCCATCCTTTCCTATCTTACTCCCTTAAATGTCGGTAACGTAACAGTAACACTATACGTGTTGCTGGTGTCCATGGGAGGCGCAGGTTGCTTACCATCGGGTGACAGGCTTGCTCGTTTGCCCTCTTATCTCATAAAAAAAACAAACTGAAGGATTATGACTTAAAAGTGTTTAAAATCAGCATAAATTTAAATAAAACGGTAAAATGTCAGACATTGTATTTTAATACATTGAAGTTAGGTAATTTGTATATTTGATGTCCAAATAGTTATAAATACTAATGACTGTAATGTTCCTAGAACTAACAAATCTCAGTGTAAATGATTGGTCGTTAGTTTGAAATGCGTTTTTTATTTTATTGTTTTTGTGGTTTTTGAAATAAACTGTGTTCAGAATATTCTTAGATTCTAATATTATTAAATTTGTATAAATTAATTGAATCAGAATTTAAGGCGAAATGCCAGTTTTTTATTGAGTACGGCAAGAGTTTGAAGTTCAATAACACTTAGAGTAAGTTAAGATAAATGCGTCATATTATAAAAATGAAAACAGGCTGACACAAATTGCTAATAATAGTTTGTCTTAAAAGGGAAAGCGCTCCAAAATCGACGTGACTGCAAAATGAGACTAATGATAGTCGATATAGCGAAAGAAGTATGACACTATTAGCTCCCTTCCTACTAAAAATGGATACGGGTGTGAACGAAAGATATTGCAATCTATCTACAACAAAAAAATTTCCCGTACCGGGAATCGAACCCGAGCCTCCTGGGTGAAAGCCAGGTATCCTAGCCACTAGACCATACGGGACTTGCTTATAATGACGAAATAATAGGCAAATTTCTATATAATTATATTGAAGTCTCAGTGTAAAATATGATACGCCTGCAATTAATAAGGCTAACTTAAAATAGATAGTGTAAGATAACTACTACTTTGCTTCACACAGCTCTTACATTATTTTAGCAACCAGTTTTAAAATATTCCTTTCATTATCTGTTGTTATCAATGCCTGTGCCTGAAAGTTTAACTGAGTAAGAACTACAGTATTGTGTCCTTTAAACCTCAGTCAATAAAATACAGTAACAATCTATTTCTTCCATCAATAACTCAGACAGTCAGTATGTATTACAAATTTAGTCGAATTTAAACACTTATGCCATCTATGGACGAAGCGATTAAGCAATTGTAACACGACTTTTTAAAATGTATTTCGCCTACTGGTCCCTAGGTGGCACTTTAACACATAACTTTGTAATAATTAATTATTTACATATTATATGGAAGATTTGCAGTCCTGATATTTATTAAATAATACATACATACATAGATACATCTGTCATTAATCTATGTTTTAGGTAATTTATGTAAATATTTCATTTTACTATGGTAATGAGAATACTGATCCTAATGCTGATTTAAGCGCCATCTACATTTACAACAGTGATAAATTTATAGCTAGCTATGCGGTTACCATCCTGAGCTACGATTACTATCAGTCATCACTAGATGGCGCAGTTTATCTTCGTAACGTATTTCAAATATTTTACCGTTACTAAAATATTTCTGCTGTTAAAAAGCTGTTATATTAATATAGATATAATAAATTCGCTCTCGCTTTAATATCAATTGTGATATGATAACTAAACAATAAACAAGAATATACGCAGGTACTCGAATGTACCATGGTTAATATTTGTTAAGTGTATTTTTTATGTAATGTAGATACAAGGCCGGCCCGCCCCAGGCTGCAAAGTTGTGAAGGTTACTAAATATTTACCCTACTCAAAAATACAATTCTGCTGACATTATTATTAGTGCAATTAAATTTTGATGAGCTTAAATCGTAAATATATCACTATATTGTTGCAATTCTTTTACAAATGTAAGTAATTAATTTCCAGATTAAATTACTATATATTTTAGTATAACTCAATATTGACATCAAACAATCTTTTGTATCATTCAAGTAATTATTCTATATTTAGTTATTATTCATAGGGAACAAAACTAAAGGTATTATTATCGTAGGTATTTGCGGAAGTACTTATCTTAAAACTATTTTCAAGAACGGCGCCATGGAATTCAGGATAACATAGACATTCGTCATCATATTTTTAAGTAAACTCATTGTTGTGAGCAAATAAGTATATATTAAATAATTCAGAGGTTTTTTGGTTTGGCTCAAGAAAATTTTGATCTTATAAATCATTTAAACAAAAAAGACTTTTAATAAAAAGTTTCTATAAGTTATATGTAAATGATTCATATTTCAGAAATACTTTTCGCTATCATTAAATAGTTTGGCCAAAATATAATCACCCTACTTCTACTGATAAGGGACCTGTAAGTAAATTTGACTGAACTACAGTTGAGAGTTATTTAGTTAAATTGACTTTTTAAAACACAATAGTTGTGTAGATAAATCTATATTTCTCAGTAGATAAATCTATGACAATAAAATACCTTGTTTAAAAACGTTTGAGTCATTTTGAAGGCTTGCCGTGATAAGGTTTATTGTGATTTGAGACAATGAAGTTAGATGTAAAATACATATATTATTAGGTACCTGATTACTAAGATACTTTGTAACTTAAATCACTGGGCTCTTTTGTGGTTTTATGTTTCTTGTGAGTTTTTATGCAATAACGATATATTAACATAACATGACATAACTTCACGCCTTTTTCTATTCCCGAAGGTGTACGCAGTGGCTTGTTAAGCCTCGACTCTCTGTTATGTTTAGATAAGTCCCAAATGGGAGAGGTTTTCAGTCATCAATATTTATCACACTAAACTTAATGTTTAACTCATACTAAAACAGGTAATTTATTGGATATGAGAAATATATAAGACAAATCAATTTAAAATAATAAAACGGAATAATATTACATACTTGATAATTAATATTTTACACGAAATTTTGCAGTGCGTGTTACTGTTTAGCCATGGACAGTAGATAAATAAATTATACTTTCAGATATTATTTAGATGAGTATCGGTAATTTAAAAAAGCTTTGGTAAAAGCTCAGGCCTTATTTGGTGTCAAGTATTATTGCTATGATGTAACTTATAAATATAACCTGCTATGGAGAGTGCATTGTTTAATATCCTACGATTTTTCTGTGTTCATTAATAAATAATAATAATAATAATAGTCTCGGTGGTCCAGTGGGCGAGCACCCCACTTCTTATTCAAGAGGTCGCGGGTTCGAATCCTGGCTCACACCAATGACTTTTCGAAATTTTTTTCGGAAATAAGTTTGATAAATAGGTTTGATGACTGTAAAACTTTGTGCCCGGTATGGCAATAGGTTCGCTACTAATTCCATTTGAGACGTAAACATAACGGCGAGACGAGGCTTAACAGCCGTTGTCCTACACCTTCGGGTAGAATAAGGCACGAAGTTATGTTAGAAAACATTTTGTATGAATGTACAGACTATGTGGTTTTAAATACCACTTCGGTGGTATTTATGACACTGTTATTTTAGAGCGCTGATATTTCTGAGTAGCCCACAGAGTAATGCTCAGAACTCCATAAGAAGTGGAGTAAACGTAAATACAAGGAATTAATGCAGCATTTAAAGTGGGAAATGGTAGAATTTTCAACGCGGAATAGGCAGCGAAGTGGGCTCGAACAACGCTGATTGTTTAAAATGCTAAACTTATTTTGAAAAGTTTACATAATCGCACCTTATCACTTTGGTTTTAACAATACAAAAAATCATTTCTTAGCCGACAATAGGTTTCGACACTATTATACCTAATTCTAAGGATCTTTTATGGCTACTGCCCATCTGAGGGGTTGACGTAATCATAATTTAATTATTTTTTTTTGCGGGGGTACTACTGACTAAGCGAAGCCTTTTTTGACAGACAATAAGATCAGATTTTATCTGTGGAATTTCGACGTGACGTCATAAAAATCACAATTAATCATTTAAATAACAAAAATAAAATATTGGGAAAGTCGAGTGTGCACAATTTATTTGAATTTATTCAATTTATATAATTATACTAGTTGACCCGGCGAACTTCGTTCCGCATTAAAAGAAATAAATTAGTAATATTTGGATCTTAAAAAGTTCAATTTGTGCTATTTATCAGCACGCTTTATGGCGCGCAAACGCAACTGCTATGTACCACTATGTTAATACTGTAATATCTTCGTAAATATTAGTTTAAATTACATGCTGTAAAGGGCTATATTGATCTATATTAAAAGCACAATCTATTTAAGATATTTAACTGAATGAAAATTAATGCTGTAATGTTTAAAATTGCTTCGTAAATAAGCCACTATTTCTCGTAAAAAATAAAAAAATAAAAATGGTCATTGTGGGTTATCCCTAAGAGATAGACATATGCCCTCGCGGACTTTTTTGTAGACCTTTTAGAAATGTATAATAATGTAGAACATTGTTTTCATTTATCACTTAGGGTTCAGGCAGCGTTTTCGATTAAAGTTTTAAATCTTGAAAATTATCACTTTTTATTTCTACACTATACATGAATTATAGATCAAAACCACCCCGTTGACACCCTCTAACAATTAAAAAAATTCCGTTGCGTAGTTTCAAAGATTTAAGCATACAAAGGGACATAGGGACAGAGAAAGCGACTTTGTTTTATATTATGTAGTGATATATTTATTAAGTATATATAAGTGGTAGAGCCAATTCGTCCTATGAAATATGACGACATTTTTGTTTGTATGGTACGAGTATATAGGGGCAAACGATCAGGCGTGCCAGACGATGGCAAGCAGCAAACACTGCCCACGGACACCTGAAAACAGATAGTGTTACAGATGCTGGATGCTGGTCACTTACCATCAGAGGATACTCATGCTCGTTTGCCCTCCCATCCCATATGAAAAAAGACGTAAAGTGGCCTATATCACGTTTCGTTACGTAAGAGAGGTCTCAAATTTATCGTATATTGAAATGGTTGAAACTCAGAAACCGTCTTCAATACTAACATTCATTATAAATTGTAACTTAGCAACTTTTACTAAGCGAAGGTGTGTAGGCAGCGGCTATTAACTCTCGAGTTGCCGAATTTATACATACCAAATAGGAAATCTGGCGGAACCTATCACCATACTTCGGGCACAATGTTATCAGTCATCAATATTTATCACACACAACTTCAGAAGAGAATTCCGCAGGCCTATCGATCCAGAAGTTCCAGACATGATTGTCTGGAACTTCTAGACGACTAAATTCTAAAACTATGAAACGTTAATCTTGATGGATTTAAACTTGTATCCATCTGGGATCATCTACTGGTTTCCTCATCCGGAAAAAATAAAACATTTATTAACGCTACAAAGATCACGAGATTTTAAATATTATCATTTAATTTTCAAATTTTAAGTTATTATATAATTATTTATGTAAATTTTGTCCAATTAAGTGTACGGGTAATGTTATTTATTAATGCAACAGAACTTGGCTTATAATATTTTTTTTATCAAACACAATTTTTTTTTCTTAATATCTTATTTAAGGGTTCCCATTCCATAGTTAGATTTTTATAAAGGATAAGGGGTAAAAGAGCAAGCGGGTCACCTCATGGTAAGCGCCTGGCGCCGACCATGCATGGACTCATGCAACACTGATAGTGTTACAGATGCGTTGCCGGATTTTAAGATAGGATAGTTAGTGGGATGGGAAAGGAGAGCAAGGGATCTAGTAATGGTCTCTCATGCATGAGTAATTTGACGTCGATTTTCTGAAAGATCGTGCTATTTCACCAAACGAGCCGGCCTACTCAAGCAGCGTAAGAACTGTGTAGCCTTAAAAATCGACGAGGGTGTATGACATGAGTTATGAAAGTCAAAGAAGCCATTGAGGTGTGTAAAAATCGTGCTATATGGCGCTCTGTTCTCTCTGCCTACCCGGCATGGGACTTAGCGTGAAATTATGTATCCGAATAAAATTTTCCCATGTCATAAAATATTTAGATACTAGACCATAACAAATTAAGTATTATTATAATTAAATTGATCGCCAAGAGAATTGGTTGTAGAAGTGTGGCCAATTTCGTCTACGAATTACTGATTAAAATGAATAATAAATGAATATTATTGAAAAGGAAAGCATAACATAATTCATATATTTAATCCACGAAATTTCATCAAAATTAAAATTTATTGCCCATAATTTTTAACACAATGTGGCTTACTTTGAAAATGTGTGTTACTTTTAATACATTTTTTAGATAATCTCGACTTTTATAATAACATAACTTCACGCCAATTTCTACTCGAAGGTGTAGGCAGTAGCTGTTAAGCCTCGAATCGCCGTTATGTTTACGTACCAAATGGAATAGGTATCGAACCTATTGCCATACCGGCCACAAAGTTTTCAGTCATCGATATTTATCACACATAACTTTCGAAAAATCATTGTCGAGAGCCAGGATTTGAACCCGCGACACCTATTGATTCAGAAGCAAGGTACTTGACCACTGTACTGCACCGAGACTTTTATAACCTAGTATTCCTTAGGTTTTAAATTCAATTATAATATTTATAATTTGATGATACTCTATTTTTGCCTGCATTTCTATACGTATTCAATTCACTTCCCAGGACTAAACATCACCGAATAGGCATTTCCCAAAATGCTTAACTCCACTTATATCATGTTTATAGAGGTTCTGGTACGACTGTATAATTTAATATGAAAGGGGGCTGGGCCTCCGGGTACCTCTCTCACCGAATGAAACTCGGCATGAGCCACTTTACGTCGATCGTCTGAGAGGTCGTGGTATTTCACCGGTCGAGCCTGCCCATTCATGCAGCGAACTGCTTAGCTCCACCACTGTTAAAACTGCTCTACTGCTGTGATACAGGGTGGCAAGTCGAAAAAATACCACGCGCCCCCAGCCAGATATTAACTGGTAACTTTAAATTGTTTTTCTGAATTTACCACGTGCCTCGAAGGATATATTTATGGCACTGTCCAGCGTCCATTCATATTATTTTCACACCCTTAGTACAGCTATACTCTAAGTGTGTTCCGCGGAACCCTAGGGTTCCGTGATACCTCTGTCGGGGTTCCACAAGAATTTAGAAATAAAAAAATCAAAACACCTCTCTCTGGTCGCTCCGCGGCTGTGCGGACTCCGCGGCCGCGCTATGAATGTTATTTAATTTTTGCTTTTTAATTTTTTTGCTTTTTGTTTATGAAAGGTGCCGACTCGAGTATTTTCGAGAATATTTGAGATCGAGTCTAGGACTAAGTATAAAAGCGGCGATCGCGCGTTGGCGTCGTCAGTTGATGATTAGCGTTCGGAGCGATAAGTTACTACCTACTTACAAGCTCGCTAGCGAGAAACTAGTGTCCATTGTTTTACTGCCTGCTGTATTCTGTTGTCTCAGTTTTATACATTTCTTCCTTGTAGGTTCTAAATTTAGTCTCTTATACGCAGTAACGATTGTGCATTATTTAAACCCCACTATCCTGACTTGTAACATTATAAATAAAGAAGAATGGAACGTTGGCTTAAAGGTGTTAAACGTGTTCCAACAACATCTTCTAATGACGCTGAATGTTCAAAAGCAATGCGCGCGGAGAATTTAGCAATCACCGATCCAGAAGATGATGCCACGAGTGCCACGACGTCAAGCTCGACGGTTTCAAAGACGAAAAAAAGGAAGTATGATGAATCTTATATCAGTTTCGGATTTGTTGATTCCAACGGCTCACCTCTCTGCATGCTCTGTAGTAAACTGCTTCCTAATAGTTCCATGGCACCTGCCAAATTGCGTCGACATTTAGAAACCGTACACCCCGAGACTAAAGACAAGAATAAAGAATTTTTTGTTCGCAAAAAAGATCAGTTATTAGAAAGTCAAAAAAATATGATGCATGTAACACAAACTACCAACGAAAAGGCCACGGAGGCATCATATTTAGTTAGCTATCGCATTGCACAAGCAGGTGAAGCGCACACTATCGCTGAGAAATTAATAAAACCATGTGTATTAGACATAACAAAATGTATGCTTGATGAAAAATCTGCAAAGCATCTTTCTACTGTTCCGCTATCAAACGATACTGTTTCACGACGAATCCATGATCTGGCAAGCTACGTCAAACAAGAACTAGTTACACGTCTACAAAATACACGATTCGCTTTGCAAATGGACGAGTCGACTGATGTCGCTGGTTTGGCTATCCTGCTGGTTATTGTGAGATATCCATATAAAAGTTCTTTTGAAGAAGACATGCTTATGTGTTCATCGCTGCTTACAAACACTACCGGGGAAGAAATTTTTAATAAAATAAATATATTTTTTGAAGAACATAATCTCAGTTGGAACAATTGCATTGACATTTGTACAGATGGGGCCAAGGCGATGACAGGTAAAACAGCAGGAGCAGTGTCACGAATGAAAAATAAAGCGCCTAATTGTAGTTCCAGTCATTGTATTCTGCATAGACAAGCACTTGCGATGAAGCAAATGCCGTCTAATCTAAAATTAGTTATGGATGAAGCGGTAAAAATAATTAATTTTATCAAATCACGACCACTACAATCCCGATTGTTCTCATTATTGTGTGAAGATTATGGCAGCAAACATAAAACACTGCTGCTCCATACAGAAGTGCGATGGCTGTCTCGGGGAAAAACTTTAACAAAGCTATTTGAACTTAGAGCCGAGTTACAAATGTTTTTTTCAGCAGATACTTCTTTTAATTTGAAGGACCGTTTGTATGATAAAACTTGGTTGTTCCGATTGTCTTTTATGGCGGATATCTTTCAAAAACTTAACGAATTAAATTTATCGTTGCAAGGTAAACAGACAACAGTGTTTCAGGCCTATAATAAAATAACTGCTTTTAAAAGAAAATTAGATTTTTGGATCATTTGCATTGGTAAGAAAGAAATAGAAAGTTTTACGTTACTCAGTGAGTTTGTTAGCGAAAACGACTCAGAAATGTTTGAAGATAATGTGTTTGCAGAATTGGTCCAATATCTCAGTTCGATGCGCGCATCTTTTGAAAAGTATTTTCCCGAAGAACACAATACAAAAATTAAAGTGAACTCCTGGATTCATAATCCTTTTTTACCCAACTTGGAAAAGCCTGAAAACATGTCAAATGAGATATATGAATCTCTTTTAGAAATGTCATCAGACACAAGTATGGAGTCATTGTTCAAAACGACGCCTCTTAATGATTTTTGGTGCAGAATCCAAGATGAATATGCAATGCTTGGCCAAATGGCTCTGGATATTCTTCTCCCGTTCCCAACTACATATTTGTGCGAAACAGGATTCTCTACCTACGCAGCCACGAAAACAAAATATCGCAATAGACTGGACGCCGAAGCTGATATGAGACTCCAACTTTCTTCCATCAAACCTGATATCAAGCAATTGATGAAAAATAAAAAACAGTTTCATACCTCCCACTAGTTAGATTTTTTCTTTTTTAATGTTTTCTATTATTGTCCTTACCAAGTGGTGAAGTAAACAATAATTAGTAACTGATACATTGTACTTTTATTATGCTGATTAATAAAGAATACACTTATAAAAATAATTGTTTTATTGTAGGGTTCCATCAAGTATTTTGCTTCCCAAAAGGGTTCCGTCATTTAAAAAGTTTGAGAACCACTGCCTTAGTAAAATCCTCGATTAAAAAAAAACATCTTACATTCTTCTTTGGAACTCAATACAAACATATTCACTTTCGTATTTAAAATATTAGCGGGAATAATTATGTTTTAGACAAAACAGTTTTCTAAGTATGTATAAATATATTAAAATTCGCGTAAAAAAGTGCTATTCATTGCTTAAATTATTCAAAACAAATAATATCTTTTATCACGGACATCATAATACCATTCATAACATTTCATTTTCACAACTAAATATTCATACGTTATTAGCGTATTTATTATGCAAATACATATACATAATAATATATTTATTTTCATATATGTATCTTTTTTCTGATGTATTATCTATCCATTTTTTCTTTAACCTTCGTTTATGAAAGTATTTAAAATAACATATTTAATATTTCATTTAAAAAATACATAAAAAAAACATATAAATAATTAAAAAAGTAGGTTTTTTTAAATTATGGCGAACGCGAAATGCCACTGTTATAGAGGCAAGCCGAAAAGCCGAAACTGTATAAAACAAAACACTATATTCCAAATTCAAAATTATTAAAAATAAAAAATCTATGCCATTAAAAAGTTTATTATACTCACATAAAACCTCTTTAAACAAATAACATTAGAACGCTTACAAATAAATATGATTACAATTTCCTAATACATTAACAAATTCAATTTTATCAGTTGAATATAACATAACAAATATTTCTTTATAATACTAACATTTGTATATATGTCGGAACAGTCTACAATAAACAGTCTACAATAGACATACAGTTGTGTATAAAATTAAGGACCCTCCGTCTAGCCAGGGGTGGAAAGGTGACCTTGACGCAACCCTTTCCGTAGACCGTACTACATACATTTGTAGAGTTCACTAAAATAATCTCTACAGATTATTAAACAAAAAAAACACTATTTTTCATTTACTCAATGAATATATTTGTAATCGAATGTTTCGATGAGAAAGTGATACGAGTGTATTGTATTGTTACAATTGATGACGTTTCGTGTCTAGCGTGTAAAGCGTTTATACATAATCGCCGGCTGTATGTTCTGTTGCTTTGCTCGGCCGCCCCGTCAGTCGTCTCTTACGGGCCGTCCGCGATACACGCTCGTAGCTGCAACATCTACAACGATGCTTGTGCCTGTACTGCTCGCCGTTGTTGCCGTTGCGACCGCGCAAAACGAAAAATTACCACGGCCGCCCGCACCGCAACGCGAACAATTCCGTGTTATATACGAATGGAACGCAATAGATTTCGTCTGGAAATCTTTAGAAGACCGCGAGGCTTACCTAAATACGAGCAGATACATACCGCAAAATGTTCTAATATCTGGAATAAACTATTACCGCGACGAAATATTCCTGACGATGCCGAGGTTGCTGGACGGCGTGCCAGCAACCCTGGCGACTATACCAGCAAATCCAGAGGACACAGCACCGAAATTGAAACCGTTCCCTGACTGGGAACAGAACGCTATTGGTGACTGTAATGCGCTACAGTTTGTACAAAATATTGAAATTGATAAAAATGGCATTATGTGGATACTGGACAATGGCAGAGTGGGAACTCTAACTCCGAAACCCGACCCCAAGTGTCCTCCATCTATTGTGCTCATAGACATGAAGACTGGTAAAAATGAAATGGAACGTATTCCATTGCCGGCAGATGTCGTGAATCCAAATACTACGTATTTGAACGACCTCGTGGTGGACAACCGTGATGGTGATTACGCATACATAACAGACAACAGTGCCGTAGATCCAGGTATTATAGTTTTTCGTCGCAGAGATAAAAAAACATGGAAACTCAGAGACAGAATCTCGATGTCCTCAGCTCCGCAGGCTTCATTCTTCCGCATCAACGGTACATCTGTCAACCTACCAGTAAACATTGACGGCATCGCCCTAGGACCGCAGTACAGAACTTTCGAAGGTAAAGTTGAAAGAAAAATATATTACTGCCCATTGTCCAGTTTCTACTTGTACGCCATCGATGCATCTGCTGTACAAAATGAAACCTTAGCCGCATTAGGAGAAGACGCACTCCGTCCATTCATTTCTAACCTGGGAGCCAAGGCATCACAGACTGATGGCATGAAAATGGATTCAGCTGGTATACTTTATTACGGATTAGTTGGCAACTCGACTATTGCTGAATGGAATACCACCATTGATTTCAGTGTTGGACAACGTACTATAGCTCGTGATTCTACTTATATTCAATGGGTGGACAGATTCGCTTTTGATGATAGAGGAAACGTGTATGCCGTTGTGAATAGACTATTCAACTTTATAAAGAACCAGGTGTCCTTGAATGAAGTTAACTACAGGATTCTAAAATCCCACACTGGCTCCAAGAGTTACGTTTTCGGGGAAGATTTACCCGTTGAAATACCATATTATGCTACAAAAGGTCAGAATTCAGCTGCCCTGCCTGCAGTTGCCACTTCGCTACTGCTGCTCATCTTGGCTCATCTGCTAGCCTAGTGAAGTCTATAAGTATACTGTGACCTTAAGTGACTGTGCTTATAATGCATCGTTCAGACTCTGACTGATGGCGTAACATTACCAAAAATATTTAAGTTACCTATGACCTTGGGGTCAGGCAAGTGATAAAGTGCATGTATAAACGCTTTTTATAATATTATATTTAGCTAAAATATATCTATTGTAAGTTTATCAGACTGTAAGTAACAACTGTTGTGACCTTTGTTCATAAGGGTCGTGCCGGAGATGAGTAGAATCTGTGTTAGCCCAAAGGTCGAGGATATATTGCCAAACGCCTTTTGGGCTCATCTATAAACATTCCAATTGTTTGTATAGGGTTCGTCAGTACATTTTAATTTTGTTTCATTTCGAAATTGAAAATTTGTAATAAATAAATAAAAATGTCAAATCATATTTTTGAAATCGAATAATGCCTAATGGTTAAAGAAAAAAATAGTCTTAGACGTTGTTTTATCGAATTGGTAGATATTTTTTAAGATATGCTTTAAGATTGATTACTTGTTTATTATATTATTGTATGTTTGAAGAGTGGATGTGATTTTTTTGATGTCCCAAATGACAATGAATAAACGTGTTTAACATATTGAATGGTTTGTAGTTTTCATTTGCATAAAAATACAAAGAGTATCATATTTAATCACCGACTTCATGTCGTGAACCTCTGATTATGCATGCAAGGCCATCTCAAGAAGGTTTTCGGTACAAATTCAATTATATAATATGTACCATAATACTTATGCAAGAATTACGATATCGCAATCTTACTTTAAAATCCGAATTTCATAGAGTTATATGAATTAATTTTAACTGTACATGACAGTATATTTCGCGCCTTTTTCTAACTCAATTCGCAGAGTTTTTACAACAAATGGAATAGGTTGCCATACCCCGGACACAATGTTGTCAGTAACTATAACTCACGAAAAGACTTCCGAGAAGTCATGGCTCAGCCCAAATTCGATCCCACAACTTTATGACTCAGAAACGGGTCGCGTGACTTCCAGACCACCAAGAAAACAAAGTTACAAATTTGTTTTAAAAATTGACAATCACATAAATTTATTTTATTTATTTATTTATTTACACTTTATTGTACATTTACTGCTTAAAACTATGCTTAAATACTATTTATAATAAGTAGGTAAATACTGTACAATAGGCGGCCTTATCACTGACAGCGATTTCTTCCAGGCAACCGTGGGATAGAAATGTTTGAAGAGAGAGGTAGCTGTTAGTGCAAACTAAACAAGTATAAATAATAATACAATACATACACATACATACATATGGGAAGGAGAGATCAGCCAAACGTCCAGATATGACTTTCAATGTTTATTTTTGACTTTTTTCTTATACAGCTTTAATATAATATATAAACACGTCTTAACGTCGTTCGTCTCTCAACAATGCTAATCTTTTTTTTTTTTTTTTTCATTCTTTTCGCTCTCTCATTCCTCATCTCTCTCTCATCGTTCCGATTCACATCTAAAAACACATTCACCCAATCTATCTTACATTCGGATACATCCTATTCCCACAATCGGCCATCCTGCTCTATAGTCTGACCTCAGACTATGTAAAGTTAAACTGAACTACTTACAAACATTTTATGAATTTAAACTTAATTTGTACTCAAGTTATTTAATGGACAATCTAATACAATTTTGTTATACAACACCTCAATGTATTGTATCTCAACCTGGAAAACCTAACTTTGTTTACATGACAGATCTTATATTAACAATTCTTTTTGTGACATTAGTCTTTGAAACTGAACTACAATAAAATTAGCTTTATCTACTACAAGTATGATGAGATACACTCCATAATGTAACTGATTAATTTTAGACATTCTTAACTTCAATCTTGGTTTACAATGACTCTTAAGTTATTTAGGTACAAAATTCTTAATGCCATAAACTAATTATAATACCAGATACACCAATACATCAAAGATTAAGTTACACCACATCATTAAGAAAAGATTTACTGAAAGTTATGTCACCTACTATGTCTAGCATCTACCTATCTTATTCTATTAATGAAAATAGAATAAGTAGGAGTACACCTACTATATCTAGCATCTACCTATCTTATTCTATTAATGAAAATAGAATAAGTAAGAGTACACCTACTATATCTAGCATCTACCCATCTTATTCCATTAATGAAAATAGAATAAGTAAGAGATTAACAAACTCATGGCCACAACTTCATACAGTCTGCACCTGTTGAAGTCTTAAGCGGTCCTTCTGCATTAAGATCTACTTTGTGGACATGATACCTTCCTTTACCTACCTTCTTGACAACTTTATATGGCCCTAAGAAGTTTGGCTTCAGTTTCATTGTTTTTCCAAATTGCGTTCTGCGAATGGCAACTATATCCCCTTCATTATATTCTTGTTCTACTTTCCTTCTTTTATTAAATGACTTGACATTTTCCTCTTGGACTTTTAGAATTTGTGCTTTGGCTTCCTGCCTTAACCTGTGTCGTTTATCAATAAAATCTTGTCTACATTCTTCTTCTATTAATTCTAAAATAGGTGTATCTTCTTTCTGCTTCATTTTTGTTCCAATTAATAAGTAAAATGGTGAGGTATTAATTGATCTCTGATAGGTGCTATTGATAGCCCTTTGAACATGACTTACATACTTATACCAATGAGTTGGTTCCTTTACACACATTTTAGTTAGTACCGAGATGATTACCCTATGTATGCGTTCAACCTGTCCATTACCTCTGGGAATGCCTGTAGTAACTGTATGATGCTGGATTTCTTCTTGATTACAGTAATCTTGAAATTCTTTTCCCGTAAAGGCTGTTCCTTTATCTGTGATAATTCTTGAAGGGTTTCCATAATCCTTTTGATGATTTTTTAATTTATCTACTGTCTCTTTAGATGTTAAAGTCTTAGTGGGATATATCCAAACAAATTTTGTATAAGCATCAATGACAGTCAAAATGTAGTTATATAATTTCTTCGTAGAATCCAATGGACCAAGATGATCAATGTGAAGTGTCTCTAATGGAAGTTCTCCTTTTTCTATTGGGTTGAGAAAGCCTTCTTGTTTTCCCTCCTTCTTACTAGCCAAAATGCATGGAACACATCCCAATATTACTCTATCTATCTTCTTAGTTAAATCTTTTATATAATAATCTCTTTCTATCATATCAATGGTCTTCTTTTTGCCGAAATGTCCAACTTCATGAGCTCTTCTTATAATCTCTGTGTCCATGACTTCTGGTATGACTAATCTCTTCTCCACTCCTTTGTAAATTAAGTCTTTTTCAATATAAAAATCTTTGTATTCTTTCTCCTTCAAAATATCTCTTATTAAATTTAAATTTTCATCTTCCTTCTGGGCTTTACATATTCTTGCATGTAATTCTGACTGGATAAGATAAACATGTGGGTTTCTGCTTAGGGCATCTGCATGTGACATCCTCCTACCTGACCGATGCACTATCTCATAATCAAAATCTTGGAGAAATAAAACCCATCTAGCCACCTTGGTAGATATTTCTTTTTTATACAGTGTTTTCTGAAATGCTGAACAGTCAGTCACAATCTTAAAGTGAATTCCGAATAAATACTTTCTAAACTTCTTAACACTTTCAACGACCGCTAAAGCTTCTAGCTCATAGCTATGATAATTTTGCTCAGTGACACTGGTCTTCTTACTCATGTAATAGATAGGATGTAATTCTCCATCTTGAGTGCCTTTCTGCATAAGAACTGCTCCAAATCCATACTTCGATGCATCAGTATGCACCTCTGTATCCAGGCCACTTTCAAATATTTTTAATACAGGTTCACTGCAAAGTTTTATTTTCAATTCCTCAAATGCTCTTCTTTCTTCTTCTCCAAAATAAAATTCTTTATCTTTTTTCAATAATTCTGTTAGTGGTCTTGCTATAATTGCATAACCTTCAATATATTTACGAAAGTATGATGTTAACCCCACAAAACTATGAACCTGCTTAGTGGACTTTGGTTCAGGAAAACGTGCAATTGCAGCAGTCTTATCAGGTGATGGTTTGATGGTACCATTTTCTATCATGTGACCTAAATATTCTACCTTTCTTTGTAACAGCTGACATTTTTTCCAATTAATTTCTAAACCATATTCAGATGCAACATTTAAAACTAAACTGAGATGTTTTAGAGCTTCTTTTTCATCTTGAGCAAGGACCACAATATCGTCGATAAAAATCAAAACTATACCCTGTGCAATTAAATCATGAAAAATTATGTTAATGAACCTACTGAAATACTTTGGACATACCGATAGACCAAAAGGTGCTCGCAAAAACTCATACTGCCCTTCTGGACTGCTAGTTACAAATGAAGTGTACTTCACAGAGTCCTCATCTACAGGCAGATGAAAGAAGCCATTTTTCAAATCCAGCGTACTAAAATTTGTTGATTTACTCAATTTATCTATGTGGTCGTCTATGACTGGCAAGGGAAACTCATCCTTAATCATCTTTTGGTTTATTTTTCTGTAATCTACGCAAACTCTGAAATTTCCATCTTTCTTCCTGACTAATACCAGCGGACTCGCATACTCCGAATAGCTAGGTCTTATTACGCCGTTCTCTAACCACTCTTCAATTTGCTTCTTAACTACTTCTTCTTCTTTAATAGCCAATCTTCTTGGACGCTGAGCCACTGGGATATCATCTTTCAAAATAATCTTTAATTTGACGGGTGCTTCTTTAACCTTTAATATCTTATAGTTGTCAATGAGCTTTTGCACTGCAGGGATCTGAGAAATAGGCTCCTCAGAAACACTAGGTAAACCTAACAAACACAGACTGCAATCATCTTGTGGCATAAGTTTGACTGCACCTTTGTCTAATAAGATAGTCGCAGTCACTAAGAAAGACTGACCCAATATGACCTGATAGGGAATAACACCTGATGGAACAATATAAAAACGGGTCTCAAAACTTTTATTATCAACTTCTAAAAATGTGGTGAACTTACCTAGAGTACATACCTGCGCTGATCCTAGCCCCGTTAGTGTAACTTTATCTTTGACGTATGCGACGTCGCTCAATTCGAAAAACAAATCAGATGTTATTAAATTATAGTCACAGCCCGTATCTATCAACGTATTAACAGTAACACCGCACATTTTAACACTTTTCACAGACTTGTTCGTTTTGTTGTTGTTTACATTCAAAACGTCGGAATAATGTTGACAGCTACGATCAGTGGTACCAACTTCACACGCGTCTATGGCCGATCCATTCGGTTCGTAGTCATTCAACTCGTTCACTCGTTCGGTGTTGTCATTGCTGCCAACCTTATCGGTCACACACATAGAATGGCCAGCTCCGTTCGTTCTTTTCGATTTTGATGATGCTTCGTTATCAACATGGCCGCTGCAATCTTTGCTTAGGTGACCAAACTTATTACACCGAAAACATTTCACGCCATTGGGACACTGACTGGCCACATGATCCTTTTCACCACACTTGTAACACATACGACCAGAATGCACTTGTCTCTTTTCACCTGATGTTGATGTTTTCCGCTTATTATCGCCGTTTTGCTTACTCACACTGGCCGCACTCTGTTTGCTTTCGTTGCTCCTTCTCATCTTTGACTTCATAGTCTCGTAAATAGCGAGTTTTTCTTTGAGCACGCTGTACGTTGTGATACCGTATAATAACGCCTTATTGCTCTCGTAATCGGGTATCCCGTCTATTATATATTGTATAGCAATATAATCGGAAAATTTTGCCCGTTTGCCCAACTCCTTCATAATGAGCATGTACTGGTAGACAGATTCATCTTTTCCTTTCTTGCGACTCGCCATGAATTCGTGCATTTCTTTGGTATTTAGCGTGTCTGGAAACTCTCTTAGCACTGCCGCCTTCAGCTCATCGAATGACTTAAAAGCTTTTTCCGATTTAAGCCATAATTCCGCTGTACCTACGAGTGACCGTCGAGCGATGATGAGCTTCTGCTGTGCGCTCCAACCAAATATTTCAGCGTTATCGTCGATGTCAGCAGCCCATTTAGATGAAGGATAGGTTTTGTCCTCGCCGCTAAACTTGCATATGCCGTAAGCATCCATCGGCATCATGGCCGACGCCGTCGCCGCCGCTGCGACAGAACCGGTGCCGGTACTTACTCCGGGGACGACACTCTTATCCCCTGCCATCTTCCAGTGGATATCGTCGTTTAAAGCGAATAATAGCAGCCACCTCGCCGCTATATGCCGCTACTTCGTCGTTCTTCTTTGTTAGCGTGTCGCCGGTCGTGCCCGGTGAACCGCTACAGCCAGATGTTTCCAGGCGATCCCGGACGAGCCCCCAAAATTATGGGAAGGAGAGATCAGCCAAACGTCCAGATATGACTTTCAATGTTTATTTTTGACTTTTTTCTTATACAGCTTTAATATAATATATAAACACGTCTTAACGTCGTTCGTCTCTCAACAATGCTAATCTTTTTTTTTTTTTTTTCATTCTTTTCGCTCTCTCATTCCTCATCTCTCTCTCATCGTTCCGATTCACATCTAAAAACACATTCACCCAATCTATCTTACATTCGGATACATCCTATTCCCACATACATATTTACAATAATATATACATAAATAAATACATACAACTAAACATGACCAAATAAAATAAGCACAGTAAATAGGAAATTTCGAGTTTATTCTATAGTGTCTAGGTAATAATCTTTTACCAACTTTTTAAAAGTAGACAGTGACTTAGCCTTTCGAATAATAACTGGCAAGTCATTCCACAGACGTACTGCAGTTACAGTGAAGGACCTGCCATAGAAGCATGTACAATGCTCTGGCACCTTGAGCCTCAGATTATGAGATGACCTTAAACCTTGACTATGCGTTTCATGTAAGTACTGAAACCGTACTTTAAGATAGGAAGGAGTCGAAGGGTTAAACAGAATGTTATATAGAATTGAAAGAATATGAGCATTCCGGCGATGTCGTATAGGCAACCACTTGAGTTGTTTTCGATATTGTGAGATGTGATCATATTTGCGCAAGCCAAATATGAATCGAATACAATAATTTTGGAGACGCTCAAGCTTTTCGAATTGGTTTTCGGCAAGATCAGGATAGCTGGCATCTGCGTAATCAATAATGGGCAGTAGCAGGGAATTAGCGAGCGCGATTTTGGTGACAGTCGGAAGAAAATTACGTAGCCTTTTAAGAGAACCACCAGAATAAAATATTTTCCGGCTCACCTCTTGTAATTGCGGACCCCATGTTAAATTTGAGTCTATCACTATGCCTAGATTTTTAACATTGTCACATAATGGTATGACAGTCCCATCGAAAATTATCGGCGGCAATCGTGGTTTGTCAACCCTGGAAGTGAGACGGCTGCTACCTATTAAGGCCACCTGGGTTTTCGACGGATTCACTGTCAATCCATGAGCCTTGCTCCATGCACTTATTCTAGCTAAATCTGTGTTGAGGGTATTGACGGTGTCAGTAAGCTGGGCCAATGAACCCTGTAAATAAATTTGGAGATCATCTGCATAAAGGTGGTAAGAGGAAACGATGTTATTTGGAATGGAATTAATAAAAATTGCGAAAAGTAAAGGAGATAAAACGCCACCTTGAGGCACGCCGACAGATGTATTACACCAGGAAGAGAAGGTATTATCAATGTGTACACGTTGTCGGCGTCCACACAAGTAACTGCGAAACCAATCTATAACCGTTGGAGATATGTTATGGGAGCGCAGTAGGCACAGGAGAATATCCGAGTCCACCGTATTGAATGCATTGCTAAAATCCAGCAGTGCCAGCATTGTTAGTTTGCCACCATCCATACCGGACCTGATATCATCCGTAATATTGAGAAGGGCAGTGGTAGTGCTGTGGCCGGGACGGAAACCGGACTGCATGGGATTCAGGAGGTTATTTTTATGGAAAAAGTTACTAAGTTGTTTGTGGACAAGTTTTTCGAGAACTTTTATTAATGTAAATATACATATTTATCGAATAAATACATTCAAGAGAAATGTATTAAATGATAAAATACATTGAAAATGGTGAACAATGTTTACTAATTTTATGCTAGTTAGTTTTTTCATTATATTTTATCAGTGTACTTTACAAATCTATTTATAAAATTGCATTGTTGAAATAATTCTAATGATTTTTATACTCAATATAACAATGTTTAAACTCACAAATACTTTCGTAGAAATATGTGGAAACTGGTGCGCAAGGGTTGGAGTAAACGATATCCACCCGAAAAAAATATTTGTCTCATGAATCATTACAAACAAATTACAAATTTTTCCAAAAAGGTTTACCAAACCGATTGTTTTTTTGGCGCCATAATATACATTTGCCAGTAATTATCATTACATAGTATAAAACAAACGTAACTTTCAGCTGTCTGCTTATATCTTTAAAACTACGCAACGGATTTTGATGCGGTTTTTTTTAATAGTTAGAAGGTGTCAGAGGGGTGGTTTTGATCTATAATTTATATAAAATGTTGTAAAGAAAAAATGTTAATTTTCGAGATTTAGCAATTTTATTGACAACGCTGGCTGAACTCTAAGTGATAGATCAAAACAGTGTTTTACATTATTAAACACCTTCAGAAGGTCTACAAAAAAGTCCGCGAGGGCATCTCGTCTCTCGAGGTCTATCTCTCTATAACCCACAATGACCATTTTTGTTTTTTTACTTTTTACGAGAAATAATGGCTTATTTACGAAGCGATTTTAAACATTACAGCACTAATTTTCATCCAATTACGTGTCTTAAATAGATTATGCATATAACATAGATGATCCTGGCCCTTTACAGCATGCAATTTAATCGAATATTTTCGAAGATATTGCAGTATTAACATAGCGGGACAGCAGTTAAGGCCGATAGATAGCACAAATTGTACCTCATGATCTCGAAAATTTACTCATTTATTACTTTTGATGCGGGACAAAGTTCGCCGGGTCAGCTAGTACTTAATATGACTGAGGTGAGATTGGTTTTACATAAAAAAAAACATTTACGGGGAGAGACATCCTCACATCGTCTTTGCCAGTAAATATCTTAATCGTCCAAGACTTCTGAGGTGAACATATACACACCTGATGTCCCCACTTCTGACTTAAGAAGTCGTGGGTTCGAATCCGGGCTCACACTGATGACTTTTCGCAATTCTTTTCGAAAGCTAACTGATATAAATATCGATGACTTAAAATTTGGTGTACGGTGTATGGCAATAGGTTCGCCACCTATGCCATTTGGGACGTAAACACAACGGCGAGTCGAGGCTTAACTGCTGCTGACTACACCTTCGGGTAGAAAAAGGCGTGTAGTTGTGTTAAATGTTAAATATAATAAACATTTCAACAAAATAAGGTTCTTTGTTTAGTAAATAATAAACTAATATACATAATATTAGTAAGTAATAATAAATTATTACACTAAAATTGAACAGGAAAATATGAAATAAACAATGGGCTTGCAAAACAATAACTTTATACGTTCAAAAGAAAAACGGTTCTACTGACCGACATGAGTCAGTAATCTCATAGATCCCTACGTAATAAATACATATAATAAATTAGGAATATTACATTTACATTATAACCATGAAATAATTAATTATTTGATGCTGCTGAGACGATCCACAAAAAAAGGCATTTTTCGTTTAAAAATAAGCTAGTTGACCTGTAGAACTTTTTTACGACACAATCCATTGCTATTATTTAACTTACAAAATTTCAGGGATTTCAGTACTGTAATATATAAATATTACAATTTTACGCATTGCTATAGAATCAGTTTTACTATAAAATTAGATTCACAAAAATAAAAAAAAATCTCTTTCAAAGATAATTTAAAAGTGATTGGAAGTGACTTAATTAATTACATACATACATAACTTCATGCCAAATCCCTTGCGGGGTAGGCAGATAGAAAGGAGCGCCATAAGGTACGATTCTTTCTTACACACCTCACTCGCTTCATTGACTTTCATAACTCTTTTCATGCACACGCGTTGATTTTTGATTTAATATTATTCCGTAAAAATATTAAAACAATTATTAATCCCATGGATTATTGAATGAACTTATGAATTACACTCGATACATGGCAGTAGGCGCCACCGCGAATCACTTTGGAATTAAATGCTCCCATTCCACTCAATTTGTCTGGCAAAAAATAATAATACCACCACTTTCACCGTTATATTTTGAACACATGAAGATATGTAAAAATAAATATTGTTCTGGAGTTATAAATAGATAGATAGATTCTTGTTTTATGTATGCAGAGGCGTAGTCGCTTTTATTTTGCCAATATCAGTTTTATTACAGTTTCTAAATATAGAAGGTGTGGTTAAAAAATATGTGCAGTGTTACAGACCAATCATCATTAACGAGGTATTAATTATCAAGAAAGTGTAAGTGACACTTAATCATCGTCGAAGAATTTCGAGCATAGATAAGTGATTAATGTCAAATATGTCAAATCGAGTTGACAGATGACGTAAACTAGTTCTGTGCAATCCGGAACAGATCGGCCGATTTTCACCATACTTTTTTCTTATATACACTTTGCTTTCCATAAAGGATTAATTTAGAAAGTATTAGCTTATAACTATTTATTGTGACAGTCTAATGAGTGATTCTAAGAAGCGTTTCACTTATTAATAACTGAGTTATTTTTTGACTCGTTTCTTATCTGAAGCCAATTAATTGAAAAGATTAAATCTATCAATAGTGAAATGTTTGAAGATCATTAATTTTAAATAAAACATAATTTCACGCCTTTTTGTACCCGAAGGTGTAGGCAGAGGCTGTTTAGCCTAGACTCGCCGTTATGTTTACGTCCGAAATGGATTTTTTGGATGATGGCTATCCTATTGCCATACACCAGGCATAAAGTTGTCAGTCATCATAGCGCCTTTGTACATGAATTTACTGTAAATTTCTATATTTCTGTTTTTCTCTCTCAAAAAGGCTCTACTAAGTACTTCACTTTTTATTACAATTACAGAACTAGTACAAGGATTTATTAGATTGATTTTTTTGTGATGCTCGATGCAGTGGACAACAGGGAAACACCTTGATATCTTCTATAAATACAATTGTGACCTAGAGTTATAGATAGAAATGCAATCATCACGATGTCATTCAAGACTAAGGCAGGTACTTATGAATACATAATGATTATATTGATTTCAAAATAAGATAAACAACTAGTTGCTAGATAGAAGGAATAAAAATATCAATATTTTTGAAAATCGAATCCTACTCTATGGATGTGATATCTGTCAAATCGGATCAAAAGTCCGAAGCCTCATGCACAAAGTATAGATACAAGGAGTCCGAACGGTATAGACTTTTCCATAGTATAAATGTATACCTTAATAATCCAAGATTTTAGTTTACTTCTCTGCTACTGGCTGCGGGTAAACACGCGTTCAAAATTTGAAAAAAATACTTAAAAAAAAAAGTTAAACCGTCTTCTAGAAACGTAAACCACAAAATCTTTAAGTAAATAAAAACAGTACCTTCAATACTAAAAAGAGATCAATAACTAAACTTACTAATTTGTATACTTAATACAATGTACAAAACGTAGTACTTTTATAAAGTAATCTTTAACTATTAAAATATTTACAATTGCCACTTATTTTTGGAGTCGGTGCCAGCCTCAATAACGTAGTCTATTAGAACGAAGTTCTTTATCGCGCGTTGTGAAAAGGAGCTAGACGGAAAAAATTCTTACGAAAAGTTGTCACGACACAATACATCTTTTATTGGCTTATTTAGAACAATGTATAACTACCCAAATGGTCTAGTGGCTAGGTTACCTTGCTCACATCCAGGAGACTCAGGTTCGAATCCCGGTATCGGAATTCTTTTTTTGGAGTTTTATTTTCCAAGTTTTCATATTTTATATATGTTTCTATAGAAGGGACTAGAAAATGGTACGTAAAAGTGCGATCACTGTTCCTTAGAATTATCCGGTACTTATAAACTAAAACGTCACAAAGCTACCTGTAGTAAGTCTTGTACTTAAATAAAAACTAATCAGCAAAATTTAAGAGAAAAATCAAGAAAACCTACATAAAATTGAGCACGATTTTTTTTGCAAATTGTGTCGATTCTACATTAGCCAAAGGAACTTCGTTCCTACCTGGTGTCCCACGACACCACATCTTTTTGTCTTGTATGATATGCGGGGCCGTCAAAGTCACGCGGCAAATTGAATACCGGGTAACTTTTAACCAGCACCCACTTCAGTAATAGATGACAATTGTAAATATTTTTATAGAGATCTCATTATTGAAGTCGGTGCAATACAACAGAGTCTTTTACCAAGGCTGGCACCCCAAAGCTTCTTCATCAGCATAGCAGCATCAGACGTATATTCAAGCATACCTCACAAGCAACACGTTAGCCTCTACATACTGCCAAGTAGCTTCTATCGACCAATTGCAGTGCTGTCTTCAAACTCCTAACCGTTGAGGAGTTCTGTGGCAGACATAAAAAAAATATATACATACAGACGAATTGAGAACTTCCTCCTTTTTTCGAAGTCGGTTAAAAATTAAATCCATAAAATTTTCTAAATTACATTGATTCGCGTTTAGTATTACACAGAGCTGTCAATAACTAAAAAAAACCATTTCCCGCCTATTGATATAAACGAGTGAAACGATGAAAAATTCTGTCACGTAAATGTAGAGCATTCATATAACATTGTGTTCGGACTCCATGTATCAATATTTTCGTGGCCTCATGTATACCTTTTTTTTTTACGCGAGGAAATGCTTTATTCACACCCGCCGCCTGGGGACGGCAGGGGCTAGTGTGGGACTGCCAAAACAGTAAACTGCAATCCGATCCTAGGGTTACCCACTAAAACCTCGCGGCGGCCTTCCTCCGGCGTTGGGGTGGCCCAGGACAGTGCGTCCCCCGCCGTCGCCCCCCCTCTGTCTCGAGGGGGTGCTCATTCTCGGGGAGCCTCGGTGAAGCTCCCCCGGGCGGGGCGGCTCCGACCGCGCGCTGTAAAGAAGCGCGTGGGCGGCGGCGCCCCCGACGACCCTCCCCGGCCGCACCGGGGGTCATCCTTCCCGGGCCGCGACCCGGGCGCAAACACGGGGTGTGCGCCCTCGCCGCCGCCTTCGAGCGGGATCGGCTCGCTACCGACCCCGCTCGGCGGCCTCCTTCTGGAGCATCACAGCTTCGCAGAAGGAGACCACAGCCCTCCACTCCTCCTCGCCTGCCAGCATTGCCGCGACCAACGCCGGCGGGGACAAGTCACGCCCAATCCCGTCGACCAGGACTCGGCGCTCGGTCGCCCAGGCCGGGCAGACCTCCAGCGTGTGCTGGGCCGAGTCCAGGTCGGAGGCCTCATGTATATCTGAAGAAATTTGCCGGAGGTTGGAAATTAAATTGATTGTACATGAAACAAACATTGTTTTTTTATTAAATAATCTGTTTGAAACTTTGTATTTGCAGAGATAATAGAAGTTATTATACCTAAATAGTACTTATTGGTTTCTTGATAAAATATTTGTATAATTATTTAACTCTATAATAAAATAAATTATGACATAAAAGGATAAACAATAATATAAATATTATTATTGTTAATATAAATATTATTGTTTATATTAAATTATTGATTGTTTTACGAAAGTAAATGCTCTCATTGTTTTTTTTTTCTTTATTGTCCAGTGATAAGTATTAAAATAATTAATAATAGCTTTTGTTTGCATATGCCTATTAATCATATTATAATTTAATATAATAACAGCGGATTTCTGTTTGCAAAACGTTTTTTTTTTCTAAATACAACAATATGACTTCATATCAAGTAATTTGTGGGGTAGGCAGAAAGAGCATAGTTTGTTATGAACGATTTTATGACTCCTAACAACACCTTCACTTAATATACAGCATAACATAACAACATAACTATACGCCCTTTTCTACCCGAAGGTGTGCAGTGGCTGTTAAGCCTCGACTAGCCATTATGTTTACGTTCCAAATGGAATAGGTGGCGAACCTATTGCTATACCGGGCACGAAGTTTTAAGTCATCGATATTTATGACACATAAGTTTCGAAAATAATTTATTTCGAAAAGTCATTGGTGTGCCAGGATTCGAACCCGCGACCTCTAGATTCAGAACCCGTGTGCTCGACCACTGGACCACCGAGACTATTACTATTGAATAATAGTCTCGGTGGTCCCGTCTAAGACTATTACTATTAAGTAATAGTCTCGGTGGTCCCGACAATCTCTGTGTTGCAGGTATCCATGGGCGGCTTCAGTTGCTTACCATCTTTTTCCCTACCCAATGTAATTAAATCCAAATTTATACAATACAGGCATGAAGTGATATAGAAAAAAAAACAATACAAAAATGAGGTCATAACAGATTAACATAGCTCAGAACCTGTTTGGTATTTTTTTAAGCGAGTTGTTTTTTTTTTGCGGCACTATCGGGTAGGTCACTTTTGGTGTAGGTATTTAAAAGTTACAACAGTTGAAAGACATGCAGATATTTTTTTATTATTATTATTATGTAACATGCGAATGTACTGCGGATTGTTTTTTTTTAGCAATGAATTTCATATACGTGTTGCGACGCGGTCATTAAAAACACAGACTAACCAGACAACGTAAATATTTGCGATAAGCTTGAAGTTAATTGTAAATTAGATTTTTTCCATTTACGACACAATAATTATGACCGTGTTTTCGTCTGTGGGGAATTTAATAAAATTTCTATATTAGAAGTAGGCTGTGCTACTCCTTATTACATCAGGTAACTGTACCACTGAAATCCAACCAAATCGGTCTCAACATTTCAGAGATTAGCCGGAACATAAAAATAGATAAACAGACAAGAATGTCTGTTTTTAGAGTGGTAAATCCAAGCAGTTCGCGGCATGAATGCGGCCTGCTCGACCGGTGAAATACCACGACCTCTCAGAAGACCGACGTAAAGTGGCTCATGCCGCGATTCGTTCGGTGAGAAGGGTACCCGGAGGCCCACGCCCCTTCCCCATCCTTTCCTATCCCCTGTCCCTTAAAGGTCGGCAACGCAACAGTAACACTATGTGTTGCTGGTGTTCATGGGTAGCGTTGGTTGCTTACCATCAAGTGACACGCCTGCTCGTTTGCCCTGTTATCCCATAAAAAAAATAAAAAAATGTTATAAATTTAGTGAAAGCAGGTTGTTTTAATATTACAAGCAGACAGAAACTTTATTTATTTGTCAGATTTAATTGTAGACTTGTGGCAGCGTTCATAAGAGGATACCACCATTTCTCCTTCCGTAGTATAAAAAGTCGTGATGTTCTGCTGGTTCAACACTTCGAATCCAAGTTCAAGAAGTCCCGACCTCGATTCCATTTAAATATAACATCTGTGAATTTTGGAATTATATATATAACTAGCTGACCCAGCAAACGTTGTCTTGCCGAAAAATAAAATTTAAAAAATAGGGGTTGATCGTAGGGGGTTGAAAATTTAGGGTTGCATGTATTTTTGTATCCCGTTTTATAAAAAAAATAAGAAACAGAAATATGTCGAAAAATTTAAAAAAAATTGAGGGGTGGGCTACCCTTGTGATTTAGGGGGATGAAAAATAGATGTTGTCCTATTCTCAGACCTACCCGACACGCACATAAAATTTCATGAGAATCGGTCAAGCCGTTTCGGAGGAGTTCAATTACGCACATCTAGACTCGAGAATTTTATATATTAGATTGAAATGTAGGAATTTTATACCGAGAATTAACTATTTTTTTTAAGCTTTTAATTTGAAGCATTTTTTTGACTGCTTCCATAACACATTCCAACCTTAACTATCATTATATAATAATTATAAATTGAATATTATAATTAATCATAAAAAGTCATTTTAAATTCAAATTATAATTACTTTTCTTTTTTCATATAAACTGCGATGTGTTGGAAAATTCTTCAATTTTAATAAGTGAAATTTATTAAAAACCCGTCTTTCGTAACGTTAGTATTATTATAAGTACTCATAAGTATGTAAGTATAGTACTATTATAAGACGCTCTCTAATCACAGCCAAATTTAAAAGTGTGTATTATATGTGTGGATTAAAAAAAAGCAAAAATAAAAAATAAACTCAACGAAAAAAAAAAAACTAAAACACCAAGTAAATTTCAATATTGTTTTTTATGGGATACTAGGCAAAGGAGCAAGCAGGGCGCATATATCGAGCTTACATGCTGCCTGGCGAATTCGTATTTCCAACGACCAATCTCAGCTAGTCTAGACTACTTATGGCTGAGTAAATGGAATTAGTCGAAATTAGAGTGAATTTGACAGTGACTACTCTTCACCGGCTAGCTGAAATTAGTCGTTGAAAATATGAATTTGCAAGGCGGCGCGTAAATTGGCTGGAATTAAGAGTTTATAAAACGCCAGCAGGTCACCGTGGTAAGTAAATAGGATGCGCCGCCTATGGGCACTTGCAACGCAAATTGTGTTATCTACAGTTGCGTTGCCGGACTTTAAAATGGGATAGGAAAGGGCTTACTACACTTACGACAAGTGGGATGGGAAGGTGAGAGGGGAGTTTGGGGTTTGGTCCTACGGATACCTCTCTCACCTAGCGAAACTCGGCATGAGCCACTTTAAGCCGATATTCTGAGAGGTTGCAGTATTTGAGCGGTCGAGCCGGTCCAATCGTGCAGCGAATGGCGTAGCTCTACCACTGCTAATCTAGGATGCGCTGCCCGCCTGCAACACAAATTATGTTACCTACAGTTGCGTTGCCGGCCTTTAAAATGGGATAGGGGAGGGGTCGTAAGTGGGATGGGTAGGGGAGAAGGGAGGAGTTTGGTCCTTCGGAGAAAATTAAGATTATGATAAACTTATCCTAAACTTATTTTTTGTCATACAAGATTTGTCACTACGTCTTTGGGCGAAGCATATTATTCATCAGAATACGCACCTAAAAGCTGAAATCAATCATTCGTTTGTTGTACAGATTTCTCGTTTGTATGTAGTAATTTACGACCCGAACGAAGTCGCAAGGAAAAGTTAGTTATTTAAAAAAAAAGGTTTTTATGTTGTGCAATAATTCCAAATATACATTTCCTTTTAATAACAATAACAAGTTAAAAATAAGTACTTACAAGTACTTTTATTGTTTATTAATATTCGAGGTCCTGACGATTGATGGCCTTGAATTAATTAAGTAAATGTTATTGAAGTATAGAAATCCAAGTACACTTGTAAAATTAATAATTACTTTTATTAATTAAATCTTCTTGTTTCTGAACCCTAGTTTGTGTCTCGACTACCGTTTCATAGCGCTGCATTATTTATTAGACAACCCTACAAAATTTTGCACACAGAAGAGCCAGTCGGATAAATTAAAAAATAAAGACATGTCGCATATATGTACTTAGATATATATTATTATCATCATTATACATATAGTATGTATAAAATAAAGTCACTTTCCGCTGTCTGTCCCCTTATATGCTTATATCTTTAAAACTACGCGACGGATTTTGATGCGGATTTTTTTAATAAATAGAGGTTATCAACGGGGTGGTTTCTATCTATAATTCATATAATATGATGTAGTAAAGAAAAAGTGATAAATAAAATATAAAAAAAAAAACTTATTTATTACCTTTGTTGCGGAACAAACTTCGCCGGGTCAGCTAGTTATAACATAATTCGGAATTATTTTCGGTACTTAAGTGTACTAAATTAGAAATACTGACAACATTATGCTCGGTGTATGCCAATAAAAGCACGAAGTATAGACACAAAGAGTCCGAACTGTCTACATCATCAGCCCTTTTGAGGTCCACTGCTGGACATAGGCCTCCCCCATAGAGCGCCACAACTGCCGGTCCGCTCAATCATGGGGGGTTTTTGCCATAATCGCCACGCTTGGCAGGCGGGTTGGCGATCACAGTAAGCTGTATTTCCTTGAGAGAGAATGCTGCTGCCTATTCTTATAGCTTTTCCGTTAGTCGCCTTTTACGACACCCACGGGGAGAGATGCGGTGGCGGTATTCTAAGCCGGCGCCACACAGCAATCTACAATCTTCCCAAAAAAACTCATATCTTAGTTCTCTTTTCTGCCACTGGCTGCGCCAGAGTTTAGGATGTACTGATTCTATTATTGTTACACGAAAACGATGAAATGATAAACTTGCTTTACCGCGATGCAGCCAAAGTACCTATTGTATATAAGTTATTGGGGATGCGGAGATTACTTATATAGGTCAGCACAAGATAGTCATAAGGCTAACAGTGGTAGGGCCAAGCAGTTTGCTGCGTGAATGGGCGGGCTCGACCGGTGAAATACCACGACCTCTCAGAAGATCGACGTAAAGTGGCTCATGCCGCGTTTCATTCGGTGAGAGAGGTACCCGGAGGCCCAAACCCCTTCCCCAACCTTCCCAATCCCCTATCCCTTAAAGGTCGGTAACGCAACAGTAACACAATATGTGTTGCTGGTGTCTATGGGCGGCGTTGGTTGCTTACCATCAGGTGACACGTCTGCTCGTTTGCCCTCCTATCCCATAAAAAAAGTCATAACTGAAGACAGAATGGACTATCAATTATCTGATACATTGAAATAAAAAATAGACTAAATAAATCCATTTTTTTTAATATTATCAGCTCATTAGCCAATTACATAACATAACTTCACGCCTTTGTTACCCGAAGGAGTAGGCAGCGGCTGTCAGCCTCGTCTCGCGGTTATGTTTACGTCCCAAATGGTATAGGTGGCGAACCTATTGCCATACCGGGCACAAAGTTTTCAGTCATCGATATTTATCACACATAACTTCCGAAAACAAATTTGAAAAGTCATTGTGTGAGCCAGTCTCTGGATTCGAACCCGCGACCTCTTGATTCAGAAACGGGATGCTCTACCACCGAGACATATATTCGCCAATTACCTTATGAATTTTAAAAATATACCATTAAAGAGTATCGATTAACTGCTAAGTTCGCGCGGGTCAAACATTATCTTTAAATAATAATAAAGAAGAAAGATTTATTTCTGTGTTTGTTTATAATTGATAAACTAGAAAAGTAATGAACCCATTTTAATAATTCAAAAGTAACATAGACAACGTCGTTTTTTTTTAAATTAATAATTAAGCTGCTGTGTATTTTTAATTATGTTTTAGAAGCTTGGCTGCAGAGCAGAAACTTATTTTTACTATGTAATTGAAGTGAAAAATCAGCCATTTTGTATGAAAATACTAGATAGAAGTTTTCCATGTTATTTTAAATCTTGTTTTCCTTACAAATAACATCAGTATATGTAAACATATTAAGGCGGGATTGTGTAGTTAACGATTACCAAGCACTTGTAAACAAATTGTTCAAACGATTCGTTATGTCATTACTGAGGTGATATCTTCATAACACCTATGATGGGCAACCTGTTTACGTGAAGATTATGTTTGCATTGATTATATTTATTTCTTAGATTTTCCCAAATCACATTCATAACATTGCAACAAATTTTTATGGATTATATCGCGTTTATTCAGAACTTAATTTCTATAATAGCTTTTGAACAACTACCATCTATTTGTTCATCACTCGTGAAAATGAAATCTCTGTAAAGAGTTCGAAACGTCGGGAAATAAATAGAATATAAGTTCTAAATAAACGCGATATAATCCTTAAAAAAAATGTTTCAATGTTATATATAAAATGATTATGAAAAAAATATTAATAACTATTGATATTTTTTTTCTTGTAGTCTTCTTTTTGTAGCCTACACCTTTGGGTAGAAGCGTGAAGTTTTGTTTTGTTCTTATAGAAACTACATGTTTTTATTCGTTTTCATTTATTATTAGCTTTTTATTAGCTTCACCTGAATGTATGTTTGTATGTTTGTATGTTTGTAGGTTTGTAGGTTTGTTTGTAACCGACTTCTTTTTTAGTTTCCGCTGATTGCCACTAGATGGTGCGATTTGTGAACTATGAAAGTTCTAGACTAGAAAACCGAACTAAAAAATAGAAAATAAATTTTAATGAATTTAAATTAAGAAAATAGTGTTAAAAATTTCAATGAATATAAATTAAAAAAAGCGTGGGGTGCTTTTTAAGATATTATCGAAATGATAATCACTCTACTCATATCTGTCAATAAAATATTTATAGATGGTGCGATTTGTGAACTATGAAAGTTCACAAATCGCACCATCTAGTGGCAATCAGCGGAAAGTTTACGTTATCAACTTGAAACGAGTTCCTTATATAAATCACAGATGGCGCTATTCCTCAAATTCGAAACTAAGAAACGCGCTGTCATACAAAACCGAACTAAAAAATTTAAAATAAATAATAGTTTAAAAAAACTAAAAAACACGCTTTTTATTGAAAACCGAACTAAAAAATAGAAAAATAAAAAAAAAAACTTTATTTTAAAAAAAGCGTGGGGTGTATGGTGTCAATAGTTATAAATATTTTATTGACAGATATGAGTAGAGTGATTATCATTTCGATAATATCTTAAAAAGCACCCCACGCTTTTTTTAAAATAAAGTATTTTTTTTTTATTTTTCTATTTTTTAGTTCGGTTTTCAATAAAAAGCGTGTTTTTTAGTTTTTTTAAACTATTATTTAGGTATAGTATAAAACGGCAAGGTTGTAAACGTCGTCATCTATGACTAAGTGTTCTGTGATGTAAGTGTTTGTGAAGCTTCTAAGCTTCACAAACACTTAAAAAATAGTTAAAAAATACAAAGATTAAACTTATTCTTTATCATCAAAGCCTTTAAAAGTCCACTGCTGAACGTAAGCCTCCCCACAGAACCCCACAGCTGACGGTCCTGTGCTACTCGCCACCATTAGCTTCCAGCGGTTTTGACCAGGTCATCGGTCCACCTAGTGGGGGGACGAACTACTCCGCCTCGACCAATTCACCAGTTGTCGATTCGTCGAGCGATGTAGCCTGCCTAATTGAGTGGTAGAGCCAAGCAGTGCGCTGCATGAATGGGCCGGCTCGACCGCTGAAATACCAACACGTCTCAGAAGATCGACGTAAAGTGGCTCATCCGCGTTTCGTTCGGTGAGAGAGGTACCCGGAGGCCCAACTCCTACCCCATCCCTTCCTATCCTACTCCCTTAAAGGTCGGCAACGCAACTGTAACACTATATGTGTTGCAGGTGTCCATAGGCGGGTGTCCATAGGCGTGGGCGGCAGGACTCGACCTCCGGTTGCTCAACCGGGGGTCGGTCAGCACCTTTGTGCGGTGGCAGGGGGAGTCGATCATCGATCTATCGTGGGCGACTCCCTCGGCCGCCGCCATGGTGACCGGATGGCGGGTGGCGGAGGAGGTGGTCAATCTGTCTGACCACCGACACATCCTTTTGGATGTGTCGCTCCGCCGCCCAAGCCGCCCGCGCCAGACTAGCGGCCCTCCGCGGCGCTGGTCTCTCAAGCGGCTCGACCGAGACATGGTCGTGGCCGCCGCCAGCGTCGCGGACTGGACAGAGGGAGCGGTATCGCCCGATCCCGAGGCGCAAGCGGCCTGGCTACGCGGCACGATGACGTCGATCTGCGACGCGTCGATGCCGCGAGTCGGGCCGCCCCGGCGGGGCTCCGTGTACTGGTGGAGCGAGGAGATCGAGCGGCTGCAAAAGGCCGCCTTCGTTGCTCGCCGCCGGTACCTGAGAGCCCGGAAGAGAAGGCGAACCACGGTCGAGGAGGCTCTCAGAGCCAGACGGGAATACGGGGCCGCCGCGCACGCCGTATGCGTCGCCATCGCTGCGGCTCGCGAGCGGTCCTGGAACGAGCTCGTCGAGGGACTGGACAGGGACCCATGGGGACGCCCGTATAGAATGGTACTGGGCAAGCTGACCCCGTGGGTCCCTCCGTTGACGGAATCCCTGGACCCGGAGGTCGTGGGAGGAGTCGTAGACGCACTCTTCCCTAGGGTCCAGGGCGGTCCCTCGGTTCCTCCGTCCCAGTCGGACCACACTCTGTGGTCCGACGAGCTGGAGGTGACGGAGGACGAGCTCGGGCGAGCCGTCACGCGGCTCGCCTCCCGCAGCGCCGCTCCCGGCCCGGACGGAGTTCCGGGCCGGGTCCTGGCGCTCGCTCTGGGAGTGTTAGGGAACAAGGCGAGGCAGCTGTTCACCAGCTGTCTCCGCCGCGGGGTGTTCCCCCTCGACTGGAAGTCGGCGAGACTGGTACTCATAAGGAAGCAGGGGAGGACCGGAGACGCTCCGTCGTCGTTCCGGCCGATATGCCTGCTGAACGAGGCGGGGAAACTCTTCGAAAGGGTTATCTCCGCCCGTATCAGCAGCCACCTGTCGCAGGTGGGCCCGGACATATCGGACTGCCAGTTCGGGTTCCGGCAGGGGCGCTCGACCATCGACGCGGTGCGTCGGGTGCGGGCCCTGTCGGAACCGGCAGTCCGATCGGGGGGGGTCGCGCTGGCGGTGTCGCTCGACATCGTCAACGCCTTCGGGACCCTCCCCTGGCCGGCCATCAGGGAGGCCCTCGTATACCACGAGGTGCCTCCCTACCTCAGGTCGGTCATCGGGGCCTACCTGCAGGAGAGACGGGTGGACTACGTCGACCGGAACGGGACGGAGCAGAGGAAGGAGGTGACGTGCGGGGTTCCGCAGGGGTCCGTGCTCGGGCCCCTGCTGTGGAACCTCGCCTATGATCCGGTCCTCCGCACCAGTCTGCCCCGTGGCGTGAGTGTCGTTTGCTACGCAGACGACACTCTGGTGGTCGCCACGGGGCCCGACTTCGAGCGGACGCTCAGGTTCGCCGAGCTGGGGGTGGCAATCGTCGTCAGACGGATCCGCGGGCTGGGCCTGGAGGTGGCGCCTCACAAAAGTGAGGCGCTGTGGTTCCACCGGCTCACCCGGGGCCGGGAACCACCGGCCTCGCGGATCCGGGTGGGTGACACGGTTGTCCCGGTGGGGCGGTACATGAAGTACCTCGGCCTCACCCTGGACAGCCAACAGTCAGAAACGTGGTACAAACCACATTGCCAACAACCGTCCAAGCCGAGGTTCGTACCCCACAGGGGGTGCCCTTGGAACAGGTTGTTTAATCACTAGGTTGAGAGCCCTCTGCGCTCACCAAAAGCCCGCGTAAAATTGTAACAGCCGTAAGGCTAACAATTAGTAGTCATTCATAAAAAAAAAAAAAAAAAAAAAAAACCCTGGACAGCCGCTGGACCTTCGAGGAGCACTTCGTACGGATGGTCCCCCGAGCGCGACGGGTGGCAGGCGCGCTTCATCGCCTGCTGCCCAACCTCGGGGGACCGGGGGAGGGAGTTCGCCGCCTCTACGGTGGCGTCGTGCGGTCCGTGGCCCTGTACGGGGCCCCCGTTTGGTCGCGAGACCTCGCGGGGGCCTCCCGCTCCAGGGCTCTGCTGAGGAGCCTGGAGCGGATCATGGCCATACGGATCGTACGGGGCTACCGTACTATCTCATACGAGGCGGCGACGGTCCTCGCGAGCTATCCCCCCTTCATCATCCTGGCCGAGATGTACGCAGCCGCGTACGATCTCGGCCGGGGAGGGGGGAACGCGCGGGGACACGAAGTGCGGAGGCGGGAGGCCTTCCGGCGGGTCCTGGGGGACTGGCGCGATGCGCTGGTCCTCCAGGGCGGTACGCGTTCACGCGCCGTCGGAGCCGTCCTGCCCCACCTCGAGGCCTGGGTGCTCCGTAAATGGGGCACTGTCACCTACAGGTTGACTCAGATACTCACCGGGCATGGGTGCTTCGGTGAGTATCTGAGTCGAATAAAACGAGAAGAGACGGCGAGATGCCACCATTGCGCATCCGACCTGGACTCGGCCCAGCACACACTGGAGGTCTGCCCGGCCTGGGCGGCCGAACGCCGAGTCCTGGTCGACGGGATCGGGCGAGACTTGTCCCCGCCGGCGTTGGTCGCGGCAATGCTGGCGGGCGAGGAGGAGTGGAGGGCTGTGGTCTCCTTCTGCGAAGCAGTGATGCTCCAGAAGGAGGCCGCCGAGCGGGGTCGGGAGAGAGCCGATCCCGCTCGAAGGCGGCGGCGGCGAGCTCAGTGATCGCCGCCGTCGACGGGCCGCGAGGGCGCACACCCCGCGGGTGCGCCCGGGTCGCGGCCCGGGATGGATGACCCCCAGGTGCGGCCAGGGAGGGTCGTCGGGGGCGCCGCCGGCCGCGCGCCTCTTTACAGCGCGCGGTCCGAGCCGCCCCGCCCGGGGGAGCCGAGGCTCCCCGAGGATGAGCACCCCCTCGTGACGGAGGGGGGGCGACGGCGGGGTGGACCAGAGGGGTTTATCCGAATCCTGGACCACCCCAACGCCGGAGGAGAGCCGCCGCGAGGTTTTAGTGGGTAACCCTAGGATCGGATTTCAGTTTACTGTTTTGGGAGTCCCACACTACCCCTTGCCGTCCCCAGGCGGGGGGTGTGCATAAAGCATTTCCTCGCGTAAAAAAAAAAAAAAAAAAAAAAAAAAAAGGTGTCCATAGGCGGCGCACTGGTCACTCTATATCAGGTGACACGCCTGCTCGTTTGCCCTCCTATCCCATAAAAATAACTGCAGCGTGCTAACTTTTCGATCTATTTTGGTCATGCCACATCTCTTGTGTATCTCCGTATTACGGATTTTATCACGCAGAGAGATTCCAAGCATAGCACGCTGAGCGACTTTAAGTTACGTCATGAGACCATCATTCAAAGACAACGTCTCACATCCCTAAGTCAGTCTGGTAACACGCGTTTCCTACCCAACCGAGTTGAGTCCGCAGCCAAAGCTTATTTTTAATGAATTATTTCAGCACGAGCACTTATAGAAAGTGCCTCCGTGGAATAAGAAAACACAAACGCGAACGCCGCGAGTTAGGCGCGATTCCGAGAGAAGGGGTTCTTCCGAAGAATCGGGCAAGAAATAAATGTGCTCTATTAGACTGATAGAATCATAGTTCCTGATGTTTAAAATGGGATAAAAAGTCAATAGTGAGGCGGAGAGGACAGGAGTAAAAGCCTCCAGATGCCTCTATTATAACAAGAAACGCGGCATGGGTCCCATGACGTGGATTTTCTGATAGGTCGTCGTATTTCACCAGTCGAGCCGACTCATGCTTGTACCGAATTGCCTGCCCCTACCACTGTAATCTATTGAACTCGTCACAACATTGTCAGTTGTCGATATTTATTTACATACTAATAATCGAGTGCTACATTTCTATTGGACGTAGCGTGATGTTACATACCCTAAGGCCAAAAACCTTCCTCAATAAATTAATGTAATAAACTTCAAGCAACAGATTTTTATATTAGCGTGTTCAAACAAACAAACTAGGTTTATAATATTAGTATAGATCAATCATTGTTCTCAAATAGCTTCACCATAATACGAAGTCAATGGGTGATATTGTTTTTATTTGCAAAATATAATATGCTTGGTGTTCGTAAGCGCTACGCAGCTATACCTCATGAATTATGGAACACAAAACGATTTCCTTGAACAATAAAGTGTCGTGTTAAATAAATATCATAGGGAATTGATGCCTTCAAATAGTTCTAGTTCCGGGTACCTTTATACTCATTTTTGTTGTGCTTCTGTCTGTCCTCTCTATGGGCGATGCTTGAATATGGATTTGAAATTTAATTAATGTCAAATATACCTACACTATCGAAAAACTCCGAAGGAGGGTTGAGTCAGGCCTGGTCATAAAACTACACCCAAAACTTTTGACAACATGGCTAGTTTGGAAGGATAACATGTTGTGCCGACCCCACATAGAGTGGGACAAAAGCAGGGCAATGATGACATAGTTCATGATACTAGCTAAAGTCAATCAAATTTTAATGTGAAATATGGAACATATTCGGGGGCAAGCGAAAATATAGAGACTTATTAAACATAATGTTATTTTTATATATGTCTCGGTGGCCCAGTGGTCGAGCACCCGCTTCTAAATCTAGAGGTCGCGGGTTCGAAGCCTCACAATGGCTCACACCAATGACTTTTCGAAGTTCTTTTCGGAAGTTTGTTTTTGTGTGAGAAATATCGATGAATGGAAATCTTTAAGCCCGCTATGGCAAGAATTTCGCCACGCGATACGAGGCTTAACACCCGCTGCCTACACCTTTGGGTAACAAAAGGCGAGAAGATATGTTATGTTATATATGTGCCCGTACATACCCATATTTAAGTATAAAAAAATATTTTTAATATCACAGTCAAAAACTCAAGTTTTGCAGATGCATAAGTTTACCGTACAAATCGCGTTTAAAAAGCTAATGATATTTAAAAATATACACATTGAAAGCTAGATATTATATCTACGCATCATAAAAATAAATATCCACCAATATACTAGATAATATGAAGGAACAAGTTTTGTTTGTTACTTGCTAACAGTGGTAGAGCCTTGCAGTTTGTTGCATGAATGGGCCGGTTCGACCGGTGAAATACCACGACCTCTCGGAATAACGTCGTGAAGTGGCTCGTGCCGCGTTTCATTCGGTGAGAGAGGTATCCGGAGGCCCGATCCCCTTTTCCCTTCCTTTCCCCTCCTACTCCCTTAAAAGGACGGCAACGCACCACGGTGCTCGTACTACCACGTACTATATAACCAAATTTAGGAAAATGAAAAAAAAGTGAGATAATTGTGTAAGAGAGAGATCGTGAGTTATAGCGCACTGTGTTCTCTGCCTACTCCGCAAGTGACTTGCGTAAAGTTGTGTATGTAATAAAATTTCTTGTTTATGCTATCTATTGTAATACGATTACAATAATAACATTTTCGTGTCCAAAGAGAAAACAAGAGACATTTTGTGTTCGCATAGATTTACATAAATACGATATGCACTTCCATATTTTAATAATATATCTCGTATATTATATGTTATGTGATATATATGTAGAAATTATAAAATTAAAACATAAAATAAATTGTGTAGTAATTTACGATTTTTATATTCATAACTTAAATTTAAATACGTGTAACAATAAATGTAACTAAAATGTATGTAATTTTGATAGGCTATTTTATATTGAAACTATGAAGTTCGCTGCATGAATGGGCCGACTCGACCGCTGAAATACCACGAACTCTCAGAATATCGACTTAAAGTGACTTATGTCGCGTTTCGCTCTCCCCTCCCCACCTAAGCCATTTTAAAGGCCGGCAACGCAACTGTAACACTATCTGTGTTGCAGTTAGTTGCTTACCATCAGGTGACACGGCTGCTCGTTTACTCGCTAGTCCCATAAAAAACGCATAAGACGTCTCTTACACTATCTCGCTAATACTCTGGGTGTTAAGACATCCTCACGCTATCTCTACGTCCCAAGGCAGTAAAGTGTATTATTGGGACTAAGTAAGTGGTTTTTAAACTTGGAAATGTTTAAAATACAGTTATATTTATAAGCCTGTATAGCTTATAAATTTACTTTATGGATAAGATAACAAATCATACGGGCGCTTCCAAATTTCATACTACAATAATTAAATTGTTTATGTACTAATTTAAACAAATATTTACGAAGATATTACAGTATTAACATAGCGGGACATAGCAGTTTAGCAGTTGCGTTGCGCGCCAAAACGCGTGCCGATAAATAGTACAAATTGAACTTCTTAAGATCGAAATTTTACTGATTTATTACTTTTGATGCGGAACAAAGGTCGCCGGGTCAGCTAGTTTAAATATAATCGAACTCACCATACAACTGAAATACATAACTGCTGTCACAAAACAGAGTTAGATATTTGATACTATTAGCAAAGCCATAAGAAAAATAATAATAATAATATCTTGGACACAATACACACAGCGCCCTCTAGTTCCAAGCTAAGCAACTAAATGCTTGTGTTATGGATGCTGCAGCCGGTAGTTTTACCAATGTGCCACGAGGTCCGTCAATATGATGTAAAATAAATAGATCTTCAATCTACAATAAATAGCAGGAAATTAAAAAAAATAAAAGATTACTGCTCCGCTCTTGTTTTGCTTAGTGTGATGTTATATTTACAGTCCTTAGCTTTCGTCGTTAAATGTACTATCTAACGCTGAATTTTTTAGAAGAATGTTTCTTATCGGCTTGGTAATTCTTGAGTATAGCGCATTTAAATAAGATATTACCATATATATTTTTATGTTTTGACCACATGGAAATTTTGAATGGATGACATGTTGTGCCGACCCCACTTAGAATGGTATAAGTACGGGAAAATGATGATGATATAGCCAAAATATCTGATGTTATTTATATAATGGACTCTATCAAAATAACACTGAAACTACTTTTTATAGATTATATCGCGTTTATTTAGAACTTATTTTCTATTTATTTCCCGACGTTTCGAACTCTTTACAGGGATCATTTTCACAAGTATATACTCTCTCAAAATATTATATATTTTCGCCCAAATGCCTGGCTTATAATATGAACTATATTTTGACAACTCAATTTAAATAATTATTTCTTGAATACCAGATAACAATGGCATCCGACTGGAATTAGTATACGGCTGTCACTGATACTATATATTATTATCTTTATGATTCTCTTTTATGACGATCACATACGAAGCGTGACTTAGTTACTGTATACGACAAAGAAAACTCGTGCAAACAATCATAAAAATAATATTTCAAATGTTAAATGATAATTTAAAAAGGTTTTTAACCGACTTCAAGGAGTTTTTATTTATGTGCGGACATAAATTTGTCATGTTATAATGAATTGAAATTTCTTTTACGAAAGAGGTTACATCCAAAGTTTCATTTAGATTTGGTTTTAGTATTAAAAGTGATTACTTTTTATGGGAGGTTAAGCTGTTACTTTACGTAACGCGTTACGGCGTCCATCTGTGTGTCTTCCCTTTCTCTCACCGGTAGGCCGCCAGCGCCGGTATCGTCCCCTCTCACTCTAACCCCCAACGCCAGCGGTATTTTGGACAGACGCTTCCCCCTTTATAATTCAACTCAGATAAGTTTAATTTATTACTTCACAGGGCGTCTTAAAACTGTCGCGTTTCCTTCTCTTGCTGAACGAACGTAGATTAAATAAATCCTATGTTGTACTTCTGAGACTAGTATTCTTGCGAAGAGAGTTGAAACCAGATAAAGCAAAATATTACCACTCTAAATAAAAGATGTCGCGTCAGTTGAGCTCGACTAATATATTTGCATAGTTTTTCTTTTTAGGACGTTGATATTAATTTGCTGTGATGGTCGAGTATTCTGGCTGCTACACCTTTTATGCACGAGTCAACTGCTTTGTTTTCAGTAGCGATATTAATATTATTGTTATTTATGTTTAATAGTTTGAAAAGAGTATTTGGCACATGAGTTTCTTGCCCGATTCTTCCCATGATAGCCCCTACACTCGGAATCGGGCCGCTCGTGGCGATTGCGTCCGTGTTTTCTTGTTCCACGGACGCACTTTCCTCAAGCGCTCGTGTTAATTAGTTAATTTAAAATAATAAAGTTAAATTGTATTTGTTGACTATTTTTAAGTGTCTGTGAAGACCTATGAAAATAAAACTTATTTTGACTTGACTTGACTTTGACTTTGAATCTGTAATTCAAGAGTCAAGTGAAATGGAGGAATCCGGAACGGATGCAAGGATAATGGTTGAAGATGTAGAGCTGGTACAGGGGAATGAAATTGTATATCTTAGATGCGCTTTTAGCAGGGATGGATGGTAGGTACTCCGCGAATATATAGACCAAAGAGAACGTGTCCTGGAGGAATGGAGGAATGATGTTAGGATCCTCAAAAATCGACGCGTTATAAGTTATTTATTTTATCTTAATATTCCGGAATAAACTGATTAGAGATTTTGGCGCAACCAACACAGATACAAAACATATATATGTATTATTTGTCTACCATTTTAGTAACTACTTCTATTCATGACCTTGAATTATAAACATCAACAGTATGTAGGTATACTGTCGATGCTGATTGCTCCGTAAATGGGGCACTGTCACCTACGGGTTGACTCAGATACTCACCGGGCACGGGTGCTTCGGTGAGTATCTGAGTCGAATAAAACGTGAAGAGACGGCGAGTTGCCACCATTGCGCATCCGACCTGGACTCGGCCCAGCACACGCTGGAGGTCTGCCCGGCCTGGGCAGCCGAGCGCCGTGTCCTGGTCGACAGGATCGAGCGAGACTTTCCCCGTCGGCGTTGGTCGCGGCAATGCTGGCGGGCGAGGAGGAGTGGAGGGATAAGCACCCACTCGTGACAGAGGAGGTGCGACGGCGGGTTGGACCAGAGGGCTGACACACTGTCCTGGGCCACCCCAAAGCCGGAGGAAGGCCACCGCGAGGTTTTAGTGGGTAACCCTAGGATCGGATTGCAGTGTACTGTTTTGGGAGTCCCACACTACCCCCTGCCGTTCTCGGGCGGGGGTGTGCATAAAAAAAGGTATACTAATTCTCTTTACGAAAACCTTAAAAAGAAAATAACACCAAAATCATTCAAATTTCTAATTGTTTATTTATTTGATAATCCCTTCATTATATCCATTCTGAATCAATAACGTCAAATAAATATATGTATTATTCAATCTGTATTCTAAAATATAGATATTTCAATTTAACACAATATATCAACGTTGGATTATTTTCTTAAGTCCATCACTAGAATGGGGATATTGTTACTATAATCTTTTTTTTTGGAATGGTATTAGGTTAGTATTTAGGTCTCGACCATTTTTTTGTGGGATAGGAGGGTAAACGAGCAAGCGAGTCACCTGGCAGTAGGTGACAAGCGCCTCCCATCGACACCTGCAACATAAGATAGCGTTACAAATGCGTTGCCGGGAGCAGAATGGATAAGTCGGGAAGGGAACTGGACCTCCGGATACAACTCTCCCTGAAAGAAACACGACTTAAGCCACTTCACGTCGATATTCTGAAAGTTCTTAGTGATGAAAGACCTCTTGCTTCAGAAGTTATGTGCTTCGATCTCTTGGTATTAAAACTATAACATTAATAAAATTTATTGTACAATAACAAGAATACTTTTTATATAATAAATAGCCATACCATAGACATCAAATCTTTCGATAGAATTACATAAGTGCGATATAAAAAAAAAATATAAAAATATTTCAAACACCGTATTACAAAATTGGCCTGATGGCCGTTGAACCATAGTCTGCAACGAACTGTGAAAAATTATTACTAAACTTAATTTATACCGTTCAATGTTGGTGTGGTTTAACTTTCACTCGTTTGGTTTATTTATTTTTTTTACTATAAAAATAACGCCAAGTATCGACTAAAAATTATCGCGGTCAAGATCGGGGTCGTATTAGTAAAATTATAGCGCGCGGGAAACGCGATAAGTAAATATATTTTGTAGTCGAATGGAAACATAATCTTTTAGGGGATATTTATATGGAAAATTTTCGTTCACTTGTAAGCCACGGTCAAATCATAATTTATACGAGTGTATTTAAATAGAGTGCAAAATTATTGTCTATTAAAAGGAAAAAAAAACAATACAATTAGACGAGAGAAAAACAACGCCAAAAGAGGCCTGTCCGTATCTTTACATAGAGTAATCACTCCAGCAGTTCCCTATGGGAATCCAAAAATATTGTTGTTTTTTTTTCCTTATAACACTTTGTTTCATTGGAATTTGGTGTTTGTAAAAACGTTTTCGTCTTTACAATAATGAAGAGAATAAATGCAAAAAGGTTATATTACTAAACAGAAATAAAAAAGATAATAATTAACTTTAACGCATTTAATACTACGATATTCTGTTCATATTTTTGATTACGAATGCAATTAAGCTCTTTAAATAATATATTATATTCGAATCTAGGACACGGCGGCCCACTAACTACCAGTTATTTGTGAATCTATTGTCGCAATACTCAGCAACAATTTTGGAGGTCTCTGTCTCGCATCTTTGCACTTCAATGTACGTAGATAGGTACGTCGTTTATTTAACTGCAATACGATTTACAAATATCGAAAGATATAGACAGTTTGCAATTTTATTTAATTCAAGAGTCCTCTAAAACATCTCAACAATTTCTTTATTAAACTTAACTAACAGTCTTGCAGTTCGCTGCATGAATGGGCCGGCTCGACCGCTAAAATACCACGGCCACTCGATCGACGTATAGTGGCTAATGCCGCGTTCCTTCGTTTAGAGAGGTACACGGAGGCCTGCCTCCATTCCACATCCTTTCCCATTTTACTCCCTTACAGGTCGGCAACGCAACAGTAACACTATATGTGTTGCTGGTGTCTATGGGCGGTGTTGGTTGCTTACCATCAGGTGACACGCCAGCTCGTTTGCCCTCCTATCCCAAAAAATGTGATGTGTGACATTTTTTTGGAAATTTTGTAATTTTACAGTGGGAGTGGTATTAAACAATGTAACATTACAATCAAAATATCGACGTAAAGTGGCTCATAACCTGTTTAGGTCAGATATATGCTTCTCTCTTTTCTCTCTCGCTTTCATTCTTTTAGAGACCGGCAACGTAACTATAACACTATTTGTGTTGCAGGTTTCCATGGGCATATTTGGAAAAAAAACAGATTCTATGTACCTAACCTTCAGACCAACAGTGAAAACGAATCTCTCCAGCTAAATTCTATCAAGCTTTTTAAGCTAAGCTGCTTCAGTTTTCGAGCACCCCGCTTCTGAATCAAGAAGTCGCGTGTTCGAATCCTGCCTCACACCAATGACTTTTCGAAAACTATGTGTAAACTTTGTGCCCGGTATGGCAATAGGCTCGCCACGTAAACATAACGGCGAGTCGACGCTTATTAGCCACTGCTTATTACACTTTCGGGTAGAAAAAGGCGTGAAGTTATGTGATAAATATGTATTTAAGCCACTTATCCAAGTCCAAAAATATACAAACATATTGGACTCAGTGGGGTAAAGAAACTCACTTTTTTTTTTATAACGCCACTTGATATCGTGACACGGAAACCGTGGTTATTTTTTTTTTATATCATAAGTATATGGGCCGGTTGCGTGATAGCCAATGTTAGCATGTGACATTTCTATATAATCATTGTACTGTTTCTCAACTTAACAATAGTAAGTACGGTTAGAAAATACATCTTTAAATGCTGTCATTAAAATATATTAGATTACACGTCTAGTTCTTAGAAAAAAAAAAAGTATTATTTTTTACATTGACGGACCTCGTGGTGCATTGGTAAAACTACCGACTGCAGAATCGAAGTTAGCGGGTTCGATCGCCAATATCGCCATACGATTACAAATATTTATGACAAGCATGAAAGTTTGTATGGCGACTGGGTGTTTTTCTATGTAGGGTAAACGGGCAGTCATTGGACAATTAAGCGAATTAAATAGTTTGAAGATTTTTTTTCCTTCGACTATTTCAGTATCTCATAAACTGTAGAGATATTTGGAAACTAGATAAAAGGAGCTATCATAACAATTAATTAAAAACCTTATTTCTTGTGAACAGTTGAAAAATATTATTATATTTAAAAAAATGAACAAAAAACACAGTTATTGGACAAAAATTATAATTATTGGACGGTTGGAAACAATTATTGGACAGTCAATTAATATAGTGAAATTATAGTTAAACTCGTAATAAAACAACTCTCAGTCAGCCGGGAGCGAAAGAAAAACATATGGCTGACAAGCTTACACAGCACTACACCGAAGAATGGCGGTATAACCATTCATAAAATATGGGTCACCCTAAATGATCTTGGTAGGGGCGGGCAGCAGCGTCCCTATCTAAAAAAGGTTTACCCCTGCGGTCTCCAACCCGTTTGCCCAGCGTGGGGACTATAGGCATAAACTTCCTAATGAAAATAGCACCAATGCAAGGGCCCCTAGTTCCCAGTGGTCCCACTATTCCCGGCCAAGGCAGCGGTTGTGGTAACGGTGGGACAGGGTGCTAAGAATCTCCGGGTTACGGCAGGCTGCCAAAAACACTGGCCACTTATAATGGACGCAGTCTTCGGCTGGATCAACACCTCATCAAACTCGAGGTAGAGCTGGGTTGCTTGAACTGGCATATTTTAGGGCTATCTGAAGTCCGGCAAGAGGGGGAGGACACAATAACCCTACAGTCAGGCAACTTTACTTTCGGTAAGGTGACCAGCTCTCCCAGGGGGGTGTCTGTTTCCTCGTTCACAAGGACCTCGTTAGCAGCGTTGTGGAGATCAGTAGTGTGTCGACCAGGGAAGCGTACCTTGTACTGAAACTTACCAACAGGTACACCCTGAAGGTAGGAAACCACAGGTGATGTGGACAAAAGGACCGACACTGTGGTCAACACGCTAAGGAAAGTGTCTCAAAGGTTGTTCCCGAGAACGCAGAAAATGGAGTCCAAACTCTCTGCCGAGACGCTCGAGCTGATGAGGCAAAGGCGGGAAACTCCATCCGATCAGCTGTCTTCGTCAGAATGGAAAAGTCTAAACCAGCGTATTAGGAAGCTGATGCAGCGCGACCTTCATCGATCGAATACCCGAGCAATCGAGGACGCGATCGACCGCAACAAGGGGTCGAAAGTGTTCGCTCAGCACCTTGGAAGGCCCCATCTGACGAAGCTGAAAACTGCGGATGGACGTGTCGTCACCTCTAAGCCTGAGATTCTCACAGAGATAGAATCTTTTTATGGGCTCCTTTATTCCACACGGATGACCAAGCTGACGAGAACAAGCGATGATGACCACAGAGCCCCGCTAACGCGTCACTACAGTGAGGACATCCCCGACTTTTAAGAAAGCGAGATTGGGGCGGCTCTCGGGCAACTTCAGAACAACAAGGCACCCGGTGATGACGGAATTACTACAGAACTTCTAAAATTCGGCGGGACTCCTATCCTAAAGGAATTAGCAAGTCTTTTTAATTCCGTCATACACTAGGGCATAACACCACAGGCTTGGGGCAGGAGTGCGGTGGTGCTGTTCTTCAAAAAAGGTGATAAAACCTTACAGAAGAATTACAGAACCATCTCACTCCTGAGACATATCTACAAGTTGTTCTCGAGGGTCGTCACGCATCGTCTCGCTGTAAGATCTGACGGTGGACGGTGGTACGGTGGACCACATCTATACTGTTCGGCAGATTGTACAGAAGACCGAAGAGTACAATCAGCCGCTGTGTATGGCATTCGTGGATTATGAAAAAACTTGGGCAGGTCTGGATGCATTGCAGCGGTCGGATTGACTGGCGTTATATCGAGGTTTTGAGATGCTTGTATGACACCGCCACGATGGCTGTCCAGATACAGGACCAGGTGAAGAACTCTATCGAGCTGAATCGAGGTGTAAGACAGGGAGATGTCATATCTCCCAAACTCTTCACCAACGCTCTAGATGACGTCTTCAAGACCCTGGATTGGACTGGACAGGGTGTCAACGTGAATGGTGAGTACATCTCACATCTTCGGTTTGCCGACGACATCGTTGTAATGGCAGAGTCGTTGGAACAGATAAGCGGAATGCTGCGCGCCTATACGAGTCCTCCCGGAGTGTCAGTTTGGGCATGAACTTGGACAAGACCAAAGTCATGTTCAATGAACATGTCGTGCTCGGACCGATCAGCGTCGAAGGGCAGTTCTCGAAGTCGTAAACAAATACGTCTACCTAGGCCAAACCATCCAGTTAAGTAGAAGAAACTTCGAGAAGGAGGCCGAAAGGAGGATTCAGCTGGGTTGGGCTGCATTTGGCAAACAGCGTCGGGTCTTCAGCTCGCCTATACCGCAATGTCTAAAGACCAAAGTCTTTGACCAGTACGTTCTACCGGTAATGACCTACGGTGCCGAAACGTGGACACTCACGGTGGGGCTAGTCCACAAATTTAAAGTCGCTCAGCGAGCTATGCTCGGAGTATCTCTGAAGGATAAACTCAGGAATGAGTATATCCGCCAGAGAACCGGGGTAACCGACATAGCTAATTTTTGAGACTTCAACCTGCAAGCTAACAATTATTGGACACAATAAGTGACAATTATTGGACAGTGTCCAATAACTGACAGAATAGTCTGTGATACTTGAAATTGAAAGTACGTCATAAGAAATTTAAATGTTTAAAATGAACGCAAATAACATCATAGAAACTCAAAACTCTGAAAAAAAAAATAGTTATTGGACACTGTCCAATAATAGATTTTTTTAAATTGTACCATACAATTACGGGACAGGTGAAAATAACCTCAAAATATAACATTTATGAGATAAAAGTCCATTTATCATGTAAATTGTATGATATCTTACCAATCTCCGAGGTGCCAAAACAATATCAATCACCACTATGCCAAAATCGTAACAAAACTCTAGACTCAATCTTATAAAAACAATTATTTTTCAAGACAATTATCCGTTTCCGTGACAGCCGCCGCGAAATATTTTTTTTAACAGTTTACTACTGCCATCTGTTACAAAATATATGAATTATACCAATGTTAGGAACTTAAAGATTTAAGTAATAGATATAGATGTCGCTTTTTATTTGTTGTTATCTTATTTTTAGCAAATCAAAAGGTACTGTCCAATAACTATTCAGTGTCCAATGACTGCCCGTTTACGGTATTATAAGTATGTATTTACAAAAGAAAAGTATATATTATATGTATTAATATCCGTTATTTCTTTCCCTTACACTAGCATTTAGTTGCTTAGCTTGGAACTAGAGAGCGCTGTATGTATTGTGTTAAGATATCATCATCATCATTACATAGTATAAAACAAAGTCACTTTCCGCTGTCTGTCCCCTTATATGTGTATATCTTTAAAACTACGCAACGGATTTTGATGACGTTTTTTTTTAATAGTTAGAGGGTGTCAACGGGGTGGTTTTGATCTATAATTCATGTGTGATGTTGTAAAAAAAAAATTTCGAGATTTAGGTCTTTAATTGCAAACGCTGGCTGAACTCTAAGTGATAGATCAAAACATTGTTTTACATTATTAAACACCTTTAGACGGTCTACAAAAAAGTCCGCGAGGGCATATGTCTATCTCTTAGGAATAACCCACAATGACCATTTTTATTTTTTTATTTGTTTTCGAGAAATAAGGCTTAATTATGAAGAGATTTGAAACATTACAGCATTAATTTTCATCCAGTTAAGTGTATTAAATAGATTGTGCATTTAATATAGATCAATATTGGCCTGTACAGTATGTAATTTAAACGAATATTTACGAAGATATTGCAGTATTAACATAGCGGGACATTGTAGTTGCGTTGCGCGGCAAAACGCGTGCCGATAAATAGCACAAATTTAACTTTTAAAGATCCTAATTTTACTCCCATAATACTTTTGATGCGGAACAAAGTTCGCCGGGTCAGCTAGTTATTATTATAAAAATGAAAATACATCTGGTTACAAATAATACTGGTTATAATGAAAGTCATTGGTGTGAGCCAGGATTCGGACACGCGACTTCTTGATTTAGAAGCGTGGTTCTCGATCACTGGACCACTGAGATTTTTATATTCAAGACACCACATATCGACAATTCTTCGCGAGGAATATAATATCAACAATATCTCGCCGTTATAGAGAATCACCTAATATTTTAGACATTGCTGGAGTTGAATAAACTAATCAAGGTCGAGGTATGAGTGTATGTGGTGGGCAGCGGCACAGGCAGCGGACAACAAAAAACTGTAACTATTCAAAAAATCAAGCCATCAACTGTATACGGACTACGTATGTATAGTATGTTCTATATATAAATAATATACTGGTTTTATGGCTTAAATTAATATTATAGAGCGGAAAGTTTTGTATTCTTGTATGTAAGAATAATCTCAAAAACTACTGGACCGATATCAAAAAATTCTTTCACCATTGTTAAACTGAATTCACCCAGAGTAACCTAGGCTATGTTGAATCAACATCGTCATCGCCATCGCGAGACGGAAAACTAGATATTTTTTAAATTTAATTATTAATATTTTGGTTACAATAAACAAAGCGCCCTCAAGTCTCAAGCTAAGTAACAAAATGCTTGTATAATGGACACTAGATAACGGATATTAATACATATATGTACTTTTCTTATTTATAATTGAAAAACATTAACGCCATCCAGACATTCAGGATTATCTTAAATATTTGTTACTAGAGTGGTTATCGAACCCGCCAACCTCAATTCCGCGGTCGTTAGATTTACCAATGCACCACGAGCCCCATCTAGGTCTATCTAAATTCTAGAAATAAAATTGTAACATTTTCATGCTGGAGTGATTAAAATAATGACGTATGTTCCGGTTCAACCCGTAAAATACCACGACAACTCAGAAAATTGAAGACTGGCTCTTTCTGTTTAGTTTGGGGACAGCTTTCGGTGTTACAGTACCTAAATTTAAGCAGTAGTACACTCCTAAATTAAAAACAAATATAGGTACTAGCTGACCCGGCGAACTTTGTTCCGCATCAAAAGTAATAACTGCTGTCCCGCTATGTTAATACTGCAACATCTTCGAAAATATTTATTTAAATTGCATGCTGTAAAGGGCCAGAATCATCTATGTTACATGCACAATCTATTTAAGACACTTTATTGGATGAAAATTAATACTGTAATGTTTAAAATCGCTTCGTAAATAGGCCATTATTTCTCGTAAAAATGGTCATTGTGGGTTATTCCTATGATATAGACATATGCCCTCGCGGACTTTTTTGTAGACCTTTTAAAGGTGTATAATAAATGTATAAAGTACGTTGTTTTGATTTATCACTTAGGGTTCAGGCAGCGTTTGCGAATAAAGTTCTAAATCTTGAAAATTATCACTTTTTTTTTACTGCACTATACATGATTATTAGACATTATAAATCAAAACCACCCCGTCGACACCCTCTAACTATTAAAAAAAACGCATCAAAATCCGTCGCGTAGTTTTAAAGATATGCGCATATAAGGGGACAGACAGCGGAAAGTGACCTTGTTTTATACTATGTAATGATCAAACAGCATACAAAAATACATACAACCCTAAAATATCGCCCTTCCACGATCAACCCATATTTTTTATACATTAAATTATTGTCTTTTCCAGACAACGTTTCCTGGGTCAGCTAGTTATGGATCATAAATTAATTTACGATAATTTGTGTATGATCTTAATAATGTTCATACTTATAACTTACAAGTATTTATGGTCAGACATAGACCACTAGACGACCACTAGAATTACTAATTAAGCAGTTAACACTGAAATATTCAGGTATATACATCTAAAAGTTAGTGAATCGTAAAGGACACAAACAGACCGTCACAGTGACATCGTTTTTGTGGTTAATATTTACTTCTCGAGTCAATGCATATTTGTTATAACACCGTAAATAATTTGTTTCAACAATATAACTTCACGCCAAGTCAATTGCGGAGTAGACAGAGAGAACAAAAAGCCAAAACACACAACTCACTTTTTTCGACTATCATGACTTTAGCACAGTCGCTGGTTGGCTTTTAAGGCTCCGGATATCACCTTCCGCAAGGATATGTTCGATTTGGTCATGCAGAGTGAATCATGACCGTCCTTGACTACTTCGTCTATCCGCTTTTGCAATCTATATATGCTTAGCCAGTGCGCTTATCCCACATTAAGTGGGGTCTGCACAATATATCATCATTTCAAACTATCCATGTTGTCAAAACAATTCGCTGTAGTTTTACGACCGGCCAGCCTCACATCAACTCTCCTTGGGAATGATTTCGTTGTTGGCATAGGGAAGGAGTTGAAAATGTGATGGGGAGGGTAGAGAGAAAGGAGTTGGGCCTCCAGATACCTCTCTCACCGAGCGAATCGCGGCATGAGGTAATTTCCGCTGATATTCTGAGAGGTCGTGGTATTTCACGGGTCCAGCTGACTCATTCATGCATTGAACTGCGTTGATCTACCACTCTGATCATTATACATAGGATAAAATAAAGTCTCTTTCTGCTGTCTGTCGCCTTATATGCTTATATCTTTAAAACTATGCAACGGATTTCGATAAGGTTTTTTTTAGTAAATAGAGGGTATCAACGGGTTGGTTTTGCGTGGCGACAAATCCAAAATTTACTCATCTATTACTTTTGTTGTTGAATAAAGTTCGCCGGGTGAACTAGTATAGTAATATAGCTAAATATAATGTGTATGTCAATATCAAAAGTCGGTCAACTGAATGATGAAAATCAAAAAAAAAATCTTTTAATTGCAATACGGATATGAACATTCGTATATGTACCCTATTATAAAATTTTTATTATATTATAACACAATTAGATAACAGTCAGATGTATAAGATTAACCCGCATTTGTTGACTGAGTTAGTTTCTTAATCAGAATGGAACAGAATGTAATTATTAGGCCTCAGTTCAAAACTTCCTACAAAAAATGTTAGCTAAAATAACATTTATAACTTTTTAAATGGAAATGTATAGAGAAGCTCTCATGCATTTTCTACTCAAAGGTCTAGGCAGCGGCAGTTACATCTCGTCTTGTCAATTTTGAACGTTCCAATTGGAATAAAAGGCGGAATAGGTTTTAGGTTTTACACACTAGTTGACCCGGCGAACATTGTCCCGCTACAAAAGTAATAAATAAGTAAATTTTCCATTTATCACTTTTTCTTTACTACATCATTCACGAATTATAGTTAAAAACCACCACGTTGATACCCTCTATCTATTAAAAAAAATCGCATCAAAGTCCGTTGCATAGTTTAAAAGATGTAAGCATATAAGGGGACAGACATCTAATAGCAACTAACTTTATAATATGTAATGATAATAACTTCCGAAAACTAAAACTCTGTGCCCGGTATGGCAATAGGTTCGCCATCTCTTTCATTTGAGGCGTAAACATAGCGGCGAGACGAAGCTTAACAGCCGCTGCCTACACCTTCGGGTAGAAAAAGGCATGAAGTTAGGTTATGTTATAACTTCCGAAAATATTTTAAGCAGTTATTAGTGTGAGCCCGATTATTCGATACCACGACTTTTTGTTTCAGAAGCGGTTTTACAATTCCTAAGACCTATATAGAGCACTAGCTGACCCGGCGAACTCTGTTTCGCATCAAAAGTAATAACTGCTGCCCCGCTATGTTAATACTGCAATATCTTCGACAAATTTGAAGTCGATAGCAGCTATAAGTTAAAAATGGGAATTTTCCATTGTTAACACCCCCGCAACCCCCCTTGTGGGTGGAATTTCGTAAAATCCGTTCTTAGCTGACCTCTACTCGGCGAAAGGAATAATCCTACCAAATTTCAAGTCGCTACGCCTTATGGTTCCAGAGATATCGTGATGAGTCATTAACACCCCCGCAACCCCCCTTGTGGGTGGAATTTCATAAAATCCGTTCTTAGCTGATCTCTACTCGGCGAAAGGAATAATCCTACCAAATTTCAAGTCGCTACGCCTTATGGTTCCAGAGATATCGTGATGAGTCAATATATAGGTGGAAATCTCTTATATATATAATATATAGATTATTTAGTTCTTAATGACAGTTTATAAAAGTCGTTCACATAGCCTAGTAGTTTAGCAAATCCTGTTTTGAAGGGCTCACAAGCTATACTCAAAACAAGTCATCGTTTTCCTGCCCACTCTATGTGGGATCAGCACAACATCTCATCTTATTACATTCCCATCTATCACTCGTCAATCGTCATCTTCGCGCTTACTCCATTCATACTCATATCAACTTTTATACATAACATCAAAACAACTTTTTAGGATTATATCGCGTTTATTTATTACTTATTTTTATTTATTTCCCGACATTTCGAACTGTAAAGTAAAGAGTTTCTGTAAAGAGTTCTAAACGCCGATAACGAAACGCGAAATGCTATATAATCCTTTTCGAAAGTTAGTTATGTGATAACCTGGGCGGTCCAGTGTTTGAGCTCCCATCTGTCATGGGATTCATGTCGTGGGTTTGATTCTAGGCTCACACCAATGATTTCTCTGAAGTTAAGTGTGATAAATATCGATGACTGACAACTCAGTGCCAGTTGTATGGCAATACGATCGCCACCTGTTTCTATTTGTGACGTAATATAACGATTCGGCAACTCGAGGCTTAACTGGCGCTGTCTACACCTGTCGAGTAGAAAAAGGCGTGATGTGATTTTTTTTATATAGTTAGGTGTGAATTATCGATGACAGAACCTATATTATTGTTATTATTTGTATCATGGTCGTTATATTACAATAATATTTGTTGTTTAAATAAAGTTTTTATATCAACCGATTGTGTAGGCAGAGATAATTCAACGCTTCGACTCACTTTATTTATTTTTTTCTCTTAAACGTAATAGTTGGCGTGGTCTATTGATTTTCACATTCATTTTTTAATCGTTTTTTAATGGATTGGGATAGGGGCCAACGAGCAAGGAGATCATCTGATGATAAGTGGCTACTGCAACCATGGACACCTACAACGCAGATGGTATTACAGTTGCATCGCCGACGTTTAGGATAATATAGGGATAGGATTCAGAAGTAGAACGGAATATTCTCACAAATAAACGTGTCATGATTCACTTTACGTCGATAATTCATTGGTCGAGGCGGACAAATCATTCGTATTATTAATAATAATAATATCATCATGATGTGCTTTTATGCGTTGTACGTGATCATTAAAACTGCACAAGTCCTTGTAAATATATAAATATTTATACAGTATAATAACATATTCAATATATGGATAGTAAAGTAAAATAAATTATTGAAACTGACTAAAAATGAAACATTATTCTTATTGTTTATGAACGAGACTGACGTCTCATCACCGATCAGTAAATATTGGCAAATTTTAATATCAGTCATCTAATATTACTTAACATAATATAATAATATCTTGGACACAATACACACAGCGCCCTCTAGTTCCAAGCTAAGCAACTAAATATTTATGTTATGGATACTAGATAATGGATATTAATAGATATATACTTTTCTTTTGTAAATACATACTTATAATACATAGTAAAACACCCAGACGCCACACAAACATTCATGTTTGTCACAAATATTTGTGTTCGGGTGGGAATCGAACCCACGACCTCATTGCTGCAGTTGGTAGTTGGTAGTAGTAGTTGGTAGTTCATAAATTAATATGAGAAGAATTGATAATATTATTCTTTATTATTCCATTATTCTTGTAACAGTTTACAGTCTCGGTAGCCCAGTGGTCGAGCACACGGCTTCTGATCCAGAGGTCCGGGTTCGATTCCTGACACTGGCTCACATCAATGACTTTTCGAAATTGTTTTCGGAAGTTATGTGTGATTAATATCGATGACTGAAAACTTTGTGCCCGGTATGGCAATACGTTCACCACCTATTCCATTTGGGACGTAAATATAACGGCGAGACGAGGCTTAACAACTGCTGCCTACACCTTCGGGTAACAAAAGGCGTGAAGTTATGTTATGTTTATGTATGTTTATGTTAGTGATCAAGCCTATTTGGACGACTTTTCCAAAGTCAAAGTAACTTTATTGTCAAAAGTATTCACAGACACTTATAAATAGTCAATGTATAAAATTTAACTTATTATTTGAAATAAAATCCTTAAACACGAGCGCTTGAGGAATGTGGAACAAGAAAACACGGACGCAATCGCCACGAGCGGCCATCTGGCACACATTTTAAAAAAAATATCGTTAACCTCCTTGGTAGAAAAGTTTTGTTTTATTCTGGCAATCCTAATCGGGTACGCGTATTTGATACCAGTCTGCTGCCAGTTAACATTGGGAATTGCTCACCGTGAAGCGTGAAACCACAAAAGCAAGAATCGATGCCGTGACAGACGTTCATTGCTAATAATTTAAGCAAAAAAAAAACAGTGTGATCTCATCGCTTGTAAAAATTACTATCTGCCCAAGTGAATCTACGATGAGAATCGATATTTACATCAACGCTATTGTACTCGATGGAAAATTTAATTTCCTTTGAAAATTTATAACTGTCCCGATTTCCCTTAGTTTATCCCCTTTTAATATATTTCGATTTTCGATACCTGTTGTCTTATTATTAGTATTATTTTAAGCGTTTAACGCCCCCTCGCGGGTAAGTAATATGTAACACTGTTCTAGTTTTTAATTATTAACCGGTTTACGCTGTGATCTTTTTACATTTAATGTGTTATAAATGTATGTTTGTTACAAGGTTTCACTTCTTTAGCGCGGAGGGACCCACACACTATTTTTTTTGTTCAGTATCTATATCAGTATATATCTAATATTTGTTCAGACTTTAGTGTTGTATTTAAAACAAGAACATTATTATTTATTACTTAACCTGCTTATATTACAAATTATTATTTATGCTCTGCTTTATTATTATATCATCATTGCAAGATGTAAATTAACTAAAAATTATCGAGTACAATGCAGACTAAAGATACTTTTTATTCAAATTTGTAATTAACCTACTATTATTTTTTCAAATTGTATTTAAATAGCTAACGAATATAATGAAAGGCATATATGATTTTCACTTAGAAAGTCGAAATTTGCAAGTAGACCAAAACGCTGTATCTAATCTGATATAAAAAAAAATATTAAAAAATAAACACATTTATTTCAAAAATCTCGACGGATTCCCGACGAAAATCAACATTTATTTTTACTAATTTTACACCTTTTCCTACCCGAAGATGTAGGCAACGGCTGTTGTGCCTCAACCCGCTGTTTTTTACGTCCCAAATTGAATAGGTGGCAGAACCTATTATGATATATTGGGCACAATGATATCCTGTATCAGTCATTGACATTTGTCACTCATAACTACTTCTTCTTCGGGTGGGCTTCAGCTTGAATAATTAAAATCAATGAATGATCTTGAATAATCCAATGGAATAAAAGTCAAAGTCAAAATAACTTTATTTTTATTTTTACAGACACTTAAAAATAGTCAACAAGTACAGATAACATTATGATTTAAAATTAAATAAAAAAAACAAACACGAGCGCTTGTGGAAAGTGCCTCCGTGGAACAAAAAAAGACACGGACGCAATCGCCACGAGCGGCCCGATTCCGAGTGTAGGGGCTATCATGAGAAGAATCGGGCAAGAAACTCATGTGCCAAATACTCTTTTCAAACCATTTGAAATAAATAACAATATTATTATAACTACTGAAAACAAATCAGTAGTTTGGTGAATAAAAGGTGTAGCAAACAGAATACTCGACAATCACAATTAAGATCCAAGCAAATTAAAATCAACGTCCTACAAGTTACGAGTAACTAAGAAATTCTATGCGATCACAGTAGTCGAGCACAACTGACGCGACCTTTTAATTAGAGCAAAAATTGTGGCAAATAATTAAAAAAAAAAATAAGTTTCTATTAAATATGTGAACACCATATCAAGGCAAATTTATTATAATAGGAATAGGTGGAGGACCTATTGCCATACCGGGCACAAAGTTTTCAGCCGTCGATATTTATCACACGTACTTTCCGAAATTAATTTTGAAAAGCCGTAGGTGTGAGCCAGGATTCGAACCCCTAACTTCTTGATGAAATCTTGATCTTTGCCTAAAGTTTAACTCTTTACCTCGATCCCCTTTCCCCTTCCTTTCTCCGCCTACTCCCTTAAAGGATAGCAACGCACCTCCGTGGTCATGGGCGGTCAGGAGTTACTAACTATTAGGTAATCCACTTGCTCGTTTGCCCTCATACCCTATATGAAAAATCAATCAAGCCTGAATGCGAACCCGAGGGCCGAGACTTAGTCATTAGAAAGCAAGGTGCTTAACACCCGAAATTGTGTTTAAATCATATTAAATAATTATGTTCCCGAACAATTATAATGTGGACGGCGTCAAAGAAATAGTGAATAGGTATTTAACAGTCCAGTGCGCTATATCACCTACGACCTAACTATCACTTACCATCAGATGAAGTTTTGTCAAGCTCCGGTCTGTATAATATAAAAAAAAACCTACACTTTTTCTTGTGTTTTTTTAAACAAAGCATTATAAACACTAACGAAATAAAATAACTGTTAAAAATAAGCACTAATGCTATTGATTGCTCAAGAATAATGCCCTTGTCAAAGTAACTAGTTTCTATTACGAAGTTGAATTACCCAATAACCTGCTGATGTTAGTTTTATCTATATTACTTAACCTATATTGTTTGCGAGTATAATGTTCAGTCGTAGGTGTAGGTAGGCAGAGATAATTATGCCTTATCACGCCGAATTTCTTGGATTCTCCGAATTTATTCTCCTAAATAGGTGCCTATTGCTATCCTATATTATCGGGTACAACTTAGTCTGTCATCGGCATACATTATATACAATTTTGGACTTATTATTGAAGTCGGTTCCGGTCAATAGTTACAACGTTAAACCTTGCGACCGTGCGATACAGCATAAAGTTTTTGTCGTTTATGTTTCTAGAATTCGGTTTGACTTTTTTAAAGGAATTTTTCTTCATCTTGATAGGCTAGTTCAGATCATATTTATTTGATTACTATCTGACCCGGCGAATGTTGTTCCGCAACAAAAGTATTATCTGCTGTCCCGCTATGTTAATACTGCAATATCTTCGAAAATATTTGTTTAAATTGCATGCTGTACAGGGCCACGATCATGTATAGTACATGCACAATGTATTTAAGACACTTAATTGGATGAAAATTAATACTTTAATGTTTCTTTTCTTCAATTATTTCTCGTAAAAAGTAAAAAATAAAAATGGTCATTGTGGGTTATCCCTAAGAGGTAGATATATGCCCTCGAGGACTTTTTTGTAGACCTTTTAAAGGTGTATAATAATGTAGTACGTTGTTTTGATTTATCACTTAGGGTTCAGGCAGCGTTTGCGATTAAAGTTCTAAATCTAGAAAAATATCACTTTTTTTACTACACTATACATGAAATAAAGATCAAAACCACCCCGTTGACACCTCCTAACTATTAAAAATAACCGCATCAAAATCCGTTGCGTATTTTTAAAGATATAAGCATATAAGGGGACAGACAGCGGAAAGTGACTTTGTTTTATACTATGTAATGATAATGATGACGATTAGTAGTTTCTGTAGTCTGAAGAAATCGTGGAGAAGTCATTATTTTGCGATGCTATATGTGATAAATGTCGATTTCTGAAAACAACATTCCCGATGCCGCGATGTATAGAAATAACTCGCCACCAGTCTTTAAAGTCTACTTAAGAAATTTTTCAAGTTAGCTATTACACTGACCGTTCAATAGCCTAAAATTATAAATAACATAACCTATTATATTAAAACCGCATGGACGCGCTAAATGCGTTAAACGTTTACAAGAGACATTAGAAGTTCCACTTTAAAAAAGAAACTTTAGGCAGAATATCGTTTGTGGGTGCAGCTAGTATTAAATAATCTGAGTCATCTATAGACAATAGATTCAAATATATAATTGTGAATTATGAATCACAAACAAGAAGAATAATAAAAAACACAACTTATTACATTGTTTACTTCTGGTGTGCATACATAACATACAATAATAATAAATTAATAACATTAAAATAATGGTTTTCGGGACATCCTGACAATCTATCTGAAAATAGCGGCCCCTGTCTTACACCAATTTCTTTTCTTTTCCACTGTAGAGCCATGCACGCAGTCCCCAGTCCCAGTTTGGCTCGATCGGTGAAATATCCTAGAAAATCGGCTTAAGGTGGTTTATGCCACGTTTTGCTCGGTGAAAGGGGTATCCGGAGGCCCAACTCATTCCCCTCTCCCCACCTCATCCCACTTCCTGTCCCATTTTAAAGGGTGACAAGGCAACTATAACATTATCTGAGTTGCAGTTGTTCATTGGCTGCGTTAGTTGTTTACCTTCAGGTGATACGCCTGCTCACTCGTCAAGTCCCTTGTGGTGTAGGCAGATAGAACAGAACACCATAAGGCACGATTCTTGCATACTTCAGTCGCTTCTTTGACTCTCATAACTCTTGCCATACACGCCCGTCAGTTTTTAAGGCTCCTCAAGGACTCGTTCAATTTGGTCATAGACAATGTTTCGTGGCCGTCCTCGACCCCTATGTCCATCCGCTTTTTCATTATATATCTGCTTAGTCATTTATCTGAAAGTACATAAATCAGTGTGTATATATATAAAGCTGTATACTGTGTATTATGTATATAAATTATATCTTTACAAAATAAACATTCTCCTAATATAAATACTTAAATAGGCAAAAAAAAACAATATGTTCTAAGAACATATCAATGTTTTACCGCTCGACTCCACTAAAATATTATACATTTGATAATAATTTTTTTACATATAAACAACCTTTTATTTTCTTGGTAGTAAGTAGCACGCTATAATAGTCCCTTTGAAGCATTCAAACAAAATATTGTTAGTATACTGTAATACATACAAAGACTGCAGCACGCGTCACAATACCTACCTACCGAGAGCATTGCCATTAAGCTACAGTAAAAGATGTCTATAATAGATATGATTAAACAACAATATCTTAGATTAGAATTAAATTACACCCGTTTCAAGTAAAAACTAAGATATTATTTTCAATGTCGGCTCGGTGGTTCGGAGATCGAAAGCGTTGCTTCTTAATCCAGAAGTCGTGGGTGAGTATCCTTAATGACGTTTGGAAAATTCTTTCTGCAAGTTATGTGTGAAATATAACGTTGATTTGACAACATGACAACATTATTTTCCGATGTATGGCAATATGTTCCACCAATGATTACATTAGGTACGTACCACGTATAAAATTGGCGAGTCGAGAAAATACGTCTATTTACAAAATTATTTTCATACTAAATGAAGACTATTTCTAAAAGTGATAGGTACGAGTATAGGTAGAAACAGTTCATGGGAATAGAAGGCAAACGAACAAGCGTGTGAGGTGCAAGTGACTAGCGCTTACCATAGACATCTGCAGCACCGAAAGGGTCAGAGTTGCCTTGCCCTCTTTTAAGATTTGATAAGGAAAACACGGGAAGAGACAGGATCTCCGGATACCGCTCCCACTGAATAACGCGGCACTTTAAATCGATTTTCTCTGTGATTGTGGTACTTCTCCGGTCGAGCCCGCCCACGCGTGGCTATATCAAGCTATATCCTATAACTCCTTTATTGAATCATCATCAGAATATAATTGTATCATCACCTATCATGACACATTATGCTTACTATGTGCATAGAATTTACTTATAGTTTATTTATAAACCGGTTTCCATGACGAATGATGTTGAAACTGACAAACAAGCTGGACCTTGGCCTCGTATCATCAACGTATAAATTCCTTAGTTCTACAGTACTTAATAGTGGGTAATTAAAAGTAAGATCACAGGGAAAAGTTAGTTAGAAAAGTTCTTTCCAAGATACTTTTTTTGTAGAATCTATGGGGTCGTCCATTAATCGCGTGATTGTTTTTAGTATACAGTATACACCTATAGTATTTCCTAATAATAATTTAATTTATCTTGACTTATAACCAATATTTGTCGTATAGACGGGCTATTTAACCTTAGACACATAATCGTTAATATTTTATTTGTTGATAAATGTTCTATTTTACGATAATGTTTAGGTACCACTTACTTCTAATTAAAAACAACTTGACTTCGTTACCTTCAATTAATGCGTACTAATGTCTATTTGAAAGTTAATTATAGAAGATATACGTCTGAACACTGAACCGCCACTCAAATTTGACAATCAATAAAGTGCTACTTACTGCTCAAATTTCACGTATTCTGTCTAATGTGACAGCTACTTAAACGCTTAAGTATCACTTATATATTTGAGTGGCGGTTCAGTATTCCGGCTATAGCGGCATACTATGAAGGCGGAAATTTAGTGAATTAGAAAATGATTAATATTATTTCTAATCTAAATATTTCAAAATATTTAATTATTACTAAACAGAGGTCGTTTGAATCAAAATCAATCAGATCCTGATAGTGTCGTATTTAATTTAAATGATTTTTGGCTGATCGAAGCCTCTCGGGATCAGAGGCCTGGTCTATTCTTCGCACAGAGGATTAGCATTGCCATTCAGCGTGGCAATGCGACCAGTCTTCTGGACACGCTGCCAGTAGACCGAGATACGGAGGAATTTGATTTCGGATAGTTTTTCAATTGTATAAATTGTGTAAATAATGTATTTAATTTATTTCTTCTTATTATTGTAAATAAGTCAGAATCAAATTATCAGATTTGAGGGCAATCAAGCAGGCGTATCACCTGATGGTAAGCCGCCCGTGGACTCTTGCAACACATATATTGTTAATTGTGTTAAAGTTGCGTTGGTGACCTTTAAGGGAGTAGGATAGAAAAGGATGGGGAAGGGAGTGGGCCTTCGGGTACGTCTCTCACTGAAAAAAACGCGGTATGAACCACTTAACTTGATAACCTTTGAAAAGTTAACTTAATATTAAATTTGAAAAAGTTTTTTCCAAGATACTTTATGTAGAATCTATGGGGTCGTTCATTAATTACGTGATTTTTTTTCAATCATTTTTTGAGCCCCCGGCCCTGACCTCACCTTACCTTCCCTTGATATGTACCACAACATTTTAAGTCACCTGATATCACCTTCTTCAAGGACATGTTCAATTTAGTCGTGGAAAGTCTGTTGTTTTAATTTAATATCGGCAAAAATTAAAAACAGACAACAGTGGTAGAGCAAAGCAGTTCGCTGCATGGATGGGCCGGCCCCGAGTACTGAAATACCACGACCTCTCGGAAGATCGACGTCAGGTGGCTCATGCCGCGTTTCGTTCGATGAGAGAGGTACCCGGAGGCCCACCCCCCTTCCCCATCCTTCCCTATCCCCTTTCCCTTAAAGGTCGGCAACGCAACAGCAACACTATGTGTGTTACTGGTGTCCATGGGCGGCGATGGTTGCTTACCATTAGGTGACACGCCTGCTCGCTGCCCTCCTAGCCCATACAATAAAAGATGCCAACCCGGTACCTTCTGTAAGGAAATCCGATGTTCGCACACATAATTATGAAGTAAATGAATACCTATAACAAAATGATTATATAATCAAATGAAACCCATTAATAAACATGCATTAGCTTTCTCATTTGTCAATGAAATTAATAATAGTTTTCACTTGAAATATGCGGGTGTATCAATGAATCAACCAATCAGTCAATCAATCAGTTATTGAATTAAGACTTTAACTCTGCATATAAAACGTACTAAATAATTCCAAACTATTACGTAAGTGAAAAGGTCTCGGTTTTCCAGTGGTCGAGCACCCTGCTTCTGAATCAAGAGGCCGCGGGTTCGAATCCTCACACTGGCTCACACCAATGTCTTTACGAAGTTCTTTTCGGAAGTTATGTGTGGAAAATTTCGATGACTGAAAACTTTGTGCCAGGTATCGCCATAGGTTCGTCGCATCCCTTTCATGGCCCAACATTCTAATCCATACGTGACGATAGGTCCGATATATCTACTTATATTTTGCCCTTTAATTTGAGCGGCATTCGGGGTTCGCAAATATACTACTCATTATAAACATACTTCACTGGAGAATCAAACACGCCGACCTCTACATGGCAGTCGTTCGTTTTACCAAATGCAGCAACTGGAATAGCTATTTATTTCCCGTCTAAACTTTATGAAAACTTCGTACCTAATATCTTTTTATGTCTGATGTTGCTGTTGTCTGGTTTTTTTTTTTCAAGTAATGTACTGTAATTTATTTAATGACTAACAATAATTTACTAGACGAGACAAATATTTTAGTGCCACCTGTTCAAATCTATTTAACTTTAATTAGTATTCTGTATTAATTACACCCAGCCGAGTACATCGGTAATTAATTTTATAATGAGTTATTTTGAATACATTTTACAGGGATCCGGATATTCTCAAGATGTTCAATGTTATAACAGAAGTAAAGGTGGAGCCACGCAGTTCACTGCATGAATGGGCCTGCTCGACCTCTTAATCTGTAATAAAACTATCTGTGTTTCAGTCCTTGGGCGGCGCTAGTTACTTTCTAATAGGTAACCCACTGAACACTGACTAGTGAGATCTAATATCCTCGAGGCTCGACGCACAGGTAAACGGATAGTATAATAATATCGTGACATAGTATAAAACAAAGCTCGCTTTCCGCTGTCTGTACCCTTATACGCTTATATCTTTGAATCTATGCAATGGATTTTTATGTAGTTTTAAGTGATAATTTTTTGAGATTTAGCACTTTAATTGCAAACGCTGGCTGAGCCCTAAGTAATAGATCAATACAATGTTCTACATTAATGTACACTTTAAAAATGTCTACAAAAAAGTCCGCGATGGCATATGTCTATCTCTTAGGGTTCACCCACATTGACCATTTTTATTTCTTCTTATTGCTTTTGGGGCGCAACAAAGTTCGTTGGCTCAACTAGTATAATACATATAATCCTAAAAAGCTTAATAATCTCATAATAGTTAAAGGTTATTGGCTACTTTTATTTAATATATAAAGGTTAATGATAATATTATTCAAGCCGTTGAAATCAGTTGTAAATCAATGAAATACACTTGACGAATAGAAAAAAAATAGTTACAAAAATCAGACATATTATAATTATGTCATTCTCACTTTTTGAATAGGCCAGCTCCAAATATCAACGCAAAAGGGCTTCGCAAATTTCGCGTTTCGTTCGGTAAGAGAAGTGTTTGGAGGCCCAACTCCTTCCCCCCTCCCTATCCCATCTTAAGGTTCCGGAACGCAACTGTAAATACTAAATACGACGCAGGTGTCCATGGGCGGCACTAGTTACTTATCATCAGATGACCCACTTGCTTGTTTGCCACTATCCCCTATCTCCTATATTCCCCTATTATCCCCTATTATTATCCCCTATTATTCTATTTATTATCCGATACGTGAGAACCAGCAGGCGTGTCACCTAACTTGACACCTGCAACACAGATTGTATTACCGGACTTTAAACTATTGAAGGAGTTGGAATTGAGATTGGGAGGGGTTGGGCCTCCAAATCTCTCTCTCACCGAGCAAAGTGCGGCATAATCCACGTTACGCCGATATTTAGAGATCGTAGTATTTCATCGGTCGAGCTGGCCCAATCATGCCGCGAAATGAGTGGCTCTACCGGTGTGGAATATTTACTATTATTTACTAATTCAACACCGTCGAATCAAGCATGTAGTTATGTAGAGTACTACCATACGTTCACGTGTCGTGAGGCGTGCAATTAATGGGTGCTGGAAAAACGCGAAATTAATTGCGACACAACATTCTTATATCTAGCGTGGACCACACGCAATTGTAATTCACTGCGATTGTTATAAAAACAGTGATCTATTTATATACATACCTATACCTATAGCTTGATTAAAATTAAAAAAACTGACTTTATAAAATCAAAACTTAATTAATTTAAGTTAGTTAAGCGGTAGAGCCATGCAGTTTGTTGCATAAATAAGCTGGCTCAATCGGAATCGCAAAAAAAAACGACGTAAAGTGGCTGAAGCTGCACGAACTTCAGCCACTTAACGTCTTGCATACGTTTGCCCTATTGCCATACCTATAAGATCACTCAAGAAGTATCTACTTAAATTATCAAAAAGAGAGTGACAATTATTATCACTCTCTTCTTGAATAAAATACGGCTTAGGGGCCGTCCATTAATCACGTGATGTTTATTTATTCATTTTGGACCCCCCGGGGTGAGGGGTCCAAAATGAATAAAAATACATCAATAACAAAACAAACATAAATATATACGCGTATTACGCGTAATACGCGTGATTTCTTACTCATAAGGAAAAGCCTGTTTAAGACTGTTAAAAAAATAGTGAATAATAGAATAATTTATAGAAACTCTTGAGAAGAACTTCTTGTTCTCAAGAGTCTCTTCTTCATGCGAAGTATTCATAAACGCACGTTACGATTTTAATTAATTCTATTATTTTTCTACTTTTTTTTTGGCCACTGCACCCTTCAATGGTGGTTACTTTTGTATTAATTGTAATTTGTTATTAATGATAGTTTATAAAGACTTTGTTTGCAAAAAGTTCTTGGCATATGAGTTTCTTACCCGATTCTTCTCATGACAACCCACTACACTCGGAATCGAGCCGCTCGTGGCGATTGCGTCCGGGTGTTTTTATTCCACGGAGGCACTTTCCTCGAGCGCTCGTGTTTTTCATTCTTTTACTTTAATCTTACTTTAATCTGTATTAATTGACTATTTTTAAGTGTCTGTAAAGACCTGTGAAAATAAAATTCGTTTTGATTTTGTTTTTGATAGTTTTAAATTTATTATATTGCAGTTAAAAAAGTATATATATTTTTAAAAAATAGTTTTTCATCGTAGATTTTATTTCATCTCCTAATTCCGCCTCAGATACCATAAATAAATAACGGATCGATTTGGCCGAAACATAATTAAAATAAGAATTTTATACTATATAATATTATAACCAGGAAAGAGAACCAGATTGCTTTTAATTAATAAACTCTGAAAGAAAGTAATCGATTTCAATACAAAAGTAAGGATGTTATAATTTTTATTTGTGCACAGACGTAGCTACGGTCAGAACCCAATTTCAATTAAAACAAATTTTAAACAGCAGAATCGTGTTTACTTAAAGACAGTTACCATGGCAACAACGAAATCAATACAAAACAGCGACATTGAAGATAATTAATTTCAGATTTTATTAAACATCGTTGAATTTGACATACCGTCAAATGGGGTGACTTGGTATGTAAGGGTGAATAGAGATGAAATTTTACCACCTCATATCTATTTAAGTCTAAACTTAAATGCATAAGTTTTTTGTTTTATCTGCAAATAGGCAATCTTTTTCGTTATTAAGCAAGAAAGTATTAGTTGTACTGTACTGGTTACTAAGTAATTGAGTTGGAGAAATTCATTTCTATTCACCCTTAGATTCCAAGTCACCCCATTTGACGCTATAAAAAGAGCGGCAATATTTTTTGGCAGCACATTATCGTGAAATCACGTAGTTTAGGAACACGGGAATCCGAACGGTCTAGGCTTTTCCATAGTATTAATGAACACAATATCTAATGTTTCTATTCTGCTACTCTTGCTCTGCTATTCTTCCACTAGCTCCACTAGAATTTGATGATTACATACGTACGTCTCGTTTAGTGTTAAACAAAGCTATAAACGGCGCCAAAACTTCCCGCTAAGGATTTGAAAGAGTACTTCTCGAAGGATAGCGCCCTCTACCGGCAAAAAAATATTTCCTTTAAATAGAGTTCGTTAGCATTACATTCGAACTCCTGTATTTCTAAAATTCATGCGTGAAATAATGGCTTCGTATCATATTATTGTTTTTTTTTTCTTCTTTTCTTGGCACCATAATATCTACATTTGCCATAATCAATCATATTAATTACACATACTCAGTATATTTAGGTAGATACAACTAGGCCATTAGCAAGTACCTAATATTATAATTTCAGTAGTTAGTATAAGTTTGCGCAACAGTAAGTTTCACTGGCGGAAAAGGAAGACGGATACGTTACGCTCGGTCAAATAAAAAACATGCGTTCAAGTAAATGTATCCAGTACTTGCATGAAACTGTAATTTTATATATATCGCAATTCATTTACTGAGTACTTATCTACACAATAAGTTGTAATTTTTATAGTAACCACTCACTCTATAACTGTGGACTGTTAATTAGCTTTTTTTAACTTATGTTTTGCTCACATGTCCTTTGTTATAATGAAGACTATGAGAAATTATAATGACGTCAAGATTTTTTTTTTCTTTTTCCTCATTGTCTATGGCATCGACAATGGTCGCAAAGGAAATTATTAGTTGTCTTCCGAGATCCGTGATGATATTGAATTAGTTATAGATAAAGAAATTTGCAGACTAACAGCCTTGCCACCTTCGTAGTTTTGATGAAATTTTCTAAAGACACAAACATAACTTCACGTCTTTTTCTACCCGAAGGTATTCGCAGCGCAGCTGTTGAGCTTCGACTCGCTGAATCGTTACTTCCCAAATGGGATAGGTGGCTGAAAGTATAACCATAAACCGGGCACAAAGTTATGTGTCATCGATATTTATCAAACATATCTTCCGAAAGAAATACCAAAAAAATCTTTTATGCGAGACCCAATCGATCCCACGACGTCTGAACCAGAAGCGGGGTACACGACCCCTGTACCACCGAGACTGTTTAGACTTAATAGATAATTTTATACAATAGATTACTTTTGAAATCTTTGAAAACTACTTTTATCATCATTAGCCTGATGATGATGAGCCTTTTTGAGGTCCACTGCTGGACATAGGTTCAATCATGGGGGGTTTTTGCCATAATCGCCACGCTTGGCAGGCGGGTTGGCGATCGCAGTAGGCTGTATTTTCCTGAGAGAGAATGCTGCTGCTCATTCTTGATGGGGTGGCGGTATTCTAAGCCGGCGCCACACTAGTCACTACTTTTATACTGAATAATTTCCTGGATCAAAATAACATTACATGCCAGGTTGACCGATTGTAGAAATTGGGCGAGATAGTATTTCAAGTATTCTATCTTTACGCCCTTAATACCCCAAAGAGCCTGCAGCATTATCTAGTCTACTCGAATGAAATATTTAGTTTCATGGAAAATACAAATTATCAAACTTAGACTCCGATGACTCCACATGATAAACCGACTACCTAATAAATAAAAAAATAACACACACAAGAGTATAAATAAAGATATTTATTGTATATCTATTTTTCTTACAAAATTATTTACAACTCATCTATTATGCACATAACCAATGTCATCCATATAAAACATTATACATTACATTTACCAGATATTAAAATTATTATCATCTAAATAGCTAAATATACAGCCGACACTATAAGTAGACACAATAAAACTAATTGCAGATCAAAAATTTAGGCACCAATCCATATTAAACAATAATTACTAAATATTATAACATAATAATAATAATAATCCATCTCATTAAAATGTCAAATTAACGAACTTTTTTTTTATTAACCAATTGAAATTATGTATATCCAAAAGAAAACCTAACCCGTCGAAATCCCGGTAAATTTCTCAAAATTTAAAAATATATCGTCATGAATAATTTTTCTTTATAGTTTTGATGAACTTTACAAAAAAGAAACTTTTAAATCCTTTTTTTTTTAATTTTAAAAACATTTACAAATATTCAAGGAATGTAAACTAGAAACTTTTGTCATCCAATTAAAACTTCATTTGACACGAAAAAGTTCAAGTAAAATTATTATATTTTAATAAATATAATAATATTAAACGATGACGTGATTTAATGATTTTTCATCATTCTAAATATAAAATATAAAAAAATTTGGCTGGCATATACAATGTAACACAAAATGGCTGCCATAACATAAGGCTATCACTAAATAATATATTACACGTATTACTTTACATAATTCTCATATTTTACAATATATTATAAAAGTAATACTTTCGATTGAATACAATTCCGCTATCGTTACATACGACACTCGACAAAATAATTGTCGTAATGATAAAAATTAAATTATATATTTTTATTGTCAGGTGTTTATGATAAAAAAAAACACAAAGTATAGAAATACACAGGAGTCTGAACGTATTGCAATTAGGGGAAAAAAAATTCGCCGGTAGAGGGCGCTATTTTTAAAAAAGTACTCGTTTAAATTCTTACGCGGTAAGTTTTAGTGCCGTTGACAGTTACGATTAATATTAAGCGCGAGTTTATGTGATTAGGTATTTTTTTATTACTTTTCAACGTAGGCAGAAAAGAGAACTAAGATATGAGTTATAATATTGTGTACATTAATACTATGGAAAAGCTTAGCCCGTTCGGACTTCTGTGAATCTATACTTAGTGATACAAAGTGACATCGCTAGGCGCGTTGGTGGAAACTGACAAATTTAACTTAATTTTATAGATCTTATTTTCTTCAATAGATGGCGCTAGTAAAACTTTTTTCATTTCACACATTGATGAATGGAAATTTGTTGCAGTGTATGTATTTGAATTTTTGATAGATCTAGGATAAGAGCAATACATATCCATATAGTTTTAATTTATGATAAGAATTCGTGATATTTAAAAATACAATAACAAATCAAAAATTGTAAATTTAAATCGCCACACGATTTCTACTAAATTCTGAAACAACAAACGAAAATTTGGCACGGTGCTTGCTAATGTTTAACTTAGTGTTCACGGCAATGATAATTAAGAAAACACGGGTCCAAGTTCAAATCCCACTGCATTGTGTTAGGAGGGCTAGTTAAAGACAGAGTTAAAACAATTTTAACCTATATAATAAATATGGCTATCGTTCACAAACCGTTAAAAAGAAAGTTACGTAATAATTATTTTCGTTTTGAATCTCAGTAATTATAATTCACATCCCCACAACAATCCCTAAACTCTATTAGATTTAATTTAATTTATTTGCAGTCTGTGGATACAGCTAACCAAGTGCTGCCATCTATTCGAAAAGTTAGGCTCGCGTTAAATTTTAAATACCATTGAAACCAGCAATTTTGGGTACTTATCAACAATAATATACAGAAAAAAGAAAAGAGATTTATAAAAATCCTATTAAGTTAAGAGTGGATAGATCAAAATAATAATATTATAAATGATTATAAATAAATCCACACTGAATCTATCAAAAAGGAATCAACACCATACTTTACGTACGAAAAATTCTTGATCCTAATAAAACAAATTAATTGCAAATATGTAGTTTCATTTCACACATTAATAATGGAAGTACTAGTTCATGTGTATTTTTACAAAATATTTTCTCATTTCCTAAATTGATTTTTTTAACTGAATCGTGAAATGATATGCAAATTTCTTGAATGAAAATGATGTTCCAAAAAGCACAATTTCAGTCTTTCCTTCGTTTCATTACACATGGACCGACATACAAGCACGAAACGCTACTTAAATAAACATGTTTGTTGTGTGTTCATACAAATACTGTTCACTTTACAGTACAATAAATTACATACATTAATATTCTAGGTACGCGCAAAACTTAAATGAATCAAACAAATTTCTCTCCAATCTGGAGTATCAACCTTTTGATTTTGTGCTTAGTCATCAATTCAGATTCGATAACGAAATCTACTGCTAGAAGAATGCAGTTTTTATGAGATAACTTAACAGTTTATAGATGACATTTGCTTGTATTCAAATACAATGAAGTATGTATATATATAAAACATATAAAAAGTTGCATTTTTAATAAATATCATATCAAGATAATGTTTAATTAACTTTTCAATTATGTTTTGCGCGTACTTAAGATTACATACATGGCTTAAATATCACATATTTATTGGAGTAATTATTACTATAACTACTGTCGTATCGTTATAGACTTGACGGACGTAATTTAGAGGGAGTTTTTAGCAGGAGTTAGTATGATATTAGAAAAAAAAATAACATACAACTCCCTTTATAATTATAGTTGTTGTTTTAACAAATTAATATTCGCTGTTATAGAATAGTTTTTAGTCATTCGTTAAGTTTACAATAGATTATAAAACATCATTTTTATGTTTTACAAAACTTGCATTTCATCTATCATATCTCTATGTGTTTTGTATATTAACCAGATATCCAATACTTATATAAAATAATAATAGCATTTCCAAAATCAGCTAAAACAATCAGTCAGAAATAACAAATAAATCATTCTCTTGAACACTAACAACAATATCAAATAATCACAAAAGTCATTATACTTTTTATGCCTCATAAAATTTAGTTTAAAAAAGAAACTAACAAGGTACTGGTATAAAGTGTAAACTAATTGAGAATGAATATATTTGATAATCTGATCTGACTTGGAGTAACTATTACTTCAACAATAACATAACTTAAGAAGTTAAGGAATATTATTGTAAATATTGTTAGATCAAAACAAAATCAACCTGCTTTATTTGAACAAACAAACTACCAAAATTTTGACCAATGTATGACAATGATAGGATAAACAACTTACTTTAAACATTGGACTAAATACATTTACATTCAGTTATAAAAAAGAATTAAGGCTCACATGATTGAGGTTGTTTGATGTTATTGAATTGCACTTATTTGACATTCGATAGCTGTTTTTTTTTTTCATTTATACCATTCAATACAAGACTTTTGGGCCAATCATTAGATTGTTTATACAATGCATTCTATAAACTTTTTTTATAACTCAGTACTCTTTACAACTTGAAATTAATCTATAACGATCTTACACTGCTCTATATTTTAAAACGAGAATAGCATCGCTCTTGTAATAAATTGAAGTGACATATTTTCTGAGAGAAGAAAAAAAGACAATTTTTTTACACATGTCTCTTCAAGTTCATACAATGCATTGTGTTGACAATGTAAGGCTGTTGACAACTATACATCACACACATATTTATATACATATATAAATTGACAATCAACACAGTCAAGGACGTAAACCCACCCCAAAACACCGAGTTGCCACAATCACAGTTCAAACTTTTCAGCGTCACGTTCTATTGGACTAATGGCGTCATGACACTGACACTTGACTATTTTATCTCTCTCTCTCTCTTATGTCAGTCTGTCTCACTCGCACTTCAGAGTACGAACAAACGCCGCTAGTTTAGTGCGAGCTAGAGTGCACGATGTGTTGTGCCTTCTTCTTCCGCTGCGCCAACATGTCGTAGAATGGGTTATGGCTGATGGAACGACGGAGACATTCTATCCATTCGTCGCGCTCTTCGACTGTTGCTGCCGACATTCTGGAAATATATTAAATTTCTTTAAAATCTTCGTGATACATTGGTAAAGTACCAGACTGGCGAATGGAATTAGTCCGTTTCCATTCCCACCTTGGAGTAAGAAGGTCATGGAGTGGAGACCGCGTCTTGGTAAACGTAGCGTAGGACGCCCACCAGCCCGATGGTCAGACGACCTCAGAAAGGCTGCTGGTAGAGACTGGATGCGGAAGGCAGAGAATCGCATGTTGTGGCGCAAATTGGGAGAGGCCTATGTCCAGCAGTGGACTGCAATTGGCTGATGATGATGATGATGATGATGATGAGTTGCTTAGGTTAGAAACTAGATGGGGCTAACTATATTGCGGTCGATCACATAATTCTTCAACAATTTAAGGAAAAAGTTAATTCATATTAATTTACCTATACACTGTATGTTTTCCTTCTACGACTTTCCCCTCTGAGTCAGTCTTGCATGCCTTAATGAGATCAGCGCCTCCGCTCGCGTACAACTCCAGGCAATATGGCCGCTGTCTGTCGCTCGCGGAACGAACCTGTAAGCATTAATAATGTATCTTTAACTATTCATCGAGAAATACACATTTGGTTTGTTATTTATTTGGCGATAAATAAACTAATACTATTTAACATTCAGTAATAAAGTAGTAGTTAGAAAATGATTCACAATTGCACTCTACTAAGACAAACTACTACCAAAGGAGGATAAAACGTAACAAAACGGCACAAAACCATTATAGCTTCGGACGAGCTAGGAACAATAGAATAATTACCATCATTATCAAGTCTGCGGTTAATGTCTAACAAGGTTATAAGTATTAAAAAGTAATAGTGGCACAGCAGCTCCGCCTAGTGGCAATTCTTGGCTCATAGATAGCTCACAGTGTCTTAGAGTCTTTTCTCTCAAGTCAGAGTAAGATTTCAGATTTCCATGACAAGTGACAATTTGGAGAAGAGAATTGAAGCAGAGTCCTTTAAGATTCCAATACATATTATATGGAATCCTAACAAAGCCATGGTTTTTCAAAATTCTTTCTGGAAACTCATCATTCTTCTGCCCTTAAGTATCCCATATTCAAACAGTCATTCCTTCGACCTATCCACGTTGTTCAAAGATTTGGCTGTGTTATGACTGACCACCTGCCTGACGTCAACCCTCCTTGGGAATGTTTTCGTTGGTATGATATAGAAGGCTTTAGAAGTGGGATGGGGATGGGAGATGGGAAGTAGTTGAGGCTCGGGATACCTCTTTCACCGAGCAAAACACAGCATGAGCCACTTTACGCTGATATTCCAAGAGGTGGTATACCACCGGTGGAGATGGGCAATTCATGCAGCGAGCTGGACTTACTTCTGGAGTTGCGGCCGGTATACGTAAGGCAATAAGTTGTATTCAAATGTGTGTTTCGAAATTGCCAGAGCCAGAGCAAAATTAATTTTTTATACTCACAGATATGTTTTCTAATGGAATGATACCCCTCGGCTCCTTGTCCGTCGTGTATTCGAAGTAGTACAGGCAGTTGTCATTTAATATAAACCACCGTCTCTTCCACGACTTGTATCTGTGAAAGAAAAAAAAACATAGTTTTTTTTTTAATTTTCCTTTTTTAGTAGCACAGTGAACAACTAATGTTATGACAATCATTTGAGGAGAATTAGACGCGGTCTATTTTTAACTGCAGAACAGATTTGTAAAACAGATTCGTGCCATTTGAAATGAATTAGTCAAATATAATACGGTTTCAAATAAAATATGAAGCGTTTTACTTTATAAAAATCGGTCGGGCGCGAGTCGGACTTGCTCACGGACGGTTCCGTTCTTGAATGTGAACACGATTAAAATACATTTTTTCTATTATTATTTGTTATTTTAGAGACAAACAGTTCTATTAGCAATTTGATATAGCTCAATTGGAAGAAGAGTACTCAGTAGTCAATAATACTTATATTATAGGGATATTGACATTCATTTCCAATACTTGACTGAATTTGATGCGCCTCCTGGTTCGATAGTCACCCCAAGTACAAGTTGGTGGTACGGCGTCTTGGTATTTTACTATGTATTAAAAGCCCTTACTTAGAAAGAATCTATAGCTTAGCTTGTATAAGTAGCTTGCTCTATGAGTATTACGTCCAAAAGATAACTATATTATACTAGCTGACCCGGCAAACGTTGTCTTGCCGAAAAATAAAATTAAAAAATAGGGGTTGATCGTAGGGGGTTGAAAATTTAGGATTGTATGTATTTTTGTATCCCTTTTTATAAAAAAAATAGGAAACAGATATATATCGAAAAATTAAAAAAAAAATATTGAGGGGTGGGCACCCTTGTGATTTAGGGGGATGAAAAATAGATGTTGTCCTATTCTCAGACTTACCCGATATGCATACAAAATTTCATGAGAATCGGTCGAGCCGTTTCGGAGGAGTTCAAGTTCGAACCCGATAATTTTATATATTAGATTAAAACTTAAATTACCGTTTTATTAATATTATCGATTCCGGTACTGAGATTGCGGAGTGACGTCAAGTCAATACCTGTTTAGTTTTTTAAAAAAATATTTATATATAGATACGGAAAAAACACTATGCAGATTTAAAAACAACCAAGGTTCTACAACCTCATATTGAAGGCTGTTTCCTATCAGATGGGTTTTCCTAAATCTCTTTTGATGAATCTATGATCATTATAGATATAACGACGCTTACGCCCGAATACTGAACCGCCACTCAAATATACAGGCTGCTTCACAGACCCTATTCTAACCACTTATATCTAGAATCTAGACATGCTTTGAAATCTAGATATCCTATAGAAAGTAAAAAAAGGCAAAAAAAATTTTTTTTTACTTTTTTTACAAAAATTATCCCGCAGAAATATGAACCATGATCACCCTACTTATGACCTACGACAACTGAGTTCATTGTGACTACTCGCCTAAAGTATTTCATTCATTTTTCCATTTCGATCATCAATAGGGTTGTCATCTCTAATTTTTAATAATTATGTGAAGTTACAAAAAAAATTTAAGCTGACTACATTCTGATCTTCTTTCTAATCATTCTTTAAGAAACCACATGGAATTACCATGAAACATAATTAGTAAATAGTTTTCCCTGTCTACACTCTCATGTATTTGAGGCGTGAAGTTACACAAAAAAAGCTATCTGTATTCGGTTCGCATTAAAAAATCTTATAAAATTACTATGAAACATAATCAATAAGTAATTTTCGCTGCCTACACCCGCATGTATTTGGGGCGTGAAGTTACAAAAAAATTTAAGCTGACTACATTCTGATCTGTTTAAGAAATCATATGGAATTACCATGAAACATAATCAGTAAATAGTTTTCCCTGCCTACACTCTCATGTATTTGAGGCGTGAAGTTACACAAAAAAAGGCTATCTGTATTCGGTCCGCAATAAGAAATCATATAAAATTACCATGAAACATAATCAATAAGTAATTTTCGCTGCCTACACCCGCATGTATTTGGGGCGTGAAGTTACAAAAAAATATTAAGCTGACTACATTCTGATCTGTTTAAGAAACCACATGGAATTACCATGAAACATAATCAGTAAATAGTTTTCACTGCTTACACTCTCATGTATTTGAGGCGTGAAGTTACACAAAAAAAGCTATCTGTATTCGGTTCGCAATAAGAAATCATATAAAATTACCATGAAACATAATCAATAAGTAATTTTCGCTGCCTACACCCGCATGTATTTGGGGCGTGAAGTTACAAAAAAATATTAAGCTGACTACATTCTGATCTGTTTAAGAAACCACATGGAATTACCATGAAACATAATCAGTAAATAGTTTTCACTGCTTACACTCTCATGTATTTGAGGCGTGAAGTTACACAAAAAAGCTATCTGTATTCGGTTCGCAATAAGAAATCATATAAAATTACCATGAAACATAATCAATAAGTAATTTTCGCTGCCTACACCCGCATGTATTTGGGGCGTGAAGTTACAAAAAAATATTAAGCTGACTACATTCTGATCTGTTTAAGAAACCACATGGAATTACCATGAAACATAATCAGTAAATAGTATTCACTGCTTACACTCTCATGTATTTGAGGCGTGAAGTTACACAAAAAAGAAGCTATCTGTATTCGGTTCGCAATAAGAAATCATATAAAATTACCATGAAACATAATCAATAAGTAATTTTCGCTGCCTACACCCGCATGTATTTGGGGCGTGAAGTTACAAAAAAATATTAAGCTGACTACATTCTGATCTGTTTAAGAAATCATATGGAATTACCATGAAACATAATCAGTAAATAGTTTTCCCTGTCTACACTCTCATGTATTTGAGGCGTGAAGTTACACAAAAAAAGCTATCTGTATTCGGTTCGCAATAAGAAATCATATAAAATTACCATGAAACATAATCAATAAGTAATTTTCGCTGCCTACACCCGCATGTATTTGGGGCGTGAAGTTACAAAAAAATATTAAGCTGACGACATTCTGATCTGTTTAAGAAACCACATGGAATTACCATGAAACATAATCAGTAAATAGTTTTCACTGCTTACACTCTCATGTATTTGAGGCGTGAAGTTACACAAAAAAAGCTATCTGTATTCGGTTCGCAATAAGAAATCATATAAAATTACCATGAAACATAATCAGTAAATAGTATTCGCTGCCTACACTCTCATGTATTTGAGGCGTGAAGTTACACAAAAAACTGTGAACCCTACTTAATGATTCATTTGTAGGTCATGTGTATATGTGTTGTAGGTCATGTGTATATGTGCTGTGTATATGTGTGCACCTCTTACACGTGCTGTGACCTGTTACACGCGCCCGAAACTTCCTTTGAAAATTGCCGCCTGCCTTTCGGCTCGCACAAAATAACCTTGAACTCATCAGGCGGCATTTATAAAAAGAATTTGTCGGCATTTCTAAATTTACAGTGAAATAGTTTGAAATATTAATATGTATTATTTATTATGGGTCCGTATAATTTTAATGTACCAACGCAAATTAATAAAGTATATTATTATTATCATTATGTTGCATAACACGTGAAAGCTTAAAAAGTATTACGTAGGTAAATCCTAGGAGTCTCGGTGGTCCAATGGGAGAGCACAAGGCTTCTGATCCAGAGGTCCGGGTTCGAATCCTGACACTGGCTCACACCAACGACTTTTTAAAATCGTTTGCGGAAGTTAAGTGTGATAAATATCGATGTCTGAAAACTTTGTGCCCGGTATGGCAATAGGTTCGCCACCTATTCCATTTGGGACGTAAACATAAGGGCGAGACGGGGCTTAACAGCCGCTGCCTACACCTTCGGGTAAGGCGTGAAGTTATGTTATGTTAAATCCGGTATTCGGTATTGTGTGTATTATTACTTAAAATTTAGAGGTTTTCTAAAATACTATTCCAATTTGCTTTGGATGAGATTTGAGTGAAATTAAAATATCTAGTAGACTCTGTAGTACAGAGACTAGTATTTTTAAAGTTATTATAAAAAAAAAAGTTATCGTATAAAGGTTCCGTATTTTGGTATAACGGTACCCTAAGAAATTAAAAATGGCAGAGACACTAGTATTTAGGAATGTGACACTAAACATAAAGCGATTTTTGATTAAACGATTAATTTATTACAATGAAAAAATCGATTAATTAATAATCGTATTTATTTAAGAAAATAATCGATTTATTTAAATTAATGGATTTTTAAAATTTTGGGCAATATGTACAATTAGTTTTAGGGGGTCTTATCAAGAGCGTGCACGTCGCGACCCCTGCCGTCCCAGTGGGACGCAAACTTGACCGAAGCAAACTGAGCCGGACGGGCTGCTCCGGCGTGCCCCGGAAGCGACGGGCACCGATTAGCCCCCGTTGGTGCGGCTGCATGCGCATGCGGCGAAGGAGGCCGCCACTCTTCACGCACCGCCAATCCTGGTGGGACGAGGAGAGGGGAGTGCCGTATAGGCACGTGGAATGTTAGAGGTAGTATGATCAGAAAGATGAATGAGATGATGGATGTAATAAATGAGAGATGCCTGGATGCCTTATGTTTGACGGAGACAAAGCGAAGGGGGAATGAGACCGAGGACCTCCCCGGTAGCCCTATGGTTCGGAGTGGACCAGGACGTCCGTGCTAGTGGGGGTGTTGGAGTCATTCTCTCCTCCCACTTTGCTTCCGGAGTGAAAGATTATGAGTTGGTAGGCCCAAGACATCTTTGGGTTCGAATAAAACTGGGGATCACACGAGATTTTTTCTCTCCGCGACATCGTGGAGAAACAACTGGCTGTTAACCGGAAGGTTTTCTGCGGTTTTGTGTATCTGGAAAAAGCGTTTGTCAGAGTGTTACGAAAGGATCTGTGGGATATACTCCCGGGCTACGGGGTGAGCGGAGCACTGCTGCGCGCTGTGCAGTCCACTTATGAGGACTGCACAGCGTGTGTGCGTGTTGACGGCGGCTTGTCCCCCTGGTTTGACGTCAATATCGGCGTCAGACAGGGTTGCGTGCTGTCCGCTCGACTGTTCATCCTATACCTGGACAGTTGTCTTCAGAGAGTGAGATTGATGGATGTAGTGATGCGAATGGGTGACCTAGTTGTGAGCTGCTTGCTTTACGCAGATGACGCCGTGCTTCTGGCCGAATTGCCGTCGGACCTGCAAACACTAGTCACTACTATGAAAGATGATTGCATGATTAAAGGCTTGCAGTTGAATGCGACGAAAACGAAAGTTATGGTGTTTGAAAGGGAAGAATCCAGAATAGATGCAAGGATAATGATTGATGATGTAGTGCTGGAACAGGTGAATGAAATTGTATATCTTGGATGCGCTTTTAGCAGGGATGGAAGGTACACCACGGATGTAGAAAAACGAGTGGCGATAGGAAATAGCGTAAATGGAGCGTTGGCCAGATTCCTGGGCGCAAAAAACGTCAGCAGAAAAGCCCAGCTAGCAATCCACAATGCAGTCCTGATCCCAACGCTAACTTATGGAAACGAGAGCTGGGTATGGCAGAGTGTGCATGAAAGTAGAATAAACGCGGTAGAAATGAGGGCACTGCGCAAAATCTGCGGAGTGACTCTCGCTGACCGCGTAGGAAACAAGGTTGTAAGGAAGGAAGTTGGTTTGAAAGAGAGTGTCGGTGTAAAAGTAAGAAAGGGCATGGTTGGTTCGATGGTTCGGACATGTAGAAAGGATGGATGATGCAAGACTGACCGATCATTTAACACGATTGACCAGATATACAATGCAAAAGCGGATGGATGTAGGAGTCGAGGACGGCCAAGACACACATTACATGACCAAATAGAACGTGTTCTGGAGGAAGGTGATGTTAGGAGCCTCAAAAACCGACGCGCGTGCTTGAAAAGAGTTATGAAAGTTAACGAAGCGAGTGAGTATCCATGTAATATTTAGTAATTTGGAAATATACAATAAAAGAGAACATATCAACCAAATGTCGGCTGATAAAATTGTATTATTCATCGACTCCATCTAGTGAATATTGGAATAAATAAATAACTAAATTGTTTCAAAGGTATAGAAGGAATGCGGTCATTGATGGCGTTAACAAATAAATAACATTATGGAAAAAGTATTCTTTAGCAGTTTTCGTTCCGGGCCAAACTTAATATCGGGGCGTTGCAGATGAAATAAAGTCGGTAATATGTAATTGAATGATTAATAAAATAATCGGTTATTAATCGATTAGTCATATAAAAATAATTACTAATTATAATAGATTTTTTTACTTTTAGCAGTTGATTTTTAATCGATTATTTCAATAATCAATTATTTTTTCACATCCTTACTAATGTTCGTTAGTGATTATTTTTTTACACGCTCTTCATTATTGTTCGCTTGTTCTATCGGTCAGTATCATATATCCGTGTCAAGTTAGTGAAAGTGCTTTCGTTATTTCGTAATTTTATAATGGCCGAGTATTCAAATGCAGAGTACTATGATATGATTATGTGTGTGGGTGCATCGGAGGGAATCCTTACTGCAGCGCGCGAACTTTATCGACAACGTCACATTGATGGAAGAGAGCTGGAGAATCAGCGAAGACTTCCTTCTTATGCATGCTTCAGGAGGCTGGTCAACCGTTTGCACTCAAACGGTTCTTTCCACAGTCCAAACTCTGAAGGACGATCGAGTGACCGTGCGGATGCTCGTGTGGAACAGAATATTTTGGATCACTTTGCTGAAGATCCAACTAGAAGTACTAGAAAAGCCTCTGTCGTATTAGGTGTGTCTAGAATGAAAGTATGGAGAACTTTAAAAAAAGATAGTCAGCATCCTTACCATTACCAGCGCACACAACAGCTGACAGAAGCAGATTTTTTATTGAGACTGCGATTCTGTGAGTGGTATCGTAGTCAGGTTACTGCTGACCCTATGTTTTCGTCTCGGGTTCTATGGTCTGATGAGGCTACCTTTACTCGTTTTGGACTATCCAATAGCCACAACGAGCACTACTGGTCCCATGAAAATCCACATGCTTTTCGTCAAAGCCATTTTCAGCACAGGTGGAAAATTAATGTGTGGGCCGGTATCATCGGTGACAAATTGATAGGCCCTGTATTTTTGCCGGACCGGTTGAACGGTGAAATCTACTTGGAAATGTTGAGGACCACCTTGGAGGAAGAACTTGAAGGCCTTCCTTTGTTAGTTTACCGCGACATGATTTTCCAGCAAGACGGCGCGCCAGCGCATTACACTCGTTCTGTACGCGAATATCTGGACGATCGCTTTCATGCGTGGATTGGACGTTCTGGAACTGTTCCATGGCCACCACGGTCGCCCGATTTAACGCCAATGGACTTTTTTTTGTGGGGATATTTGAAAAGTGTGGTGTATGCTACGCAGTGTGAAACTGTGAATGATATGCGTCAAAAAATTGTGGAAGCTTGTGGTACTCTAACACTGGAGTATCTGAGCCGTGCCACACAATCTGTATCGCGGCGTGTAAACCTATGTGTTATGAGAGGAGGACAGCACATTGAACCTTTTTTGTAGTCACACTGAGAAATGGTAAGTGTTCACCATAAATCTTAAACGAAAAATCTGGTTAGATATGTATTAAACTATGAATGAATTTTATTTAATCAGAATGAAATACAAAATTTTTATTTTATATCTCACCATAACTTAGCAATATCGGCTCTACTACTACAGAATAAGGTCTAAATTTTTATATCCGTGGTGTAGGTACACAAGAAATTGTACCATATGTTACGATTTCTTGTGTATGTGATATCAATGAAAGTCTTTATAGTAGGGTGACCATGTCAAATATTATTATTTGCGGACTCAGTAGGAATTTTTTTTTTTTTTCAGATCTAAAATTTCGACTTATCACATTTTAAATATAGCCATCCGATAGGCAATTCCATCCTGTATCCACCCATCGCGGCTTGATATACCCATTGTGGGACACGCTGTATAAGCGCTGCTTGGGCGTTTAAGTAGCTGTCACATTAGATAGAATACGACAGAATTTGAGCAGTAAGTGGCACAGATAGATTCATCAAGCTTCGACCCGCCGAATGGAAAATACCAAATCAAATAGGTGACGGAACCAATTGCCATACACCGGGCACAATGTTATCACGTCATCGGTATTTATCACGCATAACTTCCGAAAATAATTCCGATAAGTCCTTGGTGTGAGCTCACCCGGAATCGATTCACTACTTCTTGATTCAGAATCGGTGAGCTCGAGCACCGGACCACCGAGACAACTATGATAAAATAAATATGTAATATTCCGCGTGAAGTCCGTTTATCAGACACATAATCAAGGACATAGCCCAGCCGTAGCCTACTCCAACTATAACCCATCGGCTAAAGTTCACGACCGACCGCAAGTTTACCCACAAGAGATATTTCTGCGGACATAACTCGTCTTTTGCATATCATTGTTTATTACATAACAAGGAGTTTGGCCTGAATAGCCCAGCGGTTTAGTACGACGCCTATTTTATGGTTCCGAGTTCGATTTACATCAATTACTTTTTCTAATGTATGTGTTATAAATATTCAGAGGAGTCAGATTGAACATGTTAAGGCATATGAACAATACGGCTACTTTCCTTTAATTTGTTCTGACGTGTCGAGACATGCATTTGCCTCTGCCAAAACCTTCAGGAGTTAAAGGCGTGAATGTGATATTGTTCGTAATATCTATACTAATAAACTAATCGTTTCTTAATCTTGGTCATCAAATATTTGTTTTTATGGAATAGCTGATGATTAATGATTCACGGCAATGTGTTAATAGTAGAAAAATATAGTTTTTCTCTGTCTGTCCCCTTATATGCTCAGATCCTAGAAACTACACAACAGATTTAGATGGGATTTTTTTTAATAGATTGTGGGTGTCAATGGGATGGTTTTTATGTATAATTGATGTATAATGTAGTAACGAAAAAGTGTTAATTTTAGACATTAAGCACTTGAATTGTAAACGCTGTAAAAATACTTTAGGAACATAGTTCGCCGGGTCAGCTGGTTGAATATAATTAAAATGATAACTTTTATTCTAAATATTATTTTTTTCTATTGTACACACCTGCCACCCTGTTTCCACAGCCACCCTTCTTTATCCGGATTGAAGAACGTGTGCATGAGGTCGTTGCCGTCGTCCTCGGGTATCTTGAACGGCTCCGTTTTTATCGACTCGTATAGTGACTGGAAAGATTTAAAAATAAAGCGATAATGTAAATAAACATAACATTATAATGTTTTGAGTTTCGGTGGTCCAGTATCTTCTCTTCTGAATCACGAAGTTGTGGGTTCAAATCCAGGCTTCGGAAGTTGTGTGTGATAAATATCGATGCTGACAACTTTGTGCCCGGTGTAGGGCAATAAAGGTTTGCCACCTTTTCCATTTTGCACGTAAACATAACCGCGGGTCGACGTTTAACTTCCGCTGCCTACATCTTCGGGTAGAAAAAGGCCTGAAGTCATGTTAAGTAAAGTTTCTCTTTTAAACCCGCTTCACTTCCAATTCAAGCCACTATATACGGGGGTTAGTTTAAATATAACTTAATCTTTCTATATTGGACACGACCGATCTAAAAATACAGATATCATCACATTAGCCTGTGTGACATTTAGACACGAGATTAGGGTAGTCCGTAAAAATAAAATCAAACTGTCAATGTGTAAAATATCTTGTTCATTGTCCGATTACTATTACTGTTGTAACTGAGTTTATAACTTCACGCCGTCAATACCCGAAAGTGTGGGTAGCAGCAAATATGATTTGATACACCAGCCTGAGTCTCTGCGCATATTTATTGTCCAGAATTTCATAGGTATGAACCAGGATGATAATCGAGGAACTGACGATCTGAACTAACAGTCGGGGGGTGTGTGTGTGGTTCGCCCACCAGGATATAGAGACTTATTAAAGAGAGATGATCTGCTACTTCTGCATCATGAGTATTAAAAATAGCCACGTGTAGGACATAAATTAATTAAACTAGGTCTATACAAGACATCCATAAATATAAAATTGAAGTGTTTGTATGTAATATTGAAATAACTTTTTTCTACTACATTCATATGAATACATAAATGAAAAATTGTTAATGAATATATCTGGCCTAAGTAACATTTTTTAATTTTTGTCTATCTGTCTGTCTCTTTGTTCCGGCTAATCTCTAAAATAGCTGGACCTATTTTGACAGGAATTATATTGGCTGGTGTGATAAGGAGTAACTTTGTTCACTTTAAAAAATCTTCTATTTATTCATTTATCGCTTCCGTGGCGAAACAAAGTTCGCCGGGTCAGCTAGTCGGCAATATATGTTGATAGATGCCAACCCTAGCACTTATTTAATTACCAACTCAAGATATTATAGTTACACATAACGAAGCATGTTTACCTACAACCGTATTTATACATAAATAGTCTATATTATTTATTGTTCATTAACAATACCAATTATTATTAATAATATCAATAATTTTATTATCATTTATTGCAAGAACAAACGTTTGGCATAGATAATAATAATAATAACCTATCATACAATAATAATTGAGTAATCAATTATTTGATATAACCTTTTATGTACAGACGCGAATATTATGAGGTCGCTCCGATACAACTGTTGAAAGAAGGAACCTTTTTGTTAAGGTTTTATATTATCACGCTACTGCATAAGGGTGCCGAGCAGTGTGTATTATTATCATCAAATTATACTATGACTCATTGATTTTGAAGTTTGTCGGTTCAACATAACAGACTGTTTGGATGTCCAATGTTGGACGTAGGAGGTAGGTTGAGGCCCCGCATTAAACGCCACAACAAAATGCCCTGTGTCCTTTATATGTTTGTAGTAAATAAATGCATTTCTTTCATTTACATTTCTCGTTTTATTCATTTTTTTTATTTTTTTTAGCAATCAGAATATCGATTTTCGATTATCGAACGCTGGCAGCGGCTGTTAAAGCCTCATCGCCGGATCGTTAGATTACGTCCCGTGGAATAAGTGTCGAACCTATTGCCGGGCACAAAGTCAACAGTAAACAGTTAACGATATTTATATACCACACATAACTTCCGTAAAAGATAAAGTTGAATTATTATTATTTAGTTATATACTACGCTTTAAAAATAATAAAACATAGCTGAACAAAAGATATATGCATAATTCCTAAAGCTTTGTCTTTTTAAAACTATGATAAGCAGTTATCATGGTCATTGCACGCTTGCAACGCCGCGGAATAGGCACGTGTGATGACAAGACAGACATCATGAGGGTTCCTCTCTCTTTAAAAATAGTGAAAGAAGTCAAGAAGTTTTATTTACAATGAACTAGTCCGTGCCGTTTTTTTTTTTAACTTTTAAAGAGTCAGTAGTTGCTTAGGTGTCAGCAGAGCTAGCACTCATGCAGTCTTGGAAGTCTGCGATCAAGACAACTTTAAACGCAGGGGAACCACTTTTTAAAAAAAAAATTGTTGAATAGATATTCCGCTTTGGATTATAAATTTCTTTCATGGTCTTTAAAATTATTTTCCAAAGTTTAGAAATGCTGTTTTCAAACAAGCGGTAACTTTCTCAGAGGGACTTGTCTAAATTATTAAAACGTAAAACGCTCCTGGAATCTGAATTAAATATATATTATGTTTGTGTGAATCATCTATATTGCATATTAACTGCTAAGACAAATATTATAATCATCATGATTCATCATTAGCCTTTTGAGGTCCACTGCTCGACATAGGCCTACCCCATAGAGCGCCACAACTGCCGGTCGGCTCAATCATGGGGGTTTTTTTGCTATAATCACCACGCTTGGCAGGCGGGTTGGCGATCGCAGTAGGCTGTATTTTGTTGACAGAGAATGCTGCTGCCCATTCTTCTAGCTTTTCCCTTGGTCGCCTTTTACCACACCCACGGAAAGAGATAGGGTGGCGGTATTCTAAGCCGGCGCCACACAACAATAAATATTATAATAATAATTATTATAAGTTTTTATTGTCTACTTCGTATTGCTATTTGCAATAATCAAAGTGAATAACCGCAATCTCACAATGTACTGTACACAGCACAAGAAAAGCAAGGCACAATTGGCAACAATTACGACTGTAAAACATATTACATTATTTACAGTTAAAAGATTAGGTGAATACAAATTTCTCCGCACCTCGGTCTACTGGCAGCGTGCCCAGAGCCGTATTGCTATAATCCTTTGTGCGAAAATTAACCAGCTGCCAGAGCCTCTGGTCGCGAGAGGCCTCGATCAGTCTCTTTGCAGTATCTATATAGATAAAGTGCAAGAGCGTTCGGACTCACTGTCCCTAGAGTCTTCATCACAAACGGCTCAAAAACATTTCAACAACCCACAAGGTTTTTGTATATTACCCGCTGAAACAGCAGCTCCGGCCACAAGGCGAATGGACTTTGCTTTTATCGTCAAAGTATATCAGGGAAGTCCACACTATATTGCCTATATTGTACATAAATTGGCAAGTGTAAACTGTCTTCTTGAAAAAACACGGTCGCCATTTTTAACATACACGCGTTAAATTAAGTGTAAATAATATTCGCACCGTTGACCTGTTCGCGTGTAAATTTTCAGTTGACCTAAATATCCACTCTTATATGGCTGCGATACACGGATAGTGTGGAAGAGGTATTTTAAATTAATTGTTTTTAAATAATAGTCGGTTTTTTTTTCTACTGGAACTGTTCACTGTGCTTTTTTTCTGCTGTCAAACCAAGCACGAATATGAGTTTTGGTAGCTCAAAGGTATTTGTTTCTAAGGTTTTCGCGAATCTCACTCATTAAAACAACTTTTTAGGATTGTATCGCGTTTATTTCTATTTATTTATATTTATTTCCCGACGTTTCGACTCGTGAAAATGATCTCTGTAAAGAAATAGAAATAAACGCGATACAATCCTAAAAAGTTGTTTTAATGAGCTCAAAGGTATTTAAAGTCTCAGCGATAGGTGTGTGATGCCCTGGAGTTACACGAGTTCAGGGGCTATTGACCATCTACGGTAACCACTTGTCAGAAAACCAAATATTAAATCAATAAGTAATATTTGGTGCTCATATTATTATAATACTTGTACTTATATTTTTGCAGATATTATGCAAACTTAGTGTTTAATCGGCGTGACAGCATCTACTCCTAACCATAGCACATGGCCCATGAGTTACATGGCCGGTTCCTGACATGATTCCCCTACCCGGAGACATCTGACTCTTTGCGTAAATGTTTGTGTATTTCAGTATTATAAAAGGTTCTTACAATGAGTTCTTGGTTGGTTTAAATTTAAAGTAAAATCTTTATGTTTGTACGCTTTTTAGTATATTACAAATTGTTACAACGATTTTTAATTATGTAAATAAAAATTAACATACGGTAACACTATAGCATAACTAAACATGAGCTCAAAAATTGATTATTTTTTATGGGAAGGAAACAACGTGACACGAAGCGATTATTAAAATTTATGATTTTTTCAAAATAATATAAAACGTTAAAATTACAAGAAAAAAATATAGCATACATTTGGATATATACATAATTATGTTAATCTTTTATGTCCCTATTAGCTGGAAATCCTCAAATTGCAAAATGTTGTGGCGTGCCACTTAAAAATATATAAATAATTAAATTATGGTGATAATATACATTTGTTAATTGGATCGTATTGTTTGTAATTAATAATGTACAGGAAATATAAGTGATTAACAAAACGTTAAATTATTTAAGTTTTCAGTTATAAATAAAATTAATAACAAATATTCAATATAACAACACATCAAGTAATTTTGTAATTTAAAGAGTTTCATAATTTTTTTTTTTTAATAAATAAATTTAAAACAAAAAAAGAGAAAAAAAATACTGCCTAGTGTCCATTCAAAATTTATAGGCGGAACAGAGATTCTGTTACCTACTCATTAAATGAGATATTTTAAAATTATTTGTGGTTCCGTACTTATATTAAATTTATAAAAATAACATAACTTCACCCCTTTTTCTACCCGATGGTGTAGGCAGTGGCTGTTAAGCCTCGACTCGCCGTTATGTTTATTTCCCAAATGGAAAAAGTGGCGAACCTATTGCCATAACGGGCACAAAGTTTTCAGTCATCAATACTGATCACACATAATTTTCGAAAATAATTTCGAAAGGTCATTGGTGTGAGCCAAGATTCGAACACGCGACCTCTTGACTTAGAAGCGGGGTGCTCGACCACTGAACTACCGAGACTAAATATATCTAAGACAGTTTTCTATCAGTCTTTTAGAGAATTATAACTTAGAGTTTTTGTAGACTATACTTGGAAAGAAACATATACTGGACGTGGGACAGAAATTGGTACCAAATGTCCTCATCGCCTTAAAATCCCAGGGATAGGCGAAGTACACTGTGAATGGTGATCAATATGGTGATCAGATACTTACCAAAAGCAACTCCTGCGGCAGATCACCACCATTGTTGATACCGCGATTCATAGCGACAAATTGTTCGGGCAGCGGTTTGTCCTTCACGCTGGGATTGTGCAGCGAGGTGTTCAGCATGATTATGGCAAAACTGAGCACGTAACACGTGTCCGCATTCGTGAATATGTCCGGATTCAACTGGCAATATCTTTGAGCGAAACATTCCATCATACGGTCGATCTTCTGCGCCTCGCCGGGAAGACGAAAACTCCATAAGAATTGTCTGCGAAAAGAAAGAAAGATCAGAAATTTTAACAGTGTAGAGCCAAGCACTCCGCTGCATGAATGGGCCGGCTCGACCGGTGATTTTGCCCTCCTGTCCCATAAAGAAAGAAAGAAAATTTTTGTTTGGTGATCGTCGTCGAGAAAGAACAATCTTTGTCGGTACAATGACCCGTTTGCAAAATATCGCGTAGTCTACTGCCAAACGAGACATTCGAGTGCCAAGAAATGTGTATACAGAATAACATGTATGTATAGTCAAGTAAAAGGTTTATAGTTGGAATAAGACGCAAAAAACAACAAAATTAACGGTAACTTCATGCCTTAAATGGCTGTGGATGCAGGCAGAGGGACAATCTCGCCTTAACACATATCGGCATACATCGAGCATACCTAATTTAGTTGGAAATATTTATCACACATAACTTTCAGGAAGCCATTGGTATAAATAAGCCTGCGACCTATAAGGGCATATACGAATTTGGGACTTAAAAGTGGGAGTGTTGAACTAAGTCATATGGTGGTCCGCATCTAGTCAAATTCCTTACGATATCTACAAATAGACCGTAAACACGCTTACAATAAACTTACGCATGTAACCCATGGGTAAGCTCGATACTTTGGCTTGCCACAAGCCACAATCCTGACATACTTCTTTCGCCTCATCCACAGTCATACATTCACGTCGGTTTCGGGTACTACGCATTTGCCTTTTTATAAACAGATCATTTATTTGACCGCGGTAGCTCCGCCTTGGTCTCCCGATCCCGACCCTGCCACTCACATTCGCTTCGTATATTCTTTTAGTCAGTCGACTTTCATTCATTCTTGCAACATGACCAAACCTCCCTTTTCGCACAATATACTGTTCAGGCATTAAACTTCACAAATTCAATTTGTAAATACACTACACTACGCACTACATACAGTACAAAATACATATTTGTTGCCAAATAAACAACACAGTCTGTTGGAATTGTAAAAGTAAATATTGAACAGCTGAACACAACCGCAAACATTCACCGAGAAACTAGTACATTTATTATTGTGTCGCCGTTTTCAGTAAACTTACGTTGTTAGTATTTCTGGTATTTTAGTCAATTCGGGAAATCAAAATAAATAATACTTACAAGTGAATTATCATAGTTTCTCATAAACATACTTTAAATAATGAAGTTGACAAAAACAAAAATGTTCGTGATCAAATATATTCTTAGAATGTGAAATCTCTTTGTTTTATTATTTCATTCTATTATATTATCTACTTGGAAATAATAAAGCATGCATGTAATTATTTAAAAATATGTTTACATGATAAATAATTTTATCTAGCTGTTCGGGATTTCGACTTTTGTTTGATAGGAGTAACATGCTTGTTTTAATGTTATAACGTAGTGATATCTAATTATCAATGATTTCAGCAAATTTAGTCAAGGCTTCAAACTGTATATACTCTGTTTCAACATTATGATTATTATGCCCAATATATCGCAGCTAATAAAATAAATTAAGAAAACTTATAAGGGGGGGATCCCCTATAAGTGTTTTCCATATTACTCCATTCAATCCCTTTGTATAACAAAAGCAGCAGTTCGCTGCAGGAATGGGCCGACTCGACCGGTGAAATACCACGACCTCTCAGAATATCGACGTAAAGTGGTTCATACCGCGTTTCGTTTGGTGAGAGAGGTACCTGGAGGCTCACCCCCCTTCCCCATCCTTTCCTACTCCCTTAAAGGTCGGCAACGCAACAGTAACACTGTATGCGTGGCTGGTGTCCATGGGCGGCGCAAATTGCTTACCATCAGGTGACACACATGCTTGTTTGCCCTCCTATCCCATAAAAAAACAACACTGCCATTGCCCCATACAACGTCGGTATATTCGCATACATATTTCCATACTGTATATTCATAATGATTTGTACCTTTAACTCTTTTGTACTCTTAATATACCATTTAAGCCCATGCCGCGAGAAAAGTTAAATGCCATGAATTAGGGATTCAAAGACCGTTTGGTGTGACCAAAATTAGATTTTCAAAAATATTATAAAAAGATCACATGATTAATGGACGTACCCTAACATGATAAACTAGACCATAAAAACGCGTAATACGAGGGATTTTTCAAAAAAACCCAAGTATTGAAATGTGAGAAAGTATCTATCAAACCAAAACGATTAATTACCAACAATCTTATATCTAAAAGGCACTTGTAAATTAGTTCAGTCAGTCGGTTACTCACCTGAGTGCTTGTACTAGTATCAGGTCCGTGAAGTCGTGCAGTTCGACAAACGCTTTTAGTACGGCCTCATTAAAATCTGAACGCTCGCCAAGGTAGTCGCCTATAGCGGTCTTGCTCAAACCTTCACCTTTATGAAGAAACTGCGCCACATCTTCGGGCGTACGCTGCAGCAGGCCGTTCTCGTACAGATATTCGATACCTGTAACAAATTAAGAAAAATATTGTAATTTGATTTCGATTTTTTTTCTATGGGATAGAGGGGCAAACGAGAATGCGGGTTACGAGGTTGAAAGCAACTAGCGCCGCCCATGGACACCTGAAACACAGATTTTGTTACAGTTGCGTTACTGGCATTTAAGGGAGAAGGATGTGAAACATAAGATAAAGGGCATGTAGGCCTCCACGCATACACGCAGCATATATTGCATGAATTCGCCGGCTCGATAGGTGAAATACCACGGAATCTCAGAACATCGATGTAAAGTGGCTAATGCCGCGTTTCGTTCGGTGAGAAAGGGATCCCGGAGGCCCAACCCCCTCTTGACTTGTCCCATCCTACTCCCTTAAAGGCCGGCAATCCAGCTTTAACACTATGTGTGTTTCAGTTTCAGGTGTCCATTGTCCGCCGCCAATGTAGTTGCTTATCATTACGTAACCCGCTTGATCGCTTGCCCTCCTATTTTATTTTAAAAAAAGTTATAAAAAAGCATCTTTAATAATTCTGAATTTCTCCCTGGTATAATCTACAGTTATAAGAAATCTCCCAGTTCTCAAGTGTAGTTAGTGTTATTAAAAATGTTTACAAGTTTATGCATAAAAACCTATATTTAGAACAGAAATAGTCTATAAACGAAACGATATGTATTATAGAATATTGTACACGCAAGAGAAAGGTGAAAGAAAACGTATGAATGCATTTTAGAAATTAAAATTCAGCACAGCCAATCGCTTCATGGTGCATACAAATTCAAATCCGGGACAAGAGCGAAAGCGCCATTAGTGTTTGCAATAAGTTATTAGACTCTTCAGATATTTGAGGTTATTAGTCGTCTCGCTGTTGTGTGGTGAGATTGAATCCTGACTCACACCGATGACTTGGAATTGGTTTTTTCCAAATTCATTGGTGGAACGACGCCGTTTGCTACCTCAAAGGGCCATGGGCGTTTCGCTCGGTGAGAAAGGAATACGCTGACCCATTCCCTATCCCATTTTAAAGGCCAGCAAGGCAATTGTAACACCACAGAAATAGATCAAGATAGAACGGCCGCGATGTCATATTTCCATACATTTCGAGCGTGTCACTTTTTTAAAAACCACGCCCACAGCGTGACGTCATTTTCATTGTTAGCGACTAGCGAGCGAGCGACTACTTAGGAGACACACATTAGATTATCGATGTTTAATATCGGCAACGTGTGTTAATTTTATTATTTTTATATTTTACCAACTTTATTGATTTTGTGTAACGATAATCATAGAAAGTAAAACATGTTAAATACTTTAATCCGACATATTAAAACCTAAAACATATTTTTTCAACAGTATATAAAATTTAGTTATAATTATTATACTGTCCTTGAAACTATACATATTTATTAAATATTTGCCTTTTTGTAAGGGTTGGCCTCACCACAGAAATAAATCAAGATAGAACGGCCGCGATGGCATATTTCCATAGATTTCGAGCGTGTCACTTTTTTGAAAAACCACGCCCTCAGCGTGACGTCATTTTCATTGTGAGCGAGGCGACTAGTTAGGAGACACTCACATTAGATTATCGATGTTAATATCGGCAACGTGTGTTAATTTTATTATTTTTATATTTTACTAACTTTATTGATTTTGTGTAACGATAATCATAGAAAGTAAAACATGTTAAATACTTTAATCCGACATATTAAAACCTAAAACATATTTTTCCAACAGTATATAAAATTTAATTATAAATATTTTACTGTCCTTGAAACTATACATATTTATTAAATATTTGCCTTTTTGTAAGGGTTGGCCTCACAGTCCTGGTTAAATAACGAAGCCGAACGTCTACATATACCTCGGTTACTGCCCATTTGAGAAGAACGAGATGATTTTCCATCGGCGATTGGTCAAATTGGTGAAAACTTATAATGTCAAATAAACTGCTGCCAATGTAATTACGAAACACTTTGGTTGAAATTTGTGGTGTTAGAATAAAGTAGGGACAAAGCAAGACATAAGCTGATACTCGAATTATTATTGAATTAATTTATCGATAATTCCTAAGAATCAACGATATATGGAGTGCCCATCTCTAACATTCGAATCACAGCGATTAACAGACACAGCGATCAACTGGCAGGTGTATTGTGTATTTCGTTCGATTCGACGTACATTACGCGTATAATTTATACGCGCAATGTTTTTGTATACGAGCGTTGAATGCGAACAGCAATGGATATTTATCATAACGAAAAAATATACAACTTGTGATCGTAATTATTGAACATAGTAAAAGTAAAACAATAATTTATAATCTCAAAAAAATACTTTCTACTGATTTTCTGTACTTACTGATCATACGAAATATTTCCTTTTTTCATATTTGATTCACTACTTTTGTTTTTAGAATTTGCCACAGCATAATAAGGCATATATGTGAAGTTTTATCTATTTTTTTACGTCCTGAACGCATGGCAGGAACGCTCGTTGCGTAATGAGAGCGAGTTTCGAAAAGCATGCAATATAGTGCATGGTTTTGGCACGCTTGCCACGCCTATTCGCCGTTCTATGTTGATCTATTTCTGTGTGTAACACTATCTGAGTTCAAGGTGTCTATGGGCGGCATTAGTAGCTTACCGTCAGTTGATACGCCAGCTCGTTTGACTCCACTATTGGCAACAGAATCCGCAGTATATTTCCATTTGCGTTATCAAAATGAAACTTTAAAACTTGTAATATTGAACTTGAATATATGATTTATTGCCAAATGTACTTAATCAAATCAAATCACGATAGCAAATAAACGTTGATAATGAAAATTCCTCATGACGTCAAACAAGTAATCAGTACAATTAGGTGTATATTCCCGTCGCTAGGTACGCTGCAAATGCGTAAAACGGTAAACGAGTACGTCTTTTGTCGACGTCATCAACCCCCACGCAATAGGGTAACCGGCGGGTAACTCGGCAACAATGTGGGGTAATATTAGTCGGTCGTCAATTTCAGACGTCCGTTTGTAAATGAGACCCAAAACTGTCGCACACAGAAAAGGTTCATTCTCGGAAGGAGATTGATGTTTCATACAGCCTTAAACGAAAATGGCTGCACAAACTTTTATGTGCTTAAAATTCTCGTCAAAATCTATCCAACCGGATAAAGATAAAGATTGTGATGATAGAAACTAATTGACATTCGCATATTAAAATTAACTGACATGGAACTCCAGTCCTTATGGCCCGGGTAAACTAAGTAGCTGCTTTCAGCATACACCTTTATTTATATTTATAATGTTTTAAGAATGACATGAGGGTACTGCGCAAAATTTGCGAAGTGTCTCCCGCAGACCGCTTCAAAGACAAGGAAGGAAGACTAAGGAAGGAAGTTGAATTGAAAGAGAGTGTCGGTATAAAAATAAGAAAGGGCCTGCTCCGATTGTTCGGACACGTAGAAAGATGACAAGATTAACTAAACAGATACACAATGCAAAGGCGGATAGATGTAGGAGTCGAGAATGGCCACGATATACCTTCCAAGACCAAATAGAACGAGTCCTGGAAGAAAGTGTTGTTAGGAACCCTAAAAATCGACGCTCGTGTATGACAAGAGTTATGAAAGTCAATGAAGCAAGTGAGGTGTGTAAGAATCGCGCCTTATGGCGCTCTGTTCTCTCTGCCTACCCAGGAAAGAGATTTGGCGTGCCGTTATGTATGAACTAAATTCTATGTTTTGAACTCGAACCAACTGAATAAGTTGATTAATAGAGCTGTTATTGAAGAATCAAATAAACGAGATTGGAGGGATGAATTGCGCAAATATAGGTTCTTATCTACGTTCCGCCGGAGCTTGTTGGTTTTGTGTAATCCATCACTTGAGACTCCAATTTGTTGATAACTAGATATCTATTGAAGTAATGTAGATAGATAATGTACAGATAAGTAACATTTAGGTCATAATGTCCTCCCATTGTGACCTAAATGTTACTAACTATAAACAACATAACTCCACGCTGTTAAGCCTCTACTCGTTATGCTACGTTCCAAAGAGAATATGTGCTGAACTTGGGCTCAAAGTGGTCGGTCATCGATATTTATTGAAGAGAAAAATTATTGGTGTGGGCCCGGAACCGACCCCACGAATTCTGAATCAGAAGCGGGATTTCAAACACTGGGCCACCAGGACATTTAAGAAATTATATATCTGTAAATATACTTTAAATTGATATAAAAAATACCCAGTAATCCATTACGCATTTCAACAAAGGACTATTACTAACCCTATATAAGGACTATAAACTTAGAATTAAATTGAAAAATTATAGGACTGCTGAGTCGACCTTATTATTTTCCCTTGAGAAAAGACACCTGACGCGTGACATTTATGAATCATAAACAGCAGGCATTCTGTGCATGCAAGTGAATCGTACAACCGAAGATGAACTTACGATTGCAGTAAAGAGTTTCTTGCATCATGCTGATAAGTTGATATTGAGAAATTGCATACAGATTAATTTAGTGAATGGCAAATTGTTAACAAATTCCGCCTATCGCGTAATTTTCATAGTTCAATTAATTATGCAATTGGTTCAAGATTCGTTACAATTATACTCTACCTAAACAATTGTCCAGCCTAGACTCAGGTGAGTAAGAGAAAGAGGGCGGCATAGAAGAAGAGATGCTAAGTGACTCGAAAAAATAATTTCCATACATCAAACTGAAACTGAATTAAAGTCCGATGAGGCGTGTCCCCCAAGTGTTTCCCAAGGATGTTTCACGTCAGGCAAGCCGTCAAATATAAAACCACAGCCATATATTTAGACAACAAGGAGAGCTCGAAAGGATGACATGTTGTGCCCACAACACTAAGAGTGGGACAAGGGTAAGGAAAATGATAAGACATTTTCTTGACTATCTAGGAAAAGCTGTACACAATCAGTAATCCCAACAATTGCCACATTAATAACACAAGTCAAACTCTAGCCGTAATTTCAAAGACCATTTCTCACCTACCAAATCTCGGATGAGTTGAAAGTATTTCTACTTGAGCTGTTCATTGTTCGTCGTCTGCGTAACGCCTGGCTGTCATTACAGACATCTAATAATACTTTGTTACGGGTTGGTGGTTCCAATATTGAGAAATGTCTCAACGCTAGCTAGTATAATACGACTGCAATAATACAAACTCTGATGATATATAGAAAGAAAGAACACCATTAAAATTTAACAACTTAAAAACACAGATGTCGCTGATATAATATCTCTAGGTCTGGTTTTCAATTAGAAACTAACCAATTCAGATTAAGTACAATGGAATATCGTTACGAATTTCATAAACATAACATTATGCCAATATTCTTGGGCAAAAAGAATCGATGACGATACTATACTTATACCACTCACTCGATTCAATTACTTCCCTGATTACTCCTATCATGACGCCGCGTCTGTTTTCAAATTTGCCGTCGTCAGCTTCCTATAATTCCATATTAAGTCTATAAAATGTATTTAGGGGTCACAAAGGTACCCACTGCTAAACCCACAAACAACTTACCATAAATAATGAATAATATAATTTTTTTAGAGTTTCAGTGGTCCAGTGGTCGAGCTCCCGCTTCTGATTCCGAATTCGTGGAGAGTTACGTATGATAAATATATGGCTGACTGTGTGCCCGGTATATGGCAATAGGTTTGCCACATATTCCATTTAAGACGTAACTAAACGATTCGACAAGTCGAGGCTTAAGAGCCGCTGCCTATACCTTCAGATAATATCTTATAAATAAAGGCATAAAGGCGTGGAGTTATAAAAAAGCAAGCATGATGTAAGCATTATTTAAAATAAGGATAGCGGAAACAGTGTCTAACAAAACGTATCACAGAACTAATGTTTAATATTGCATTATATGATACCAAGAATTGATTCTCACATTAAAAACAAGTCCAGCTCCAAATTACGACATGATCATTTGAAAACCTCCTTGTTTTATTGTTTACGTAATGTGAGGTTTAACGTAATAATGAAAAGCGGCAATTTAATGGCAATAGTAAATCACTGTATTGACCTAGATTGGGTGTAGCCGAACGGTGGTCGCGCCAGCCTCACTACAAAAACAAATTGGACGCCAAAACTACTACAGTTTTATTTGTTTGGAAAATATTTTCTGAACAAGCGTTATGTTGGCAACCTGGATATTTATGTTATTGAACGAGTTAGTCTATTTTTAGATAGATACCTTATCTGGTTCTATAAACGTTTTCAGTGATAACACGCCGGTAGTCATGTTTGAGTCTAGTCTAGATATTTTTATTTGAAAAATTGTGGCACTACCTATATAGTTGCCGTGATTTTTGGCTACTCCGAGACGAGAAAATCGTTTAATTAACAAAGGCTACAAGATGCAAGATTGACTAAGCAGATATACAATGCAAAAGCGGATGGATGTAGGAGTCGAAAACGGCCAAGACACACATTCCATGACCAAACAGAACGTATTCTGGAGGAAGATTCAATTCGTATTAATATATCTTGGACACAAATCACACAGCGCCCTCCAGTTCCACACTAAGCAACTAAATGCTTGTGCTATGGATACTAGATAACGGATACTAATACATATATACTTTTCTTTTGTAAATACATACTTATAATACATAGAAAAACACCCAGACGCCGCACAAATATTCATGTTTGTCACAAATATTTGTGCTCGGGTCGGAATCGAACCCCCGACCTCAGTGGTGCAGCCGGTTTTACCAATGCGCCACGAGGCCCGAAGAAGAAGAGGATGATGTTAGGAGCCTCAAAAATAGACGCGCGTGCATGAAAAGAGTTATGAAAGTCAACGAAGCGAGTGAGGTGTGTAAGAATGGCCTTATGGCGCTCTGTTCTCTATGCGCACCCCGCAAAGGATTTGGCGAGAAGTTATGTATGTGTGTATGTCAAAAAGGCTACAATTCGTAAGGATATATATCCTTTACCTAATTTTACCACAAGGATAATAATATTTTACGCAACCAGGTGCCTGTGGGTATACCATTTCTATGCCTCTACGAACTTTAATTTCTTTCGTAAGCCTAGATTTTCGGATAATCTACAAATATTGTAAAGTATACCAGCACAGAAGTAGTGGTAGTTATAAATAGAACTCATTAGGCAGCTGCACAACCTGTGCCGCACAAGTAAAGTCGACTGAGGCACTCGGGCACTGGAGTGCTCGACTCTGAGCCAAGCTGCAGTGTCTAGATAGAAAGGTTCAGTACTAACTCGAGTGTGGCGCCTCGACGACCTAAGTATGTATTTACATTTGTCATCACGATCGATTTAAAAAACAGAACATAATGTCTTTTAACCGCGGATGCGAACCAGTAAAGCCCAGGAAATATTAAAAAATCGTTCTTATAAGTAACCGTATATAATTTTCTAATATTCTTTTTTATGGGCGATAGGAACAATTCAAGGTCTCGGTGGTCCGGTGGTCGAGCAGTGAGCACCCTACTTCTGAATCAAGAGGTCGCGGGTTCGAATCCTGGCTCACACCAATGACTTTTTTAAATTAATTTTGAAAGATGTGTTATAAATATCGATGATTGAAAAGGTTGTGCCCGGCATGGCAATAGGTTCGCTACCTATTCCATTTGGGAGTCATAGCGGCGAGTCAAGGCTTAACTGCCACTGCCTACACCTTCGGGTAGAAAAAAGCGAGTAGTTATGTTAAGGGGGCAAATGAGCGAGCGGGTCGCAAGCACAGATTGTGTTACAGTAGTTCAGCTATACTCTAAGTGTATTCCGCGGAACCCTAGGGTTCCGTGATACCTCTGTCGGGGTTCCGCAAGAATTTAGAAATAAAAAAATCAAAACACCTCTCTCTGGTCGCTCCGCGGCTGTGCGGACTCCGCGGCCGCGCGGAGACAAAACGCTATGAATGTTATTTAATTATTTATTTGTATTTGTATAAGCTTGTGTTACATTAGCTGGTACAATCTATACTTATATTATAAAGCGGAAAAGTTTGTTTGTTTGTTTGTTTGTTTGAACGAGGTAATCTCAGAAGCCACCAGTCCGATTTCAAAAATTCTTTTAATGGCGTATAGTCCATTTATCGAGGAAGGTTTTAGGCTATATTATATTTTCAAATAAATTAGGGATCCCTACTATAAAACCAATAATGTAACCCAAGGTGTAAGTACGTGACCCTTACATTGCGAACGCTGCGAAAACTATTGAGTACAGAACAAAACAATGTACTACTTACTACTTTTATAGAGCGTATAATTGTCTACAAAAAAGGTCGCGAGAGCATATATCTAACTATTATAGTTATCGCACAATAAGGGTTTTTTGATTTTTTAAAATTAATTAAAATGATGTCGTTTTTCAAATTCTTTTTTTGTACCTTGGTATTAATTCTCCACAAAATAATTTGCTTCATTAAAAAGATAAATTTAAGGCCTTTCTAGAACTTTTTGAATGATCACATTTGGACATTTAATTCAAAAGATATTCACCGTGTACAAAATTTAAGTATTCAATTTCTAAGACAAATATGTTGCGCGGGGTCATGAGTGGATTTTTTTTACCTTTTTTAGGCGATACGAAGTTCGCGCGGTCTGCTAGTATCTCATAAGTTTGGTCTCAACAATTTTATACTTGTACAACGCGTTCGCTCTAAGTTTGCCGGTCTGTGGAATGCGCGTACCCTCCCCCACGTGACAACAAAACTTATAATGTGTCATAGTTTTACCCAAATATCTAACGTACACAATTTTTATTGTTACAATTAAATAAAAAATTTCGAACGTCATACACTCATACCTATCGCCAGCGGCAAACTTAAAACGAGCGGGTAGTATACTTGTAAGCGCTCAGTCTCTTTGATAAAAGCCGCCTCTGAATTAGACGCTATAGTTGTCAACAAGCGACTTTCGTCTCTAACTTCAAAGGATAAAGTCGATATTGTTTTCAACGCTATTTTTAAATTTCTGTTTTTATTTTTGCTTTTTGTTTATGAAAGGTGCCGACTCGAGTATTTTCGAGAATATTTGAGATCGAGTCTAGGACTAAGTATAAAAGCGGCGATCGCGCGTTGGCGTCGTCAGTTGATGATTAGCGTTCGGAGCGATAAGTTACTACCTACTTACAAGCTCGCTAGCGAGAAACTAGTGTCCATTGTTTTACTGCCTGCTGTATTCTGTTGTCTCAGTTTTATACATTTCTTCCCTGTAGGTTCTAAATTTAGTCTCTTATACGCAGTAACGATTGTGCATTATTTAAACCCCACTATCCTGACTTGTAACATTATAAATAAAGAAGAATGGAACGTTGGCTTAAAGGTGTTAAACGTGTTCCAACAACATCTTCTAATGACGCTGAATGTTCAAAAGCAATGCGCGCGGAGAATTTAGCAATCACCGATCCAGAAGATGATGCCACGAGTGCCACGACGTCAAGCTCGGCGGTTTCAAAGTCGAAAAAAAGGAAGTATGATGAATCTTATATCAGTTTCGGATTTGTTGATTCCAACGGCTCACCTCTCTGCATACTCTGTAGTAAACTGCTTCCTAATAGTTCCATGGCACCTGCCAAATTGCGTCGACATTTAGAAACCGTACACCCCGAGACTAAAGACAAGAATAAAGAATTTTTTGTTCGCAAAAAAGATCAGTTATTAGAAAGTCAAAAAAATATGATGCATGTAACACAAACTACCAACGAAAAGGCCACGGAGGCATCATATTTAGTTAGCTATCGCATTGCACAAGCAGGTGAAGCGCACACTATCGCTGAGAAATTAATAAAACCATGTGTATTAGACATAACAAAATGTATGCTTGATGAAAAATCTGCAAAGCATCTTTCTACTGTTCCGCTATCAAACGATACTGTTTCACGACGAATCCATGATCTGGCAAGCTACGTCAAACAAGAACTAGTTACACGTCTACAAAATACACGATTCGCTTTGCAAATGGACGAGTCGACTGATGTCGCTGGTTTGGCTATCCTGCTGGTTATTATGAGATATCCATATAAAAGTTCTTTTGAAGAAGACATGCTTATGTGTTCATCGCTGCTTACAAACACTACCGGGGAAGAAATTTTTAATAAAATAAATATATTTTTTGAAGAACATAATCTCAGTTGGAACAATTGCATTGACATTTGTACAGATGGGGCCAAGGCGATGACAGGTAAAACAGCAGGAGCAGTGTCACGAATGAAAAATAAAGCGCCTAATTGTAGTTCCAGTCATTGTATTCTGCATAGACAAGCACTTGCGATGAAGCAAATGCCGTCTAATCTAAAATTAGTTATGGATGAAGCGGTAAAAATAATTAATTTTATCAAATCACGACCACTACAATCCCAATTGTTCTCATTATTGTGTGAAGATTATGGCAGCAAACATAAAACACTGCTGCTCCATACAGAAGTGCGATGGCTGTCTCGGGGAAAAACTTTAACAAGGCTATTTGAACTTAGAGCCGAGTTACAAATGTTTTTTTCAGCAGATACTTCTTTTAATTTGAAGGATCGTTTGTATGATAAAACTTGGTTGTTCCGATTGTCTTTTATGGCGGATATCTTTCAAAAATCAGGCCTATAATAAAATAACTGCTTTTAAAAGAAAATTAGATTTTTGGATCATTTGCATTGGTAAGAAAGAAATAGAAAGTTTTACGTTACTCAGTGAGTTTGTTAGCGAAAACGACTCAGAAATGTTTGAAGATAATGTGTTTGAAGAATTGGTCCAATATCTCAGTTCGATGCGCGCATCTTTTGAAAAGTATTTTCCCGAAGAACACAATACAAAAATTAAAGTGAACTCCTGGATTCATAATCCTTTTTTACCCAACTTGGAAAAGCCTGAAAACATGTCAAATGAGATATATGAATCTCTTTTAGAAATGTCATCAGACACAAGTATGGAGTCATTGTTCAAAACGACGCCTCTTAATGATTTTTGGTGCAGAATCCAAGATGAATATGCAATGCTTGGCCAAATGGCTCTGGATATTCTTCTCCCGTTCCCAACTACATATTTGTGCGAAACAGGATTCTCTACCTACGCAGCCACGAAAACAAAATATCGCAATAGACTGGACGCCGAAGCTGATATGAGACTCCAACTTTCTTCCATCAAACCTGATATCAAGCAATTGATGAAAAATAAAAAACAGTTTCATACCTCCCACTAGTTAGATTTTTTCTTTTTTAATGTTTTCTATTATTGTCCTTACCAAGTGGTGAAGTAAACAATAATTAGTAACTGATACATTGTACTTTTATTATGCTTATTAATAAAGAATACACTTATAAAAATAATTGTTTTATTGTAGGGTTCTATCAAGTATTTTGCTTCCCAAAAGGGTTCCGTCATTTAAAAAGTTTGAGAACCACTGCAGTAGTTTTACCTTTATGATAGTGGAATATAAAGGGATTGCCAAGGGGGAGGGATGCTCAGGATACTTTACTTAAAGAATGAAACGCGACATGAGCCAATTTACGGCTACACTCGTGAGAGGTCGTGGTATTTCAAAGGTCGAGCTGGCCCATTCATTGTAAACCTTCCTGATATATTTAAGAATATTATGTAAACAGTGTTCCATGATAATCGGTCCAACATTTTCGGCATGAAAGCCATCATAATATTAGTAGGGATAGATCAATATGGTTACATGTTTTCTTAAACTTTAAACGCAAAAGCAGACAGGGGAATGGTACCCCCTATATTTGTAAATGGTACACCATTAAATATTAAAGACAAAAATTCTAACTTAATATTCACTTACAAACAAATTGAAATCCATTAGTTTAATATGTACATCTATAATACTTTGAAAGAATGCAACGATATCCGGTCCGGTAAATATATTTTATTTTTCATAACCACTATCAGCTTGGTCACAATTAAACAACACGCGACAGAAAATGCTTAAACTAAATTGTTATGGTCATCTAAAAGAAAAAAAAAACGTACGTGGAGTCCCTCCGCGCGAAAGAAGTGTAACTTCGTATTGTAAAAAAAAATTGCATTTACTCCTGGGACCTCCAGTGGAAATGCTTGCCTCATCGTCTCGCCCTTAAAAATGTATTTATCTTAATAACTAGCTGACTCTGGGATCTTCGTACCTACTAAAAGTATATTCATTCTTTTTTAATACTTATTCTACAATTCGAGAACTGCATATCAGAAAAGAAATAACACAATAAAATTATTGTAGCATAACAATAATTTTATTGTTTGACATAATATTATATGTACTTTTTTCACGACAAAATCTTCAATGAGTCTCAGTGGTCCAGTGGTTGAGCGTTTGCGGTTGAGAATCTAGGAACATGGGTTCCCAGTACACTCTATAAAGATCTTGCAAAGAAACTGATCGAGGGCTCTGTCAACCAGGGGGCTGGTCCATTCTTCGCACAGGGGATTAGCATTGACGTGGCAATGCGGTCGGTCTTTTGGCCACTCTGCCAGTAGATCGAGAAGCGGATTCGAAATCATGCGATTGGGTCTCCAGCTTTCATGCGGCTCGCCGCATTAAGGTCGTTGTCGACGAGTCATGCTCCGACTTAAAATCCGTGAGTGCTGGAGTACCCCAGGGCTGAGTGCTATCCCCTACGCTGTTTCTTCCGCATATCAATGACATGCTGCATTACAGCAATCTTCATTGTAATGCGGATACGGTACGCCACTCCACTCGCGGATTTCTCGGGAAAACGTCGATTTGTACCGGAATAAACTGTGTCTACAATCGAAACTCTGGGTAGTCAGATTTCGGACTAAGGCCGACTCAACTTAGCTAATTCCACCCTAAGAAGACACAGGTCTGCGCGTTTCCCGCTGAAAAGGCACATTTTGTTGCCCCCCTTTTTTGAGGGTACTCGGTTACCCGCCTTAACCGATATCGGAATTCTTGGGGTTGACTTGTTCAGTTTCGCGGTTATCTGGAGGGCAAGGCGAAATCAGCTCAGAAAAAGGACGGTATTTCACGTCAGGAAATCGCTTGCAGCTATATAAAGCGCATTTCCGACCTCACATGGAATACTGTTCTCATCTTTGGGCGGGGTGCCTCTGTCAAAAGATGAGTACCAGCTTACCCCATTCTAACGCATCCAACGACGCGCGGTTCGGCTTGTCGTCAACCAAACTCTGTCAGATCGGCTTAGCCCCTTGGCACTTCTCTCCACGCACTGTTCCGTTGTGGAACGAGTTGCCGGCAAAGGTATTTCAGGACCGCCTTTCCATCAGGTGACCCGCAAGCTCCTTTGCCTCCTTATATCATTAAAAAAACAATTAAGATCAAATAAGCGTGCGTATAATAGGCGTGCAAGAGTCGTGCCTTATGTGCTCTGTTCTCTCTGCCTACTTCGCAATCGATTTGGCATGAGGTTATGTATCACTACATAGTATAAAACAAAGTCGCTTTCTCTATCCCTATCCCCTATTTGTATGCTTAAATCTTTGAAACTACGCAACGGATTTTGATGCGGTTTTTTTAATAGTTAGAGGGTGTAAACGGGGTGGTTTTGATCTATAATTCATGAATAGTGTAGTGAAAAAAAAGGATAATTTTCAAGATTTAAAACTTTAATCGAAAACGCTGCCTGAACCCTAAGTGATAAATCAAAACAATGTACTACATTATTATACACCTTTAAAAGGTATATAAAAAAGTCCGCGAGGGCATATGTCTATATCTTAGGGATAACCCACAATTACCATAATTATTTTTTTACTTTTTACGAGAAATAATGGCTTATTTACGAAGCAATTTTAAACATTACAGCATTAATTTTCATCCAATTAAGTGTCTTAAATAGATTGTGATTGTGTGATTTTAATATAGATTAATATAGCCATTTACAGCATGTAATTTAAACTAATATTTACGAAGATATTACAGTATTAACATAGCGGTACATAGCAGTTGCGTTTGCGCGCCAAAATGCGTGCCGATAAATAGCACAAATTGAACTTTTTAAGATCCAAGTATTACTAATTTATTTCTTTTGATGCGGACTGAAGTCCGCCGGGTCAACTAGTGTATATATAACTTTCAAAAATCATTTCGAAAAGTCATTAGTGTGAGCCAGGATTTGAACCCACAACAACTTCTTGATTTAAAAGCGGGGTGCTCGACCACTGGACCACCTATTAAATTTTACCTATAAAATTATAATAACCTATAAAAACTTTAAAATTTTAGTACATACGATAAATAACAAACTATACTAAATTTGTACTTACAAAAAGAAATGGCATCTTATGAATGAATTTGGCTAAAATTAATCACAAAATATTTTGTATTTTGAAATGACTATTCAAAATACAAAATACCTCTCGAGAGGTATTTCAAATAAAATAAAAAATGCTTTCAACAAAAAGGTATTTAAATACAAAATGGGTATTTTGTATTTGTATTTTAAATAGAAATATTTCAAATAAGTCAGATCTCTGCTTATTTGTACTTTGTAGATGTAGGTGAATGCGTCATTAAATATTTTCAAATTAAAAAACAATCAAATATATCTTCACCTTGGCATTGTAACTTTAAATCTGTCGCATTATCTCTTGGATTGTTATCACTCATTATTTATAAATCTTATCCACTAAATTCGAAAATAAAATCACTGCACTATTAAATTATAAGTGATAAATTAAATTTAAAAAAAAAATGCGATGATATAAATATTTTAAACACGTAAACAAACTAATTACACACTGCTAACTTCGCTTCGGGAAAAATCACAAAAAACAATATTTTTTGAGTGATATTGACCCACTCTCTCTCTTTCCTCTTTCCTAACCTTTATCATTCTTTCTCTTTTCCTCTCGTTTTGTAATGTTCTGCCGTCAAAAGAAACAACTAACATTTTTTTTTAAATTGAATTACATACATATTCGGAAACAGGCACAAATGCCTATGTGCCTATATTTTTTATTATTTTTTTACAAGCTCCACAAATAAATGTACATTAAACTCATTTTTATTAATAACTATTTAAAAAGAATTTAACTGACTTACATTACGACGCGCATAGGAGTGCATTCACTAAAAAAAACCGTCTGCGAAATTAAGGTCGGTTCTATCAAACAAATATTTATGTTAATCATTACTGTTTGTATGGTGTCTAGGTTCTTTTCTGTGTTTTAAGTATATTTTTAGAAAAGAAAATTAGATAAAAAGTATTAATAGCAAGGACATCTACTGAAAACCAGTGGTACTACATCGAAGCGAGTGAAGTATCTATTAAATAAACCGTGTGCTGTGGAATTATCATCAAAACAGTGACTATATAACTTGAAAATTACTTCACCGATGTTCATATTAGATTTTAGTAATATATTCACATAAATATCAACATGTAATTATGTATAATAAATCAATTACCTAAAATGATAAACGGCTATAGTTGACTACAGTTGCCGCTAGATAGCGCCCTGCGTCAATATTTGAAACTTTAATAAATAAAACTTAGTTTAATTTCGGTGACTTTTGTAATATGATGTTTAATGTAATCATATATATTTTCACAATATAATAACTTTTACTTTATCTTAATCGTGGTAGCAGCGGGCGTGGCAACATGTAGCTTCTAGAAACATCACAATATAAAAAATATTGACTACTTGCTTTTCTGATTGCAAGGTATGTTTGAACGATGTCTTTGAAAACAGATATTATTATATTTTAGCACATTTTAAATTAATTTTTATCTTTAATATTGCTATGGAAACGGATAGTACTAGTACTAGGATAGTTACTAGGATCAAACATAACTGAGTTAATTATATTTGCAATATAATTAACACCACCCGCTACTACATGTCTATTATTGTACAAAATAATGTTCGTTCTTAATTCGGCGAATATAAACTATTCGCCGGTTTAAAGTCGAAAGGATTTTTTGTTTTTTAATGACTTTAGCTGTAATGTAATCATAAATATTTTCACAATATAATAGCTTTTATCATCTTAGTGGTTGGAGCTGCGACTGTGGCAGCATCTAGCAGCGGATGGTGGTACTATTCCACTAATAATTTATACCTATCAATTATGCGCTAATAGTACCACTATGCGCTACTAGATGTCTATATACTGCGAATAATCAGGCTTAACCAATTTGCTTCGTGGATTTATATATAGACCGGTTCAGTTTCGCCATTCATACTAATATATAATATATTCAGCCGCCGCAAGGGGGCGTTAAAAGCGTTAAACGGTTGCACGAGCCATTAGAAGTTACACTTCAAAAAAAAACAGATCCGAGAATCCGTTGGTGCAGGTGTACAGCATATTATAGTGAAGATATAGAACAATTTGCAGAGTTGGAGGTATTCCGTTTGACCGGTCGTGGGATCGACACACCTGCTGGGTGGTATTTACCACTTACCACCCTTGTCACCATTGTTCTAAGAATACAACTCGGTGATTACTGACGACTGTGTGAATTAAAGAGACATGTCACAAAGAGGTATTTATATTTTTCATTGCGCATATTTTGACGTTGATTGTGGTTACATGTTTGAAAGTAATTAGACGAGTATCAATACAGAAATAATTTCAATAAGTAATTACTTATAACACATAACATAGCATAACTTAACACTTTTTTCTAGCCGAAGGTGTAGGCAGCGGCTGTTTAGCGTCGACTCGACGTTAAGTCTACGTCCCAAATGGAATAGGCGGCGAACCTATTGTCATACACCGGGCACAAATTTTCAGTCATCGATTTTTATCACACATAAAAGAATTTCGAAAAGTCATTGTTGTGATGAATTCGAACCCACGACTTCTTGATTCAGAAGCGAGGTGGTCTGCGGGGTGCACTGTGCCACCGAGACTTCATAATTATACCATATAATTATATAATGATTTTTGATTAATAATATTAATTAATTGTAATTGTAGGTGTACATCAATATTGTATTATCGTCTTCGATATGATTTAGCACGTGGATTCGTGTTTGGATGTCCCGGGTTTCAATTCGTGCCAGCAAAATTACTAATATCATTCATGAAGAGGAAAGAACTGTTTGTTTGTAATCGATATATTAGAAGAGATCGACTTTATTTATAAGTTAACCTTTCCAAAAGAAGTTAAATAGGCTGCCTACATCATCGGATAATGGAGGCGTGAATGTATGAAATAAAGTAACTTGGTGTGACTCAAAATTCAGTGCACGCCAATCTAATGATAATGACATGTGTTGAACTCCGCCCCAAATTTAATTACATGACGATATGTGTCAAAAACTTAATCGTGCACGCTTCTAAAAGCATTACTTTCCCCTGCGGCAGTTGGGTAACGAGTGGAGTGCATAAATAATATCGAAACCTTGAAAGCATGCCAAGAGCCATAATGCATGCAAGCTATATGAAATGCGTCTATGTCTATGCTAAACGATAAAAGCGTCTGGCTGGACCGTTAAGTGTACAACCAACAACGAAGTCTAAGCACTTGATATGTACCTATATAAAATGGTTGGAACGTATGCTTAGTTCTTTATTGAATTGTATAAAAGTTCTGTATTCTTCGTAAATAAGCATTACTTTCATTAGTAATAGGAAAATTATTTAAAAAAAAAAACCTAAACTTAAGCTACATATTTATATATAGTTTTTAGCGCTTTATAATATTTTAAGAAATTACTAAACTTAAAAAACTTAGCTTCTTTTAAATACAACTGATGAATATAATTAATATCGCCCTAGAGTTGTGTATGATTTTTAGATTAAATTAATTCATCATTTTACTACCACTATCCCGGTTTAAGTCGAGTCGGCGCAGCATGTCATCCTGGGGTTGGGCCTGCGAAATTAATTCATCATTTTACTACCACTATCCCGGTTTAAGTCGAGTCGGCGCAGCATGTCATCCTGGGGTTGGGCCTGCGGATACCATCTCACAAAGCGCAACGTGGCATGGGCCACTATACGCCGAGAGGTAGTGTTATTTCACCGGTCAAGCCGGCCAATTCGTGCAGCGAATTACGTGGCTCTACGTGGTGGTGAGAAATTATGAATTGAATTTAGGTGTGGTTTCAATTTATCTTCGTTTTTTATTCACAATAGAAAAAAACATTACTCAAAACGCATTTTAACTATTTGCAAATAGAGACTCATATCAATAATAATCTTATCAAACAAACCATTCATTGCTGACTGAATGAATACTAATTAAAATATTTTCCAAATACAAAAAAAAAGTACGTTACATTGGCACCAAAGATTATTCGATCAGGTATCAATCACGCATTTATTTACCACAAAACAAAAAATCCAAGAAGGAATTCCATGTGCCATACTTTCTCCGTATCAGCCGCAAATGAACCCATCTCATCATGCCAGTTTTTATAGCAGCACTTACTTGTAGTACCAGCAGACACGGCCATAATCAAACAAGTTTGACGTCTGTCACACAATTTTCTTTACGAGTTTCTTTTTCTTTACCAACCTTTCTTTGGATCCATGTTGAATTTCTTTCTGCCTATACTCATCTGCTTGGCTTTACTGTTCTGCTTGCACTCCTCCTGCCCGTCCAGTGCCTCCAGCTCAGCGACCACTTCGCCGAGTTCATCTTTGAGTTGCTGTAACAATTGAAACAACATTATAAGCAAAAATGTAAAAGATACTGAAATTGACAGATGGTAGGGCTCACTTCCTCCAAGTCAAAGCCGCATTTCGTTCGGTGATCGAGGTATCCCAAAACCCACCCTCCTGCCCTCTGCTTTCCTATTCCACTGCATATGTCAATTAAAGGCTGTAAACTCTCGGTGTTACAGATGTCCATGGGCGTTAGTTGCCAGGTGACTCGTTTGTACATATTTGCCCAAAAGAAAAAGATTTTGATATGGACTAGAAATCAAAACTGAAATTCAGAAACGTCCTTTGGAACTTCTACGCTACCGACATTTTTACTTGATCATTATATTTTTATACAAATTATGTCACAAGACAACAAAAATAAAGAAAAAAAAACATCGTAACGTAACGTCGGAAGCGTAGAGATTAATTAGTAAAATTGCAAAGTAAAAAAAAAACGACAAGGAAAGAATTTGTAAGAACTCAAAAGTATAATGTCGGCAGTAACAGTTGCGGACCACAAAGACATGAAGCCAGAACAATAGTAGCTCCAGTTCTCAATCTCTTTGTACTGTTCAGTATAGTTTTATTTAACCGGTGAACGTAGGTACAACAAGTCTATACCTTTCTCAGAATAAAATTGTATACCTCGGCGGCGGTGTTGGTACGTGGCATTTGCTTGAAATGTCGTGCCCAACAATTTATATTCAACGACCTTGCATTTATTTACTACAAGACCATTTCGAATGCATTTCTGAAGAAACCGAGTTAGTCATAAAATAATCTAAGTCTATTTTAATAACGCCTCGACATGAACAAATGTTTTTTATTAGTAGAACACACAACATAACTTCACGCCAAGTCCTTTGCAGGGTATGCAGATAGAACAGAGAGACAGAATGCACGATTCTTACACACATCATTTACTTCTTTGACTTTAATGATGTCATATATTTCAAGACTGCCAGAGGTCTTCCCGCAAAGATACGTACAATTTGATCATGGAAAGTGCGTTGTGGCCATTCTCGACTCCTACATCGTTTGGCTTTTGCACTGTATATATGTCTAGTCCTGCATCATCCATTCTTTCTACACGTCGGAACCATCGGTGCATGCCCTTCTTTTCTTTTACACAGACACTCTCTTTGAATCCAACTGCCTTACAATTTTGTTTTCGACGCGGTAGGCGATCGTCACTCCCGGAAATTTTACGCCACAATTCCACCATTTCGACCGCGTTTATCCCTCTGCCATGCCATGCTCTATCACACCCAACTCTCGCGATATTTCGCTCTTAAAAGAAATTTAACTGATACTTTGAGTTTTTCAACGAATTGTCGGCTTCGCAGACACTGAATCACGTAATTCATTGTGGTTATACAATCTGAGACTCTATTGTTATTCTCTTCGTAACATCTAGAATAATAAATTATCCACTCGAAACGATGTCGGATGCATCTAGAACGGCTAAAGATTTTTTATCTATGATTTAACAAAACGTTTCGGTATTTAACCTTTTTTGATGTACTTTTACTACGTTTATTTTGGCTGGTTTTCCAAAAGCAAGTTTACGAGTTCAGTAACGGTAATTTAAACAATAAAATACTGCTATTAGATTTATAAAATACAAGTTGACCCGGCGATCATTGTTTAGACTCAAAGCATAAATGAGTAAATTTTGGATGTTACTATGATCAATTGACGCTACTTGTCTATCGGCGAATGTCAGTCGGGTTAAGAAATAATGACAGTCACCATGGGTTTTCCCTGGCAGATGGACATACACCATCACGGACATTTTTGTAGACCTTTTCAAGGTGTATAAGAATGTATTTATTATATAATAATGCAGTTAATTGGATTTATCACATATAGTGGAGCCGGCGTTTGCAATTCAAGTGCAAAACTTAGAAAACTCTACTAAACTCTATCTATCTCTATCTACGTGTGATACCTTCCATCTATTAAAAAAAAACACTTCGAAATCCGCTGTTTCAAATATCTGAACTTATATAAGGGGACAGACAGCGGAAAGTGACTTTGTTTTGTAATATGTAATGATTTACTAAAATCAGACAAACCATTTTGGTGACAACGGCAAAATTGTCATCGAAAGATTTTTATTCTCTTTCATACTACGAATCAGAAACAAACCTATCTCATCTCCCATTGTCATATCTGTGTATAAAAATAAATCACAATAGCTGACGAAACTAGATTACAAAAGCCACCGTTCAACGCTCCACTGTCTGCATCATGGACGTAATCCGCTGTCTGGCACCTTGGTCCCTTAAGAGACATAATAGTCTAGTCTAGACGATAAAAATGTATACAAACTTATATATTTTATAGTCTTGTCCAGTGAGTTCAATCATTATTACCAATGTGACACTGATTTCATTCCATAGCGCAAAAAGTTTTCAAATCAAGATTCGAGCCTCTATTTATTTTACGTCACGTTAATGTAACTTCACACCTTTTTCTACCCTAAGGTGTAGGCAGCTTTTATAGCCTCGACTCGCCGAATCGTACTTTACCTCCCAAATAGACACAAAGTCGACAGTCATCGATATTTTTCATAAATAACTTCCCAAAAAAAAAATCGAGAAATCATTCGTTTGAGTTCATAATTAAACCCACGACACCTGAATCAGAAGCGGTTACCTCGACCACTGGAACACCGGGATTTCTTTTTAAATAGAGAAAATAAGTGTGACCAATTTCGACCAAATTTAATCCTACTTGATTTAGATTTAAGATATGAGAACCGGAATTAGTATACATTATTGCCTCTGCAAAGACGCAAATTTATAAATACAATTTCAAATTTCATATGTAATATATCATATTAATATCACAACTTGTTGTTGTCGATTCCTGTATAGTAGGTGTAGTAAGGGCGTCTAGACGTGTTTTTACTCTGCAAATGTTTGCAGGTGTCTCCAATTTCGGCGTGGAAAGAGAGTACTGCGTCAAAGAGCTGTTAGCGTTAAAATGATTATAGCGTCAACTACGTTCTCCTTAGTAATAACTGTCGTAAATGCGTAATATAAAGAGGAAAATAACTTTAAATTATTTATATTTTAATATAAACAATATTTATTGATGATTAATCGTCTCGGTGGTCTTGGAGGTTAAGCGTCCCGCTATTGAATCATAAAGTTCGGGGATCGAATCTGGGCTCATCCCAATGATCTAGAAACACTTTTTTGAAGTTAAGTGTGTTTATCACACATCCAGGATGACTGACAACCACGTGCTCTGTGTGTGGCAATAGATGCAATCACCTATTTCATTTGGGACGTAATCATTCAGCTAGTTTAGTCCCTCAAAGGCCGGCAACGCAACTGTAACACTATCTGTATTACAGGTGTCCACGGACGGTGGTAGTTGCTTAGCATCAGGTGACCAGCTTGCTCGTTTGCCCTCCTAATCTATTAGAAAATTAAGCGTTTATTTATACCTTCTTCTAAAGGTGTGTTTAAGGGAATAATAAGTTCATTACAAACTTGTAACTAACAGGCCTCGTTTAAAGTCTCAGAAATCGTATACAAGAGTGCCGAGTAACCGAGTACTGATGACACGTAAAATCTGATATTTAATGAGAATCCAATAATTGCGCAAAACTCTTAGAGGCTAATTTAGCATTCATAAATGTGTATTCAAGCTGTTTGCTTTTTTAAGAATTGTTTAATTTTAAATTTCAAACTTCAGACTGCTTTGAAGGCATAATAAACTATAGTTATATACTTATCTTCTGATAAACAATTGTATCTTGTTTAACATTGTATACTTTGCTTTACTGGAATTGTAAAATAGTTAATTTCTAGGGATAGGGGGCAAACAAGCAAGTGGGCCGCCTGATGGTAACTGAATAGTACCCATGTATTTAAGAAGGAATGAGAATAGCTCTCTCCAATCTCTAGGTATAGCGTCGCCTATGCACCCTTGCAACACATTTAGTGTTACTGTTGCATTACCGAACTTTAAGGGAGTAGGATGGGAAAGGATGTGGTAGAAGGATGACCCACTGGCTACCTCTCTCATCGAACGAAACTCAGCATGAGCCACTTTACGTCGATCTTCTGAGAGTTCGTAGTATTCCACCGGCTGAGTCAGCCCATTCATGCAGTGAACTGCGTGGTCAACAGCACAGTAGCTGTACTCTTAAATTTTAAAAAAAGTGCAACTAAACATAGATGCCGTCTATTTTTAACGTAAATATGTAATAAATACGTAACTTCTTCAGTATTTTGACCTAGCATAATTTGATGTTTTATCATTAACTAATTACTTAAATATATATGTATACATCTAAATATGGAAAGGAATTTGTTAAACGACTAACTCTCTATCTCTATCTCTTGTAATTGATCCTAAAAGACTTTCGTGGTGATTTGTAACCTGGTCTGCTCATTTGGATGCGATGTGATCCCAGTCCCAGTAATGGATGACTATTAAGTCTCTAGCGTTTTAAAAATAGTAAGAGACACGAATACCCTGGTGTTGTGCGGCGATTGTTTTAAAGAAATGGCGCCGTAACACGTGATCCGACTTCAAAATACACACCAACTCAACATAACGTCGAATATTTACATACATACATAACAATATAATCTGCATTTTCATTGTAAATCCCGTGACTCATATATTGTTCGGATGAGTCATTACTAATCATTATGAAATAAGGACATATTTCAATAACATTAACGAAATACACAAAATATATTTCCCAAAGGTTTTCCGGGATAACGCTTTTGAAAGGTTGTAATGCAAAACAAAATGGTTTATTACTTCAGGGAAAGCCCTTTCGGATATTCCCGACGCGCTCGTACAAGGAAATGATTTGATAAACTTGACGAAGAGTTAATTATGGCAACATTAAAATGCTAAATTGGACTTAAATTTTAAAAATCGTGTTCTATCTTCAAGTATTTATATTATCAGCGGTCTGTGGACAATATGCCGACCACGAAATTAAAACCATTGTGTTATATGACGAGCCTCGTGGCGCATTGGTAAAAAAACTACCGACTGCAGCAACGAGGTCGGGGGTTCGATTCCCACCCGAGCACAAATATTTGTGACAAACATGAATATTTGTGTGGCGTCTGGGTGTTTTTCTATGTATTATAAGTATGTATTTACAAAAGAAAAGTATATATGTATTATTATCCGTTGTCTAGTATCCATAACACAAGCATTTAATTGCTTAGCTTGGAACTAGAGGGCGCTGTGTGATTTGTGTCCAAGATATTATTATTATATATTTATTTCTTCGATTTTCGCGAATCACATTCATAACATTGAAACAACATGGATTATATCGTGTTTATTTAGAACTTATTTTCTCTGTATTTCCCGACGTTTCGAACTCTTTACAGAGATCATTTTCACGAGTGATGAACAAAAAAATGTTGTCCATATAATCCATGAAAAGTTGCTTCAATGTTATCGTTGTGTTCCAATCAAACTTATCTCTTGTCACATACAATAACATAACATCAACCTCGTAGTGCATTAGTAAAACTACGCACTGCACCATCGAGGTTAGCGGGTTCGATCCTCACCCGAGTAAAAATATTAGTGACAAGCATGAATATTTGTATGGCGTCTGAGCGTCGATTTTTGACTCTAATAGAACTTTTCTCCACTTTTTACGTTTAATATGAACCGACGTTTTATCGTTATAAACCTATTAAGAGGAAGAATCGTTTATTTACATATTATTCACTACACACAAAAATGCAACGTTCTGACGTACGTATATTTTTCTTGGAAAACTTTGCTTTGTATATTAAACAAACAAAATAATAAATAAAACCACCTGGCCAGGTAGCTACTTGCGTCTGCTAACTTGAAACATGACCAAACAAGTTGTTATATTCCTGAGAGTGACGCATTGATCCTATGTCTCATTGAAACACAATTATTGGCAGAAAAACAAGAACCCATTAGGACTCTGTACAAGTTTTCGTACTCTCACCAATATGACTTTTCGAAATTGTTTTCGGAAGTTATTGTGTGATAAATACCGATGACTGAAAAACTTTGTGCCCTGTATGGCAATAAGTTCGCCACGTATTCCATTTGGGATGTAAACATAACGGCGAGACGAGGCTTAACAGCCGCTGCCTACAACTTCGGGTAACAAAGGCGTGAAGTTCTGTTAGGTTTTGCGTACTCTTTTAAGTGTACTCTGTCCTAACTTACTTTTATTGGTATTTACGAAAATGATAGTGATTTGAAAGTTACCTTCGGTGGTAGGGTTGTATTTATTTGTGCCCGGCATGGCAATAAGTTCGCCACCTATTCCATTTGGGACGTAAACATTAACGGGCGACTCGAGGCTTAACAGCCGCTGCCTTTCACCTTTGGTTAGAAAAAGGTATGAAGTTATGTTATTAATCTTATAGACAATTGAACTTTTCACAGTAAAAGTGTGACCCCGCCGTGCGTTACGTAACGGTTTTTTTTTGTTAGTTTTTAGTCGCAGAGTATAAAAATATTAAACTTTCTATCGTTCTGTGATTTAATGTAACAGTTTTTAAGACTGGCATGACGGCACGACGCGCGCTTCGATCACCGTGTCTAATCGTTATTTGTTTATATAATAATATATAATAATAATAATTCAGGTTGTTATTTCCAATCGCCGAATTATTTTATGATCCATACAAATTGATAGAGCATAGAAGAGCCACGCAGTTCGCTGCATGAATGGGGCCAGCTCTACCGGTGAAATACCCACGAACTCTCAGAATATCGACTTAAAGTGGGTGTGGAGGCCCAATCCACTTCCGACTCCTTCCATATCCAATTGTAAGGCAACGCAAACTGTAACACTATGTGTGTTGCAGGTGTCCACGGGAGGCGTTAGTTGCTGACCATCAGATAACACGCCTGCTCGTTTGCCCCCCTATCCCGTATTTATTTGTCGCGCTTTTTCAAAGCCAAAAAAATTCAGCCGATTGACACATAAATTAACGAACAAACAATCAATTGACTATTGTAAAGGGCCCACATGCTACGACTGATCAAAAGAATAGAAAAGGTCAAAGAATCAAAGCAATTGATTTACATTCGGCATCAAATATTAATACACATTATGTAGGCATTCATAGTTCACGATTTGAGAAAATAGAAAGGTTATATATTTATTAAAAAAGAGGTGATAAAAAGGTGATGCTAGGAGCCTCAACTAGACGCGCGTGCATGAAAATTTCATTACGGGATTTGGTGTGAAGTTATGTATGTTTGTATGTAGGTAAAGTTATGAAACAAAAGAGAGAGAAACTAGAGTTAAGTCTGCTAGTTCGTGGGATGATGACAAGACTAAATAATTACAGTAGATTAAACCTACTAAATATAAAATCCATTAAATATTTACCTAAGAATAGCCCATTATAACATAAATATATGTATGAATACAAACATAGCCAATCAAAATAATGTAGCAAACAAGAATGAATCCAAGACACATGTGAGTAATTAGTCATAGACAAAAATAATTCTTCATACGCGTACGACTTGACTGACACAACGAGCAATGGTAACACTTCCTCTTCGTATTACAGGCAAGTGAATTAGTACACAGTTTAGTTCTTTTATTTTAAACTAGCTGGTTCCTGGCGAACATTTTTGGCTCGGAAGAAATATAAAAAGGATATTTTCTAAAAAAATTTGCCTAACTTACACGTTATTACACAAGCTACCTGCCAGTAAAAGTCCCGTCAAAATCGTGCCAGTCAATTCAGAGGTTACCCGGAAAAACAGACAGACAGTAATTTCAATATTACAAACAGACACTTCAATTTTATTTATATGTTGTATATCTAGATGTTGTAGATATTTTTCACAATAAAATTTAACGGTTTCGTGGTCGAACAGGCCGTTTCATAACCAAAAAGACGCGAGATCAATTCCGGAATCACACTAAGGACTTCTTTTTAGAAGTTACGTTGTGTGTCGTCGATGACTGAAACTAGTTCCATTTGAGAATTAAAAATTTGGCGAGTCGAGATTTAACAACAGCTACACCTTCGGATAGAAAGCGGTGTAAAACAAAATCCTAACCAGATGCAACATTTTTACTAGAATTATATTATCTGACGTACTCCGTGTTTAATATAAAATTAAATAGACATTTAAGTATTTATTTCTAAGACTTTCGCGAATCTCACTCATAGAATAAAACAACTTTTAGGATTATATCGCGTTTATTTATTACTTATTTATATTTATTTCCACGTTTGTAAAGAGTTCGAAACGTCGGGAAATAAATATAAATAAGTAATAAATAAACGCGATATAATCCTAAAAGTTGTTTTAAGACATTTAAGTGTTGAAATGAGACATCTATACTCTACAGGCGCGTCTTAGCACTTAAGTCTGCTAATTTGGCGTCACGGCATGACGCCATGACGCTCTGATGTCATCGTGCATCCATGCCGCAGCTAAAGATTATCTTATAATGTTTAGAGAGAACAAGTTCTTTTAATTCTTTAATTAATTCATTATCTTCCTGCCCTGTTCCAATTATTCGGGCACAATAGGTTTTTCTTATCCAGACTTCCCTATCATTTGCATCTCACACACCAACACCCTTCTAAATCGTGTCGTCTTTAACAGAATCCATTGACATTTTCATAGGTCTTCCTCTTCTCGTATTTCATTCCACATTCAGGTTTATTATTCTTCCCGTAACATGTGTATCATCCCTCCTCATTAAATGTCCACCACACCACGTAAGGCTATTTCCTCTATTTCTCTCAATTATTGCCAGAGCTTTCAAACTTCCTCTTACATACTTCTTTCTTGCTCTTGTTGTTTGTGTTTGTTTTTTTGTTTGTTCCTTGCTCTTGTGACGCTATCCTTTTACTCCCTTAATTCTTTTAATTACAAGTCAAATATTAACATGAATGTTTTACATCTGGCAAGCGCTCCGTAGCGGTCCAGTTGAAGTATTGATAGAAATTAGAATATTAACAATGTCAATCTTGTTTTAGAAATTATATACTACATAACATACATAACTTCACGCCTTTTGTTACCCGAAGGTGTAGGCAGCGGCTGTTAAGCCTCGTCTCGCCGTTATGTTTACGTCCCAAATGGAATAGGTGGCGAACCTATTGCCATACCGGGCACAAAGTTTGTCAGTCATCGATATTTATCACACATAACTTCCGAAAACAATTTCGAAAAGTCATTGGTGTGAGCCAGTATCTGGAATCGAACCCCGGACCTCTGGATCAGAGGCCGTGCGCTCGCCCACTGCGCCACCGAGACTGTTATTACATTACATTACATTATATACTAAATTACTATTAATTTAGTCATTCGGGATAATATATAAAACGACAGATAATAATCAATGGATAGGAAGTAGGTATATATAACAAGAAAACCCAAAAAAGAAGACAAAGACTGCGAGAGTCACCTTTCTCCTGCCCTTATCCCACTCTAAATTCGACACAACATGTCACCCTTTCGAATTATCTTATTGTCAAAAGATTTGGCTTTGGCTGTATGACCGGCCACTTGCCTAACGTCAACCCATCTTGAGTATGTTTTAGTTGGTGGTTTATTAAATCCACCACCAGGGCCAGGCACAAAGACTACGAGAGTATATATGTACCAGTATCACCGAAATTATTACCGAGTTTTATTTATTTATGGCGCAGTCGGCGAGCGCACGGCCCCTGATCTAGAGGTCCGGGGTTCGATTCCAGACACTGGCTCACACCAATGACTTTTCGAAATTGTTTTCGGAAGTTATGTGTGATAAATATCGATGACTGACAAACTTTGTGCCCGGTATGGCAATGGGTTCGCCACCTATTCCATTTGGGACGTAAACATAACGGCGAGACGAGGCTTAACAGCCGCTGCCTACACCTTCGGGTAACAAAAGGCGTGAAGTTATGTTATGTTATGATATTACCGAGTATTACCGAAAGCGCGGGAAAGTGCAAACAACTTAGCAAACAACTTGTCAAAATTTCCATAACTAGTGTTGTTGTTTTGCTGTTAAACAGAGGAAATAGACAAACATACATTCAGATAAAAGTTGACTCATCTACGCGACTCACCAATACGTAACAGGCAATAACTCTATATCACTATTATTACAAGGAATAATAATAATAATAACAACAACAAGAAGAAACCAATAAACAAATACAATTTGCATAAACCACTTCAACAATTGTGTTAGTCATTCCTTCAGAATCAGATCTCATACATCTCATTCTTCGCGAATCGTTTACTTACCAATCATTGCAATCGTTCCTGCAATCATCTCGGTGACATCTATTGAACGAGAACTATAATAAATCTCAATATATGCGGTGACGATGCAGTGAGCAATCGCAAGCAATTGGAACTGCAAAAATTAACCGTTCCCGATTCATTCATTGGTTCAATTTATGAAAATTCACGCCACGTCCCTTGCGTGAGAACAGAACGTCTTTTTTAAGGCTCCTCAAATCGCCTTCTGCAAGGACTCGTTCTATTAGGTCATGGAGAAATGTTTCGTGACCGTATTCAATTCCTACATTCATCCACTTTTGCATTGTATATATCTGCTTAGTCAATCCATTGTTTCTAGATGAGAAAACTTGTTATTTAATTAGCAGTTAACCAACTTTCAAGGACTGTATCATATTAAATGTATCGGAGAAAAGTTTTGGATTCATTCCACAAGTGATTCGTATCACGTAAAGAAAGTGATCGTGCGAATCCTTTGCGACTTTCCCCCCTATTAATTCACTTTCCCGACCATTTTTTTGCTCCGATGTTAGTCGGACGTAGACAATACTTCACGCTAAGTCCCTTACGTGGTATGCAGAGATAAACAGACCGCCGTAAGGCATGATTGCTACACATCTCAACCACTTGTCGACTTTCATAACTCTTGTCATACGCGTTTGTCGGTTTTTAAGACTCTTGACATCACCTTCCACAAGGGCTTGTATTGCAAATTTATCAATTGATATAACCAAAAGTAAAGTTGTTTTTTACTGGTTCATAAAACTGCTTATAATATGTGTGTATTTACCAGTAAATACTAACACACACTAGTAGAGAAAGGGCAGGATCGATATGTGAAAAACTACGATATAAGAAAATCGACATAACATAACAACACATACATAACATAACTTCACGCCTTTGTTAGACGATGGTGTAGGTAGCGGCTGTTAAGCCTCGGTTCGCCGTTATGTTTACGTCCCAAATGGAATAACCTGGAACCTATGGACAAACAAATGGAACCTATAGCCGTACCGGACACAAAGTTTTCAGTCATCGATATTTATCACACTTAACTTCCGAAAACAAATTCGAAAAGTCATTGGTGTGAGCCAGTGTCAGGATTCGAACCCGGACTTCTGGATCAGAAGCCGTGTGCTCGACCACTGGACCACCGAGACTATGATCGGCATAAAATGGATGAAATCGCGTTTCGTTCCTCTCAAGTGTGATCCTCGCAGTGTTTGGAGTGTCCACGAGCAGCACTAGTTGCTTAACACCAGGAGACTCGCTTTTTCGATACACTCTATATTATAGAGAGATCCGTTGTTTTCTTACGGCATTATATTTAATAAATTTAACCTATTTTATTATTCTTTTTTTATAAGCTTTTATTTACCTTGCACTGTATGTATGTATGTAAGTATGTATGTTCGGTGGAATCTTGTAACTAAATTTTGAAGTAGATACCTTCAACCGATTGAGCTGAAATTTTGTATACACGTTTACTTTGGATGACAATGCATGATATAATATATGACATTATTCTATATCCAATATGGCGGACAACCCAAGATGGCGGAATGGATATTTTTAATGGATTTCTGCAATATGGGTATCAAATGAAAGGGTTTGTTGAGTGTAACTCAAAATATAATATGACGTCATTCTAAATCCAATATGGTGGAATATCCAAGATGAAGGAATATATATTTTAAGCTTTCGTACAATATGGGTATCAAATGAAAGGGCTCATTGGGAAAACTAAAAAAATAATGTGACGTCATTCTAAATCCAATATGGCGGATAATCCAAGATAGAGGAACAGTTTTTTTTAATGCATTTCTACAATATGGGTATCAAATGAAAGGGCTTGTTAATAGTAGCTCGAAAAATAATGTGACGTCATTCTAAATCCAATATAGTGGAATAAATATTTGCGTTTCTACTATATGCGTATCAAATGGCCCTTTCATTAAAGAGTTATATGATAACTTCAAAAACTATGTCTCGGTGGTTCAGTAAACTAGCCCGCTTCTGAATCAGGAAGTCTTGAGTTCGAATTTGGCCTCACACCAATGTCTTTCGAAATTTCTCTCGAAAGTCATGTGTGATAAATATTTTTGACTGACCACTTTGTGCTCGCTGTATGGCAACAGTGGTAGAGCCCAGCAATTCACTGTATGAATGGGATGTCTCGACCGGTGAAATACCACAACCAGCTCACAGCGTGTTTCTTTAGGTGAGAGAGGTACCCGGATGCCTACTCCCCTTCCCCATCCCTTCCTACTCCCATATCCTATATCCTACTCCCTTAAAGATAAGATAATACGATAAGATAAGACGTAAACATAGCGGCGAGTCGAGGCTTAATAGATGCTGCCTACACCTTCGGGTAGAAAAAGGAGTCGAGTTATGTTATGTTATTAATTAATGTTATAAACAAATTAGATTGTGTATAAATATTATATATATCATAGGGTTTTCAATATGAGCGGCTAGATACTAGTGGCCTGCTTGTTTGGGCAGTGTCAGTCAATCTGTTGTTTACTATTCAGTCACTGATACCAAATCACCATGTCAAGATACAGGGTTAAGCGGCGCGTCCAAATTTATAATCAAAATGAGTTAGTGCTAACATTGAGAACCTTACGACCACTTTACGTCTGAGGCGGTAGTCCATCACAGTCGACGGCTTTCCGTTGACCTATGTTTTAATAGTTAACAGTGTTTTAATTGTGGTCAGCCACGCAATCTGCTGCATGAATGGCCCGGTTCGACCGGTGTAATGCCATGCCCTTTCAGGATACCGACGTAAATTGGACAGGATTTAATAACTTTAACATGATTGCTACACTAACGGATTTTAATGGTGTTATAGGTATTATTAGAATTAAACACAGTGGATGGTGGGAACGAACTATACCTTTTATTACAACTCACTCCTATGTTACACTCAGGTCAGCAAGTATAAAGTACTGATTAAAACAACAGATGGCGTTACACATCACAAGTAGTTAAACATATTTTGTTATTAAACAACAGTCCCACATAACAAAATTAAGTTGCAAAATCAACAAATAAGTAACAAAAAAATTTGTTTACTTAGGCTCGAAACTCTTTGCTGCTGGTCAAGCATACGCGGCCTTAAGTAGAGAAAAGACTTTAGGAGGTCTCCTCATTGAAGAGTTGGACTGTTCGAAATTAACTGGCAAATGACCTTGTAACAATGATGCTTTGAATGAGATGAAGAGACTGAGAAACTTACCCATCGATAACTAAAAACTTGAAAATAATTTAAAGAAAAAAACTTTTTTAAAGAAGCTTTTATTTAAACGCTCTAAAAAGAATAAAATAATTTTAACCTTATACATTTTTAACTATCATATTATAACCTTATTATATACAATTTATGTGATAATAAAAGCTTGTCGCTATGTTCAACCCCACCCTTCCCCCCTCCTCTTCCCATCCCAATTCCGACCCCTTCCATTTCCCATGGAAAGGGCCGGCAACGGAACTGTACCACTATATGTGTTCGGGTGTCCATATATATGTTATAAACCAAAAAAATATATTTGGATAATGCGATCCGTCACAGTAATCATTAAATCTAAAAAAATATTTCTAGATGGTTATGGATAGCCACTGATAGGTAATTAAACATAGCGACAAGCTTTTATTATCACATAAATTGTATATAATAAGGTTATAATATGATAGTTAAAAATGTATAAGGTTAAAATTATTTTATTCTTTTTAGAGCGTTTAAATAAAAGCTTCTTTAAAAAAGTTTTTTTCTTTAAATTATTTATAACTAAAATTATCTTAGTATTTAATAAATGAACCAGGCATCCATATTCAGAGCTAATAGAATACTAATGAGCGTGTGGTATCTTCTGGCTCTTGCGGAGAAATCTAGAACAGAGATTAAGGAGGTCGAAGAACTTTTCATAGTATGTATATTAAAATAATAATTTTATATTATAAATAGGGTTGCCACCCGCAGTTTTTAATTATTTATTGCACATTACATTAGGTAATTGTATGTACTCTAAATTTTAATAACGAACGAAAATACCTTAATATATTGCAGGAGTCAGTACTTTTTGTATTTAATTGCTTAATACCCTTTAAAATATTATAATATACTATAGCTGACCCGGCAAACTATATTCCGCATCAAAAGTAATAAATGAGTAAATTTTGGATATTAAAAAGTTTAATTTGTGCTACTTATAGGCACGCGCGACGCAACTGTTCGCTATGTTGATACTCTAATATCTTCGTAAATAATCGTTTAAATTACATGCTGTAAAGGGCCATATCGATCTATATTAAGTGCACAATCCATTTTAGACACTTAACTGGATGAAAATTAATACTGTATAAAATCGCTTAGTAAATATATCATCACTTTACATAAAAAGATAAGAAATTAAAATTATAATTGTGGGTTATCCCTAAGAGATAGACATATGCCCTCGCGGACTTTTTTGTAGACCTTCTGAAGGAGCATAATAATGTAATACATTGTTTCGATCTACCACTAAGGGTTCAGGCAGCGTTTGCTATTAAAGTTCTAAATCTTGAAAATTAGCAGTTTTTTTTACTACACTGTACATGAATTATAGATCAAAACCACCCGTTGACACCTTCTATGTATTAAAAAAAACCGCATCAAAATCTGTTGCGTATAAGGGGACTGACAGCGGGAAGTGACTTTATTTTATACTATGTAATGATATACATACTTATAGTAATCAACTGTAACAAGGAAAATACGGTGTCATTCCTAATTAAAAATATTTTAATGCAGCATTCATCAACTATTTATTTAATGCATTACAATTTAATGTATGCTTCACAGCCACAGGCCTCCCCAAGGAGGTTTACGAGTCTAGCATTCCTCTGTTGTATACATCAAATACGTACCTATACAGTCTACCTACACCTATGCGACTTAATACGAACTACGCTTTCCAATTACGTCATAGCCATAATAATTCTTAAATCACAATTACAGATTCCTCACATTTCCGTTCAGAGAGAGCGCGATACGTCATCAGATGACCTCGTATCGAACACGATGAGGTTTTCCCGAATGGAATGTTTTTAGACAATAATATGGAGAATCGCAGTCCCAAATAATATTGCTGTATATTTACATTTATTGGAAAGGTTTAAACATAGATGTAGCTTCATGAACATGCAACACCGCGAGGTAGAATAGGGAAAAAGTTTTAATGGCCCAATTGTCTTAAAAGTCTTATGCTATATTATATGAACGCAGAGTTAAGCAAAAGTAAACCATTGATAAAAAAAATACAACAGAGTTTAACTTTCCAAGCTTACCAGTGTTCCATATTTCTAATTTCAAAGGCGTAAGTTTAAATAAAAAATTCCTCAACCAATAATTTTGTTATTTACAATTCACTTGGAGTTAATAAACAGATATATTACGAAATGACGCCATAGGTTGCGTTGTCTTATTAAATAGGTTAAAATTTAATGAAGATGGTTCATGTTAGAACAATTATTTATGCCTGAATTCGTTTTGATAAATATGAAATTATTCCAGTATACTCGTATAAACTATAACTTCACGCTTTTTTTCTATCGGAAGGTGTCGGCAGCGACTGTTATACCGACAGGGTGATGAGTTTCATATTATATGACATGTTAATATCACCATACGATATTTCAAGTTTATTTCTAGACTAGTTGCCACCCGTAACTCTACTCGAACATTACATTTTTTTATATTTATCAAGAGTCAGGAAATAAGTCACAAACTGGAATATTGTATACGACAAAAGTTTCACAATCACGAAATATTTATGTCAGGAAGAATTCTGGATCTTATTGATTATGTCCAATTGTGTACGAACTTATCTGATAAAAGTTTTCACGTTTCATTTTCCCAGACTCCCCTACTCAATAGAATGGTCTGCGAAAAGTTACTACAGTCTTATACAAGATCACGCGGACGGATCAGCGAACAACAACTAGTGTTAGTAGTATAAAATAAATATTGGCTACGTATGTATTTCGGTACATAGATTATGGCCCAGTGATATTTACCGTGCCAATTTGTCTAAGATCACAGCTATTATTATTATTGGAGAGCCGATTTCCATTTTAAAATGAACTATATGAACTTTCTAAACAAAAATTCATTCATTCATTCACTCTCAGGCATTAAGTTCTTTTTGAACATTAAATTAATAATGCCCGAATTTATTTTAGTCTATGAATCTGACGTATTTTATTGCAGCAATGTCCCTTTTAAAGAACAATTTTGTTTTCGTAACTTCAGGCCTTATTCTATTTTATAGACAGCGGCTGTTACGCCTAGACTCGCCGAATTCCTACATGTCTTAAATCGAATAGATGGTGGAAAATACATTGGTGTCTTTCAGAAGTAGGATGCTCGACCTCCAGACATGTTTGTCTGTGTTACTGCTTTACTATCAGGATATGAAGTAAAAATGTTTCACTATAAAATATTATTATTCTACTCAATGTATTGCAGAGTTCGAATCCCAAGTCTGAAACCAGAAAACAATATGCATTTTTATTAGCTTTTTATTAGCTTCACCTGTATGTATGTTTGTAGGTTTGTTTGTAACCGACTTCTTTTTTAGTTTCCGCTGATTGCCACTAGATGGTGCGATTTGTGAACTATGAAAGTTCTAGACTACAAAACCGAACTAAAAAATAGAAAATAAATTTTAATGAATTTAAATTAAGAAAATAGTGTTAAAAATTTCAATGAATATAAATTAAAAAAAGCGTGGGGTGCTTTTTAAGATACTATCGAAATGATAATCACTCTACTCATATCTGTCAATAAAATATTTATAACTATTGACACCATGCACCCCACGCTTTTTTGAACGATAGATGGTGCGATTTGTGAACTATGAAAGTTCACAAATCGCACCATCTAGTGGCAATCAGCGGAAAGTTTACGTTATCAACTTGAAACGAGTTCCTTATATAAGTCACAGATGGCGCTATTCCTCAAATTCGAAACTAAGAAACGCGCTGTCATACAAAACCAAACTAAAAAATTTAAAATAAATAATAGTTTAAAAAAACTAAAAAACACGCTTTTTATTGAAAACCGAACTAAAAAATAGAAAAATAAAAAAAAAATACTTTATTTAAAAAAAAAGCGTGGGGTGCATGGTGTCAATAGTTATAAATATTTTATTGACAGATATGAGTAGAGTGATTATCATTTCGATAATATCTTAAAAAGCACCCCATGCTTTTTTTAAAATAAAGAATTTTTTGTTTATTTTTCTATTTTTTAGTTCGGTTTTCAATAAAAAGCGTGTTTTTTAGTTTTTTTAAACTATTATTTATTTATTAGCTTTTTATTAGCTTCACCTGTATGTTTGTATGTTTGTTTGTAACCGACTTCTTTGGGCGCGATTTTGACCCACTTTAAACGGCCAGATTTCGTTCAAACTTTGTAGATAAGATAAGATAACTCTTTATTTACACCTAATAAATTACAAAAAAAGGAAAAACATACAAATAAGACAAGGATAAACACAATATTAAGGTATAAATGGCGGCCTTATCGCTAAAAGCAATTTCTTCCAGGCAACCTGTGGAAGTACAATAGTGCCTAAAGAAAACGGGTAATTTAGGTGTATATATATATATATAAGTAATGGTATAACAAAATTACAATTTAAATATATATATATATATATATATAATAAATACATATAAATAAGATAAATAATAATATAATATAAAATGAATATATTAAATAATAATTCAAAAGTAATACTAGTAATAGTGGTAATAGTAACTACAGATATACATATCAAATATATAAACAGAAATGGACTACTGTAACGTGTGATAGTGATGCGTTAGAAGTGCTTTGAATGTAGTTAATGACTTCGCTGTTCTAATTTCCACCGGTAGAGCATTCCACAGTAGAACTGCCTGGACAGAAAAAGATTGTCCATAAAAATGTGTGGAATGCATTGGGACTAACAATCTGAAATTTTCCGATGACCTCAGATATTTCGAATGTGTGTCATTAAGAAACTGAAAACGTTCCTTGAGATACTTAGGGGTGTTTGGATTAAATAAAACGTTATATAATAACGTGAGGACATGAGTATTCCGGCGAAAACGAATAGGAAGCCACTTGAGCTTTTTTCGAAACTCAGAGACGTGATCATATTTGCGAAGACCAAATATAAATCTAATACAGAAATTTTGAAGTCGCTCAAGTTTGTCTAGCTGGGCTTCAGTGAGATTCAGATAGCTGGCATCGGCATAATCGAGGATAGGAAGAAGAAGAGATTGCGCGAGTGCAAGTTTAGTGGCAGTAGGCAAAAAGTTATGTAACCTTCGTAAGGACCCCGCAGAAGCAAACAGTTTGCGGCTCACTTCTTGTAGTTGAGGACCCCAGGATAATGTGCTGTCAATATAGATCCCCAAATTCTTAACTTTAGTTGATATTGGAAGGTTAGTTCCGTTCAGACAAACCTGTGGCAAGAGTGAATAATTTACTCTAGCCATCATTCTGGAGCTGCCGACAACAATAACCTGAGTCTTCGACGGGTTAATACTGAGGCCATAATCAAGACTCCACTGGCATATTCGGTCCAAATCTAAATTCATAGAGCTAAACGCCTGCCATATTTTGTCAGGAGGAGCTTGCGTATAAATCTGCAAATCATCAGCGTAAAGATGGTAGGTAGAAGTTAGATTTTTGGAGATAGAATTAATAAAAATAGCGAAGAGAAGCGGTGAAAGAACGCCACCCTGTGGTACACCAGCAGTCGTACTAGTCCAGTCAGAGTATTTGTCTTCAAGACGGATACGTTGCCGGCGTCCAAACAGGTAACTATGGAACCATGCAATTGCTGTTGGAGATATGTTAAGAGAGCGAAGTATACCCAGCAGGACATGGAAATCGACGGTATTGAAAGCATTGCTAAAATCGAGTAGGGATAAGACCGTAAGATTTCCATGATCCATGCCCAAGCGAATATCATCGGTGATGTTCACTAAAGCGGAAACGGTGCTGTGGCCAGCGCGGAAACCGGATTGGAAGGGGTTTAGGAGATTATTTTGATTTAAGAAAAAACTAAGTTGGGAATGGACTAAGCGTTCTAGTACTTTAGAAAGAAATGGGAGTATAGAAATGGGTCGGTAGTCAGCATAGGATAAAGGACGAGTTTTTTTCGGGAGCGGGATAATTTGAGCTTCTTTCCAAATAGTTGGAAAGAAACCGGAGGAAATGGAGTAATTGAGTATGTGACAAATGATGGGTAGGACCTGGTCAAGGATGGGAGTAATCATGTTGCGACTGACACAGTCGTTTCCAACCGCATTAGACGATATCGAAAGTAAACTCTTCTTAACATCACAAGCAGCAAATTGTGAGAAATCAAATTGTGAGTAATCAGGGGTTGGAAGTGATGAAAGATATTTAAGTGTTTTAGTTTTCGTGGTCCTATCAAAGTTGGACGAAGAAGAGAAGTGTTGATTTAGAGAATTTATATTAAGATCCGTAGGAGTAGCATCTTTATGTGCCCTTCCAACACCTAGAGATTTTAAAAACTTCCAGACTTTGGCTGGATCTCCATTTTCGACGGAGGCGTGGATATGTTGGCGTTGTGCGTTCCTACACATCTTATTGCAGTGATTCCTAGCAGAGATATACCTCTCCAAGTTGATGGTTGTAGGTCGGCACTTATATCGACTCTTAGCTGCTGTTTTTAATTTCATCATCACTTTTATTTCCTCTGTGAGCCAAGGAGCCGGTAAGTGTTTAATTTTTATGGAACGAATCGGCGCATGGACATCATATAGTTTTATTAGAGATTCGTTGAACAGGGTCACTTTATGATCAGTATTTTTAGACTCTAATAGAGATGTCCAGTCAATGTTGCCGGCATCCCTACAAAGCTTAACACGGTCCATGCCACTAAAATTAGTAGAAGTAAGTTTATTGAGGACCGATGACAATACACTAATTTGATAAAATTATTCCATTTTTCAATTTGAAAAATATGATTTTTTGTAACCGACTTCTTTTTAGTGTTCATAGTTCACTTCTCGCACCATCTAGTGGCAATCAGCGGAAAGTCTACGTTATCAACTTGAAACGAGTTCCTTGTATAAGTCACAGATGGCGCTATTCCTTAAATTCGGAAGAAACGCGCTTGTTATAGAAAACCGAACTAAAAAATATAAAATAAATAATAGTTTAAAAAAACTAAAAAACACGCTTTTTATAGAAAACCGAACTAAAAAATAGAAAAATAAAAAAATATATATTATATTTTAAAAAAGCGTGGGGTGCTTTTTAAGATATTATCGAAATGATAATCACTCTACTCATATCTGTCAATAAAATATTTATAACTATTGACACCATGCACCCCACGCTTTTTTTAAAATAAAATATATATTTTTTTATTTTTTAGTTCGGTTTTCTATAAAAAGCGTGTTTTTTAGTTTTTTTAAACTATTATTTATTAATCACTGCGCTCCAGTTGGCGTCTGCATTGCAGTTTTCCAACAGCTAGTTGTGCAATTACTGTGATCGATCTTAGTATAATAAAAATATAACATAACATAACTTCACGCCTTTTGTTACCCGAAGGTGTAGGCAGCGGCTGTTAAGCCTCGTCTCGCCGTTATGTTTACATCCCAAATGGAATATGTGGCGAACCTATTGCCATAGCGATCAACATTTATCACACATAACTTTCTAAATTAATTTCGTAAAGTCATTGGTGTGAGCCAGGATTCGAACCCGCGACCTCTGGATTCAGAAGCGGGGTGCTCGACCACTGGACCACCGAGACTTATAAGTTACAAGACTTATAAGACAAGTTACAAGTTATATATAGATTAGAAATATATTTTGCATCGTTTACTTGGCTTCCTGAGTTCAACAAATTCACTTTAGCTGTATAGAATTAATATGCCTACATTTAAATCTCTCTTTCTTTATCCTTCTTTGTCAATTTTAGGAAAGTATTGTTTCTCTTCTTCGCTTTGTCGATCATAATCTGAGGAATAGCATAGATACACGATACATGGTTTTATGCCAACTTTGCAACAGTCATCGACGTAGTCCAAAGAAAGAAGATCACATTGTTTGCAAAACTGATAGCAGATAGGGAGAAAATATATACTGGAATGAAGATCACGATCACAGAAAACGTAGTGGAGGGCGCCCTCCGGTTAGATAGGGTGACGATATACTATACGTGGCAGAGAGCGGTTGGAAAAGAAGGGCTGAAGATGCAACCCAGTAACATGAAGTAAAGACATATATCCAGCAGTGGACGGAAGTCGATCAAGAGATTGAGTATCCCAAGTTTTTTGTTGATTGTCGTCAAAAGAAACTCAAGAATGTGTGATAGCATATTTTATACAAAACTTCTACATATATTATGATGTAATCATTAGCTTACGTGATCTGCCCATATAGGGAACTGCATAACTGCCATTATTCTATTATATCTATAGTATAATATTAGTATTTATAACTAGTAGTTAATGGTTGAAGAATTCTTTAATGCATACGCCATCAGCTGAGCGTGATATCGAGTCGACCTTCGGGCGTGACTTGTCTGGTTAGCAAACAATGTCTCTGATTAGCATACGCTGTAGCGACAGTAACTACCTGCTATATTATTCACAAACGACTTTGATATCTAAAGTTGGATTTATCAATTTCATAAAACATTTTTAAATGGTTCGATATAGAGAGTTGATTTAATGAAATCCTGAGACAGCATCAGATATAGCTCAAAAAGATATCACAAATTATTGTCACATGTCCTAAAAGGCTTTGTAAGATATATAATGGGAATTTAAAAGTAAATATGCAGTCAGCAACAGTAGTAGAGCCAAGCAGTGCGCTGCATGAATGGGCCAGCTCGATCGATGAATACGACCTCTTGCATAACCCATTGGGACCCATCAAGGGAGGGCAACGCAACTGCACCACTAACTGTGTTCAGGTATCCATGGGCGGCGTCTGTTGCTATCTATCGGGTGACACGCCTTATCGGTTGCCCCCCTATCCCATAAAAAAGTCAAGTAATATAATATAACTTCGAATAGCTACTTTATTGATAGTGAAGATTAATTTGATCAGTTTAAGTTTTAGTATTCATGATAATTTTTCACTCGATATTTGCGTAGTTTGTGTACTGTCAAATTTTGCAACTGAATTTCGAACTGGCTAACCCTGACCGTTACGGTTAAAATTGTCGTCACGTGTGAAACTGATCACAACCCATGTTTTTTAATCAAATGATGTCATGCCAAGATTACAAACAATCTAATTCCGCAAAACTACGCTGTGAAAAACCTATAATCTAGAGACAAACTTCTTTAATAACTTTACAATCTAATAACTATCAATAATCAAGCGTGACGTTGCTGCACCAAGCACTGCATTGTCTTTGCTTGAATTCTATTATTATAAATATAAATAAATACAGTATTGAAAAAATGAAATTTAGCGGTAGAGCCACACAGTCCGCTGCATGAATGGTCCGGCTCGACCGGTGAATTGCCATGACCTCTCAGAATATCGGCGTGAAGTCTCCCCAGGCCATTTTCAACTCCTTCCCTATCCACCAACGAGAACATTCCCAAGGAGGGTTGACGTCAGACCAGCTGCCGGTTGTAAAACCACGGCCAAACCTTTTGACAACATGGAGAATTCGAAAGTATGACATGCTGTGCCAGGTGGAATAAAGGGCAGGAAAATGGAATGATGGCACTCAAAAAATATAATCCACCTTCCTTGCTCAACCGGATAAATAACAAACTAATACGCGCACCATTCTTCTCCACCAAGCGAGTGATAATATCAAGCAACACTTACATTTTGTTTTATCAAGCAACCGAGCGAGTTTCCTGTACAAGTATAAAAATAATTAAATGATTCACGGCGCACACTCGCAAAGTGCCGCAGAGGCAGTAGTACTTTGACCTTTGCCTTTCCGTTTGTCCAACAACTTCTCACGACATCCGGGGGGTACGTACAGTAATAACGAAAGCCTGAGAGCTTTCCACACATAGCCAGCGAGGCCTATAGCAGTGGGTTCATTAAAATTTTTATTAAGTATACCGTATTACATTTTATATATTACATTTACATTTTATTTTATTTTTAGTCGTCACGGAGGTCTAAAGGTCGATCACCCAACTTCCGAACCAAGAAGTAGGATCGAATCCGGGCTGTTTGTGATAAATATCTACTAGCCATAAAATGGTGTCCGATATAGGGCAATAGGTTTCAGAACCTATACATTAAATGTAAGATCACAGAGTTAATACCACATCTCGAGACATAACTGCGTCCACCTTTACACCTATGAATGTGAAATAACAAATGCAAAAAAAAAAATTGGAGTGATATCAAATTCATGAGATATTTCATAAAAAAAATAACAACTACATCTTAGATCGACTTTACTGGATTTAAAATTTTACATTCAACAAATAAGTGGTACAAACACGCTGACGTAGACAGAGTGAGAGCGAGGGAGAGAGAGAAAGAGAAAGTTAAAACATGGATAGTCTTTTTCACCCCTCATGTGGAACTTCGTTCATTAAACTGTAGCTCTATCAACTAACAAGATTGTATATATATTAGTCATGCTGGTTAAAGAATTAAAAAGTAGCATAACTGACTCAGACGGAACATGCTATTATTAATATGTGTATGTTTCGAGTCTCGTATTTGTTCCGAGAAAAGTGACCGACCTGATTAAGTGAAAGGCTAGAATCACAAGTAACATAGTAAAAAACAAAGTCACTTTCCGCTGTCTGTCCCCTTATATGCGCATATCTTTAAAACTACACAACGGATTTTGATGCGGTTTTTATTAATAGTTAGAGAGTGTTAACGAGATGGTTTTGATCTATAATTCATGTATAGTGTAGTGAAAGAAAGAGAAAAATTATCGCTTTCTTTCACACTATACAAGATTTAGAACTTTAATCGCAAACGCTGCCTCAACCCTAAGTTATAAATCAAAACAACGTACTACATTATTATACACCTTTACAAGGTCTACAAAAAAGTCCGCGAGGGCATATGTCTATCTCTTAGGGATAACCCACAATGGCCATTTTTATTTATTTACTTTTTACGAGAAATAATGGCCTATTTACGATTTTAAACATTACAGCATTAATTTTCATCCAATTAAGTGTTTTAAATAGATTGTGCATGTAATATAGATGATCCTGGCCCTTTACAGCATGCAATTTAAACGAATATTTTCGAAGATATTGCAGTATTAACATAGCGGGACAGCAGTTATTACTATTGATGCGGAACAAAGTTCGCCGGGTCAGCTAGTTAATAACAAAAAAAGTACAGCATTTATACATTTATAACATTATAATAGCCAATCTTTTCCAAAATTAAATTTAATGAAATTATGAAGAATTCCTTTAGCAGTTCATACGAGAAAGAGCTGTCTCGCTGCTTAATCAAGAAGCCTTGGGATCGAATCCGGACTTACACTAATGACTTCTCAGAAGATATGTGTGCCCAATGTTTAGCAATTGGTTTCCTCGCATATTCATATTTTGGGACGTGAAAATTCGGCGAGTCGCGGATTAGCAGCCGCTGCGAACGCCATCGGGAAGTAAAGTTTACAAAAAGGTGATGCACAGATCTATATGACCTCGGACTTCGGCCGCTTCTGCATTCTTGACCCAAACACACTCACCTGGCTTCGATATTTAACTGATGATGAATGACCTTCTTAAATAATTCAGCAAAATTCCACGAATAAATATTCGATTTATTTAGATACAGTGACCCCGTATTTAATATTCTTACCGCATATCTGCCTTGAGACGTAACGTGATGCTTACCTGCAAAGCAAAGAGAACAATACCACATTAACATTTGTATACAACTCGAACAGCGCCATCTAGACTAAAAAATGGTGTATGGAAATCGTATAACAGTTACAACAAACAAAATATATCCGTATTACTGGCGTGGTGGGGTAAAAATATCCCACAATCACAAAACGTCTCTTGGCGTGGAAGGGAAATTTTGTCATTATAAATTACACCATTAAATAATAAAATATGTAATATACAAGTTAATTTAATAATGTAACGGTTACTACGGTTACTCACAAAAAACAAAACGGTTTTATCGAATCAACCGGACGCAATCCGCATTACTGGGAAACGATTACGCAGATAGCACGGGACTGTACAATAAACAGGATCTACTGAATAACAGATTGGTATTTTATCATTTTACCAGAGACGATTTTTGTACAACTGTGTACAATATTGTGACTAAAAAAAAACAAGCAATAATAAAGCGCATTCATTGCGAGTGCAGTTCCCTAATAATTAAACAGGCGAGAGTAAAAAAAAAGCGTAGCGGCAGTCAGCGTCACACAATGGGTTGAGGGGTATTTCCGGCCGACGGACACGAGACGGAACAACTTTGGAAAGACTTTTCAGTTTTGCACACACACATACCTCTTCTACAGTATCCGGGTAAATTAAGGTCAATTGCAACTATGGCGTGTTGCCAAAAGAGTGGGTAATCCCTAGAGCATTTTTATCCTATGTATTTATCTACAGATTAGACTTTTAATTTAACGCGACATGGAACTATGTATATCCAAAAATCATAATTGATGAAGATATAGATGTCTCGGTGTCGACAACCTTGGTAGTTCAGTGGTGGAGCACCACACTTCTGAATCCAGATGTCGCTGCTTCGAATCCTGGCTCACAATAATGACTTAGCGAAATTATTTTCGAAAGTTATGTGTGATAAATATCGATGACTGAATACTATGTGCCCGATATTGACACCTTCGGGTAGAAAAAGGCGTGAAGTTATATTTATGTTATGTATAGCTGTATTAATATATATAGATGTAGTAATTTTCTCAGATTTCAATGAGATTAAAAACAAAAAATGATTAATTATTTTTACATAATACATTTCGCTTACGACTTCAAAAAATAATGCAAAAAAAATACTCAGCCATTAAGCTTTGTGTCAATTGTATTGGCTGAACAAATTTGGCATCAGACAAATAATATGTTTCAATCAAAGGGACATACAGACGAACATGCAACAAATAAAACAAACACTCGTGTCCGTTCGTCATTGAGGTTCGATGACGAGGCGTGGGTCAAGAAATGTATGTGAATGTATATCTAAAATTGAAGAGTCTGTTTTTAATAATGAAATAACTGCTTTCTACTACATCCATATGAATAAATATAAGGTACGTACACCAACAATAACATTTTTTTCTCTCTGTCTGTTTGTTCCGGCTAATCTCTGAACTGGCAGCACCTATTTTGACGAGACTTTTATTGGCAGATAGCTGGCGTATTTTAACAACGAGTAACATAGACTCCTATTTTTTTAAAAAAAACTTATATTTATAGCTTCCGATGCGAAACAAAGTTAGTCGGGTCAGCTAGTGAAAAAAAAGAGAAAAAAATATTGCACGTGGAGCTAATGAGACAGTACTCGGTATGGAAACAACGATTCAAAGACGAATCTCTACAGGCGGTCGACGCCCCTATAAAATTTATAGGTAGACATCGCAGCTCTGACATATATGTAGGTACATACTTATAATGCTACTTGCATTTGATACGCTAATACAACACACTAGTGTCCGACCGAAGCTTCGGCTTCGGCCACCTTCGGCAAAAATCCATCTTCGGCGAGATCTTTGGCTTCGGCCGAATTCTGGGCTGCAGCCGAAGGTCCGAGAACAGTCGGAATTAAACGAAGCGTTACGAAATAGTGAGTGACTGACGGACCGGACTGCACTTAATTCAGTACGGATACCTCTATCACCGAGAGAAAAGCGGCATGAAGGTTCGACCGAAGGTTGTGGAGATTGCCGATTAATCGGCTTCGGCTTCGGCCAAAAATAGAACATCGGTCGGACACTACAACACACATAACACTGCGGGCTACTTCGACTTACTGACAAACAATGGACTTTACTACAGAATATTAATTATAATTACAAAGAAACTAGAGTCCAGAGGATTTGAATTCTTGTAAGTATGTGATGTCAATGGTATTTAAATATTTTATGGAAATGCTCAAGTTAATGGATAGAAAAAAAAAGATTAATATTAAAATCTTACTATTCGATTTAGTAAATCTAGCTAACGAAGAGCAAAATATTTATTTACTTTACTAATGTGAATTTTGTCGCTTGTATTCCAAACCATTGCGGCGAACTTTGTTTCGCCTCAACAGCATTAAATGTCTAAACTAAATAAAAGATTTTTCTGAAATAAAAGTATGTAGCCTGAGGTACTCCTTATTACATCGGCTAATTGCCAATAGTCCCGTCAAAATCGGTCCAGCTATTTCAGAGATTAGCCGGAGCAAACAGACAGACAGACAAAATTTGTAAAACGCGTTATTTTGATGTATGTACCGTACTGCTTCCTACTACAATATTTACTACTATTAGTAGAAAGCAATTATTTCAACATTACAAAGAGACACTTCAATTTTGTTTATTCGTATAGCTTTTGTTTATCATCTCGGTGGCCCAGTGGTCGAGCACACGGCTTCTGATCCAGAGGTCCGGGTTCGATTCCTGACACTGGCTCACACCAATGACTTTACGAAATTGTTTTTCGGAAGTTATGTGTGATAAATATCGATGACTGAAAACTTTGTGCCCGGTATGACAATAGGTTCGCCACCTATTGCCATTTGGGACGTAAATATAACGGCGAGACGAGGCTTAACAGCCGCTGCCTACACCTTCGGGTAACAAAAGGCGTGAAGTTATGTTTTGTTTATCGAATCAACATAATCCAAGTAATTAAATATTAAAACTGACTTCATTTCAATTGTAATTAAAAAAACTGTTAAAACCCACAATTTTTTATTCGTCAGGATTTCACACTGACATGTCAATTCCGGTACAGTAAGTTACAGCAGAAACTAAAAAAAAAACACCCACAAAAGGATTAAGCAAATATCCTTTATTGTCGAAATTAGACAAAATTGCAATCGGTGAAATAATAATTAACACAAAACGATTGCGGCCGAGACGCAACCGAATTGCGTTTATGCGCAACCCACGTTGCCAATATAATTCATATTGTCTTCGGGGGTCTAACACTCGGCTTCAATTCCACGTCGATTTGTATCTCGTTCAGAGTTCAACAGGTCCACTATTGTTGATTATAATTTTGCTGAACTACAAATGTTTATCTACAGCAAGTGACAATTACTTGGTCAATAGGTTAACAATCTCAAACACGTGTCATGAATACGCTAGTTTATTGAATTTTAAAAATTGGTTAAAAATATAGCTTAATGTCTAAATATTATACGGATACACCTATATTTTTGAGAAAAACTTTTATTTACGATACGAATTTACCATTTTAGAAAATGAAACTAAATTCTGCACAAAAACGGTCCGACTGTCATGGCGTATTGAATGACGTCTCGCCGTGGCAAACATATGTGTTTGTTGACATTGTCAATGGTTTTAGTGACATTTAGCGCGGCATGACGTCATTCAAGGCGACATTTTCTGACCGCCGTTCACAACAAGTTATTTGGTATTCAAGATTTGATAAATCCCGAATTTGATGTAAGTTGAAAAGAGCTGAGTTGCGGTGCACAACTGAAATATTATTAAAAAAAAAAACCTATACAAAAAGAATGTAGTCGCAGTGCAGTGAAACGGACGGATGTTTTTGTTTGCTGAAGGCAAAGTTTCGTTTCTTTCAAGAGGAGTCGATTGAGATATGAGATATAAGAGAGCCATGTGGTGGGAGAGACATGTAACAACCGACATTCCTCTATATGCTCCGCTGACCCTGACCGAGCCTGTTGAACTTTTACACTGATTAACTCCTGTTTATGGGGTTATTACCGTTAATCAAAAACCTGAACATATCGATGTACGTATTTGTTTTTAAGTTAGATGGCACGTCAAAAGAATAACAGCTTTTTTAAAGCTTTATTGTGACATGTGCAGAGAAGTGTTCAATTAATATATTAACTTTTAAAAATCGTTTAATATCCAAGTAAAACGTAGATATTAAATAAACAGACGATTAAGTTTTCTTTATTCATCACGCCTCTTTCTACCCGAACGTGGAGGCAGTGGCAGTTAAGCCTCAACTCGCACCGTTATGTTTACGTCCCAAATGGAATAGGTTGCCAACCTATTCCAATGATAATAAGTTAAATTATATCTAACTACGACTGTGACTTAAAGTCTTGAATTTACCAAACTCATATACTTGATGGACATTTTCGAGTCAAACCAACCACTTAACCGTTGTGATCTATGGAATGTTACATCTCAAGAGCAAGGAGAGTCAAGGTCAAACCGTAAAATAGAACTTTGAGACGAAACAGATGCTGCGTCTGCCATCGCTTACCATTATTGTTATACAAGATAAGATGTACCCGGTTCTATTTTAAAACTCATTATTTAAAAAGACGGCAAGTGGGAACTGAATTTGCGTATTTCGGTTTTCTTTACCTGTCGGTATTGTAATAGTTATAGATATTTTCAGTATTAGTGTCTATATGACTTCGACTTAATCAGAAATTTAGTTTTTTTTTATTTTGTATCAATTGAGTCGTCTATGCGAGTGTTTTTATAGAATAACTAGCGAACTCAGCGAACTTTGTTTCGCGTCGGAAAAATAAATAAAAGAATTTTTCAAAAAAGTAGTAGATTGAGTTACTCCTTATTACACCAGCTATCTGCCAATAAAAGTCCCGTTAAAATAGGTCCAGCCATTTCAGAGATTACCCGGAACAAACAGACAGACAGGCATGCTATTTTGGTGTATGTACCGTACCGTATATATATTCTTATGAATATAGTAGAAAGCAGTTATTTCAATATAATAAACAGACAATCCAATTTTATATAGATTTTACAAACAGCAATATCTTTTTTTAACAATGGAATTGCTTCAGAGTTAAACATCACGTATTCGCAAGAAATATAATAAAAGTGCAAATTTGAACAGCGGCCAAAGTTCACCCCATTTCGCCATAATTTTATGTTAAGCATAAACAAAAAACCAGGGGTCGTCTGCTGTCAAGTGTTCATTCGCTGTGGCCGATAATTCTTGGCACAAAAACACACTGGCAAAAACTCTAAGCTGTACTTTTTATAACTTCGTCCTGTTAAAGCCAAATGGGTACGTACGAAGACAGAGAGAGGTAGGCAAGTTTTGTCTTTTTTTGTTGTACAAGAAAATTTCAATAAGATCACCATATTGCGTTTATTACCTGTCTTGTGTACACTTTTTTATAAAAAAGGAGTAAAATATACGCGTATAAAATGTGGTCCAAAAGTATCATTATCGAAATTGCATCTACGTGAACATTAAAAACAATTTTACATATATATTAAAAAAAAACAACGGTATATTGATATCAACGTATGTAAGTACTTTACAAACATTGAAGTAGAAAAAAGAAACTAATATGTCGCTATTAGATTTTAGAAGAGAATAGAAGCCAAACCCACATTTCTAGAGCTTTTGTGTGTTTGGGCCTGGGTGTAGGTTTTAAGTTTTCAACTACTTTTAACGTACATTATACAAAAACTACAGCATCGTATATACGATTTAACTTCAAATATAACCTTTATATACCAGAGTCAAATCAAATGGAAAATATCTGTTTAACTGGTCTCATTACAATTGTTTCGTATTATATAAACATGCGTATTTTTTCGCTGGTACAAAACTATTTGTAACATAAAAACAATTACGTTTTTAGCGCGGCCTTAAAACAGTAATAGCGCACCCCTAGGGAGTTGTAGCTTCTACATAAAAATGCACCATTTCAAGTGAATAGCTTTTTTTCCGCATCAGCGACTTGGTATTCCAAGATTTTTTTACTACAAATGTCAAAGGAAAGCAGCTTTAGACTATGACGAAAGGTATAATAAGGTTTTTTTTATGGAATAGAAGGGCAAACGAGCAACCGGGTTGGTAAGCAACTACCGACGTCAAATGGACAACTGCAACACATATAGTACCTACAGTTGCCGGTCTTTAAGGTAGTAGGATGGGCAAGGAAAAAGAAGGGCGGTGGGCCTGATACTCAATACGATATTCTGAGAGGTCGTGGTATTTCACCGGTCGAGCCGGCCCACTCATGCAGCGAACTGCATGGCTTTACCACTGTTAATACGGGATTGTCCAGTGCAGCCGTTAGTACAGCATAGGGAGTCCCAAACTAACCTCCCCCTATCTTTCCGATCAACGGGAATGAGGAGTGCCTAAAACGTTTCCTCGCGTTAGACAAAAAAAATATTTATTAAGGCCTTACCAAGCTTGTTAAAATTTTAATTAAAATAACCGTTGAGATATTCAAAAGTACCTACATTGTGTTATTTTAAAAATTAATTAACAGTCTTTTGTCAACGAGTATGCACTGAGCGAACTGCGTTATAGGTTAATTAAAAGTTGGCAGATAAAAACATTTGGCTGAGGTTGTTCATCCAAAGTTCAATATTTTAAATCATGAAAGTCAAAGAAGCGAGTGAAGTATGTAAGAATCTTTGGAACCGCTCTGTTTACTTTGCCTACCTGTTATTAATATTCGTAATTTTGAACTGCGAATAACTTACGGCGTATAAATGTTTTTCTACGAAAGTGATGCGGCACCCTACATTTTTTATTTAACTACATACAGATCCAAAAAGACGGGCTCGAAATGTGTTAAACTCAATAAAACTAACTAATCAACTTTAAGTTAAATCGAGACGTTTTATATCTGTATACGGTTAAGTATCAGTTTAAATTTTATGACGTAATCCAAACACCCCCATGTTTGTGTTAAATAATAAATTTGTGGCTACACTAATAGCTGGTATACGGATTTTATAGACTTAATTATTTGGATGATTCCCAAAATAGTCAAGTACATATTGAGTCACCTTCGGAGATCGTGTTAAATAAGTTGTTAAACTAGAGATTGTATTAAAATCACATTGTTAGGAGAAATGCAAGAAGGATGAGGTTATGACCAAGGTGGAGACGGTATGTAGAGAATGAAAGTCAACTGACTAAAAGACTGAGAGTATACGAAGTGAATGTGAGTGGCAATGTTAGGATCAAATTAATGGTCTGTTTCATAATGGGAAAAAGCGTAGCACCTGAAACCCATGTGAATACTTGATGGAATCTATGACTATGGATGACGCCAAAGTAGTGCATCAGGATGGTAACCTTATGGAAAGTCAGTGATTGCCTACTGCTATAGGATAAAGGCGTAAATTTGTAACTTCAAATCTGGTTTAAGTCAAAATTGTACTGGCTCCCAATTTTGCTTATTATTTGATATCCACTTGAGTCAGAACCGACGTGACGGCTCGACTTCATAACATAAAATATGAAGGGTGTGTAACTTTATTGTTCAGACGATGACGAAGTCCAACGGCCACCAGGGGCCACGCTCAATTATCTTGTTATCGCTAACATTATTTTGTCAATAAATTTATCATAAACGCCAAAACTGCAGCCGACAGTGATGTATCGTTTTAGATACTGACGTAAAATAACTATAGAACGACCTATCATTAATTATGTACCTAATTAGTTTAAACAGTAAGAATGAGAGATAGGTGAATAACTATGAAGATATACGATCAATATAAGCTAGAGTACCTATCTAAGAAAAAGAAGAGAAGAGAAAGGTCGCTAAGGTGTGACAAGAGTTGAATGAGAGGAGAGGAATTGAGTGAGTTCTAAAAGAGGCCATGAAAATTTATGCAAAACGGTAGGAGTTTTATTGATGTTTAAATTGAAAATATTTAGATGTTCTGCTAGTTATAGTCTCGGTGGTCCAGTGGTCGAGCACACGGTCTCTGAATCCAGAGTTCTCGGGTTTGAACCCTGGCACACACCAATGACTTTTGGAAATTAAATTCGAAAGTTATGTGTGATAAATATAAACTAATTAACTAAAAAACTTTGTGCCCGGTAAGGCAATGGTTTCGCAACCTATTCCATTTGGGACGTAAACAGACGAGGCTTATCAGCCATTGCCTACACCTTCAGGTAGAAAAAAGCGTGCAGTTATGTTCTGCTAGTTATTTAATAACAATTTGTTTCTTCTTTGAAAACGTCGTGTGAGATCCACGTGTCTGGCAATTTCCAAATTATTTTCGCAAATTTGCTTTAAATGATGTCAAATTAAAAACGTCTGCTTTGCATTCTTTGCATTGCAATGCAAGAACGTTGCTGTGGAAACTTTCGCTGTGGGTAAACTGCCAAAAGCGTGTGTCAATTCATCGCAATTCTGATACACCGCCGCAATTATTGTAGTCGGAAAATACAATTCTTTGTTTCCAACAGAAAAATACTTAGCTTACTAATATTTAGCTATTAACGTAATATTTTTTTGCAATGTTTTATTTAATAATTATAACGCTTCAATTATAACCGATTTGGTAAAAAAACCTTTCATTTGAATATATTTTACAATTTCATCATCATTACATAGTATAAAACAAAGTCACTTTCCCCCTGTCTGTTCCCTTAGATGGTTACATCTTTAAAACTACGCAACGGATTTTGATGCGGTTTTTTTTTTAATAGTTATATATATATAACATATGATGTTGTAAAGAAAAAATGATAATTTTCAAGATTAAGCACTTTCATTGCATACGCTGGCTGAACCCTAAGTGATAAATCAAAACAATGTTCTACATTATTAAACACCTTCAGAAGGTCTACAAAAAGTCCGTGAGGGCATATGTCTATCTCTTAGGGATAACCCACAATGACCTTTTTTTTACTTTTTACGAGAAATAATGGCTTTTTTACGAAGCTATTTTAAACATTGTTACAGCGTTAATTTTCATCCAATTAAGTGTCATAAATAGATTGTGCGTTTAATATAGATGATCCTGGTCCTTTACAGCATGCAATTTAGTGAATATTTTCGAAGATATTGTAGTATTAACATAGCGAGACAGCAGTTAAAGCCGATAAAATAGCACAAATTGAACCTCAAGATATCCATAATTTACTCATTTATTACTTTTGATCCGGAACAAAGCTCGCCGGGTCAGCTAGTTGGACATAAAATACTATCCTTTATTTATGGGATAAAGGACAAACGGTCAAGCGGGCCACCCATGGACACTTGCAACATAGATAGTATTATAATTGCTTTGCCTACCTTCGAGAAAGAATCCCATCCAATGAGGAAGAATCCTAAGGCGTATTCCTCCCAGATAGTTTCCGGACCTCTATTTACCAAACGAAATGTAGCATGAACCACTTTACGTCGATAATCTGAGGTCATGATATTTCATTCTACTCTGTGAGATAGGACAACATTAAAATTTAAAATTTTAACCTACTACTAGACAGTTGCGCATCATGTTTATCTGTAATGGGTTACAAGAGAAAACACTTAGTAACCTTTTAAGATCTAGAATAATTAACATAAAGACATGCCTTGCATTATATTACCTCAATTTTTGGGTAAGAGAACATTGCACCTGACGAACCAATCAGGAGGAACTTCAAATGATCCTTTGTGTTCTGCACGTGTTTACACAATTCGTCAATACCTACGTAATACCAGTATGCGTTTTAACCATATAGGTGAAGCCCTGGGATCAATCAGCCAAGTTATACATAATTGGTTTACCATTTAATTCATACCGATATCTTTAATTGACTGATCCATTAATTTATCCTGTTCTGTAAACTGTTTTGGAATACGTTTTTAACATTGTCTAATGTGGGTATGTTTAAAAAACGAGCTTAAATGTTCTTTGGTATATTAATACGCTCCACTATACTCAACGAACCCCTTTGGAAGCGAGTTTATGCACCGGTTGTTACCATTGTAAACTACCACGACCTGTCTGTCAGAATATCTAAAAGTGGCTCATGCCGCATTTGCTTCGTTGAGAGAGTTTTTCGAAAGCTCAACCCTTTCATACTAGTCGCTAGGCAACACTAGTCAGTTACTATCAGGTGACGCGCTAGCTCTTTTACCCGAGATAAAAGGCTCGAATAGTTAAAAAAAAAACGGTTTAACGTAAGGTTTTTAGTGGTCAAGGCAATATGGCGGGATCACAAACTTTAACTTTAAAAGTTTAAATAGTTTCAAAGCAATTGAACATAAAACAGGACGTAACAACATTGTAACTAAGTACTAAAATTAAACGTGAAATTATATTAATCCAATGATGATTGTGTTAGCGTATCATCGCTAATGAAAACAATAATCACAGACCTAATGATGTTTTGAATATTACTCATAACAATTGCATCATTATTTTTTTAATGAATGGGGGGGCAAACGAGGAAGATCGCCTGATGATAAGCAACCACCGCCGCCCATTGACACTTGCAACACTGATAGTAGTTACAGTTACAGTTGCGTTGCAGTCCTTTAAGACATCTTTCAAAGTGACGAAATGGAAGTTCCCATATTACAAGCGACATATTGTATTGAATTAGTCTTTGAGGTTTCTTTTTTCCCTTTTATTTTCTGAGCATAATCAGCGCCTTTACGTTTTTAGGAATTATTCTGATAAAGAAATAAACGACCAATTTGAAAAGGACTTTGCTTCCTTTGAGTTTGTTACAAAAATAATTGTTTGAACCCCCAAATGTTTTCTACGACAATTCTGTTGATAAAATCTGTTATATCAGCTAATAAAGAAAAATCAGCTGTAGCAAGTATACTAAAAAAGTAAAAAAATACTTTGGATGGCATTTGCTAGGAGGGCAACATACGACATTGAAGATTTTACGATTAAACTGCATCTGACTGAACCTAAAAGATGTTTATTATTTTTTGCCAATGTTCGGTTCAGCAATTATTTCATTAATAAAAAGATCTTTATCTACCCCAAACGAATAAAACGACGAATTGTAGAGCAGGTAATTTCAAAACCCCTATTGCAGGTAGCTTACTCGCATTCAAAGTGGATTTTTTTATTTTCACGACGAGAGTAACTTTACGGGAATATTTATGCAGTAAAAATTTCATTCCATAAATTGTAAGGATATTGGGACATTTTCTTTCCTCTTATAACTCCACGCTTTTTTATACGCACGTATAGGCAGCGACTGTTAAGCCGATTCGAGAAAATTATACATTGATGACACTGCAGAATTCTAATTGCAATTCGCGAGTATCTTTCTCAAAAATATTTTTAAAGTACAATTTTTGTTATGAGTCATGAAAGCACATTTAATTCATAATTATATTCTATTGTTCTCAAAATATAAATATATATATATATAACTTAAAGAGATGAAAGAAAAGAAACCTGAATTAAAAGACAAAGGACTGTTAACGAGATTGTGTGACAATTATAAAAAAGATATTTTATTATTTCGCGAAAGTTTGAAACAGAGGTAATTATAAGTTAAAATTAAGGGATTTAGTGATAAATAACAAGATCTCGGTATCATATATTTGCTAGTATTAAATTTATAGCACAATTTAATCCCGGAACCAATAAGTTTGAATGGGTGTTTCAAAACATTTAGTCTTGAAATGTATATAGGTGTGTTTATCTTTACACATTCAAGTATCATACAGTTACTTTCCCGCCCTTATCCCACTTTAAGTGGTCATCCTTTAGAACTATCCATGTTATCCTAAAATTTGGGTGTGGTTTTATTGACCGGCCGCCTGCCTGACGTCAATCCCGCTGGGGAATATTTTCGTTGGGGGTTGGTTTATCCACCACCAGAAGGAAAATAATGTGCTGCTTCTTTCTTTCTTACATATTTAAGTATATGGCTTGTAAAATACGTGTGTCTAAATTTATCTATGTCAAAAGGTCACCGGTCAGTTTTAGCTTAAAACCCTACTTATCAATTGCTTTATTATCTACCTAACTATATACTAAATTAGGTAACAAAAGATAGGATATCCGCTTACGTTTTTATTATTTTTTTTAAAAAGTATTAAAGTACCGTCCAACCCTCTTAACAAGTTATGAGGTCATTAAAAAGTGGAACTTCTCCCCGTTGACATAGCTATGCGGAGCGAGTGAAACAAGTCTTGGGGAGTCAGTGACCGTACTCGAGCGAGCAGTTCGCGGAAACCGCCTGGCCGGTCCCCCTCCCGCACACTTGGCAAGGTCAAATGACTCCGACTAAATAACATTAAGGTTGCTATTCTTGGAACGATTTCATTCAAACCGATATAACGAGGGTCTCCTTCGAAAAAAAAGTGTTCCTACTAACGCTTGTATTCGTACGTTCAAAATCTACGGATCAGTGTTGCTTACTGGTAAGAATTTCACCATATTTTTGGATTTCATAGTAACCTTAATAGCTACAATAAAAAAAACATTAATTGTTACATCAATACGACATTACCGATGAATCATAGATATTCCTAGGTATTTACGAGTCATTGTAATTTTAATTACATATAATTGAAATTGCGTTACATAATCTTAGTATTTCGATTAATTGAAATCGAAGATTTATGAGGGTAGTAAGTAGCTCCTACATAATTCATAAATCTTATAACAATAAAATTTTCCTTTTTCACTTATTAAAGGATAGAAAGACAGTGTATCAAAGTATCGATGGCCTAGTAGTGATTAAGAACCTACTCAGACTTCCATTTCAAAAGTGCCAAGCTCGAATATCTAGGTCCACACTAATGCATTTCCAGAAGAAAAAATAAGTAAAGTATTATAATAAGATTGATGACTAATGACAGTAATGACTAAACAAAATGTGTCCCAACATGTGTCTATAAGTAACGTTATGCTGAAGCCCACTGGGCTATGGAGATTGTAAATGACTTAATAGCAGCTAACAAGAGACTGGTTTCCAGCTACCAACCATAACGATGTGGTGAGACGACACTCTCACTAAGGATTGTACACTTAATCCGTGTCAAGAGTCGCACCACCAGAAAAACATAACATAACTTCATGCCTTTGTTACCCGAAGGTGTAGGCAGCTGCTGATAAGCCTCGTCTCGCCGTTATGTTTATGTCCCAAATGGAATAGGTGACGAACCTGTTGCCATACCGGGCACAAAGTTTACAGTCATCGATATTTATCACACATAACTTCCGAAAACAATTTCGAGAAGTCATTGGTGTGAACCATTGGATTCGAACCCGGACCTCTGGATCAGGATCCATGTGCTCGATCACTGGTCCACCGAGACTAGACCAGAAAAATATTGCTAATTTTTGGAGTTGGGATTCCTTTCGGAAGTTATATGTTTTAAATATCGATGACTTGCAACTCTGTGCCTGGTGTAATGGCAATAGGTTCAAAACCTATTCCATTTGGGACGTAACGTAACGATTCCCCGAGTCGAGGCATTAAAAGGTGATGCCAACCAACCTTCGGGTAGAAAAACATATGTATAGCGTAAGTTTGTAGGTGTCCTACTAACTGTACAGTCAATTAGACAAAGATTGGTATCGCGACGAAATCCACATGTCCATGTGAATGCGTGAAGCATGTTGCCACTTGCCAGTGTCACGCAATATTTAACTGGCAAACATTATCACCTGGTGACATAGCAGGCACTAAAAGGTCATCTTAATTCGCAGCAAACACGCCAGCTGTACTCGGAAGTAGTTACCGTATTACAAATAGAAAAAACGTTGTTTGTGTATAACGGTCTTAGGATATCATTCCAAATTCACGCCTTTTACACCAGAGAAGTGAAGGTAGCGGCAATTACGCCTCGCCAAATTCAGAATCTTCGCCCCAAGTCGAGAAAAGTATTGTTAATTATATATGACGCATAGCTTCCGAAGAAAGTAAACTCCTGAAAGCGGTTGATGTGTCCACCCAGATTGGTAACTCTTAACTAGTAAGCAGTTGACGACAATCACTGCCAATTGAAAAGTTATTTTGATAATTACCCAGAAAAGTTTGAAGCACTGAAGCAAAACGAAGAAACCTTTAGAATAAAATATAATTTGTTTCATAGCATACAAATAGATCCGAGGTGTCTTTTACGACATTGTCACTTTCCCATTTGTAACTGATTGATTGATTGATTCATGAAATAATCAATTACGAGCACCATTATTTAATGGTGCTCGTAATCATGGCCTCGGTGTCGTCGTCATTATTCGACCCGCGTTACATAAATCAAGAGTTACTGACGTCGTAACTGCCGAATGCGCACTGATGGCGTAAAAAACTACACAAATAACGAAAACGTGATCACTATATTCGATATAACTTCAAGCTAAATCCCTTGCAGGATAGGCAGAAGGAACAGAGAAGGCACGATTCTGACACGCCTCACTCGCTTCGTTAAACAACCATCATGTGTTTTTTAAGCAATAGGAGGGCAAACAAGTAAGCGGGTAACCTGATGTTAAGCTACTACCGCCGCCCATGGGCACTGGCAACACATATAGTTGCGTTGCCATCCATCGAACATGGCTTTTCTTTTATGGAAATACGCCATCTCGGATTTACTTTAGTATGTGTTAGACCAAAAAGTTTTAAATAAATTGACTATTAAATCTCCCATTAAAAACAGACATAACTGGCTTGAGGAGAGGAAGATGCGAGCAAATGCAAAACTAGCTTCGGTTTTCCTCAATCAGCCTAACGTACATGAGGTAAATACTGCTACACATGGTCGAAATGATGAGTCACATCGGCTGGCAACTGTGACAGTAACAGACAGACGTTCGTCACAATTTTGAAGAGTTGCACTTGGATAAAATAAAACTATTATTATTACTAATGTTGGTTTTAAGCTGGTATATAAATAAGACAGTAAGCTTAAGAGTGGTGCAGCCAAGCAGCACGCTTCATGAATGGGCTGACTCGTCCGGTGAAATACCCACTACTACCTCTCATAATATCCCCCATTCCCACTTTCGATACCTTCTCTAAGCTATCATGCTTAAATTGTAACACTGTCTGTGTTGCAGACGTCAATGGCCAGCGCTAGTCGCTTACCATCAGGTGACCATAATCCTCGTTTAGCCCTTGTTATTATTCTTAATGTTTGTTTGAAGGGAGGCAACAAACGCCGCCCATAGATACCTGAACACAGATAGCGTAACATTTGCGTTGCCAGCCTCTACCATTGGATATAGAAGGGGTCGGAAATGGGGTAATAATTCTCCTCTTTCACCGAGCGAAACGCGGCTCGAGCCACTTTACGTCGATATTCCGAGAGATTGTGGTATTTCACAGGTAAGAAAATAGAACTCTTGTGTACAGAGTAGTTAATGAGCGTAAAAAGTAAATCTTGTCTGGGCCGGGTCAATATTCCGACCGCACTGAACTTGTTTTTAATGCAAAACATGACGTACCCACTTGAAGTCGGCACCAAGTCAATTACACGAACAAAAGACACATTTGCATTTAATGGTCTGACTACATACGAATGTGAATAATTTGGATAATAATGGCACATTCATCAACGTTTGTTTTGAAAGCTAAACAGTTCTTGAAACAGTTAAACGTTTTCAGTTAAACCTATATCATCATCATTTTTCTGCCCTTGTCCCACTTTAAGTGTGGTGGGCACAATATATCATCCTTTTCCTTTCTCTTCTATCACTCGTCGTATTCACACTTACTCCCTTCATATTCATATATCAACTTTTACACAGTGCATCCATCTCTTCTTCGGTCTTCCTCTGCTAATGTGTCCATCCACAGTAATTCCCATCGCTCTCCTTGTGACATGGCTTTCGTCCCTTCTCATAATGTGTCCATACCACGCCAATCTACCACTTCTAATTTTTTCCGTAACTGGTGCTACTTTCATGCTTCCTCTTATATACTCATTTCTTATTGTATCCCTTTTTGTCAGACCACACATCCATCTTAACATTCGCATTTCTTTTGTTAGGTACCTATATATGTATCAAGTAAATGTCACCTTGAAAGGGAAACACATAGTCATATCTTAAAACAAGTTAATTTATTCTAAACCTCAAGAGAGTATCACGTTTTTATGCATTATTTTATTAACCTTAAGGGTCCAGGCAGTCTCGTAATGTCGAAGAAATACAAAACAGCATAATTCCTTCACCAAATCACCAGCATCAAGAATATAAAAATTCACAGATGTGGTCCTCAAGACTACTAAATCTGATCCAAATTTTTCTGGACAAGCAAATATTGTTATCACGAATACTTACTGCTACTTACTGCGTGCAACATTATTTAAATAACTGTTGTACAGGTAGATAAGAGTCCTTTTACCTTTACACAATTAATAGCCGGTTAGTTAATTAAAAAAACATAGTTATACAAAAACTTAAATACTCAGAAGCTGGACTATAAAAAAAACCATCAGCAGGTGGGTTCTTGGGTCGTCATTGTAAAACATAAATAGGCGGTTGCCCAAAGAGGTATGTAACCCTATTAAGTCTATTGTGTCCAAACTACTCTGTTCACGTGTAGTAGTAGTCTGTATAAATATTGTAACTCAAATAGTGCGTGTATAGTGACGTGAAGTTTGAACAGTAGGCTTTAACTGATATCATGTTTCCAAATAAATGGATAATCAAATCTGTACCTGTCTATTCCATGACCAAATAGAACATGTTCTAGAGGAAGGTGATGTTAGGAGCCTCAAAAATCGACGCGCGTGCATGAAAAGAGTTATGAAAGTCAACGAAGCGAGTGAGGCGTGTAAGAATCGTGCCTTATGGCGCTCTGTTCCCTCTGCCTACCCCGCAAAGGATTTGGCGTGAAGTTATGTACCTATTAGTGATGTAACGAATGTTGGATTTTGTGATGTAACGAATGTTGAATGTTGGAAAAAACATTCGCGAATGCGAATGCTCTTTTAAGCCTTCGTGAACGCATTCTAACGATTCTCAGACCTAAAATGCACACAAAATTTCATTAAAATCGGTCAAGCCATATTGGTGCAGTTATCCAGTGATTAATATCACGCGAATAAGAATATTTTGAAAAAAGTTTCATACTTAATAAAAAGTCTCTTTTTCTCCTGATGTAATCCTGATTTTACGTGTTCAATCATGCGGTTGGTGTATTATAAAAATATATTATATGAAATACTAGCTGACCCCGCAAACGTTGTCTTGCCAAAAAATAAAATTTAAAAAATAAGGATTGATCGTAGGGGGTTGAAATTTTAGGGTTATATGTATTTTTGTATCCCGTTTTATAAAAAAAATAAGAAACAGAAATATGTCGAAAAATTAAAAAAAAATATTGAACCTTGTGATTTAGGGGGATGAAAAATAGATGTCCTATTCTCAGACCTACCCGATATGCCCACAAAATTTCATGAGAATCGGTCAAGCCGTTTCGGAGGAGTTCAATTACGCACATCTAGACTCGAGAATTTTATATATTAGAAGAAGATGTATCTCTTAAGTTGCATCAAACTGCATACGATATGAAAATTTTACTAAAACTATTTTAAAAGTTTGGGAGTCCATGTTTTTTTATAAGTTACATTTTAACATTCTGACGAGGACATTACTATTGGCGAGATTGAATAGTCGACACAAAGTATGAAAAATAGTAACATACAGTGGAATCTGTGTCCGGGATACTTTTCTGACCTTGAGCAATCTATGCTGGAGCTCGGGTAAGGTTCCCAAGGACTGAAGGATTGTTGTCATCTTGCCCTTGTAAAAAGGTAAGGGATCACTATTGTGAAAGACATTACCAGCGATGAAAGGCTTACAATGAAATGTGATGAAAACGAAAGTTATGGTGTTTGAAAGGAAAGAATCCAGAACGGATACAACAATAATGATTGATGATGTAGTGCTAGAGTAAGTGGATGAAATTGTATCATGGATGCGGTTTTAGAAGGAATGGTAGATACACCGTGAATGTCGAAAAAAGAGTGGCGTTAGGAAACAGCGTAAATGGAGCATTGGGCAGAGATAACATATGGACGCGAGAGTTGGGTATGGCAGTGTTTGCACGAAAGGATAAACGCTTTTGAAATGAGGGTACTGCGCTAAATCTGCGGACTGACTCTCGCGGACCGCGTCGAAAACAAGGTTGGAACGAAGGAATTCCCTATTTCCTTCGTTCGTACGTGAAAGAGAATGTCAATGTAAAAGTAAGAAAGGGCATGTTCCGGTGATTCGGAAATATAGAAAGACTTGATGAAGACAGATTGACCCAGCAGATATACAATGCAAAAGCGGATGAACGTAGGAGTCGCAGACGGCCAAGATATACTTTCCATGAGCAAATAGAACATGTCCTGGGGGAAGGTGATGTCAGGAGCCATAAAGGTTGACGAGCGTTTATAACAAGAATTAAGGAAGTCAAAGAAACGAGTGAGGTGTGTATGAATCTTCCGTTATGAACATATCGGAGATTCATATACGCCATTTCTGTTTACCCCACAAGGGACTTGACGTGCAGTTATGTATGTGCTTAATTATATATTTCCAATCTAGTTACCTAATTTAAGGGCTGATCCATAATATAATACTTTTTATACTAGGTGGACATAATATTAAACAAAATATAAAGCTTAGTTTTCCTATCATCGTGCTTTAAACAATTTCTTAATTTTTGTTATTAAAAAACATTCGCAATATTTCTTGCGAATGCGAATATTCGTTACATCACTAGTACCTATCTATATAATAATATATATATATATATATACGGAATATATCTATATTTACTCAATCACAGCGAGGTTGATAAATCCCAAAGATAAAGGAACCGGGTTACGAATAATACTCTTAATTTAATCAATCTATTGGATACTGATATTATAAAGCTGAAGAGTTTTGTTTGTTTGAACACGTTAACCTCAGAAACTATTGGTTAGAATTGGACAGTTCTATTTGTGTTGAATGGTCCATTTATCGAGGAAGGCTTTAGGATATATATGTATATCATCGCGCTATGATCAATAGGAGCAGAGCACTAATCGGTACGAAGATTCGTGCGGTTAGTTAATATTTTATATACGTAGTAGTAACTTATTCATAAATTAACAATATTTTTAGCGATAACAATGTGTTTTATACGAATTGGAGTTATATACGAATTTATTACTTTATCATTGAGAACGCAAAAAATAACAAAAATCATTTATAACAAAAAAAAAATAACAGCTCGGTATTTTCTGAACGATTGTTATTTTTTCCGAGTACAAACAAAAACAATCGATAACGAGTATGAGTAATTAAAATCGTCAATTAGTTTTTCATAAATACACATAACAAATAATTTAAGCAAAGCATTTGTTACGAACTGTATTATTTTAATATATATTTATCATACACTCAAATGAACCCACAACAAGCTAAAAGCAAAAACGTGATCAGCCAACGTGGCCACTTGTGTCCACAAAGAACCCTTGTAAATACAAGCGAACAAACAAAAACTCATTCCACACCCAGGCAAAAATTACTCTTGTTATAACCAAAATGGAAAACATATATTATTTGCTTTTGATATACAATGTATGAAACTTCAGCGACTGTTTGTTTTATGTCTCTGCAGCCAATGCTTCAAACAAAAAGATGTCATATTGTTTTCTGCAAAAGAGCACAGTATGTTCTTTAACTTATTAGAACATATTTTGAATATAATTATTAAACAAATACAACTACGATACTAATAATTACATATAGTATAAAATAAAATCGCTTTCCGCTGTCTGCATTTATAATAAACGCGGTTGCGCTGTCAGTGATGAATATTAGTACATTTTTCCTGACATGTGCCATCTATTATAGTCTATGCTAAATCTATGGTTCGGACTCCTTGTATTTATTACTTCGCGGCTGATATTTTAAAGAATGACATAGACAACTTATTGTTACTTCTCATACGGCTCGTTATAGTGTAGTAATCATTAACAAACATATGAGTATGAATCATTGGTATTTAAATATCTTTTTGTTTGAGTTACGTAACGTGACTCTGAATCAGTACTAGATGGTAGATACAAATGTCAAGTAGACACGGTACATTCCGATTACTATGAATATTGTACAAACTTTATCAGTTGCTATCATAAGTTGATATAATGAGAAGTGATAGCAAGCTTAAACAACAAAAACATTTGCGCGTTGCATTACTACGGGCCAGGAGAGTCCAGTTGAAAAAATCATTGCATAGTTTAAACAAAGTCCTGCTGTCTGTCCCCTTATATGCTTAGATCTTATAAACTACGCAACGGATTTTAACAAGGTTTTTTTTAATAGATAAGAGTGTGTCCACGGGGTGGTTTGTATGTATAATTCATATATAATTTAGTAAATAAAAAGTGATAGTTTTCGAGAGTTGCACTGGAATTGCAAACGCTGGCTGATTGAGCCTTATGTGATCGATCAAAACAAAGTACTACATTGCTATACACCTTCAAAATGTCTAGTAGTAAGTCCGCGATAACGTATGTCTATCTCTTAGGTGAAACTTCTGAGGTGAAACAAAGTTGGCTGAGTTAACTAGTTATAAAATAAATTAATGTCTATTAAGACCTACTTTTTTTCTGTATCGATATAAGTATGTTGTTGTGGTTGCTAAGTCTTTTAGTAATAGTACCAGTATTATTAAATGTACTAGTTGTAGTTTACTTGATAGCAAAGAGTATTTAACCCATGAGTTTCTAGTCCAGTTCTTTTCTTTATGGCATCTACACTCATTCTGCTACATAAATTATTTAAACCATTTAAAGAACGACAATCGAAACTCGACATGAAAAAAAAGCAAATAACTACAAGTAACAAAGAGTTTGCTATCACCATTTGAAATGGAGGACTTATCTTGGAACTTTTTTTTATGGGATAGGACTGCAAACGAGCAGGCGTGTCACCTGATGGTAAGCAACCAACGCCGCCCATGGACACCAGCAACACATATAATGTTACTGTTGCGTTGCCGACCTTTAAGGGATAGGGGAAAGGAAAGGATGGGGAAAGGGGGGTGGGCCTCCGGGTACCTCTCTCACCGAACGAAACGCGGCATGAGCCACTTTACGTCGATCTTCTGAGAGGTCGTGGTATTTCACCGGTCGAGCCGGCCCATTCATGCAGCGAACTGCTTGGCTCTACCACTGTCAAACTTAAACGATGTTTATATATAAACATGTTATTAGCTTTGTTTCTTACACGGGTACAGGGAAAAACTTAAACTAAACAATTATAATGCATCTGGTACTATTTCACCACATATTACAAGGAAACTAATAGCAACATATTGATATAAGAACATGTAATTAAAACCTATACTCCTTCAAGTGTTGTTCAAAAACTATAGTATTAAACACGTAATTACCCCCAAATTGTTTTTCATGACAATCACAAAATTTCTATAGATAGATACATTTCTATAGCATCTAAACAATGAAAAGGATAAACATTGACTTACTACTTATGGATACTTATGTTTGTCTTATTTAGTAAACAAGCATTCTCAATATTGTTTAGTCATTTCATACATACGCAGACGCGAGGAGTATGATCGATCCAGCGCATTTGGACATCAGCCAATTGGGATCTCCAGCGCAAATTGTCAAGTATCATCAGCTACATTATATGGTACAATTGAAATGAAGATACAAACCAGTCTTGTGACAGTAGTGAGGTCCCATGCGGACCGAGTCTTGCCTTTCGTCTGTGAACCATCCTTCCGTCTACCCAAGGAGCCGTAACCTGACGGCACGGTGGTTTCCTCGCGCTTGCGTCGCCCACCACCGCGTCTCAGTGACGAGAACCAGTTGGATACAGAACCGCGTCGCTCCGTATCGGCCGTCGCCGGCCCGGCCTTGATAAACATTACTTCACAAGACAACCAGCGGAACAACGTACATTACACTCGAAAATATTTTCAGTCTCAACCACAACACACAACAAAACACCGATAGTAGGTAAAGCCAGCAGCCAGCCACAATAAACACCTGAGAACCACGATATTTATCGAAATTAACAAAAAATGCAGAATATTTTTAGAGAAGCCAAATAGAACGGAATCAAGTGGAAAAAGTGTATGATTGTACGCCGTCAGACATTTTAGATTGTATCGCTTGCCAAAAAAAAATAAAAAATAAATGAAGCTAGTCACAATTAAGTGTAAGTGCATATTAATTAAAAGCGGCATCGATGACACACCTGATCATAGTCGTCGTCGTAAGTGCGCGCTGCCCTAGCGCAACGTAACACCAGTGGCCACCATAGAGCGCCGCACAACAGCCGAAAATCCAAACACATACCTCTAAGGAACGCACTAAACTGAAGATAGCAGCGCAACGTACAACACTTGTTTGGCAAGTTGACAATTACGACAATATGTTGTCCAAATACCTACAAAGATTACATTATCTTTCTTTTTACGCGTCGCACGGCAAGGCCGTCGTCACTATTTACGTTTTTCTATAATTGTATTTAAATTCTACCTATCTCCTATAAATACAAGCATTACATACTTTTTGGTTTTACTATATTCCGATTTTCAAAATATGAAAAAAATAATTTCAAAATTGGAACGTTATGTTATAGCGTAGTATGTACATAAAGTTCGTTTGTATTTTCAAGTCTATTGACAGATAAAGGATGCCTGATTGGACTGTGAACGTTTATTTATCGCTTGCAGGCCCAATGAATGACACTGCGGAAGCGGTTGAAGGAAATATGATAAAACCAACGCAAACACTATCCGGTTCCATTGAATACCGCGTATTAAATTCATAACAAACAAACGACTGATAACTGCTAAGTTAATGTTTGAATTAAGAACATGTTTTCAATAAAGAACAAAATATTTAAATCATTGAGGATAAGAATTTCCTACAAATATTCGTCATAAAACGGAATGTTTTCGTGACGAATAATAATTCACGCAAATGATGTAACAATACAAGTCGTAATAGATAATGTCACATGAGGTTTGTTGCAATCAAAATTAATTACCGGCTAATAGTGGCTAAGTCATAAATGGATGACTTTTTTTTCGCAATGCAGCGTCTTTAACTAGCTTCAATATACGAAAATTAGGTCTTACAATGCAAATATTCCAATGTTTATTATGAGATATTTTAAAATTATTTTTTTTTTTAAAGCGAATAAAAACATAGCTTTTTGTAGCGTTTCAAATGTTAAATGTTATTTGAAGGTTAACCGGCGCGCGCTTACAGGATAACTTTGAAAGGATAAATAAATGTCATTGAAAAAAACCTCAAATACAATTTATAAACTCCTTGTTAAAAACTCCTCTAATTTGAAAAATATAAAAGCCTGCTTTAAAAGTAAACTGTCACATAATTTACAATATTTTAATATAATAATAATACAAAAACCCTTGCATGTCCGACGACAACGTTATTCATAACAATTTCCACTTCATTCATAACATCACGAAAACTTACGATATATTAAATGACAAATAAGAATCACACTTTATATTCACCCGCCAAAACCACTAGTAACTCGATTTTTTTTTTAATTTATACAGAACACTTGAATGTGATATTGTAAATAAGACGTCAGAGGGCGGCACGTCACGCCCGTGTCGCGGCCCGCCTCGCACTGCTGATTCCGATCCGTTTGTTTTAGCTTTACTACAGGCAAAGCGTAGTAAAGCCCAGCCGAGCGTTGATGCCTTACGTCAGACCAGTAAACAATTGAATGAAAAGTACCAGATACGGGATATGGCGTATGACAAATCAGAAATGGTTTTCAGTGACACATTAAATGAGTCCAGATTTTGATATTGTGATTCACGTGTATCATAGGGAGAGTCTATTTGTATAATTTTAATTATGGCTTTGGATGTTTGCTTTATGCTGAAACTCATTGAAGAGTATAGTTTAAGTTATGAACAGAGAAACAATGTCCATTTCGGTGATTAAATCACGAATAACTGTTAATAAAATGTCTAATTAATTTACATGTAGAGATAAACTTAGGTCAGTAGGAAATTCGAAAATGTTTTGAAATATGTACAAGGTTAGGAATATAGGGTAGAGGGGTAGGCATGGAGAACAGAATGCCATAAGGCATGATTCTTACACACCACACTCACTTCTTTGAATTTCGTAACTCTTATCAATACAGCCAATAATTTGCTCAACTATTACATATTTTAAAAACTATTAAAATTATTGTTATAATGTACAAAATTTGCCTTTTGCAGGGTTAAGTTGATGAAAATAAATGTACAAAATTAATAATAATATTATTATTAATTTTGTACATTACATACCTATATACATTGTACATAGGTACGTAAATAGGTATCAATGGTTAAAATTTTAGTCATCATACATTTATATATTATCTTAGACATCTTATATATTTCATAAATATATTAAAAATAATAAAAATATCATAAATAATTATAACATAATATTGTACAGGTCCTTTACTTTTCTACACAAAATCTGTATACATTTATATGATGCAACGGAAAATTTGAAATACATAAATTATTGAAATATATATTATATAGTTATAGTGGACAAGTGCATGTTACTTTAAATAAATAAGATAAAAATGATTTAATTTTTTTCACATGAAAAACATTAAATATTTAACACTCACTGACTGAAGGACCCATAGATTTGTTACTTCTACTAGCTACCCCAGGTTAACCATCCCCCAACAATCACTCGCAAAACCCTATCTTTTTTATAGTCTACTAGTTGACCCGGCGAACTTTGTTCCGCAACAAAAGTAATAAATAAGTAAATTTTGGATCTATCATGTTATCTTTACTACATCACATATAAATTATAGATAAAAGCCAGCCCGTTGACACCCTCTATCTATTAAAAAAACTGCATCAAAATCTGTTGCATAGTTATAAAGATTTAATCATATAAAGGGACAGACAGCATAAAGCAACTTTATTTGAAACTACGTAATGATAATGATTATTTGGAGTTTTTAAAATGATTTTATTCTGCTAAGACCAAACTAAGCATTATTTAACAAATTCAATATAAATTACAGTAGTAATTGTTAATTAATATTTGGTTGTGAAAATTATGCAAAGCAGACCATCTTGCCACCAACATGGATAAATAGATAGCACTGTATTTTAGTTTACATAGACAAATCACCCAAGAGGCTGCATTGAACTTGGAACTTTAATTATTAATTTTATAAGTAATTCCAATATCACGGTTTATTAACTACATTTCTTAATACTCAAAATTTACAACTCTACTATCCAAGTGTTAACAGATTTGGCTTTGATTCAGTTTAATAAATCAAACTTGTTTTTCAACAAAATAGTGTTTAGGGGTTTTAATATAAAGATTAGAATTGAAACATATTTAAGTAAGATAATTGGCCAGGACAGGACTCGTGTATCATGTTAATATGATAGACACAGTTACAAAAAATGGTAGTGCAAGCATAGAGATGGTGATGATTGATGAGTATCACATACCTGTATTTCCAACAGCAATTCTGTTTTACGACGTCGAATGTCTATCAATGTTTTTTGCTGCTCAGGTGTCAACTCTGTAAACAATGTTGACCATATTTACAACAGTTAAAAATACCTAAACATCTAGGTCATGTCAAAATTGAAAAACAACTTGTTCAACGTATACACATATTGAATTAATGAACACAATTTACCGGCATGAGTAAATGGATCACCATGATTGCTTGCAGCATTGTTTCCTCCAAGGGACAAATTCTCAAATTCACTTAACATGTCTCAAAATATGTAAAAAACAGTAAACAAAAGTTTACATCATTACGGACGAACCACTAGATAGCCGCCATATTTATTTACTACTAGAATTTTTTTTAATTGTTTGATCTTTGATGCAAGGGTATACCATGTTTAAAAATAATAAGACACTCAACAGTTATGGATTATTACATTTATTACGGAAATACTATGGTTATTATTAATAATTATCATTGGTTTTATGTAGAATCTTCGATTTAGTTATGGCTTGAGCTAATTAGCCGCTTTTTATTGTCATATTGCATTTATTTCTTTGTTATACATTAGATTAAACAAAATTCAGTGTTATAATGCTATGTAAAGCTGAAATTGTAAATCTGCAGCATTTTCTCCGAGGAAAATTAAATTTGAGCTAACCGGTTTAAATTACAAGCCAAGTAATTTGACTTTATTTTTACTCTATGATTTTTCTGTCATGTCAATAAAAAAAAATCATGTTTGTCAGTCAATTGTCATCATTGTCATTTGTCAGCTCTCAGCTGCGCTTGGATTTTTGGAGTACCGTAGCGTTAGCGTTGTTGCGTATTTTTGTGTGAAGAACACGCCCCGTTACTGTATTTTCATTGTGCTTGATGTTCACTTAAAATTAATCACAGACCTAATTATTAATACATCGCATTGATTTCTTTGTTATGCATTCGATTAAACAAAATTCAGTGTTAGAGTGCTATGTAAAGCTGAAATTGTAAATCTGCAGCTTTTTCTCCGAGGAAAATTAAATTTCAACTAGCCGGTTTCAATTACAAGCCAAATAATGAATGACAATGGTTGCATACACTTGAATAATTTTAAAGCCGCGAAGGGTACAAACCCATATAAAATTGTGCATGCATTTTTTGTGTCATGCACTTCCTTCGAGGCAAGGAGATACAAGGTGAGTTTTTGCTCTCATAGCTGCGGCGATGTACTTTGTGCGTTGACCTTACATTTTTACGCGACGCAAAATGTCATAGATTGATTTTATTACTGTCGCCACTCTATTAATGCTTCTACGAAATGTTATTATTTATTTTATCATTAATTTAAAAAAACATACTAATGATCAGCTGACTGCTGATCTTTGATCTCATATCAGCTGTTTCGTATCATACTATTGTATTGTGTTTGTCGCGTGATAAATCATGTCTGTTAGGAACATGGCTTACAATTAAATGCAAACTACTTTCTTAATTATTAAAATATGTGTTAATAATTATCAGCAATTGCAAACTTTAAAAATAAAAATGTGTAATTTTTTTTTTATTACAAAGAGAAGAAAAAAGTTCCTAAAATCAATAAAAACTTTATTGTATTTTAACAAAACTAGTTTTTAAAGAATTGTTTTAATATTTGTTTTGTACTTCTCTTTTGTCATCAATTTTAATTTATGTTATATTTAGTCTTTGGTGTGTACCAAAGAAATCAGTCTGTTGGTTGGTGCAATTTATATTGGTATTTTTTTTAAGTTTTACACAAATTTACATGTAATATATTTTTCTAGGCCACATCATGTCTTTGTTTTGCCTGTGGCCAGCCTGGGCCCCGAATGCATTCATGCCTGCACTGCATCTATTTTGCCTGCTATGCGGGTCATATTCAAGAGCACTCCAAATCTAAAAAGCATTTCTTATATGTAGATCTCAGCTATGGCAATATATTTTGTGGGCAATGTCAGGATTATATATATGACAGGGAGCTAACTGAAATTGCAATGACTCATAGATTGAAAGAAGCCAAGTAAGTTAATATTTTTATTTAGAAACCTTCTTGGTATGCGAATTTTGTTTTGTTTGTAACTCTACACCTTTTGCTAGCTGAAGGTTTAGGCAGCAGAATACGAACACTAGATTATTTTTGTTAATTTCTAGTAGTGATTTCTTTCGAGAACTATTTAAATAATTTTATATATTTTTAGATTCCGATTAGCAACTGTTAATAAAAAATACCTACCTTTAAATATTAGAAATCTTGTAACATATGAATTTCATACAAATCGAAGTATACTTCTAAAATATTGCACTGTATAGGTACAATAACAAGGAGGACATTCAAATTTGGAAAAGGAAGCTATTCATGATATAAAAAAAAGAGTTTCTTGCTGATATAGAATATTTATGTATGTTTCATATGTCCCAATATTAAACACATAAGATAAAACAGTATAAATCCACAGACAATTAAGTCATGCTAGTCAGCTATATTAAATATCGTTTAAAGTAGGTTGTGTTGTGAAATATGTACTAGATTTTTTATCAGTAGTCATAAGACAAACATGAATGATATGATATACTACTACTAGTTAGCACAGATCATAATTATTTCATAGGAATTAGGTGATAAATTTTTTAGACAGAGCCATCTAGTTTCATCCATGATGGAATCATATACTAATCGAAAATTGTCTTTGTTTAGAGCCCTAGGAATTAGCGTGCCATTTACACCTTGGCTGCCGAATAGTGACGAAGCTATGGCATTACGGCGTCTTCGCAAAAGGCGCCTCATCAATCCCCATACTACGATTGGACTGCGAGGCTTGCAGAACCTCGGCTCCACCTGTTTCATGAATTGTATAGTACAGGTTAGTTTAGATTTGTTAAATATCTGAGGTAAGAAACCATACCTTAATGCATTACCACAGGATAATACAATACATTGCATAAACTTTATTGAATATTTTTGACATTTGCCAAACACTCTTTAGGGAATACATTTTTAATATCAAAATTGAGTTTTGTTCGTCAGATTAGGATAGGAGGCAAACGAGCAGGCGTGTCATCTGATGGTAAGCAACACAGATACTGTTACAGTTGAGTTGCCGGCCTTTAAAATGGTATAGAGAAAAGAGACAGGGGACTTCTGGATACCTCTCTGGAAGCCTATTCATGCAGTTCCACTGCGTGGCTCATATAGACATTAAATTTATAGTTTAAGGAATCTGTTCTGAAAATTTATTAGAACTAGCAAACATGTTTTGAACAATATACGGCTAATTAAGCTAGATACCCTAGCTTTTTAGATACCCTAGTAGATAATAATAATAATATCTTGGACACAATACACACAGCGCCCTCTAGTTCCAAGCTAAGCAACTAAATGCTTGTGTTATGGATACTAGATAATGGATATTAATACATATATACTTTTCTTTTGTAAATACATACTTATAATACATAGAAAAACACCCAGACGCCACACAATTATTCATGTTTGTCACAAATATTTGTGCACGGGTGGGAATCGAACCCCCGACCTCATTGCTGCAGCCGGTAGTTTTACCAATGTGCCAGGAGGCCCGTCAAATAGTTCTGTTTAGTAGTTCTGTTTTTGTCACATCTTTTAATTACTCAATTAAATTATAGGGAAAACCAATTAATGTTTTACACAAAACAAACAATGTAATCAGTGTATATCAATTATTTCATATATTATACAATATGGTTGCTCATCACATTGTTTAATAATTTTTCGGTAATGAGATATTCATAACAATATTGTCGAAATGAAGTTTGCAAAAGTGAGTTGAATAAGTTGTAATAATAATTTAGCTGAGTTAAATTTTAAGTATTTTAACTTATCACTGTTGAGATTTATATAGATTATTTTTAGCTTATTGTTTTTAGGTCAGATACAGAATTATTCGAAATATGATGGCTTGTATTGGGTAAAGTTTCTGAACAGAACTTCTATTAGCTATGCAATGCTCTTATGGTTATGATATTCTAGTGAGTCGTAATATTTATCAACTACATGCACTTTCTTGTTCGCTTTGAAGTCTTATGGTGCCTCCAAACTATTCGCGAAGTTCAACGAAGTTAGACGAATACGACAGTCCCGATATTTTATAGGGGCACTTCGGCTTGTCACCAGCGTTGCCAACTTGACGGGTTTCCCGTCAGATTTGACGGGTCAGCAACGTCAGCAACGGAAAAAAATTGCGCTTAACGGCCAACGGATTTTTCAGCGGGACAACAAATCTTGTGAAAACTAAGCTAAGAAATAAAATGAACTCAGAAATGACAAATGCTCTATTAACCATTCGTGCAGGTTTAAAGCGGTGTGGTAAAAATTGCCATACATATGAATTTCCTGATGATGAGCTTCAAAAAATCGGAACTATGCAAGCTTATCTTCAGTCGTTAACTTCCAAAGAACTTGAAAACGCACATTGGGAGAGGCCTATGTCCAGCAGTGGACTGCAATAGGCTAATGATGATGATGATAATTTAAATATTTATATTTAAAATACTAATAATTGAATAAAAAATAAATAGGTACTATATTTATCATTTATTACTTGTAAGAGATATCAAAAATAAACATATCTTCTGTTACACTCTAAAAAAATATAAATGTTAATAATTTTATCAGAATCATCAATTTAAAAAACTCACTAACTTGTTGAAAACTTATTTTGTTTATGTATATTTAAAAAGTAGATTTAAAAATCAATAACCGAAAACTCAATTTTAAAATAATTCATTTTTAAAATTTAGGGAAAAGTAACAACTCGAAAATTCTTACTTGACGAGTTTTGACGGGATTGTAGCATTCTATACAGCGGGAGTAGAAATTTAATGTTGGCAACGCTGCTTGTCACTTCACACTTCGCCTTGCCTCGTCAAACTTGCCTGGTATCGGGTGACTTCCATTTGTAGTCAGTTTTTGCGCCCGTGTCAAAGGACCCGACGCCTATGTAGTGTCACACATGGGACTTTGCGAGGATCGGGGTTTGCTGAGAAACTTCGAGAGTGTGTGGAGGAGGCATTAAACTACTGGACTGACGGGGCCGTCCATTAATCACGTGATGTTTTTTTCATCATTTTTTGACCCCCCTCCCTTGGTGATACGTCGTGATATTTTAAACTACTGGTATCTAGTATATGTTAGGACTGTTGATATTTTTAAAAATATCGGATTTTCGATATATCGATATTTTTAAAAATATCAATATCGGGGTATGATATATCGAAAAAAAATATCGATATTTCGATATATCGATATTTTGAAGTGAAACTTCTTAAACGACATGCAAACGTTAAACGCCCCGTTTGCTGCCGTTTTAAATTAATCGTATTTACTACAATGCTTTAAAATATTGTTTGTGAACAATTTTACCCAAATAAAAACGGTTACTCATCTAAGTGTTTACCACGCCCAACGTAGCTAAACTTTCTGATCGGTGAAGACCAGCGAGTCCAATATACTATGGGCGTTGGTTATAGAGGCAGTAAATTAACCAGTCAATATATTAACCATTTATTCTAACGTATCGCCATCTATGTCCATAAGCTAAAACTACTCTAAAGATTACCGATGTAGAATTGATTTCATTTCAGATGTAGTGACATCTACGGACGAAAGGTAGTAAATTAAGATCGTAAAAAACTATTTATTAAGATATCTTCTCTTTCATATACCATGTATTTAGTTTTCGGTATCGTTGTCAGTAAGGTCAATATTTGATTTTGGTGGTAGTAACTATACGACTGACTCTTTATGATAGTTTCCTTCTGCATTTTTCGTGATTATTTTCTTAGTATTTATATTTACTCTGATGGATAGTTTTGCAAATGCATGATGGATTTCCTTTTCAAATGGGTTGCTAAATTTGTTGCATTTCCACATCTTTGATAACTTTTCACGACAAAGTGCAAAAAACACTACTTGAATATAATTTCTTAAAATACATGCATATAATAGATTTTTTTTTGCCGCAGCTGCGTCCAGCAAACATATAAACGTAAATATTAACGTAAATTATATCGTTGTGATAGTTAACAGTGGCTTAACACATTCATTGACAATTGTTTCACTATGTATTTATGACATAACATAAGATAATTTAGGGAAATTAAAATTATAGATACTAATCAATTATGTAGGTACATATAAAAATACATACTCCTAAAAATGCATGTACAGAAAATTCATATGTTACGTCTATTAATAGAAAGACGGTGTTGTTCAAAGAGTTTTCCATAAGCCCTGCGGGCCCCTGTGAAAGTGTCTTTAAGCAAAAAAAAAAACAATACGCGATACCTATAAACACTAATCAGTTATAATTTGATGCAAATTTTTTTCATTGCCAAGAATTAGCTTGAACTCGTAAAGGGGAGCTGTTTGTCATTGCTTATGGGATGACTTGACGATTGTTTATTAGTTTTTTAAATACAGTATATTAAGATTAGACTAGAATACGCTTTATTGTACGCAATTTTTATACATTACATTGAAGTAATTAGTACATAGTAAATGTCGATCAAGTACAAAAGGCGGATGTTGCGATCTCTTCCAGACAACCTTAAGTTTGCGATGACGATATAATTTAAGTTATTGTGTCCAAAAAAAAATATTTTCATAAAAATATCGAAAGTCGATATGTACATTTCAATATCGAACTATCGATATATCGTGAAAAAAAATATCGGCGATAAATATCGATATTTTTAAGGGAAAATATCGATATTTCGATATATCGATATTTTATCAACAGTCCTAGTATATGTATTATTCTATTGGAATAATTCAGTGACTGATGGTTTAGTTGAAAGGTGTCTGTAGATGATGTCTACTGAGACCAAAAAATACAATCTCTTGCTAATTAATTAATTATTTTTCAGACTTTGATACACACTCCGCTTCTAAGAGATTATTTTCTCGCAGAAAAACATAAGTGTAGGGCACAGGGATCCAGCAAGTGTCTTGTTTGTGAGGTTTCCAAACTGTTTCAGGTAGGAAAAAGTATATGATTTATTAAATTCGAGTTATAATACTTTTTTATGAAAAAATACTGTCCAGTCATGGCTGATGGACTTGAGAAGAAAAAAAATTGTCGTACGTATTTAAAAAAGGAATGCGAGAGTTTTAAATTAACCATATTTGTGTTAAATTTTTAGGAATTTTATTCAGGTGCGAAGACTCCTTTGACGCTCCATCGCCTCTTACACTTGATATGGACACATGCTCGCCATTTAGCTGGCTATGAGCAACAGGATGCACATGAGTTCTTCATTGCGACTCTTGATGTACTGCATAGGTCGGTAGTTTTTTTTTTATCACCACGCGCCTCTTTGTGTTCATAAAGTATTTTTTTACGTCTCATTCTCATTCACAGGCACTGCATGAATGGCGTTGAGGGAAATGTTGAGAAACCAGAAAACGGCCGGTGCAATTGTATCATTGATCAAATATTCACTGGTGGTCTGCAAAGTGACGTGGTCTGCACTTCTTGCTCGGGCGTGTCCACGACAATCGATCCATTCTGGGACATAAGCTTGGACGTGGCAGGACCCGGTTCGCTTCAGGCATGTCTAGAACGATTCACGCGTGCCGAACACCTTGGTTCAGCGGCGAAAATCAAGTGTTCCAATTGTCGGGCCTACCGGGAATCCACTAAGCAGCTGACCCTGGAAACTTTGCCTATTGTGGCAAGTTTCCATCTGAAACGCTTTGAGCACTCGTCACAAATTGACAGGAAGATATCAGCGTTCGTGTCATTTCCTGCTGAGTTAGACATGACTCCTTTCATGTCCTCACATCGTCGAGCTGTTGATGTTGGAGCCGACAACAATAACGCTCCCGAAGGTTTCTTTGAAGACAACCGTTATTCACTGTTCGCTGTGGTAAACCACTTGGGATCTTTGGACGCCGGTCATTACACGGCATACGTGCGTCAGATGAAGGGGAACTGGTTCAAATGTGATGATCACATGATCACTCGAGCTTCGCTGCATGAAGTTTTAGATAGTGAAGGGTAAGCGTTCATTTGAGAATTTTTTTTCGTGTTTAAGGCCATGACACCGATCTTAAAAACAGTGCCAATCCATCTCTTCACGGGAGTATTGTAAAAAGGAGACTGAAAGTATTTGAGCTGACGTGAACCATCTCTCGTATCATAATTTCGATAACCTTTTTTATGGGATAGGAGGGCAAACGAGCAAGTGGGTCACCTGATGGTATACTTACCATCAGGTGACCCACTTGCTCGTTTGCCCTCCTATCCCATAAAAAAGGTTTGCCCTCCTATCCCATAAAAAAGGTTTGCCCTCCTATCCCATAAAAAAGGTTTGCCCTCCTATCCCATAAAAATGGGCGGTGAGAAGTTACTACTTCTCACCGCCCATGTGCACCGTGGTGCGTTGCCGTCCTTTAAGAGAGTAGGAGGAAAAAGGAAGGAGAAAAGGGATCGGGCCTCCGGATACCTCTCTCACCGAACGAAACGAGGCACAAGCCACTTCATGCCGATATTTACATACAGTGGTAGAGCCAAGCAGTTCGCTGCATGAATGGGCTGGCTCGACCGGTGAAATACCACGACCTCTCAGAAGACCGACGTAAAGTGGCTCATGCCGCGTTTCGTTCGGTGAGAGAGGTACCCGGAGGCCCATCCCCTTCCCCATCCTTTCCTATCCCCTATCCCATAAAGGTCGGCAACGCAACAGTAACACTATATGTGTTGCTGGTGTCCATGGGCGGCGTTGGTTGCTTACCATCAGGTGACACGCCTGCTCGTTTTCCCTCCTATCCCATAAAAAAAAATAAAAAAAAAATCCGAGAGGTCCTAGTATTTCATACAGCGAACTGCTGGCTAGTGCTTAGTTTTACAATTTGTCAATGGAAAAATTATGGTCATCAATATAATTATAATTAATATAATATTAATTTGTTAATAATTAATTAAATCAAATATTATTATTTATTTTCTTCTTCAGGTACCTACTCTTTTACCACAAGACTGTCCTGGAATACGATTGCGAAGTATCTTAGATCCCATGGGAATGGTTCTTCCCCACCCAAATATCCAGTCACTATTTGTATCTGACGCCAACGCATCTTCTGTATCAGATGCGTGTGTGAGTTTCTTCTATATGTAAGTGTATGTTAACAGATTTATTTTGTTTGGAAATAAAAATGAAAAAATATAAAATAAAGAAGTCATTATTATCTCGTGATATTAGGCGGTAGATATTTTCAATATTTGATGTTTTCTGATGACGAATCATTCACGAATTTGTTAGTTTTTAAGCTTTAACGTCTAAATATATTAACTTGAAAAAAAAACAGAAAACACTCTTATTAAATATAAACTTTATTATTATAGATTTATTAAAAGAAGACTTCTCGTTACTTCTCGAGATTATGACTAAGGCTTTCATTAAAATATAATGTTCTTATAAATTTCTGTTCTAGGAGAAAAAAAAAAACAATACTATTATTACGTCACTTTACACTAAAATGATCAAAACTCTTCACTTCTTAGAATTGTGACGTCATATAATACACTAGTAGGAACGAAATGCATTGTACACATTTTGACATTCAATTTTCGACTCTATAAGTGATTGAAAATAGAGTACACTTAATTAAAACTTATGACTATATATCTATGTATTATTAATGGACTAAGAATATTTAGATTAGCAAATGTGGAATTAGGCTTAAATTAATTAAATTAATATAACATTTGCAAGATCAAAAGATTGTATCGAAAATATTTCTGCCTATCAATTTATGAATATATATAGTGGATTAAAAAAATTAATGTTTCCTTACTTGTCTTTTGGCAATATTGCTTAGATTGAGTATCAAAAGATTATCTAACAAGCATAATCCTTGTATTTGACACATTTAAAAAAAGTTTTTTTTTGACACGGTGAACCAGTCCTTTTTCATCAAAATATATAAGTATTTGTTAATATAAAAATACTAAAATCAATTATAATGTAAGATACATATATGTATTGTAAATTTTACTATGCGCGCGGAACCATTCCTACTATGTATGTGTTTAAAAAATTGAAAATTTGATATATTTGTTTACAATACATATTACAATTTGAAATGTCTGACTTTGTGCGATATTTTAGTTAAACAAAAAAAAACAATCAATTATTCTATCTACCTCGCTTCATATCTTTATTGAATGCATTTAAAATTGTAAAAAAAAAATCGTGTTCCATAATTCTGACGTGTGTGGATGTGGCTTTATATATTTATTTAAGGGCGTTTCCACACTAGCGATTTTTGAAAGTCGTTGCTTGCTTTCAAATCGCTAGTGTGTTCGAAACCTAATTGCTGAGTACACATGAGCGTAATGTAACTAAGTATATAGAATGTATACGGAGTTAATTTTAGCTATAAGAGTTACCTTATATGTAGTAAAATAATTACTTGTAAGAAAATGTAAATACGCATAACACGCATATTATATATGTACTTTATTATTTAATATTTCAACAACCTTTCGATTGTGTTCAAATAATAGAATAAAAATTTAAAAACGTGCTAATCAAAACCAAAACAAAAAATACAAACTCGTATACATTGACTTTTGGGATATTATATAATGTATACTTTAGTATACAGTGTATGCATACGCACATATAAACATAACTTCACGACAAATCCTTTGCGGGGTAGGCATAGAGAACAGAGCTACATAATGTTCGATTATTAAACACCTCACTCGCCCTCATCACATTTTAAGACTCTCGACATTAACTTCCTCAAATACCTCAACTTGATCATGGAAATTGTGTCATGGCCGTCCTTGACTCCTACATCCTTTCACTTTTGCGTTGTATATCTGCTTAGTTAATCTTGCATTATTCATACATGGTAATACAAGCATATAGTATATATTATGTCAAAAATGAGCGTTAACAAAGTTCGATTTATACTAGGCTATGTTGCGTAGATCTTATTTATCAAGAACAAAATTAACGGTGTGTTTTTATTTTAGTTTAAATAATACAGTTTATATAATCTTTAACTTTCAGCTTGAACCAATAAGATTTTCGCTTGTTCTATTTAAAGTCAATACCTAAGATAATAGATTAGGTGCGTTAATATACTGATAATGAACAAGTATTGCCTCTGAATGAATCTAAGCAATGATCGATTATTCGTCTTAAAGCCTTCAATATCGATTCCATATTATCACCTAAAAATTCTCATGGTTGACGATGTTTTTAATTATTTTGTATATATTTATAGTATATGTATTTAAAATTCATAATTTAGTTAAATTAAATTTCGATAAATAGTTATTTATCAAAATTATAAAATATGTAAATGAAATCAACATATCTCTTTATATTTTTATTATTATAAATATCAAGGTATATTATTTTTACAAGCAAGATATATAGAGCTTGTTTTTTTTTAAACATTTCATTTTATTTCACACTGACACAGCTCTTTTGGCTTGATGGTGTAATATCCCATTGAAGTACAAATAATGTGTCATAAATAGAAAAACCGTTATGTGTTATCATACATCACCATGTTCACTCCTCGCTGCGATTTTTTTTGGTCAGTTATATGTTTTTACACATTCTGTGTCTTGGACGAGAAGTGTAAACAATATGTATTTGAAGAATATGTTTTTAAGTTTTTGCGCATGGCAACAGCTTGCTATATTTATGTACTTGACTAATCTGCCTGCCATGTGTTGCAATGCCTTATGTCAAGGAAAACGTGGTGGAGATATTTTTTCTTTCATTAATCTTATTTTTTTTTATAGCTGATACACAAAAATAAATCAAAGAAATTTCTACATGAAAATAAACATTTTTAAAAAAGTTAAAAAAATTTGAGTCCTGCTACGAAACCTTTTTCTGGTACGAAAGTAAAACAGGACTTAAATTATAGTATAACTTATTAGGTGAAGAAAGTGATTAATCCACTTTCTTTATGCGTGTCAAGAAGTTTCATAGAAATGGCTTTGATTGTATTTTTATGGTTACTCGGAAATAATGAAATGAAAAATTTATATTTTCACCTTTGCAAAGAAAAATGGATATTCAAACAAAAAAAAAACCACTTGTTTTGTATAATATTCGGAACATATTTTTCCGAGACTGTAAAGAGTAACTAACGCCCGAATACTGAACCGCCACTCAAATCTGAAAATCATTAAAGTGCTACTTACTGCTCAAATTTGACCAATGTGACAGCTACTTAAACGCTTAAGTAGCGCTTTTATATTTGAGTGGTGGTTCAGTATTCGGGCTTAAGTGTTACAATAATATGAAAAAAAAATTCAAGTTTACTTGTTCCTTCTGCCTACCCCACGAGGTAATTAGCGTGACATTATTTAAGTAACTGTGGCACTTAATATGTGAATTATATATAATTTATTCAATTATTAATATTTGTCTTGATGTGTATTTAAATATGTATTTATTTGATTTTAATTTGTTATTTTTCGCTCATGTCTATAAAGCTTAGATGTGGATTTAAGTAGTTCGTATAAAACTATGACTGAAATGACATTGGCTTTATGTGATATTTTTAATATTTATGACTTGTATTTAAAAAAAAAAACAAAAATGTAGTTAATTGTATGAATTTCTGAATGTATGTAAGTAGTTGTAATTTTTTATTTCGATCTATGCCTCGATTTACTAGCGAATGATGATAGTCTGATTATGTAGTGTTCTATTTGATGCCTGAATTAATATTGTCAGAATGTCAGATCCATAAAGAGATAAAATTATTCTTTTATCTATGGTCAGGATAGTACGAAGAGTTGCCATTAATTATTATTGACGTGGTTTCAAAACATTAATTTAAAAAACGAAATTCAAATATAACCATTCCGTAATATACCTCTCGAAAAAATGAGGTTTTAGTTCTACTCTCGAGACATTCACATAGAACATTACTTAGTAACTTGACATTCGCCAGTATTATTTTAAGCCGCGAAAGATTTTTATTTGCATTTATTTTAATATTTATAATTTAGCGATTCGTATCCGAGCCTAATCAAAATTAATTAAAATTTAGTCCATAGTTTAATGATAAATGTGATAGACATTAGACGTCACTATGTGTAATGTAATAATAAATAGTAATGAGTTTTTGTATTTCGAAATTCGAACATTTATTTTTAAAAAAATCGATTCGTCAATAGTTTGTTGGAGGGCGTTCAAAAATTGTGTTGCAAAGTTTTTAATTTCTAAACTTTTTATTTAAAGGATGTAATTTTTTTTAATTTAAATTTCTAACTGACAATAAAATACGCGTTCTTTGGAACGTCCTCGCAGCCCTGTAATGCATCCTAATAAATATTTGAACGCTCCGTAACCTCTTCTACAATATAAATGCTATCAGCCCATAATAATTTAATTTGACGAATTGTATCGTATTTTAATATGTATGTTTAATGAATTGATGTTTTTTTTTGCTGAAAATTATGTATATATAATTAATTGAAAATATAAATGGCGATGTATCCGGGTATAGTCAGTCTATTTGCATCTTGAGTACAGGCTACCATTTAGTAGGTCCATGTAACCCTACTAGCTCCATGCTCATGTTTATTATTTATAATTGGTGTTCAAAATAATCAAGTGATAGTTTATCCATTTATGTCTAATATTGGTGTCACACAAAATACCTAAATATGAATACAATCATTATGGAAATAAAGAATTAAAAAGTACTGCATATTTCTTTATATTTATCATATGAAAAAGTCCATTTTTCAAACAGCATTGACTTTTCGGTTATCTGGAAATTAAATTTCGATTGCTGAATGAACCTTTTCTCAATACAACGTCATCTAGTGGGGAGTTCCATCAAGGTAAAAACAAAACCGGTCTCATGTTTAACTGTTTCATAGATAAAATCTATTTATGTATAGACTGAGTAACATTAAAATTCTTACATAACATAATATAACTTCATGCCTTTGTTACTCGAAGGGTAGGCAACGGCTGTTAAGCCACGTCTCGCCGTTATGTTTACATCCCTAATGGAATAGGTGGCGAACCAATTGCAATCAATACCGGGCACAAAATTTTCAGTCATCGATATTTATTTTTCTTTCCGAAAACAATTTCGAAAAGTCATTGGTGTGAGCGAGTGTCAGAATTCGAACCCGCGACCTCTTGATTCAGAAACCGTATGCTCGACCGCTAGACCACCGAGACTTATATTCTTGTTCTTGTTACAAAAATAAGAATAGGTAAATATTATTTATTCACAATAAAATAAATAGATGTTATTCCAGTATCTATCAGAGTCAATAAAACAACTTGTAAACACTAATATTACTTTATTAATAAAGGAAACAATATCACACGTTTTCAATTAACATTTGTTGCTTCTAGCATTACAAAATCCAATTTTCCAAATCAATATATTAGGTCGGGGAAAAAGTCTTTTCGCATAACGTAGGTATGAACTTATTATAAAATTTCTTTGACTGTACTATTTGTGTCTGGCTGGTTTTGGTAACATTAAAAAGGTTACATTATAAAGAAAAGAAAAAAATAAAAAAAAGTTGTTTCCCGCTATTTTTCATTTGTTTTTCTCTCCGTAAAAATGAGTGAATCTAATGAAGAAATTCGATACATTTTAAAATTTTATTATAAAAAAGGCAAAAATGCAACTCAAGCAGTGAAAAAAATTTGTGATGATTATGGACCTGATGCAGTGTCAGTAAGAGTAGCACAAATTTGGTTCAAACGTTTTCAGTCCGGAAATTTTGATGTTAAAGATGCACCTCGCTCTGGTCGCCCTGTTACGAATAAAATGGACGCCATTTTTGAAAGAGTGGAGCAAGATCGGCATATTAGTAGTTACGATGTAGCTGAAGAACTGGGAATTGACCACAAAACAGTTTTGACCCATTTGAAGAAAGCTGGTTATACAAAAAAGCTCGATATTTGGGTGCCACACGAGCTCACTCAAAGAAACTTAATGAACCGTGTACTCATTTGCGATTCATTATTGAGACGTAATGAAACCGAGCCGTTTTTGAAGAGATTGATAACTGGCGATGAAAAGTGGATCACGTACGACAAGAACGTGCGAAAAAGGTCGTGGTCGAAAGTTGGCCAGGCTTCACAGACTGTGGCCAAACCTGGCCTAACACGAAATAAGGTGATGCTGTGTGTATGGTGGGATTGGAAGGGCATTGTTCATTATGAGCTTTTACCGTCCGGCAAAACCATCGATTCTGATCTTTACTGCCAGCAACTGATGAGATTAAAGGAAGCAGTCGAGAGAAAACGGCCGGAATTGATCAACAGGAAGGGTGTGGTCTTTCATCACGATAACGCTAGACCACACACATCTTTAGCCACTCAGAAAAAATTAAGAGAGTTCGACTGGGAGGTCCTAGTGCATCCACCATATAGCCCTGACCTTGCGCCTTCAGATTTTCACCTGTTTCGGTCTCTTCAGAATTCTTTAGGTTCTGTAAGGTTGACCTCAAGAGAGGACTGCCAAAACTATTTGTCCCGTTTTTTTGATCAGAAGTCCCAAAGTTTCTACAGTAACGGGATAATGTCTCTGCCCACAAAATGGCAGAAAGTTATTCAACAAAACGGTACATATATATTGTAAATAAATGTAAATAAACTTTGAAAAAAATGTCTTGACTTTTCATACAAAAATACGAAAATACTTTTTCCCCAACCTAATAAATACATTATTTTTACGTATATAATTTAATAACTTATTAAGTGTTTAACACTCCCAATTTTAAACAACAACATATAAAAATCAAATAAAAATAGTCCCCAATATAATAAGACTCCTTTAATATGACTAACATAACTACACGGACGAGGAGTTGTTGTTGCTGCCTACACCCTGAGGCATTAAAAGGCTTGAAGATAAACATTAATTTTTATTCTTATCACATAAATCAGACCACATATTTCCAATATTATTGTGTTGATTTTTTTTATCTTCCTAATACCTTAGTTAAGTAGTAAAACATTAGATCTTGACAGGAAAATAAATTGTAGGACATTAGTTGCATTACTTAATGAGAAGATTAGTTTAAAATTATTTAATAGAGAAAAATGTTATGGAAAATATTTACTTAGCAGCGTCATTTCTACAACAATACGACACAATACACACAGCGCCCTCTAGTTCCAAACTAAGCAACTAAATGCTATGGATACTAATATGGATAACGGATAATAATACATATATACTTTTTTTGGAAATACATAGATACTTAAACAAACATTCATGCTAGTCATAAATATTTGTACTCTGATGGGATTCGAACCCGCCACCCTAGATTCAGCAGTCAGTAGTTTTACCAATGCACCACGAGGCTCGTCGAATAAATTGAAATTACATAATATATTATGACGTCAATATATGGATGATTGTTACTCTTTCCGGGTACAAATATTAAATAGACTTAGAACTTTATGACTAGATCGAGAAGCTGAAAAAAAATCCAATGACATGTTCAACATAATAACAATAGTTTTTGAATATATATAAACCTTATTAACATATTTGTTTTAAAATAACACTTTTATAACTAATAAAAGGCTTAAGAAAATTTGTCAGAAGCCCCAATCCAAGCTTTTAATTAATAATTATATCTTGGACACAATATACACAGCGCCCTCTAGTTCCAAAATAAGCAACTAAATGCTTGTGCTATGGACACTAGAAAACGGATATGAATACATATTTACTTTTTTGTAAATATATACTTATAATACATAGAAAACACCCAAACGCCATACAAACATTCATGTTTGTCATGAATATTTGTACTCGGGTGGGGATCGAACCCGCCAACCTCGATTCTGCAGTCGTTTTACCACTGCACCACGAGGCTCGTCGAATTAAATTGACATTTATTAGACTGATAAGTCAGAAGTGAAATCTACCAGAGCAGATCAAGGTAATTTTTTAAAAAACTCATAGTATACTCTAGAACCCGATTTAAATACTTTTTTTAAAATAAATTTACTTGCTTTTCACACTCATCAAAACGACAAAATGACTAGAACTCGAGATTATACAATTTAAACAGACCAGACAGACATTTACAGAAAAATATTTGAAGCTTACAAAGTATAGTGGAGTATAAGATGTCACACTTGACAGTGACCATAGATAATTTAATTTCTACACTCACTTTTGAGATTTAAAAAAAGAATATTCATTTAAAAATAGAATGTAAAATTTTTAATGAGTTGTTTTTTTTGTGCCTCTGACCCTGGTACACTTTCAGTGGCCAGGTCCTTTTCCAGGCTGCTCGTCGAGCAAGTTCTCCAGCTGCTTCACATCAGTAACTGGTAGGGAACAAGCGAATCGGCGACATACGTACGCTGTTGGAACATCACTGGCTGGTCTGATCCGGCTGAGTACTAAATAATAATATAATATTAGTAGATATATATATTAAGTGGGATATATTTTTTTATTTCTAATATACAAGATCTATAAGTCTAACAAACCGATTTTAATATAATAATAATTAATACAATAATACTTATTTTACTAATTAAGCTTCCACAAAAAAGGTAATGAGCAAGTAAGGGTCCGCGAGGACCTCTATACCTATGTATGTCCGCTTTTTTTGTCGGTATGTATACTGAAATTAACCAATAAAATTCCCGAAAGAAGTAAAAACCAGAATAATTCGTCTATATTACAAAGCGTTAATAGAGTATTAACCATTTCTACTTTGACATAAAATTTTTTTGACGTCGGTTTTTTTATAGCATGCTCAACTCTTGCATACATTAATTTTAATTAATTTTTAAGTAATGCGATATGTGATATTTTAGATATTTTTGAGAATGTGTCAAAGGGGCCGTTCAAGACGTAAGCACGTACGGGGGGGGGGGGGGTCTTTGCTTTAGGGGCGCCCAGATGACGATTACGTAATCAGTAGCTATTAAACTATTAAATTTTATAAAAACAACCTTAGACCAATCGTGTAGATGGTCTCTTGAAAATTATTGTTTTGAAAAATGTTTACGTATTAAGAGGGCAGGGGGTAAGAGCTTTGCTTACTTTTGCTGACATTAGGGTTAAATAACCCTAAAAAGAGCGTTTCAGTTATACGTATTTGCATTTTTATAAAAAATATTTATCTTAAAAAGCGTTTAGTGTTAGTAGAGCGCAATCCGAGAAACTCACGTATCTCTGACATACCGGCGGGGGACTCGGCAGAGGGGTCTGAGACGCACAGCACTCGGCCCGGCAGTAAGCGCGACCTCACCACGCGGACCAGCTCCAAGGTGCGCGGGTCTGTACATCCACCCGTTATAAGAACCTGGAACAGAAAGGCAGTAACTAGTTGAAGACTGCTGTTCCACATCTTAAAGATATCTTACAACCACCCATCATCTTCCATAGATTGACCTTGTTCCATGATGGAGTGTCAATCATCATGTCCAATCTATGTGCTGGTCATATTACAAGATTATTATTTTTAAATATTCTTATTATATATTTTTTTTCTATATACTATAGCTTGTATTCTTTCTATATACTAAGTTTATCTTGAAAATCTGACAATAGCAGCATATAAATATTAGTGTCCGACCGAAGGTCTATTTTTGGCCGAAGCCGATTAATCGGCAATCTCCACAACCTCCGGCCGAAGCCGAAAGTTTATAAACTACTAGTAATTTAATAATTTTCTACAATATTATCCACAGCTAAAAAGAATATCGGCGTAATGTGGCTCATGCCGCTTTTCTCTCGGTGATAGAGGTATCTGCACTGAACTAAGTGCAGTCCGGTCCGTCAGTCACTCAACTTTTTCGTAACAGTTCGTTTAATTCCTACTGTTCTCGGACCTTCGGCGGCACCTTCGGCTTCGGCCCAGAATCCGGCCGAAGCCAAAGATCGCGCCGAAGATGGATTTTTGGCCGAATGTGGTCGAAGCCGAAGCTTCGGTCGGATACTAATAAATATACTTAGTCTGGCCATGAATACTGTTACAACTAAAAATATATCACATTTGAATTTGGAATCTGTCATTTTTATACTATTGTTCATTGTGTTTTCTCGTTTTGGCGCCAATACATTGTACAATATTTTGCGATATTAAAATGGAGTGGGGTGATAAAGAGAACTGAATCGCTGTGATTGCATTACACAAAGTAGGTATGGAGCCAAATGCAATTTTTAAAACTCTCCATACACTTGGTATTAGTGCAATGTTTGTGTACCGGGCTATTAACAGGTAGACTGAGACCTCCTCTGTTTGTGACAGAAAAAGACCTGGCCGTCCATGTAGTGTTCGTACGAAAAAGGTGGTCAAAGCAGTAAGGGAAATAATTCGAAATCCTGTCCGCAAGCAAAAGATTTTATCTCGGGAGATGAAGATAGCACCTAGAACAATGTGGCGTATTTTAAAAGATGACTTAGGACTTGCAGCCTATAAGAGGCGCACTGGTCATTTATTAACTGATAATTTAAAAAAGAATAGGGTGTTAAAATCTAAACAACTACTGAAGCAGTACGCAAAGGGAGGTCACAGAAAAATATTGTTTACGGATGAAAAAGTTTTTACAATTGAGCAACATTTTAACAAACAAAATGACCGTATTTATGCTCAAAGCTCTAAGAAAGCTTCCCAATTAGTTGAGAGAGTGCAACGTAGGCATTATCCAACTTCAGTTAAGGTTTGGTGGGGTGTTAGCTACGAAGGACTGAGCCATATTTTTGTGAAAAAGGTATCAAAACATAGGCACAATTGTATCAAGATACCATTCTTGAAAAAGTAGTCAAGCCCCTTAACAACACCATGTTCAATAACGAAGTATGGTCCTTCCAGCAAGACTCGGCACCGGGTCATAAAGCTCGGCTGAAGACTGGCCGTCGTCTAGTCCCGATCTTAATCCACTGGATTATGATTTGTGGTCAGTTTTTAGTTTGGCTTGCTCTAAACGTCATAATAATTTAGAGTCCCTAAAACAATCCATACGATTGGCAGTGAAGAATTTTCCCATGGAAAGAGTGCGTGTTTCTATTGATAACTGGCCTCAACGTTTAAAGGCCTGTATTGCAGCCAATGGAGACCACTTCGAATAAGCTTTTTATATTTTATATTTATGTATTAAAGTAACACACTGTAAAAGTAATAAATGTTATTTGCAATTAAAAAATTTTTTTTTCTTTGTTACAATATTTATGGCATGACTAAGTATATCAGCATTGAATTGCATTATAAGGTACTTTTTTGTTCAAAACATTCACAATTCATCAATTTTGTTTTTATCCATAAACCAAAATCTATAAATTGTGAATGTATTGCAGAATTGGTAGAGCCAAGCAGTTCACTGCATGAATGGGCTGGCTAGACCGGTGGAACCCCAAAACCTCTCACAAGACGTTGTGATTCATGCCGCGTCTCGTTAGGCGAGAGAGGTACATGGAGGCCCACTCTCCTTCCCCATCCTTTCCTATCCTACTCCCTCAAAAATCGGCAACGCTACAGTACACTATATGTGTTGCTGGTGTCTATGGGCGGCGCAGGTTGCTTACCATCAGGTGACACGCTTGCTCGTTTGCCCTCCTACCTCATAAAAAAAATTGGTTAGATACCATAGTATTATAGTATGGTGTTAGAGAGACTGACCTGCGTAGGAGAGTCATTATAGAACATCAAAGCAGACATCATTTCTGGCAATGCTGTTGGTGAACGATTGAGTCGTTCGGCAAACAGCTGGAGTATCTTCTTAGCCATCTCTCTCTCCACTTGGCAGTCTTTGGGCATTGTACTTTTGTCAGCGTAAGCGGCCAGTCGTAGTAGATTGTGACAAGAGACACTATTCCCTGATGGTTCTGCCCCATCTTGGTCTGCAACAAAACATATTGTTATAAAACAGGCGTCTCTGTGGTGGGATGCCCAGGGATCGGATCTATGTGCCAATGACTTTTCGGATTCGGAAGTTATGTCTGGATATAAGTTTGGCCACCTATTTCCAGTTCGGACGGAAATAATTGGCGAGTGGAGGAGTAACAGCCGTGACCTGTCTTTAGCTAGAAAAAGGCGTGAAGTTACAAAAATAAAATAAAAATATATCTACTTAAATACTGTATGAATGTCTGGCTGCGAATAAGCAGAAATTTGATATGAAAGATATTAACCTGTATTTACATAAACATAACTTCACGCCTTTTTCTACCCGAAGGTGTAGGCAGCGGCTGTTAAGCCTCGTCTCGCCGTTATGTTTACCTCCCAAATGGAATAGGTGTCGAACCTATTGCCATACCGGGCTCAAAGTTTTCCAGTCATCGATATTTTTCACACATAACTTCCGAAAAGAACTTCGAAAAGTCATTGGTGTGAGCCATTGTGAGGATTCGAACCCGCGACCTCTAGATTTAGAAGTGGGTGCTCGACCATTAGACCACCAAGATATAACATGTATGTAACTAACTCAAAATTAAATATTACTATTTGTTAAAATTTTATCTTGAAAAAAAACATGATCCCATGATAGGAGGGCAAACGAGCAGGCGTGTCACCTGATGGTAAGCAACCAACGCCGCCCATGGACATCAGCAACACATATAGTGTTACTGTTGCGTTGCCGACCTTTAAGGGATAGGGGATAGGAAAGGACGGGGAAGGGGGGTGGGCTTCCGGGTACCTCTCTCACCGAACGAAACGCGGCATGAGCCACTTTACGTCGGTCTTCTGAGAGGTCGTGGTATTTCACCGGTCGAGCCGGCCCACTCATGCAGCGAACTGCTTGGCTCCACCACTACAAAATTTTAGTTCAGAAAATCTATATTGTATTATTTTAAAATACCTTCTTTTAATCTCATCAATACATTGCTGACTTTATCCGAACAGGTGAAGTAGCCACCGTCTTCGTTGTCCCAAAACAGTTGGTTCTGCTTCTGTTGTAGTTCGCGAGCCCACGCCAGCCAAGAGTAATCCAGTGAAGCCTCATATAAGTCCAGTAATCCTCTAATCAAGTATGCATAATCACATAGGAAGCCTTCAATTGGTTCTTCACTGAAAATGATTAAGATCTTATAATATAATAGCTGATCCAGCGAACTTTGTTCCGCAGCAAAAGTAATAAATGAGTAAAATTTGGATATTAAAAAGTCCAATTTGTGCTATTTATCGGCACGCGTCTTGCCCGGTAATACTGCGCGACGCTATGTTCTATGTCCCGCTATGTTAATACTGTAATAATATAATATCTTAGTAAATATTCGTTTGAATTACGGGGGCCATATTGATCTATATTAAAAGCTCAATCTATTTAAGACACTTAACTGGATAAAAATTAATGCTGTAATGTTTAAAATCACTTCGTATGTAAGCCATTATTTTACGTAAAAATGTAAGAAATAAAAATTATAATTGTGGGCTATCCCTTAGAGATAGACATATGCCCTCGCGGACTTTTTTGTAGACCTTTTAAAGGTGTATAATAATGTAGTACATTATGTTGATCTATCACTTAGGGTTTTGCCAGCGTTTGCAATTAAAGTGCTAAATCTCGAAAATTATATTTTTTTTAGTACATTATACATGAATTATAGATCAAAAGTATCAAAAGCATACCGTTGACACCCTCTATGTGTAAAATTTTTTTTTTTAGTTTCGTTTCGTAGTTTGAAAGATATAAGCATATAAGGGGACAGACAGTGAAAAGAGACTTTGTTTTATACTATGTAATGATGATAATAGATTTTTTTTTTTTCAAATTTCTAAAGTTTATACTGGTGCCTCCAAACTACTCGCGAAGTGAAATGAAGTTGAATGTAGAGAGGTACCTCGCTTTGCCTCATTAAACTTCGCCTCGCCTCAGGCGACTTCCATTTGCTGTCGCTTTTTGCATTGTGGCGCCCGAATCAAAGGGCAGAGTTTACATGAATCGCACATCGCGAAGTTGAATGAGTATGTAAAGATACAATTCGGATTTTGGGGGGGGGTGGGCCTCCGGGTACCTCTCTCACCGAACGAAACACGGCATGAGCCCCTTTACGTCGATCTTCTGAGAGGTCGTGGTATTTCACCGGTCGAGCCGGCCCATGCATGCAGGGAACTGCTTGGCTCTACCATGGTATAAAAACGATGCGACTGAACAAAAGCTTTCTCGAGTTTCACCCACAAGTTGATAATACAGTGGGAAATACATCATAAAGATTACTTCGATCCTCTGAAAAGTCGTGGTATTTTAGCAGTAATAATATCTTGGACACAAATCACACAGCGCCCTCCAGTTCCAAACTAAACAACTAAATGCTTGTGCTATGGATACTAGATAACGGATACTAATACATATATAATTTTCTTTTGTAAATACATACTTATAATACATAGAAAAACACCCAGACGCCGCACAAATATTCATGTTTGTCACAAATATTTGTGCTCGGGTGGGAATCGAACCCCCGAACTCAGTGCTGCAGCCGGTAGTTTTACCAATGCGCCACGAGGCCCGTCAAGCAGTGGAGCCGGCAGTGATCTACATGGCTTTACTAGGGCTTTATATGTTGTAAACAAAATACATTACATACATTTGAGCTATTGATCCATCTTCAGCTTTGTAGCATGAATGCAGCAATGTACAAGTTGTACTGTCATACAAATACTTCTTAACAAACTCAGCAGCCTCAACTGCATGAGCGACATAATTCTTCTCCCCTAACCCTTGACCAGCTTGAGCCAAGCCAGCAATCATCAAACCATTCCATGAGCAAAGCAGTTTCGTGTCTAATTGAGGACGTGGACGCTTCTGTCGCGCTTCAAACAATATGTTACTACATTCTATTATTACTTGATCAAACTTCTCTATCGTCAGTCCAAACTTTTCAGCTGTTTCCTCTTTACTGTGAGATATGAACAAAATGTTTTTATTCGTAAATTCTTTATGCGGATCACTTTCTGGTGAGACATTACCATCTTCTTGAACAGTGAAGTAATCACAGAATATATCTAAATAAGAGTTGCCGTCTATAACTTTTCCATCTAATAGTTGTTTTAGTTCAGCATAATCCCAAGAGTAGAAAGCACCCTCTTTTTTTTCGGTTTCACCAAATTCTGGGTAAGAGTCTGCATCCTCAGCACTATAGAAACCACCATTGTCATGTCTAAGATCTCTCATGACATATTTTATAATATCATCCACTACTTCAGCGTAAAATTTATCTTTCGTAGCAAGAAAAGCATCCGTATAAGCCACAATCAGCTGAGCTTGATCATTCAGCATTTTTTCAAAATGTGGCACATGCCAATAGTTATCTACCGAGTACCTAGCAAAACCACTGGATATGTGGTCGTGAATACCACCGCAAGCCATTTTCTTCAAAGTATGTAAACACATTTCCAAGCATCTCTTGCCTTCAGGGTGATTCTTGTCACGGGCATAGTAATGAAAGAGGAAATTAAATATAGGTGTTTGTGGAAATTTAGGAGCCGTTCCGAAACCACCAAATTCTGGTTCGTAAGCAGATTCAAGCCGGTGAAAACATTTTTTCCATGTAGCATCGCTGGGAACTGAGTCAGTAGTGTTTGAATTTAATAACGATATTTTTTGTAAGCTTTGTATAATAGTATTTGTGGCTTCTTCAACTTGTTTTTGATTGTCTTTCCATTTATTCGCAAGTGATAGTAAAATTCTTTTGAAGCCCGGTCTACCCCATCGTTCTTCCGGAGGAAAATAGGTGCCACCGGTAATAGGATGTAAATCTGGGGTAAGAAAAACAGACATTGGCCATCCCCCAGAACCATTTGTGGCTGTTATAAATAGCATATAAACTCTATCAATATCAGGTCTCTCTTCACGATCAACTTTAATATTAACAAAGTGTTCATTCATTATTTTGGCTACATCCTCATTTTCAAACGATTCCTTCTCCATGACATGGCACCAATGGCAGGTGGAATATCCAACTGATAGAAAAATTAGCTTATTCTCATCAACCGCTTTGTTAATGGCTTCTTGACACCAGGGATACCATTGTACAGGATTGTGGGCATGTTGTAAAAGATATGGAGATTTTTCTTTAATTAAATAGTTGGTGTGTTTTGGTGTTTCTTTTCCAATATTATCAGTATTAGAAGAGGCCATTGAGATTTTACTATCAGTGAAGGTTCTTGCCAGTTGTTTCCCACCAAAGCTATTGACCACAAATGTAGATATCCTGGAATAAAAGAAGATACAGTTAAAAGCATATGTGAGAATTTTTGTATTCATTATTCATAGTGAGAAATAATTTAGCTTGGTTTGGATGAACTTGATTTTGAGTTTATCTGTATATGAGGATAAATCTAAAATTAATTACACTTAAAGTGGATCAATATTGATTGAATCAATTACATAGTCATTGATAGTTTAAGATTTCAATATTTATTTACAAATTTAAAAGGTGTATTTAGACCATTAGTAGGGATTTTACTGTAGACTTATATCTTTTTAAGACTTATTCATTAATGTCTAGAGGTTTAATCACATAAAGTTATGTCTCTAGATAAACATTAAAAAATATGAATACATACTTACATAAAAGAGAATAATATTAAACAAATGAACAGCCATAACATGTAAATAAAGTAATAACACCTGTTATAGTTTCACTTATGATAAACAACAAAGGTTACCTTCTCTTTATCTAGTGATAAACACACTTTGTAAACAAAAACAAGGTCACCAACTATTTTTAATTACCTACTATGAAAATGGCCTATTTCTGATTAAATGTCTTTCATCCTATTAGCTTCCAAATTGTATTTGAAAGAAGATTATATACAGGTTAAAGTTACCTTTTAGGTAATCCAGAATCCCTATACGAGCACACTGGGCCCGGGATGGAAAACAACAGCGGTTCTTTCGAAGTGTTTTGATTGAGATTTATACTTTTTATTTTGTTGTCACCCGTTGACAGCCTCCTTAACAAAAGAATAGCACGACCGCCTGACATAATAGTATGTCAGAAAACAATTAACTGATCGGACATGGAATTCAATTTGATCTGTTAAATTAAATCTAGATTAATGTATACACGAATTACGCCATACGTCTGTCTGTTACAGACTAAATATTACTAAATAAATGATTTACGAATTTAAGATAACGATAGTACTTCATTCATAGTACTCTACCTACTCTATCTGGGTATGGCATAAACAACAACGAAGTACTTAGCTGTGTCAATTATTTATAAATATGTAATGAAATACATACATACATACATACATAACTTCACGCCAAAACCCTTGCGGGGTAGGCAGAGAGAACAGAGCGCCATAGGGCACGATTCTTACATAATTAATAAAATAATTTGTAATTAATGTAATGAAATATTGAGTCCTATACAGTAATTATGAAAAATGATTATTGATATTACAAATAAGAAATCTGCATTTTTCTTTACCTACTTTTTTTTGCTACTGTGTTTTAAATGTTTTAATAGCCCAGTATTGGTTAGTTGGGGTTGACAACACTGCATCAGAAATTAAAAATTATTTGAACAATGTCTGATGTCAATGGCCGCGTTCCACATAAAGCCCACAACGACCGTAACGCCCACAGTAGCGCTGCACATAAAGCCCGCGGTCGTTGCGAGCAGTCGCTCGACGTCATCGATGACGTCACTGTTCGCGACCGCATCGCGCCCACTTCGCCCGCAAAATATTGGTAGGTCTTGGGGGGCTTTCAATAAAAAATGACATAATATGTCATCAGAACTTGATGAATTTTCCGAGCCACCATATTGCTAGCACACAGCGCTCAAGTTTTGCGTTCCACTTATAACATTCGCCCATAACGCCCGCGGCGTTTTTACGTTAGTGGAACGGCAATTTCCGCGGTCGCGGTCGCGGTCTTTGTGGGCTATAAGTGGAACGTACTCAATAAGAGCACTGTTACACATGCTCATTATCCTTATTATTAGCATGAAAGCATGCTAGTATCGAGCATGCTCTCGATACTAGCATGTGTGTACAGACCTTGAGCATGCTAGTTTCGAGCATGGTCGAAAATCGACTTATCATAACATTCGCCCACAACGCCCGCGGCGTTTTTACGTTAGTGGAACGGCAATTTCCGCCGTCGCGGTCTTTGTGGGCTATAAGTGGAACGCACTCAATATCGACCATCTAAATTCAAGTGCATGGTTGTATAGAATGTTTATTGACAGCAAATGACATAAGCTCATAACAGTAACAGTACACAGCAGTATCCTAACACAGGCAGTATGGCTCCTATGCTTTAGCCTGCCCAAATGGGCAAATAAAAAAAAAATCAGTATCCTAAAATCAGTCAGTCATAGTGATGTGCCAGCTCCGATAAATCCTAACTCGAGTTAAAATCGACTTAATTCGAGTTGCAACTCGAGTTAGGATAATTTTAATGTTAATTAAAAAAAAATTCGGCCGCCGATATTGAATACTCTAAAGCTTAGAAGTTATTGTATCAGGCATTAATTGTCTTATCTATGTTAAAATTATCTATACTAATTACATAGTATAAATCAAATTCGCTTTCCGCTGTCTGTCCCATTATATGCCGAAATTACCCAACGGATATTGATGCCTTTTTTAATTAGATAGAGGTTTAGCACATTAAGGCATTGTCTACCCAGTATCTACATTTATTTATTTACTTTTTACGACAAATTGTGGCTTATTTACGAAGCTATTTTAAGCATTACAGCATTCATATTTATCCAATTTAGTATCTTAAGGTGATTGTGCATGTTATGTTGATGATTATGGCCCTTTACAGCATATAATTTAAACGTATATTTTCGAAGATATTATAGTATTAACACACCGGGACAGCAGTTACGTCGAACAATAGTACCCGCCAAGACGGCCGATAAATAGCACAAATTGGAACAAAATTTGCTGGGCTAGTTAGTTATATATAAATGAACAGAAAATACTTCTATATATCTGATGGTTCAGACAATCGGACTTGTAGGATAATGCAAAATTGACTTAGCAGATATGCAATGCAAAAGCGTATCGATGCAAGGGGCGACGATACATCTACCCTGACCAAATAGAACGAGTCCTGGAGGAAGGTGACCTCAGAAGATTTAAAAATTGATCAGCGTGTTAAACAAGAGAGTTGTGAAAGTTAAAGAAGGAAGCGAGGCATGTAAAGATCGTGTCTTGTGGCGCTCTGTTCTCTCTGCCTACCTTGCAAGGGACTTTGCGTGAATTTGTATGAAAGAAGCAAAATGAAATTGTAAATGAAATTTTGCTATAGGAAATAAACTGGAGATTTAAGATAATTGACAGAAACAGAACAATTTAACAAAAAAGTTAATTTCAAATCTACATAAATGTGACGCGTTGTTTGCTATGAACCAATGAGGTCGTAAATAATCACGGCTTAAATAAAGGTCTCACTAACTCCGTTCCATGTCGGTTTAATCAAGTATTTTAACTCAAGTTGGAGGTTATCAACTTAAGTTAACTTGAGTCAGGCTCAACTTGTGTGGAGTCGAGTCAAGCTCAACTCGAGTTGACTCGAGTTAGTAAATCGAGTTGACGATCTCTTGTCAGACAGTCAACAGTGTCAACATTCGCATACAATTTTCGGTGATTGCCTTCGATTTCTCCTGCTTTCCATCATCACCTGGTGAAAATGGGCCTATCTAGGAGGTAAACACTATCAAAATTTTTTTTTAAATATACACCTTCCGACATCAAATATAACGAGTCCTGAAAGAAAGGTGACATTAGAAAACTTAAAAATGGACGAGCGTGTATAACAAGAGAATTAAGAAAGGAAAAGAACTGAGTGAGTCGTGTAAGTGTCGTGTGTTGTAGCACTCTGTTCTCTCTGTCTACCATGCAAGGGACTTAGCGTGAAGTTATATTGTATAATATATAATAGTATTGTAAAGAGGAAAGATTTGTATTTTTGTATGTAACTAATAAACTCAAAAAGTACTGGGCCAATTTAATAATTTAGATATTTATGAATTTATCTAGATGTGCATCGATGATATAGATTTCAAACAAGCTGTACACCGCGTATTACTCTTTCTAGTTCAACATGTCCAAATCCAAAGGTTGTCTGGAAGAGATCGCAATTCGCAAAATGCGATAAGACCGCCTTTTGTACTTGATGTATGTAAACTTTGACGCCGGAGAGTTGCGCAGCATTCGTTGAAGCTGGTGAGTTTAAGTCGACGCGCGCTTGCATGACGCAGCTACCTATGGCGTTGAAGGTATGTTTTAGCCGTGCGCGCAGCTACATAATGGCACGAGCTGGCCACATGCGCGCTGGCCCTTCGGGCAGCTACCTTTGGCATGTGTTGGTTCACACGCGCTTACACGACGCAGCAACCCATGGTGTGAGATTATTTATTTATGTACCCATTTATTTATTCGTTTACACAATTATTTATTTGCTTATTCACATATTTATTATTTCCTTTATTTCATGACATTATAACTGTACTTATCACGTATGGAAATAATAATGATTTTCATCCTAAAATCATTCAGTTCTGCTAGTAATCGTAATATTAAAATTTCAAAATGATCGACTACATACATAGATGAAGATGATAATTATGGATGATTTCTATAAGTATAAGGTGTTTGTTTTTTTTTCTTTTAATTTAAAACATAATTCAATGTTGTGTAATAGATGATGAGGGATCACATGAAACGCCTGATGATTCAGTGTCAGGACCACCCAGTGAAGATGAGACGCTCGAGGACGACGCTGCATCAGGAGAGGCCGTGTTAGAACATCAGACGTCTTGGGGGCGGGGTAAAGCGTGGCCAGATGTGCGGACTCCAGTGCAGAGGGGATAACATTTACAACGGACAATCAAGACGCGACCGGGATAGCTCACCCTCTCTGTTCGTGACTCTCGTCTCTCGGCTGTGTTGGACGTGTTAGGGAATAGGGATAGATTGTATTGATTAACCTTGGTACATCATGCATTTAGATTCTAAATTCTTAGAAATTATATATTTGTAATTAATTTGTCTTTCTTTTTTGATTAAAAAACTAATTCTACACTCGGTTCATAAAAATATATTATATAATATATAATAATTTTCATTTTGTTATCATTACATTTTTTTTATGGGATAGCAGGGCAAACGAGCAGGCGGGTCACCTGATGGTAAGCAACCAACGACGCCCATGGACACCAGTAACACATATAGTCTTAGGGATAGGGGATAGGAAAAGATGGGGAAGGGGGGTGGGCCTCCGGGTACCTCTCTCACCGAACGAAACGCGGCATGAGCCACTTTACGTCGGTCTTCTGAGAGGTCGTGGTATTTCACCGGTCGAGCCAGCCCATTCATACAGCGAAATAAGTATAAAACAAAGTCACTTTCCGCTGTCTGTCCCCTTATATGCGCATATACATATTTAAAACTGCGGATCGGATTTTGATGCGATTTTTTTTAACAGTTATAAGGTGTCAACGGCGTGGTTTTGATATATAGTATGACATATATAATTCATGTATAGTGTAGTGAAAAAAAGTTATAATTTTCAAGATTTAGAACTTTAATCGGCTATTCATTGAACAAATATTTACGATAATATTGTCCTTTACACTAGTTCACTTAAGTAATAACTATGTTATTTTAATTGATAAACACAAATTGCAATCAAAACACTGAACTAAGTTCAGTCCGGTTCGTCAGTCACTGTGTCTTTCATGACAGTTCGTTAAGTTCCGATGGTTCTCGGACCTTCGGCATCAGCCCAGAATCCGGCCGAAACCGAAGATCTCGCTGAAGATGTTTTTTTGGTCAAAGGTGGCCGAAGCCGAAGCTTCGGTGGGACACAACCTCCAACTGGAGTTCATAATTATTATTATACTTCACACTAAACCGACATGGAACAGAGTTAGTGAGATCTTTATTTGAGGAATATGAATATTACATTCATTCATAACAAACAAAGCGTCACATGACGACGATGATTATATACATGGCCTTCTAAAGAACAAAAAATTATTAAAATTGGCCCAGTACTTTTTGAGTTTATTCGTTACATACAAAAAAATACAAAAATACAAATCTTTATAATTATTAGTGTAGATTTCAGTAAATGAATGAATTAAGATAAGTGGATGTAATGCTCATTGACGTTTTCATTTTATGACTTAATACCTGTTCTAGTTACTTCTACCTCATTCTATTCTCTTCTACCTTCTTCTTCTACCTTCTAATACCTTTTCAAAATACTGCACTCTAGAACAGTTTGTTCTATTGTCCATAATGTTTTTAATAAACGAACACGACAAAATTATAATAAAATATCAATACTTTGAGGTTAAGTTTAAAAATTTAGTCGGACATCAAACTTCCTCGGAAATGATTTTCGTTGGTGCGATGGGTCTGTCAAGCGAAAAGCGGCATGAGCCTCTTTACGCCGATATTCTTCTTTAACTATAGAAAATACTGAATAAAAATATTAAATTACTAAGGGTTAATGCACCTTGTGGAGATTGTCGATTAATCGAATTCGGCTTCGGCCCAAAATAGACTTTCGGTCGGATTCTAATTGGACGTAATCTTCTCGAGTTGGGCTCGGCTCGAGTTGACCACCACTAACTCAGTCTATTAAATTATTGTATTTTAGAGACAGATCCAATAGTTACATGTAGGAGATACAGAAGAATTAAAACGACCGATAGTTCATTAAAAGCACTTTAAAACGAAATCATATTACAATCTCAAAAACTCAAAACCACTATGGTATAGTGTATATTTATAATTTATAGGAAGGAAGTTATGTTATGTTATAGGAAGGAAGGTGATGTTAGGACCCTCAAAAACCGACGCGCGTGCATGAAGAGAGTTATGAAAGTCAATGAAGCGAGTGAGGCGTGTAAGAATCGTGCCTTATAGCGCTCTGTTCTCTCTGCCTACCCCGCAAGGGATTTGGCGTGAAGTTATGTAACAAACATAACATAGCTTCACGCCTTTTGTTACCCGAAGGTGTAGGCAGCGGCTGTTAAGCCTCGTCTCGCCGTTATGTTTACGTCCTAAATGGAATAGGTGGCGAAACTATTGCCATACCGGGCACAAAGTTTTTCAGTCATCGATGTTGTTCACATATAACCTCCCGAAACGAAAACAATTTCGGAAAGTCATTGGTGTGAGCCAGGGTCTGGAATCGAACCCGGATGTCTGGATCAGAAGTCGTGTGCTCGACCACTGCGCCACCGAGACGTTAAAGTTATGCATGTGTGTGTATAATTTATTATAGAGGGCTCTGTTTAGAAAGTAAGTACTGAGTTCGAATACTATGTCACACCTCTTTGATGTGACTGTTTTCGGAGTTTCGTGCTAATAATATTAGAAAATTAATAGTTGGAATCAATGGCGGGTGCCATGTTAACAATGTTAAACTTTGAATTGAACTTTTTCATGCTCTTATAATTTAAATGTTCAATCATTTTTTAAATACTTATTTTGAATATTAAAATCTCTCTCAGTATATAGGCTAGTTCTCTTTTCTGCCACTGGCTGTGCTATAATTATGTACGTACCGATGCTATTATTATTGCTACGAATTAACTCAGTGTTTATTACGCAAAGAAAGTGTAAAAAAACTCTAAAAAATACTAAATCAGATTACCTCGTGTTTAACATTTAACAGAGTTGTCAACAGCAACAAATCTACCCGCGTAAGGATTTAAACTAGGCATTGAAACATTGACACAAATTTGGAACATTTGAATATTTAGTCACTAAATAGTTATGATTTCAACAAAACTTTATTAAATACAGTCTTTACAGCAACTTAAATACAATCAGTACATAGCTAGTAGTAGATATTACGAACGCATTGAGAAATTTTGTTCTTTGAACTATGCTGATAGTATTGTAAGAAATATTGAAATAGTTATTATATATGGAACGATAGATGACGCTGTATCATTCTCTAGATCGCGCTATGGTTACGTTACGGTAATTATTATATAGGTCACAGAAATAGATCAAGATAGAACGGCGAATAGGCGTGGCAAGCGTGCCAAAACCCTGCACTATATTGCATGCTTTTCGAAACTCGCTCTCATTACGCAACGAGCGTTCCTGCCATGCGTTCAGGACGTAAAAAAATAGATAAAATGTCACATATATGCCTTATTATGCTGTGGCAAATTGTAAAAACAAAAGTAGTGAATCAAATATGAAAAAAGGAAATATTTCGTATGATCAGTAAGTACAGAAAATCAGTAGAAAGTATTTTTTTGAGATTATAAATTATTGTTTTACTTTTACTATGTTCAATAATTACGATCACAAGTTGTATATTTTTTCGTTATGATAAATATCCATTGCTGTCCGCATTCAACGCTCGTATACAAAAACATTGCGCGTATAAATTATACGCGTAATGTACGTCGAATCGAACGAAATACACAATACACCTGCTAGTTGATCGCTGTGTCTGTTAATCGCTGTGATTGTAGAATGCTTCGAATGTTAGAGATGGGCACTCCATGTATCGTTGAGTCTTAGGACTTATCGATAAATTAATTCAATAATAATTTGAGTATCAGCTCATGTCTTGCTTTGTCCCTACTTTATTCTAACACCACAAATTTCAACCAAAGTGTTTCGTAATTACATTGGCAGCAGTTTATTTGACAGTATAAGTTTTCACCAATTTGACCAATCGCCGATGGAAAATCATCTCGTTCTTCTCAAACGGGCAGTAACCAAGTTATATGTAGACGTTCGGCTTCGTTATTTAACCAGGACTGTGAGGCCAACCATTACAAAAAGGCAAATATTTAATAAATATGTATAGTTTCAAGGACAGTAAAATATTTATAATTAAATTTTATATACTGTTGGAAAAATATGTTTTAGGTTTTAATATGTCGGATTAAAGTATTTAACATGTTTTACTTTCTATGATTATCGTTACACAAAATCAATAAAGTTGGTAAAAAATAATAAAATTAACACACGTTGCCGATATTAACATCGATAATCTAATGTGTGTCTCCTAACTAGTCGCCCCGCTCACAATGAAAATGACGTCACGCTGTGGGCGTGGTTTTTCAAAAAAGTGACACGCTCGAAATGTATGGAAATATGACATCGCGGCCGTTCTATCTTGATCTATTTCTGTGATATAGGTTCATGTAAATATTTTAATTTACGGAGTTTCTTCAATTTCTTTATATAATCAATTAATCTTTGAAGACGCTGATCAATTTGAGGTTGGCTGTCAAAGTAAGTCGTGGGTAGTGTTGAGTAGGACAGTGGACACGACTTGAAAAAGAGTTTGTAAGAGTAGCCTCTTTTTTATCCTGAGCCAGTACAATGTCCCACTTCAAATGAGGCGAGGCGTACTGAATCATTTGAAGTTATTGTAGTACGAAATACGCGCGCCTCCTGGTGCCTCAAATGTAGTGTTGAGTAGAACACGGCTTAAAAAAGAGTTTGTAAGATAGCCTGTTTTTGTCCTAAGACAGTACAATGTCCCACTTCAAATGAGGCGAGGCGTACTGAACCATTTGAAGTTATTGTAGTACGAAATACGCGCGCCTCCTGGTGCCTCAAATGTCAGACGCGACGTGCTTTTGTCATGTTATTTGTTTGTTTAATACAAATATTTTGTAATTATAAATCTTACAAGTATAAAAAATAATTTTATGTGTTTGTTGTCTGTCGCCGCATACTCCTAACGCCGTCTAGCATGCGTCGGGAGAGGTGCGGGGCGTGAAGAAAGAACCCCTTATAAACGATCAACTTCATTTTGTATTAACCATTCATTCATCAATCGTAGTCGTATTCACACATTGTTAACATTACTCGTCTCTATTCATATTAAATGTCTAATAAATTAAACATCTACTTATTATTTCATATACATCAATCATGATCAATCACATTCAAAATCATTAGGGTAATAGAAGATCATTAGAAACCCCCTATACTATCTATTTGGTCCATCGAACCGGGATAAATCGAAGAATTTGGCCAAACTCAACACTACCGAGCTGGTCAACACGCAGATACCGAGCCAGTGGAACTCGTCATCGTCAGCACAACGGTCAGGTCTTCAATTCCTTCTATTATCCTATCCATACGATTCGTGTTACAGCCGTGTTTATTTTGTGCATTCCAGAAGCTATTGTGCAGTCTTGTGCCCTTTTGTGTCCGTCGATTCATCATAAAACGTGAGTACTTTACCTATTCTTACACGTAGGCCTTCATAATGGGTGGTGAGGATAAATTATCAGCTCCTTCCAAATCCGTTTCATCAGTTTCTACTACAACGAAACGGTTAAGTGACCTCCCAGACCTCAAAAAACAACGAGGTAACTTGAGAGGCAGATTAACTCAATTTAAAAATATTTAGATACATTTCACGATACGATTCCCACTCAATTACAAATTAAAGAAATTCAATTTAGATTGCATTCTGCTTCAGAACATTTTAAAAGTTTCAATGATATAGAAAGTCAAATTGAGCTTATTTGTCCAGAATCCGAAATTACCTCTAACCTTGAATACGTAGAATCATTCGAATCCTTATATTTTAACATTTTGGCTACTGCTGAAAGTTTAATCGAAAGTGGAACTGGTGATAACTTAAATAACGTAGATTATAACGGTCATTTAATATCTCGTAGTAACATTAAATTACCCGAGATAAAATTGCCTTTTTTTGATGGAACATTTGATTTTTGGCTCGAATACAAAAATTCTTACATTACAATGATTCATAAACGTTCAGATTTAAACGAAATCCAGAAGTTCCATTATTTAAGATCTTCTCTTAGGGGCAGTGCGTTACAAGTAATTAGTGCTTTGGAGTTTACAGCTGCAAACTATAAACATGCTTGGGAATTATTAGAAAACAGATTTCATAACACTAGACTTCTGGTACACAACCATATAAAGGCGCTATTTTCAATTAATCCCTTGAAACAAGAGTCCCACATTCAAATCAGAAAATTAATAGATACCGTTTTGCGAAACCTACGGGCTCTAAAAACATTAGATGAACCCACTGATTCATGGGATACACTCATCATATATTTAATCGTATCGAAATTAGATTCATCTACAGAACGCGATTGGGAGAACAATAAGGGAACTATTCTTTCCGATTCTAACAAAAGATTAGTGTTAGAAGACTTGTTATTATTTCTCAGAAATAAAGCGGATACTTTAGAAATGATACATGCAAGTCACAATAGGCCGTACAATAAGCCTACACATATTATAAACGATAACAAAGCGGTTCAGTTTAAAAACAATACACAAGTACATAGTTATGTGTCGGCAAGTAATTCGAATACTAAAGGCAAAACTATCGCTAACAATAACAATCGCTCAGTTACTTCTTGTGTTTATTGTAACGGCCCACACACACTATATGGGTGTCGTAATTTCATGAACTTATCGATTAGGGATAGAATTTCATTTGTAGATGAAAAGAAATTATGTCGCAATTGTTTACAAGCAGGTCATTATATTACAGAGTGCGTGTTAGGTTCTTGCAAACAGTGTCAAGGTAAGCACAATACTTTGCTACACATTAACGGTACATCTAATGACAGCGATGCGTGTAAGCGAATTGAGCACACAGCTGATCGCTATACGTCTTCCGGTGTCGCTGCCCGTCCGTCCGTATCTCACGCGCTTCACTCTATGTCTACCGCTGTAGATACTTATCACACGCAACGCTGCGCTGTGGATCCGTCGAAACGCATACCATCAGTGCAGCCGGTATTGTTATGTACAGCGCTGGTGGATATAGTAGGAGAGGATAAACGAGTACATACAGCTCGTGCGCTGCTCGATAGCGGCAGTCAGCATAGTTTTATTTCAAATAAGCTAAGAAGACAATTAAATACACCTTCTATACAGTCCACTATTCATATTACCGGTGTCGCACAATCCGTGACGCAGTCAAATCAATCATGCGAAATAACTATAACGATTATAGTAAAAAGGTTCAGTGTTTCGTCTTGCAGCGCATAACAAACAGTTTGCCCTCGACGCACATTGATACCGAACTTATATCAAACGTCCTTGCAATTTGGACTTTTGCGAGATAAACCAGTTGAAACGTTAGGAGTCCATCATCACCGTAACGTACAGAACTGCATCGGCGCCATATCGTTGGCGCTGTATACGGCAGTTAGCGTTAGGGTGAGAGGATAGTGCTATACATCGCATTATAATTCTAATTCAAATACGAGTCTATCAGCTCATCACCGAAACGTACGGAACTGCATCGGCGCCATATCATTGGCGCTGTATACAGCAGTTAGCGTTAGTGTGAGGATAGTGCTATACATCGCATTATAATTCTAATTCAAATACGAGTCTATCAACACCGAAACGTACGGAACTGCATCGGCGCCATATCATTGGCGCTGTATACGGCAGTTAGCGTTAGAGTGTGAGGATAGTGCTTTACATCGCGTTATAATATACATAATAATATACGTTATACAAAAATAATGAGTCAATAAGGCAAACCGTGTCTTTGTCTGTTGACTAATTAACTGCATCGTGTGCAAGTTAGTAGTAAGTTTGACACAGTGACATTCGTTTTCTCATATTTACAATTGTTTAAATAATTGTTAGCAATTAAAATCGAACACGAAAAAAATGTCGCGTATTTCTAGTTTAACACCAGATGAAAGGGATCCACAGGCATCCCTTCTGCTGACAAGACAAAGCTCGAGATACCTCATCTGAATGGCTTATTGTGTATAACACAGATTGCCAAGTTGCAGTTTAAATAAAAAAAAAAAAAAATAAATAAATAAATTTCTAGTTTAAACGTATTTTAGACGATAAAAATGTGATTAGAGTAGTTAGATTATGTAATTCTACTAGTTTGATTTCAACAAGAAACACCCTATTCTGCACTGTAGTCCACCATGTATCGTTATTATCGGTTAGTGAAATGTTACGTTTGTTTGTTCATTTGTTTTCTAACTCGAGCGGTGCATTTAGAGCTTGTCCAGTCTTTCCACTGACGATTTTAATTTAATTTATAACCATTTTATTAACAAACAAGGCAAACAGAACGAATTTTCTTCATTTTTAAACGATAATTCAAAAAAAATATTGATTTTTCCCCGAATCAAATATTTAAATTTTATTTTATTCCCCGCTATTCACCCCATTTTGGAGGACTATGGGAGAGTGGGATAAAGTCATGTAAACATCACCTTAGACGTATTGTGGGCAATGCAAACTTAACTTACCGAGGAATTAAGCACGGTTTTAACGCAAATCGAAGCCGTTCTCAACTCCCATCCGATGTCACCTTTATCCACTGATCCTTGCAATTTCACTCCTCTCACTCCTGGTCACTTCCTTATAGGAAGACCGTTGACCGCCCCACCGGGCGAAGATTTGTTGACAGATGTGAAAACTTCCCGACTCACCCGGTATCATCGCCTCGAGCAGCTACGGCAGCAGTTTTGGAAGAGGTGGTCCAGAGAGTACGTATCGGAGCTCCAACAAAGAACGAAGTGGAAATCGCAACAAAGTGATATTACTCTGGGAAGTCTGGTACTCATCAAGGATGATAACTTGCCTCCTCTCAAATGGCGTTTGGGACGCGTAATCCAAGTGTTTCCAGGTGCCGACGGAGTCTCCCGTGTTGCCGATATCCGAACAGCTACGGGGACAACGAGGAGGGCGTTTTCAAAAATATGCCCGTTACCAAATCAGCAGAAGGATGCTGAGACACCTGATGCGAAACAGTTGGAAGCTGGTTCTTCCAAGGCCGGGGGCATGTCGCCGCATACTCCTAACGCCGTCTAGCATGCGTCGGGAGAGGTGCGGGGCGTGAAGAAAGAACCCCTTATAAACGATCAACTTCATTTTGTATTAACCATTCATTCATCAATCGTAGTCGTATTCACACATTGTTAACATTACTCGTCTCTATTCATATTAAATGTCTAATAAATTAAACATCTACTTATTATTTCATATACATCAATCATGATCAATCACATTCAAAATCATTAGGGTAATAGAAGATCATTAGAAACCCCCTATACTAACTATTGTCTTTTAGGTATTCAAACCAAATGATTACGAATATAAAATTTCTCATCTAATATACCTGTTAAAAATAAACGCGAAAGTTTGTGAGGATGGATGTGGGATGAATGTTTGTTACTTTTTCACTCAAAAACTACTCAATGGATTGTAATCAAACTTTACAAGAATATAACTTATAATTACATCAGAATAACAAATAGGCTATAATTTATAGTTGTGGTGTTAATTATCCAAAACATAACGATAAGCATCAAGTAATATAAAAAATCTTTGAATTTGCATGACTAGAGGGTGCTGTGCGATATGGTTTATCAGAAAAAAAAACTAATTAAATGGCACTGACTCTTTAAACAACGTAAGATTCACAGAAATAGATCAAGATAGAACGGCGAATAGGCGTGGCAAGCGTGCCAAAACCCTGCACTATATTGCATGCTTTTCGAAACTCGCTCTCATTACGCAATGAGCGTTCCTGCCATGCGTTCAGGACGTAAAAAAATAGATAAAGCTTCACATATATGCCTTATTGTGCTGTGGCAAATTCTAAAAACAAAAGTAGTGAATCAAATATGAAAAAAGGAAATATTTCGTATGATCAGTAAGTACAGAAAATCAGTAGAAAGTATTTTTTTGAGATTATAAATTATTGTTTTACTTTTACTATGTTCAATAATTACGATCACAAGTTGTATATTTTTTCGTTATGATAAATATCCATTGCTGTCCGCATTCAACGCTCGTATACAAAAACATTGCGCGTATAAATTATACGCGTAATGTACGTCGAACGAACGAAATACACAATACACCTGCTAGTTGATCGCTGTGTCTGTTAATCGCTGTGTTTGGCCTTCGAATGTTAGAGATGGGCACTCCATGTATCGTTGAGTCTTAGGACTTATCGATAAATTAATTCAATAATAATTTGAGTATCAGGTCATGTCTTGCTTTGTCCCTACTTTATTCTAACACCACAAATTTCAACCAAAGTGCTTCGTAATTACATTGGCAGCAGTTTATTTGACAGTATAAGTTTTCACCAATTTGACCAATCGCCGATGGAAAATCATTTCGTTCTTCTCCAACGGGCAGTAACCGAGGTATATGTAGACGTTCGGCTTCGTTATTTAACCAGGACTGTGAGGCCAACCCTTACAAAAAGGCAAATATTTAATAAATATGTATAGTTTCAAGGACAGTATAATAATTATAACTAAATTTTATATACTGTTGAAAAAATATGTTTTAGGTTTTAATATGTCGGATTAAAGTATTTAACATGTTTTACTTTCTATGATTATCGTTACACAAAATCAATAAAGTTGGTAAAATATAAAAATAATAAAATTAACACACGTTGCCGATATTAACATCGATAATCTAATGTGTTTGTCTCCTAACTAGTCGCTCGCTCGCTAGTCGCTAACAATGAAAATGACGTCACGCTGTGGGCGTGGTTTTTAAAAAAGTGACACGCTCGAAATGTATGGAAATATGACATCGCGGCCGTTCTATCTTGATCTATTTCTGTGGTAAGATTATTAATTAAATTTTAAATACGCCTCTTCTGGCTGGAACCTCGCTTCGCATGGACGACAATATATTTCTCCCTCTCTCGAAATGTCAGACGCGACGATTGTGACTTGACGTACAGCTCGACCAACTTATCTGTGAACTGAGTGGCGGCGACACCGTCGACATAGTGTTGCAAGTTATTATAGATTTCCCAGAATTTGGCATGTTTGCCTAGTACATAGCGTAGTAATAAATTAGATACGTTATTAAGGTAATCTATATAATTAGTACTTATTATATTATTTATGTCTATACATTAATTCATTCATTAAGTGTGTAAAAAATATTCGAAAACCCTTGGCAAAGATGAATTGATTAGGGGTAGATAACCTGTAACTGTAACCTAAAATTCATGTTAGCTGCTGTTGGACAGTCCCTTTTTAGAGTAAGGTTTTAGGCTATATAACATCACGCTGCGACCAATAAGAGCGACGGGACAGGGCAGAGTTGTCAGTAGACTAGGTCACTGGCGGTCGGCTAGTTTCATATCTACAGGATAGATACAAGAGCTGACCTAGCAATTGGATATAATAAAACATGAGTTTTAGAATAATTCATTTATTGAAACCAGGTTTCCAATAATTATGGTCTTTGGAACAACCTGCACGCCCAACTTCAGTCAGGCTGTGAGGAAATATACCTCCTATTTCCATGCAACCATCATCATCATCACTATCACTTTCTGTTTCTGTGTCACTTCTTACTTCTATTATAAAAGGCTTATCCAAATACGAATCTTGTTTCAAATATTCTTCTTCTAACTTGTGAACATGTTTGCAATGCTGTGCCCACTCATTAACCGTAATGGTTTCAAAGGCTTCTTGAACCAGGCGGGGAATCTCAGCATTTTTATGGTCAATATTTACTTCAGCTACTTTTCTTTTCATTGTGCTCCAAATGAATTCAATGGGGTTAAGATCACAGTGATAGGGAGGTAAGTACAAGCATTTGTGCCCATTTTGTTCTAATATTTTATCAATTTCATATTCAGGTTCAGGCTTGTTTCTTTTTATTAGTTCTAACAGCTGAGGTTTTGTGAACTCTTCTCCAAAGTCAACATTATTTTGTGTCAACCATAGTTGCATATCTCTTTTTAAAGAATTCGTATTTGGAACCTTATTTATGCAAACACGGTGATAGGGAGCATTGTCCATTACAATTATTGATGGCTGCTGTAAGTTAGGCACCAGTTTTGCAATAACCCACTTTTTAAAGTTAGTACTGTTCATATCATCATGATAATCACCACTTTTAGTATTAGACTTGAAAACGAGAAGTGCATTATTAACAAATCCAGTGTCCCCTCCTGCGTGTATAATAATATACCTTTGTCCTTTTGATACAGGCTCTAATACTCCGTCTACACCCTCGCCTTGCCAACATTTACCTGATGTATGCGATGAGTGAATATATGTCTCGTCTAAATAAATTAGCGGCTGAGGTTGTGGACTTATTTTATTTTTTTCTACTGCATGCAAGTACTTTGCTCTCCAAGCTGATACTTCATTACGCCCCATTAGTACCTTACGGTTACTCTGAGTCTTTTTAAAACGAAAACCCATCTTGTGAAGCAGTTTTCGAAGACTTTATCGTTGTCCTGTGTAATTAATTTCTGTCTTTAAGACCTCTAGTAGCTTCTTGATAGTTGGTAGCTCCTTTTTAATGGAATAAAACTCATGTACTTTTCTTCGAATAACTCCCATGTCAAAATCATCAATATGTATAAATCCCGTTTTACGCTGTACCCTCTCCTTGCCTGGGGTCTGAATTTTTGTACCAGTCTCTTCTGCCACATGCCCTTCTTTTACTATTTTAGATATGAGTCCTTGACTCACACCTGAAATAAATAACACATTATCATCATCAACCCCTTAACGTCACACACACAATGTTTGCTATATGTAAGTACGAATGAATAGTGGCAATATCAAAAGTAAATATCAGTAGATATGTACCTATTTCTTGTTGCGGGTTAGTTGACTCTTACATCCAACAAATTCATAAATATTGGGAAATTTACAAAAAGAAAGTGGGAACACTAACCTGTAGCTGCCGAAATTCGTTTGTATATTTGATTAAATGGTATAATCGGAGCCTCCGCCCGAGCTTCTTCTTCAAAAAAGGATTTAACCTTTAGAATAATGCTTCGAGCATCACTTTTAATCGCTTTCGGCATAATTAACGTTGTAAATATAGCAATTTAGCAACAGAAATCACAGAGTACCCGAATGTAGTAGATACTGACAATCGAATGACATTTCAACATGGCGGCCGTAGTTCCTATTTTTTCCATTTCACAGATAAGTTGGTGGGACTGTACTTGCCGTTTGTCTGCCTCGGACGACCGCGACAAAAAAATTGAAGTAGTACAATTTTTAATTTCGAGGCACTCTTACATTTTGACGTCATGTCCGGGACAAATGAAGCGCCTCTTGTATGTCCTACTCAACACTAGTCGTGGGTCATATAGTTTATGTTTATTCATTTATTGCGCGTACATGTTATACGCAGTAGTAGTCGTGGGTCGTAACTCGTAACGTCTATTACGCATAATCGTTATTTATACGCAGTTTCGTATATATGAATAACTAGTTTCAAAACCGATTATTTTTGTATCGAGTTATTTCTGTATACTGACAGTAGGTTATGTGTTACTTTGTATTAAGTTATGATTACAAATATGCAATAGTTTAAATAAATTGCAATGTGTATATATTGTCATTTTGTTTGAGTACCTATTTCGAGGCATGTTTTTCTGCAAGACAGAAAGCAGGCGTATTTAAAAGTTCATTTGATTTTATATACAATTTCTGTTCTATGTTTAACAGAGGTAGAGCTAAGCAGTTCGCTGCAGGAATGAGCCGGCTCGACCGGTGAAATACTACGACATCTCAGAAGATCGATGTAAACTGGCTCATGCCACGTTTTGTTCGGTGAGAGAGGTACCCGGAGGCTCACCTCCTTCCCTATCCCCTATTCCTTAAAGGTCGGCAACGCAACAGTAACACTACACACATAGAGGATACCTATTATGTGTTGCTAGTGTCTATGGGTGGCGTTGGTTGCTTACCGTCAGGTGACACGCCTGCTCGTTTGCCCTCCTATCCCATAAAAAAATACATATATTTTTGCAGTTTTGTTAAAATATTTACACTTTGAATATATATTAAATTTATTGTTTTAAATTCTATTTATATTTATAAGATAAAAAACAACATAACCCTTTTTATTAGCTTTTTATTAGCTTCACCTGTATGTTTGTTTGTAGGTTTGTATGTTTGTAGGTTTGTATGTTTGTATGTTTGTTTGTAACCGACTTCTTTTTTAGTTTCCGCTGATTGCCACTAGATGGTGCGATTTGTGAACTATGAAAGTTCTAGACTAGAAAACCGAACTAAAAAATAGAAAATAAATAATAGTTTAAAAAAACTAAAAAACACGCTTTTTATAGAAAACCGAACTAAAAAATAGAAAAATAAAAAAAAATATTTTATTTTAAAAAAAGCGTGGGGTGCATGGTGTCAATAGTTATAAATATTTTACTGACAGATATGAGTAGAGTGATTATCATTTCGTTAATATCTAAAAAGCACCCCACGCTTTTTTTTAAATAAAATAATTTTTTTTATTTTTCTATTTTTTAGTTCGGTTTTCTATAAAAAGCGTGTTTTTTAGTTTTTTTAAACTATTATTTATTTTTGAATTTATTCTCTGTCCTGTCCTTACAAATTTACATGGGCATTAGAAATTAAAACAGATATAACAATTATCATACTTTAACGTTACGCAAGAGTCGTCTAAAAATAACTAATAATAGTATAATAATAATATTGGGTTAACGAAATACTTACACGAAACCCTTACAAGTTACTGTAGTTACCACAGAGTACGTAGTTACAGTAGTAAGCGCTTACGCGTGCACCGGCCGTTGTGTGTACTGTGTGAGTGTAACCGCGTATATAAAATAAGCGTTACATAGTAAGCGCTTACGCGTGCACCGGCCGTTGTGTGTACTGTGTGAGTGGAACCGCGTATACAAAATATGCGTTACATAGTAAGCGCTTACGCGTGCACCGGCTGTTGTGTGTACTGTGTGAGTGGAACCGCGTATATAAAATAAGCGTTACGTTCGTGTCTACGAAACTACGTATACGGTTATAAGCCGCGTAATAGGTTACTGAAACCGCTTACGATAAATAACGCTCATGCCTACGCAGTAGAGCGTAACTAGGGATTCGGATGTGACATTTAAAGACATGAGTCGTATCGCCTGTTTGGATTACCGTATCTATAATAGATTTAGATTTTCAATATCCGATATCGAAAGTAATCGAAACTATATATTAAAATACATCGATTCTGCTTACACTGTGTTTGTGGTTAACACGTGTGTCCGCAAATTTTGGAGTTTTTCTTGTTTTTTAAGGACTTTTGTGGCCTGTTTTGTTATTGTCTTTACTTATATTGTTTTTGTGTGTGTGTTTATTGTTTTTTTATGTTTTTTGTGTGTTCTAACTGGGTGATATAAGGTTAGTATAATTAACTAATAATTGTGCAGTGTTACCATGGCGGATAAAAATAAGCCCCCAGATCCCCCTGATATTAACCCGTCCAATCCAATGATTTTTTCCCCTTCCACACTCCCGAACGCTGCAATTACCAACCCCTTAACCCAATTCGCGGATGTTGTATGTAGCATATCAGATATGCAGCATACAAATCTGCGTAAACGATCAGTTGACGACGATACTCCCAATACCTCTCAACCATCAAAACAATCAAAAAATCAAGTAGCCCGATCTAGATAAATCTCCATATATTGTCCATGTGTCACGGATTGAGTCGAACAATCAATCTGGAACCACCCTGCACCCAGTGTCCTTTGGCCTATTCTTACTAAATAATAATATATCGAATATTGCAAATGATGGTGTGAAGAGGGTAGGAAGAAACAGGGTCTCCGTAGAATTTCTAACCCCCCAAGACGCTAATTCCTTTCTCATAAATAATTTACTTACAAAAAACAGATACACGGCCTCGATTCCTTCATTTAATATCACCCGCATGGGTGTGGTAACAGGTATACCTTCGGATATGGCAGAAGAGGAAATCATGAACTATATTTCAGTCCCCGTTGGCTGTGGAAAAATTCTTATGGTAAGACGTATTAATCGTAAGGTGAATAAGGACGGGGTCCCTGAGTGGAGATCCACTGAAACGTGTGTTCTTACTTTCGATGGCCAGGTACTACCGAAAAGAGTTTTTTGCTGTTATACCTCTTTGCCAGTTCAACAATATATCTTCCCCACAATCCAATGTTTTAAATGTTGTCGATTTGGACACGTCGAATCTATATGTCGCTCCAAGCCGCGTTGCTTTAAATGCGGACATGATCACCCAGGAAGGGGCTGTGACATGCTAGAAGGTGAAGCTTTCTGTATTCTGTGTTCCGGTAATCACTTTGCGAACAGCAGGTTATGCCCGGAATACGGCGGACAGAGGGCTATTAAAACATTAATGGCTGAGAAAATAATGTCATATGTAGATGCGAGTAAAACTATCCCCAATATTTCCCGCAGCTATGCCAATGTAACAAAACCTATTGCCTCACCCCTTATCTCACATAAAAAAACAATTACCTTAAAACCCAAGACCCATGGCCCTCTATCCCCCTCATATGATAAAATTAGCCATTTGAATATTACCAGAACCCCTGTATCCTCTCAGAATAACGGATGTGCCTTTGAAAAAGCTAGCCAAGCTACTGATAATCCCCCAACTGCCATACAACTTTTGATCCAACTATTATCTTCCTTTCTATCACAATTCCAAACATCATCACAATCTGCTAACCCCCTACAAACACCGTACCACGATGCTGAAAAACTAATAAACTTACTTCTAAACTATAATAATGGATCACAAAGTGTTTCTACAGTGGAATGTTAGGGGCGTGTTTCATAAGAAACACGAACTCACGTATCTTTTGAACAAACACAAACCAATTGTATGCTCTGTAGCTGAGACTTGGTTAACTCCGAGTCTTAATTTCCGCATTCCTCATTTCAATATTAATCGTAGTGACCGTGCAGATGGTTACGGAGGATCTGCACTCTTTATTATAATTACCTACCCTTCCTTCCCATCATCATACCTTCTCTCCCAGATAACATAAACATCGTTGGTGCCATAATCGACAGTATTTTCTATTTATATAGCTCACCCCCAACAAAACCTTCTACCTATCCTCAGAGGAATCCTTGAAAACGTCAATGGAAGTGTAATTGTGATGGGTGACTTTAATTGCCATCACTACAGGTGGGGTTCCTCCCGTTGTGATGGCTTTGGAGAGGGTCTCGTGCAAATTCTGGATGACCTTAACCTCTGCATCTTGAATACCGGCTGTTCTACACGTAGAACCCTTCCTGGACATCAGAGAAGCTGTGTAGATCTATCATTCTGCTCAATCAACATGGCCACATCGATATCTTGGCATTGTACCGAACTAACCCATGGTAGCGATCATTTCCCGATTATAATGTCCCTCCCTGTCTCCACATATCTTGAAAAAACTGTATACCCTCTCCAAAAATACAACGTGTCAAATCCAGATTGGGCAAAATTCTCTTCAATAATTGATGGCAAAATTGCCGCACTTCCAGCTATTAACCAACACTTTACTGATACCCGTCATGCTGAAATATGTTGCCATCTTTTCATCCAAGCTATACCATCAAGCGCAGAAGAATGCTTCCGACTCAAAAATAAGTGCTAGCGGTAAGATCCCATCTCCACCGTGGTGGGATCACGAGTGCTCTAGCGCAATAAAAAAGAGAAAGATTGCAGAAAAAATGTATAACAGGGATATGAGTGTTGCGAACCTTCTCGCCTATAAACACGTGTGCGCTAAAACCAGAAGATTACTAAGGGCGAAAAAGCGCTGTGGGTGGGCAAAATTTTGTGCGTCCCTATCCCCAACAACTCCTTCAACTCTAGTCTGGAGGAATATAAACAGATTTAGGTCAGGTTGTTCTCCATCTATCCCAATTGCAATGACCCAGGAAATTGCTACAACATTTTTTGACAGAATAGCTCCTGCGTATGTTCCCTTATCGGAAGAAATCCACCAACCCCCTGTTTCCCTATTGATTGATCCTCTTGATGCCCCCTTCTTATTTGAAGAACTAGATATGGTTCTCAAATATGTGAAGGACTCTGCGCCAGGCCCTGACGGTATTCCGTACTCCTTTATTGTCAACGCTGGTCCCAATACCAAACAATATTTTTTAAATATCCTGAACTTCATATATTCCTCGGGGTGGGTTCCGATGGAGTGGAAAAGCCAAATTATAATACCAATTTTAAAATCAAATTTAAACGCTGGAGATCCCAAAAACTACAGACCTATTGCTTTATCTTCGGTACTGCTTAAAATTCTGGAACACCTGATAAAAAATCGACTGGAATGGATCGTTGAATCCCGTGATTTGCTACCCAGTTCTCAATTCGGTTTCCGGAAAGGTCTCGGCACCATGGATAGTGTTGGAGTGCTAGTAACGGACATCAGGTCCTCACTTTCCAGAAATGACTCAGTCGTTGCAGCCTTCTTGGATATTTCATCAGCATATGACAGTGTTCTTCTTCCCCATCTCAGGCAAAAGCTGCAAGAGCTGAGATTACCGGCTAAGATGATCTACTGTATATGTGAAATCCTAATGGCGCGCTCCCTGATACTGAGAGTCCAGGGTGTCACACTGGAGAGAAGGCTTGTATGGAAAGGTTTGCCCCAGGGCTCAGTTCTGAGCCCCCTCCTCTATAATTTATATACTGCCAATATGGCCCTGTGCCTTAACACTAATTGCCATATACTACAGTATGCTGACGATCTTGCCCTGTATGTGATCAACCCATCTATAATTGACACTGCTTCCTCCCTATCTATATCCTTGGAATCGCTCAATCAGTGGCTGCTAGATCACGGTCTGAGTCTTTCTATACCAAAAAGCACAGCGATCGTTTTTACTAGGAAAAGATTTGTTCCTCAAGTAGACTTATGTATACAAGATCATAGGATTCCACTAACATCCAAGGTAAAATTTTTGGGGGTTGTTTTAGAATCCAAGCTCTCGGGTGTTGCGCATATAACTAGCATAATACAAAAATGTGATCCAATTCTCAACATTCTTAAAGCCTTGGCTGGCGTTTGGTGGGGAGCCCATCCTTACTATCTGAAACTTATCTATAATGCCCTAGTGCGTAGTAAGATAGATTATGGTTCGTTCTTACTTACAACAAAGGCGCACTAACGAGATTGGACAAGTTACAAGCACAATGTTTACGAATTATTACTGGGTGCATGAAGTCGTCTCCAACTAACGCATTACAGATAGAATGTAATGACCCGCCTTTAATGTTTAGAAGACAATTCCTGGCCGCACGTTTTGTATCCGGGGTTATTGGCCGAAAATCCCACCCGTTACTTAAAAAACTGAACTATCTTAACGAAATGTGTCACTCATCAAATTACTGGCAGTGCAAGGATATCCCACTTACTATCCAAGCTCTCCGTCTGATCAATAACTTGGAGGGAACTGTGGTATCCCATGTTAGACTCCCTATTTTTGATTTTGATTATAATGTAATATGTTACCAACCAAATATCCACTATGACCTTGGGCACCTTAAGACTTCCCCGTCCCCAAACACAGACTTTAATAACATTATTCAGGAACGATGGCCGGGGTTCCAAAGATTTTTTACGGATGCCTGAAAGTTTTCACCAACCAGTTACACTGGAGCTGCAGTATATTACCAGAACTCAAGAATAGTATTAAAATTCCGTTGTCCTAAAGAGAGTTCAGTGTTCACTGGAGAGTGTATCGCCATATTAGAAGCTTGCCTCTTCATAGAGGCTCACAATATTAATAAAGCGGTGATATTTTCGGATGCATTGAGTTGCCTTTCAGCCCTATACCAAAATCCGTTTAAAAGTAAAATTCGCAGCCACCTTATTCTGCAAATAAAAAAAACTGTTCTGTCCTGCATTTCGAAAAACAAAATGGTCCATTTCGCCTGGATTCCCAGTCACTGCGGCATCAATGGTAATGAGTGCGCAGATTCACTGGCTAAGTCAATCCCTAACTCACAATCCGGAGATTTAAAACATTTCGCACATCAGGGATACGACCTCTTAAATCTTCCACGTGAAACTTTACGAACCGCTTGGCAAGCACACTGGGATCAAAGTAGCAAAATAAAAGGCAAAATGTATTATTCGACCCAACCTCAAATTCAACGGAAACCCTGGTTCAATAATTTAAAAAAAATACCCAGAAAGTTATTATCAACTATCTGTAGACTGAGGATGGGACATTGCTGCTCCCCGGTCTTCCTTCAAAAAATTAGAGTCCGGGACTCATCTCTGTGTGAGTGTGGAATAGACGAAGGAAGCCTTGAACATATATTTTTTGAATGCCGCAACAATGACCCAAACTTAGACTTTTACAGCACAATCATTCGATTGAAAATCCCGGTACCTATCAATTTCCTTTCATTACTAACCTATTCATCCCCTCAACTAATTAGAGCTCTCATTCGGTTTATTCAAACTAATAATATTCGCTTGTTTCGTGTCGCGCTCTGCTTCCTTCAAGGTATTTTAAAACGTTACACGATTATGTTCCGTATTTTTATGAAGCGTAAGCCTAATGTTCCATGAAAGTATTTAAAGTATTTCGAGTGTGACGTATTTGAACGTAAATACTTGCAAAGACCTTTGAGCCAAATTGACCTCTTGTTACTAGATATTAGGTATGAAATGGTTTGGCAAAAAAAAATCCCTTCAAAGTATTTGAAGTAACTTACGCGATTATGTTCCTTATTATTATGCTATGTAAGCCTAATGTCCCATGAAAGTATTTGAGGTATTTCGAGTGTGACGTATTTGGACGTAAATACTTGCAAAGACTTTTAGGCTAAATTGACCTGTTACCACTGGATATTAGGAATGAAATGGTTTGGCAAAAAAAATCCCTTCAAAGTATTTGAAGTAACTTACGCGATTATGTTCCTTATTTTTATGATTAGTAAGCCTAACATCCCATGAAGGTATTTAAAGTATTTCGAGTGTGACGTATATAAACGTAAATACTTGCAAATGCTATGAAGCGAAATTGACATATACATCGACGAAAAGGTTTTTTTTTAGTTTCCAAGTCCATATACGTAAATTGTAAGTAGGTATTGAAATAAATACAAAGTATCATAAATAATCAAATACTTTAAAGAGTTTTTAAATCAAATCGATCATTTATCAAGCATTGGGTTATAACTGAAATTATTATATCTTATTAGATATTATTTACAATTAAAAAGTAATTATTATACTACTATTGACTACATCCACAACGATTATATTAATTAAATTTATATTACTTAATTGTAAATTCTAAAACAGCGAACGAACAAGTATACAAAATAATAATACGTCTCTAATAAAAATTAAACCTATGTAAGCTAGGACCGTGTCCGATTTTGATAAAGCTCCATCTGTGACGAAATGCAACAAATTTCACAAAAAGTATGTGTGTGTACTACGCATCAGAAACAAACTTCGGAAACAAAAACTACTCAACATGTAAATAAGTAAATTGTAGGCACTGTCGGTATTTAATAAACAAAATTACGTATTGCACCATCTAGTATCATATTGCACAAGTTTTATTACACTTCTTGCAACGCCATCTCAGAGGTATATGCCGAACTACTAAGATATGGCATTCATGAAACGTGCATATAGTTTGGCGAAAAAAATCCCTTCAAGGTATTTTTAAAACGTTACACGATTATGTTCCTTATTTTTATCAAGCGTTAGCCTAATGTCCCATGAAAGTATTTAAAGTATTTCTAGTGTGACGTATTTGAACGTAAATACTTGCAAAGACTTTTAAACTAAATTGACCTCTTGGTACTGGATATAAGGAATGAAATGGTTTGGCAAAAAAAAAACCTTCAAAGTATTTGGAGTAACCTACGCGATTATGTCCCTTATTTATATCGGGTGTAAGCCTAATGTCCTATGAAGGTATTTAAAGTATTTCGAGTGTGACGTATATAAACGTAAATACTTGCAAAGACTTTTATGCTAAATTGACCTCTTATGTCTAGATATAAAGAATAAAATGGATTGGCAAATAAAATCCCTTCAAAGTATTTGTATTAACTTACGAGATTATGTTCCTTAATTACATGACGTGTAAGCTTATTGTCCGATGAAAGTATTTAAAGTATTTTGAGGAAATACCAGGGTGTACGTACTTTCTATCAGATACCAAGTAAAAAACCAGGGATGGTATTTACGAACCACCGTCCACCTCTACAGTCAAGTGTTTTGGAATTTGTAGCGTTGAACGGCATACGGCATTGCGTTTGCATTTTTTCATCAAAGCTTTGCATTTGCTATTAAGTATTCACATTGTGATTGTGACTAGTGTTGAGTAGGACACGACTTGAAAAAGAGTTTGTAAGAGTAGCCTCTTTTTTATCCTGAGCCAGTACAATGTCCCACTTCAAATGAGGCGAGGCGTACTGAATCATTTGAAGTTATTGTAGTACGAAATACGCGCGCCTCCTGGTGCCTCAAATGTAGTGTTGAGTAGGACACGACTTAAAAAAGAGTTTGTAAGATAGCCTGTTTTTGTCCTAAGACAGTACAATGTCCCACTTCAAATGAGGCGATGCGTACTGAACCATTTGAAGTTATTGTAGTACGAAATACGCGCGCCTCTTGGTGCCTCAAATGTCAGACGCGACGTGCTTTTGTCATGTTATTTGTTTGTTTATTACAAATATTTTGTAATTATAAATCTTACAAGTATAAAAAATAATTTTGTGTTTGTTGTTTTTTTGCAGTGGACTGCAACAGGCTAATGATGATGTTGTCTTTTAGGTATTCAAACCAAATGATTACGAATATAAAATTTCTCATCTAATGTACCTGTTAAAAATAAACGCGAAAGTTTGTGAGGATGGATGTGGGATGAATGTTTGTTACTTTTTCACTCAAAAACTACTGAATGGATTGTAATCAAACTTTACAAGATTATAACTTATAATTACATCAGAATAACAAATAGGCTATAATTTATAGTTGTGGTGTTAATTATCCAAAACATAACGATAAGCATCAAGTAATATAAAAAATCTTTGAATTTGCATGACTAGAGGGTGCTGTGCGATATGGTTTATCAGAAAAAATCTAATTAAATGGCACTGACTCTTTAAACAACGTAAGATTATTAATTAAATTTTAAATACGCCTCTTCTGGCTGGAACCTCGCTTCGCATGGACGACAATATATTTCTCCCTCTCTCGAAATGTCAGACGCGACGATTGTGACTTGACGTACCTACTTGCCGTTTGTCTGCCTCGGACGACCGCGACAAAAAAATTGAAGTAGTACAATTTTTAATTTCGAGGCACTCTTACATTTTGACGTCATGTCCGGGACAAATGAAGCGCCTCTTGTATGTCCTACTCAACACTAATTGTGACTGTGCACCGAAAAAGGTTGTGAACTTAGTGAATTGAACGAAATAAATGAATTGGTCAACTGAAAAATAACTAGAAAGAAATAAATACATGCGGTGAATAAATAATATTCTTGACAATCTATCTGTTCAAAATCAAAATGTTAATCAACAGTAACTTATCCGTACGATTTAAACCAGCAGAATTTCACAATTTCAATTGGTTGTTCAACAGTGCACCATGTTTTCCAATAAACGCGTCTAAAATTAACATTATAAATAATCCTAAAAAATTTTACGACACGTTATGTGAGAAGTTTGCAAATGCAAATCGTAGAATTTCAATAGCGAGCCTATATATTGGAACAGGAAACATGGAGAAGAAACTTTTAAAACTTACCAGAGTAAATTTACAGGAACAGAAAAACTTAAAATTTAAAGTACTCTTGGATTATCAACGCGGTACTAGAGGAGCTGTGAATTCAGTATCAATGCTAAAAGACTTTGTGGAGAATATTCCTCAACAGTGTAGTGTTAGTTTGTATCAGACACCAAGACTTTATGGCTCATGGTCTAAAGCTTTGCCATCCAGGTATAATGAGCTTGTTGGTCTCCAACATATGAAGTTGTACATAGTAGATGATTCAGTCCTCTTGAGTGGGGCCAATTGTTCAAATGATTATTTTGAACAAAGACAAGACAGATATATTGAAATTGAAGATGCACAATTGGCAAATTTTTATAGTGAACTCATAGGTATGGTGACTGTGTAAGTTTATTAAAAACCTTGCTTTTATTATTATGATTTTTTATATTATCAAACTAGTTAACTACTAGTAACATGCAATAATGTGAGGCCTAGTTGCTGTTACACATGTATGGTGGGTACAACATGTACCTGGGGCTTTGTTTTGGCTATTTTTTTAATGTAGCGATTGTTGTATAGTACCTATGTATTATACAAATTTATTAAGCTATTCAAGCATGTGAACTGAGTCAGAAATATTTTAAATCCAAAAATATTAATATCTTTTTTTTGGTAAGCCAGTACAAAACTAATCTAAGTTGTTAAATAAATGGCATTGCCTTACAGTACAACACGGAAGGTGAAGTTATGTATTTGAACTGCTTTTTTTCAGTATTTTAGATACAATTTAATATATAGTATGAATAGTGTATACTACTAATCCTGCATTATGAATTTTCTTTTCAACAAAAATAGAATATTTCTCATTGAGAGGTTTAGGATTTAGAGTTATAAATGCAATGTTATTAACTGAATAAAGTTAATAATATTGCATATTTTTACTGAACTGTTGAATTTCCAAGAAAATATTATTTGCAAAAATAAATAAATTTGTGATTAGTGCTTTTTCCTGGTTTTAGATGAAGTAAGTGATCTCAGTAAGCAATACACCAAAGATGGGATACATAATGGTAAATTTTCATCAAAAGAGTTATTTATAAGTCAGATGAAGAAAAGAATCTGTCTGCTTATAGAAAGGTGGAAGGATCAACAACTATCTTTGCAACAAGCATTTGAAGGTAAGATTATCTTTAATAGCCTTGGTGGTCCAGTGGTCGAGCACACGGCTGCTGGATCCAGAGGTTGCGGATTCGGATTAAAATCCAGTCTCACACCAATGACTTTTTGAAATTATTTTCAGAACGTAAGTGTGATAAATATCAATGACTAAAACCCTTGTGCCCGGGATGAGAATACGTTCATTATCTATTCTATTTGGGATGATCATGATGATATCATAATGGCAAGACAAGGCTTAACAGCCGCTGCCAACACCTTTAGTGTGGCCATGTTATGTTGTAGTTCTTTTTTTTTTAATGGGAGAAGGGGCAAACGAGCTTGCGGATCACCTGATGGAAAGCAATCACCGCCGCCCATGGCGTCTGCAATACCAATGCATATGCATCACATCAGCGTTGGCGGCCTTTCAGATGAGAATAGGCTTGTTTCTTGAAGGTTCCTAGGTCGTAGCGGTCTGGAAATACCGTCCCCGGTAACTGGTTCCATGAAGGAACAGTGCGTGGCAAGAAGTGCCTGTTGAAACGCACTGTTGACTAAGCAGAGATTCGATTTCAGACACAAGTTTGTTCCGGTGCTCGTCGACGTTTTCCCGAGAAATACATGGGTGGCCGTTTTATAAGGCATCCCCAGTACTGTCATCTGCATAACAATGAAGATTGCTGCTAAACAGCATGTCATTTATATGCAGAAGAAACAGCGTAGGGGATAGCACACAGCCCTGGGGGACTCCAGCATTCACAGGTTTTAAGTCGGAGCATGACCCGTCGACAACAACTTTAATGCTCCGAGCCGTGAGAAAGCTGGAAACCCAATCGCATAATTTCTCGGGAAGCCCATAACATGGAAGCTTCGAAAGAAGTGCTTTGTGCCAAACCCGATCAAAGGCCTTTGCTACGTCCAAACTAACGGCCAGCGCCTCTCCTTTACTCTTACCCGCCTCCGCCCACCGATGGGTTAAGTACGCTAAAAGATCACCAGCTGAGCGACCTTGACGGAATCCGTACTGACGGCCACTTATCAACTGGTGCTCTTCTAGATACTTAAGGAGCTGGCGGGTGATGAGTGTTTTCATTATTTTGGAGAATAGGGAGGTGATGGCGATAGGTCTGTAGTTGGACGGATCTGAGCGGTCGCCTTTTTTAGGGATCGGGTGGACTAAAGCAACATTCCATGATGTTGGTACAGCGCCGAGAGAGTAGGAGTACACGTCTTCAGCACTATTGCTGGGATTCCGTCAGGCCCACTCGACTTGTGGACATCCAGGGATAACAGTATGCGTCGCACAGTACTTTGACCGCATTGTGGAATTGTCGGTGCGATGTTACCCATATCGTCCAAAGTCGAGTTGGACGCAAAAAGAGTGCCAAGAAGGTCGGCTTTCTCTTTTGCGTCGTGGGCTAGTGACTGGTTCTCCCGGTGCAACGGTGGAAGAGACGGCTTACAAAAATTCCCAAGAACAGCGTTGGCGAGCGACCAGAACGCACGGGTTCCCGAGGGAAGGCGAACTAGTTTCTCGCCAAGTAGTGTGTAGTGTTGTGTTGTGTAGTGTAGTGTTGTTACGTTATGTATTTGCTGGGATATTGAGTCTTGCGTACGAAAACATAAGGCCTGTTGAATTTAGGAGCATTCACTACCACAATATATAATATGTATTACCAGCTGCCCCACAAATTTCGTTCCGCTTTAAAATCTAATGCAATAATATGTAAATTTTGCTTGATTGGTTTAGGTATGCATAACCATTTTTTATATTCCTTGTTTTTTGAACATGTTGCTGAGTAGATTATTTTGCTCGCAACAAAATTTAAATTCTCTTGGGCTATGGTGAACAAACAACCGTTTTTTTATGGGATAAGAGTGCAAACGAGAGCGAGTGGGTCACCTAATGGCAAGTAACTTCTCACCGCCCATAAACACTGTCATGCGTCGTCGTCATTTAACGGAGTAGGAAGGCAAAGGAAGTGTACCTCACCGGGTCTCTTGTAACGATATTTACGTAGTTATTTTGACGCTTTAAACTCAGAAGCCACCAATAAAATTTTACAGGAAAGTCCGTTTATTGAGGTCGTATGCTTTCATATTGCAACCTGGATAATCGTTAAACTAATATACATTAAGTTAAATATTGGTTACAGCTAGTAGTAGCTATTACGTTATTTTAATATACTAAACTTAATTACTAAACTTACGTCCTAGTCTTACATACTAAAATATTTATATTTTTATTGGATACTTAATTTAATATAAACGTACAAACTGACAACGCAACTCGTTGTGGCTAGCTGATATATAGATAAACACGAAGAGTTGCGTTCCCTACTCATTCGCGTCCGGTGACCGATTCGGGCTAATTCGTATCTCGTCGGGGCACTCGCTCGTAGATCGACCTCGAGAACAGATGTCGCGTTTTTCTTACAAAATTTTCTGCATAAACTTGTTTGAATATAAATTACTCAACTATTTCTAAAATACTGTCGACGTATCTAATATACAAATACACTGTGTTGTGGATTATTACCTTAACTTACTGGGTGAGTTGTACAATAATAATTGCTTATGCATTTTTAGATTCGCACTATTGTAAACCATCATGAACACCGATGCTTTTGTATATCTACCGTCTATGCCTTTTTATTTTAGAAAAATCTATTAGTTTCATCAGTTCATCTACCATTATTAGTTTCAGTTATATTAATTTCATTTTATTAAATTAGATTCATTTTCACAATCTCATTATTGCTTGTTCGCTTTCTTAATCCTGGACTAGCCATTTAGTACCTACTTAGATGCCTAGCTCTTTCGGTTGGGTGGAGTTTTCTTATATAATAACGGGCTGCAAAGAGATTACTTGCTAATACCATTCGGGAACGCTGGTTCCAGGCATTACCCAGAAGAACAGGACCTGCTGGATTATTTGAAGACCCAACGGAAGACCCTGTTACCTGTCTCTGCTCCGCATCCAGTGGGTGACGCCGTGGCCCTAGCCGTCTACCGCCCGACCGAGGGGAGTGCGGTATTTTCGGCCACTTCACGTTGGCCGACCTTTGACCGGCATTTCTCCTGATATAAATAACCCACCTACCTTCTATCTAGAAATAAATTTTATACATACCTTAATTGAATCGTTTTCCTTCTATTTCATTTTTTTTTATAATTAAGGCAATAGAAAAGAAACGTGACACTCTCACCGAACGAAAGGCGGCACGAACCACTTCAACCCGATATTCCGAGAGGTCATGCTATTTCATCGGTCGAGCCCGCACATTCATATAGCGAACGGCAAGACTCTACCACTTTAATTCACCACCGTTTTCGACTATTTTGCAGCCTCCCAATGTATTCAGCCATTTTTATTAGCCCTAGGTCCCATCTAGTTTCGACAGCCCTGTTCTATCTATAATGAGAACTTGTTTTTGGTTACAGATAAAAGGAACGATACATGTGTATTTCCATTGATACAAATGGGAGAGTTTGGCATTACTCAAGATGAATTGGCTACCACAAAAGTACTTACATCAGCCCAGGCAGGCTCTTATATAAAGTTAGCCACAGGATATTTCAATCTTACAGATGCATATGCAAAAACCTTGCTCACGGATTGCAAAGCTAATATTAGTCTTTTGATGGCACATCCTAATGTAAGTATTTCTATTTAACATTTAATACTTTAACCCTTTTTAACACAGGTAGAACCACATACATATAAATAAGAATAAGTAATAAATAAACGCGATATAATCCTAAAAGTTGTTTTAATGTTATGAATGTGATTCGCGAAAATCTGAGAAATAAATAGAACCACATAGTTCGCTGCATGAATAAGTCGGTAGGTATGTCCCGTAAAATACTATCGCCTCTCAGAATATCGACGTAAAGTTTCTCATGCCGCGTTTCAGTCGATGAGAGCGCCATTTCTTCTCCCATCCTCTCCCACTTCCTATGCTATCTCAAAGGCCGGCAACACAGATATAATGCCTCCTCCACACGCTCGCGAAGTTCCTTGGCAAACTCCGGCGAAGTTCGATGTGTGACTCTCTCCACATACATTCGACTTCGAGATGAGCTAACGTGTGTAACAAATCTAAAAATTTACAGCAAATTAAATTCGCCTGAGGCGAGGCGAAGTTTGACAAAGCAAGCCGAATTGCCTCTCTACACTATCGTATTCATCTAACTTCGTTCAACTTCGCGAGGTGTGCAGGTGTCCATGAGTAGCCCTAGTCACTTTCCACCCAGTGAGCTACTGGTTTGTTTGCAACCTATCCCATGAAAAGTCTTCTTGATCACTGTGATTTGTGGGTGGATAGTGTGGGTTGTTTATCATTTACTAATTGGATGGTTATCATTTTAGGCCAATGGATTCTTAGGTGCACCAGGTCCTGCTGGAGGAATTCCACATGCATATTCATTAATCGCCCGAAAGTAAGTCAGTTATAGTTTTCACAAACTTTAATTTCGTGTGTACAAAATTGATGATTTTGTTTTTACAAATTTCGTATAATTCTTTATTGAACATGTTTGTAGATTCTGGCAAAGGGTGGTCGAATCTAACCAAACTAGTAAAGTTGAGATGTTGGAGTACGAGCGACCTGGGTGGACATTCCATGGAAAAGGATTATGGTAATCATTTGATTTCATATTGTTTTTCATTCTGTATACCTACCTACATAACATAATATGGTACCCGATGGTTTTGTTAGCAGCAGTAGCGTCAAATTTTACTATAATTGCCAAAAATAATCAGTGGTAGAGCCATGCAGTTCCCTGCATGATTGCTCTGATGTGTCTGGAGGCCAAACCCCTTAACCCCTTCCCATCCCATCCCACTTCCGACCACTATCACAGGTGTACAGGGGCGGCGTTTGTTTCTTGCCATCCGCTGACACGCGGAATTATTTTCCCACCTATACCATAAGAAAAAAGAATTATTAAGTGATAAAATTGATACATCACATAAATACATATTGCGATCACAATAATATTTGTTCCAGGTACTATCCACCCGGTAGTAGAACGCCCTGGGCTACCATAGTTGGGTCAGCAAACCTGGGAGAACGTTCGGTGAAAAGAGACCTTGAAGCTCAGGCCGCCATTTTTACCATATCACCAGAATTGCAGGTTTGACTATTGACTTTTTTAGTTAGAATAGTCTATATATCTAGTATATCTTCTGTAGTTATTAACTTATACTAATGTGAGACAGCAGATTCCATACTTTCTTATTTTTATGACTGGACTAATATTTATGGAGAAACTTAATTAAATATTTCCACTATTTATTAAATGGTTACTATATTTACCAACTATGTGAGTAGTTATTTCACTGGCATGGATCCAGCTTCTTAATCAGTAGTAGTTTCGAGTCCTGCCTTACACATATGAGTTTTCGGAAGTTATGTGCGATAAATATCGACGACTATTGTGCCAAATAATATAATATCTTGGACACAATACACACAGCGCCCTCTAGTTCCAAGCTAAGCAACTAAATGCTTGTGTTATGGATACTAGATAACGGATATTAATACATATATACTTTTCTTTTGTAAATACATACTTTTAATACATAGAAAAACACCCAGACGCCACACAAATATTCATGTTTGTCACAAATATTTGTGCTCGGGTGGGAATCGAACCCCCGACCTCATTGCTGCAACTGGTAGTTTTACCAATGCGCCACGAGGCCCGTCACAATGTATTTATGACACTAAGTTCAGCTATCTGGTTGGGTCCAAAAAAATGCTGGTAAACCATCTGAATCTCGGCTTAGTAACAGTATATGCTGTATTTTTTAAACTAATTTCTAACACATATATTTTCTCCAGAAAAAAATGCACGAAGAATCATCACAACTACATCAGTATGCCACAGAGTGTAGTGGAGAATTGCAAAACAGAAATACACCGTTATGGGTGCGAGCTACAGTTGGTCTCTTCAGAACTTACTTCTAACTAATACTGATATTTCCGAATTATTGTGAGGCTAACTAATTCTATAGAAAGAAAACTTGAAAAATTATGTCATTTATTATACGATGGCTGTGTTTTGTAAGTTGATTGTGTTAAATTATTTAAAGGTATGATGATATTTGAAGAAATAATAGTGCGTCAAGTCCCTCCGCTTGGAAGAAGTGAAACTTCGTAATGGTGTTTTTAATTTTTATTAATTATACGTGTGTCAATTCAAACTAGAAAAACAAGTAAATGAAATAATTAATATTTCAAATTAAAATAGCACAACAAGTAAATATTTCAGCTAATTCCACGATGCTTACACTGTTTACCTCGCTGCATAGCTAAAATACTACGCGCATGTGCTTGGGAGGCACCGACTCACATTCTTTCTCTCTCCTAATTTCTATGTTTGTATTTCTTTTTCTCTCTCACTTGTGTTGGAATATTGGACGATACTCGCGCCCTCCCGTTAAACGTTAAACGCAACCATGTTACGCATATTTGCCTTAGAAGTTTCACTTCAAAAGACGTTAAAGGATACACATGAAAAATGAATTAATTAAATGATTTACAAAAAAAGTTCTTTAAAAAGCCCATTAGTATGTCTAACATTGTAATTGAAAATGTTTGAGATTTTTTCATAAATATTGTGTTTTATTGTATGGTTCTAATTTAAGTACATATTGGATATATGTACTTAAATTAAATATGTCGTTGCTGTTTAAAGTCTAGTATAAAAATTTAAAGAAATATTGCAAAATATAAATCATCGTAGTCAACTGCAGTTTGCAGCAAGCATAATTGTGATTTTAAATGTGATATAATTTACTGTTTAATTTTATTGTTGCACTACTTAGTTGAACGTGCTAAGGAATTATTAAAATAATGTTTGTTTGTTAAATATTAATATAAAAACGCCACGCGTGCCTGGGTATTTTTATATCTAGCATATACGTCTTCTCTCACGCTTAATTCAATCCCACCGGCACAGATAAAAAAATGCGTTAGTACTAATATGTGATAAACAAAATTGCGAACTGACTCTCGGTGATCGCGTTGAAAACAAGGTTATAAGATAGGAAGTCGGATTGATAGAGAGTGTCGGTGTTAAGTGTTAAAGTAAGAAAGGGCTTCGATGGTTCGGACATGTAGAGAGAAAGGATGATGCAAGATTGACTAAGCAGATACAGAGTGCTAAAGTGGATGGATGTAGAAGTCTACGATGGCCACGGTACACTTTCCATGGCTAAATTGAACGAGTCCTCGAGGAAGGTGATGTCAGGAGTTTTTAAAAACCGATGAGCGTGTGTCACTAGAGTTATGAAATTCGAAGAACGGAGTGAGGTGTGTAAGAATCGTGCCTTATAGCGCTCCGTTCTCTCTGCCTACCCCGCTACCTCTTGGCGTGTCCGAGCCCCAGCTGTGACACTCGTCGCGCCGTCCACGATTTGGTTGCTCCTTTCGACAACTTGCCAGTTAGTGCCTCCCTCACATGCGGTGGGGCTGCCTGGCGAGACTGCGCCAGGGTCCGCCGATTCTTCCTTCTAGACGGGAGCGGGCGACTAAATTCGCTTGTCCAGCGTCCAGCATGTTTGTCCACTGGAGGTGCAGTCCATAACTGCGGTTTACCAGCGCGCCGGACCCCACGGGCTAGCCCCGTGGTTTGCCGTACGCGGCCAACCAGATTGCCATTTGCCAGCAACCGTGGGAAGAGACATAGTTCGGTGGCGAGTTAGAGCGCGGGCAAACGTACGTAATCATCGATGGGTCCGAAATCCTACCAGTGGCAGGAAAAAGGACTACGATCTCAGTTTATTATCGTGTACATTAGGACTAAAGCTTAGACCGTTCAGACCGTAGTCCTATTTCGTGATACCCAGACTCGCATTTTTAGTATTTGTAAGAATTGTGAGAAAAATGATGGCACTATAAGTTTTTAAATAAATAGTTGTGATTGTAACGCTTTAGGAGATCCTCTTGTTTAATGTTATATTGCGCAGTATTATCTCGTAGTACAATGTTTAATATGGATGAGTGTGTTGTTTTATGTTTTTGGGTGGATACTTACCTACTTTTAGGTATATCAAGTATTCTGTGAATGTTAATTATTGTTTATAAGTTAAATATATTGATTAATAATATGGAAAGTGCTTTATTTACATGGGTGTACCGGAATGTCATTACCAGTTTCTACGAAAAATTTACTAAGTAATTCTTGATACACATTTAACGCTTGCCTTGAAGTTTCACATTTTCAAACATTCTTGGTGTACCAAAACCTTATTTATCTTGTACATAGAAATCACCGCTTTAGAATATTCGACGGTTGCGATATGGTCACCGTAAGTTTCTACCAGCAATCGATAATTTTATTAATCGTCAAATTAGATATTAGTAATAGTCTCGGAGGTCCAGTGGTCGAGCACCCTTCTTCTTCTGAATCCAGAGGTCGCGGATTCAGATCCTCACATTGACACACACGAATGACTTTTTGAAATTAATTTCGTAAGTTGTGTGAAAAATATCGAAGACAACAACCTTGTGCCCGGTATGGCAATAGGTTTGCCACCTCCATTTGGGACGTAAACATAACGGCGAGACGAGGCTTAACAGCCGCTGCCTACAACTTCGCGTAGAAACAGGCGTGAAATTATGTTATATGTATGTTATGTCAAATTAGTAAAGTAATGCGTGCCGTCAGTGCAAGTTTTTAAGCAAGAAACTTCATCATCAGCCTATTGCAGTCCACTGCTGGACATAGGCCTCTTCCAATGTGCGCCACAACATCCGATTCTCTGCCTTCCGCATCCAGTCTTTTCCAGCTGCCTTTCTGAGGTCGTCTGACCATCGGGCTGGTGGCTACGTTTACCAAGACGTGGTCTCCACTCTATGACCTTCTTACTCCATCTACCATCGGTCCTTCGGCAGACATGACCAGCCCATTGCCACTTCAGCGAGCTTGTTCTACGAGCTATGTCGGTTACCCCCGTTCTCCCCCCCCCCCCCCCCCTAAAATAAAAGAAAATGCTGTCTAAGAAATAGTGTCCCAGATTATACTATATTTATAATATTATATTTTATATAAAACAAATGTAGCTTAAGGCTCTTCTCGGCTCGCTGAGCGACTTTAAATTTGTGGACTAGCCCCACCGTGAGCGTCAACGTTTCGGCACCGTAGGTAAGACCGGTAAGACGCACTGGTCAAAGAAGACGTTGGTGAAGAGTTTGGGAGATATGACATCTCCCTGTCTTACACCTCGATTCAGCTCGATGGAGATCGTCACCTGGTCCTGTATCTGGACAGTCATCGTGGCGGTGTCATACAAGCATCTCAACACATCCAAGACCTCCAGCAGTTCTGGATGTGTTATCCAGAACTGCCCTAGTTTCGATGGAGTCGAAGGCTTTTTCGTAATCCACGAATGCCATCAACAGCGGCTGATTGTACTCTTTGTACAATCTGTCTTCTGTACAATCTGCCAAACAGTATAATATGGATGTGTACTACGGTACTAAAGCCTTTTCGAAACCCGGTCTGCACGGGAGGCAGAAATTCGTCGAGCTTTGCTGCGAGACGATTCGTGACGACCCTCGAGAACAACTTGTAGATATGGCTCAGGAGTGAGATGGGTCTGTAATTCTTCAGTAAGATCTTATCACCTCTTTAGAAGATCAGCACCACCGCACACCCGCTCCAAACCTGTGGTGTATGACGGAATTAAAAAGACTTGCTAATTCCTTTAGGATAGGAGTCCCGCCAGATTTTAGAAGTTCTGTAGTAATTCCGTCATTACCGATTGCCTTGTTGTTTTGGAGTTGCCCGAGAGCCGCCCTAATCTCGTGTGTTATCGGATTACTGTGATATCAGCAATGTCTTCACTACAGTGACGCGTTAGCGGGGCTCTGTGGTCATCATCGCTGTGTCCCGTCGGCTTGGTCATCCGTGTGGAATAAAGGAGCCCATAAAAAGATTCGATCTCTGCGAGAATCTCAGGCTTAGAGGTGACGACATGTCCATCCGCAGTTTTCAGCTTCATCGGATAGGGCCTTCCAAGCTGCTGAGCAAACGCTTTCGACCCTTTGTTGCGGTCGATCACGTCCTCGATTGCTCGGGTATCCGAGCGACGAAGGTCGCGCCGCATCAGCTTCCTAATACGCTGGTTTAGGCTTCTCCATTATCACGAAGACAGCTGATCGGATGGAGTTTCTCGCCTTTGCCTCATCAGCTCGAGCGTCTCGGCAGAGAGTTTGAAAGAGTTTGGAGTTGGGAGAGTTTGGAGTGGTCACGGTGTCGGTCCTTTCGTCCTCATCACCTGTGGTTTCCAATCCAATTTTCCAATCGATTTTTGAGTTCTTTTGGAACTTTTCGGTTTCGGCTATTTGGAGCGGCGTAATGTTTAATATTTCATGTTAATATTTCGAGGGCCCCGAAAAGTCGGTGATCACTTCCAGTATTGAACCTGTAGATCACAGAGACATCTCTAAATATATGCTTACTATCCGTTATGATAAAATCTATCTCGTTCCTTGTCAAAAAATCGGGGCTTCTCCAAGTCCACCACCTGTGGATACCCTTCTTGAAGAATGAGTTCATCAAGAAGAGCCCTTCAGACTCCAGGAAATTGACCAGCATCTGGCCCCTATGATTTCGGCACCCCAAGCCATATGGACCGATTTTCGTTTCGCCGCGTTCTTGTACTCCCACTTTGGAATTGAAGTCCTCCATAACAACGTTGTAGTGAGCCTTGGCGGCACCAGCTTTTGCGATATCTTCGTACATCGCCTCGGCTATCTCGTCAGAGTATGTCGAGGTCGGCGCATATACCAGTATCACCTTCAGGGTGTACCTATTGGTGAGTGTCGGTACAAGGTACACTACCCTGGTCGACACACTACTGATTCCCACAACGCTGCCAACGAGGTCCTTGTGAAACAGGAAACCGACACCCCCCTGGGAGAGCTGGTCACCTTCTCGAAAATAGAGCAACTTGCCCGACTGTAGGGTTATCGTGTCCAGAATATGCCAGTTCAAGCAACCAAGCTCTACTTCGAGTTCGGTGAGGTGCTTGTCCAGCCGTAGACTGCGTCCGTTGTAGTATGTCGCCACGCGTAGTTGTTTTTGACAGCCTGCCGGAACCCGAAACTTCTTAGCACCCCCTGTCCCATCGTTACCAGAACCGCTGCCTTGGCCGGGAATATTGGGACCACCGGGAACTTGGAGCCGTTGGTTCTGCGCTCTTTTCATTTTGGGAGGTTTTTGCCCATAGTCCCCGCGCTGGGCAGACGTGTTGGAGACCGTAGGGGTTCACCTGTTACAGATAGGGACGCTGCTGCCCGTCCCTACCGAGGACTTTTGGGTTGACCCTTGTTTCGGAATGGTTATCCCGCCATTCTTCGGTGTTATCCTATGTAAGCTTGTCAGATATACGTTTTTCTTTTGCTCCCGGCTGACTGAGAGACTTGACATATTTAAAATATATGACCGTTTTACTTTCGTAGAAAGCTTAATTATTAGCTTAATTTTAAGCTTGATATTAGTAGAATAAAATGCACATGTGACAAATTATAAAATTGCATAATTAACCCTAAAAAACGTATAGGTATTAGTAAAAACTGTAATGACTTTTCTGTACACCTGGTATGTCTATTCTTGATAGAATCTGATGGTATTCTACATTGACCTACAAAATGTGACAGATATAATGTTGATTCAAAAACTATATTCGTATTTACCAAATGCATGTTATAAAATACATCGCCTACTTTCTACAGAAAAGATTCGAAGACAGTCCTAGAATGAGAGCTATTTATGATATGACCCTTTTTAATTTAGTATCTGCTTCTGGTTTCGCCGAAGTTCTTAAGCACTTCCCTTTATCATAGATACTACGCTGCATCATATGTATAATATGGTCAATATGACCACTTCTCGGTGGTTTATGGGTCAAGCTTATCTTGATTTAAAAGTTGTGGGATCGTCTCCGGACTCCAAAACTCTTTTCGGAAGTTATGTGTGATAAATATCGATGACTGACTACTTTGTCCCCGGTGTATTGCAATAGGTTCGCCACCTATTCCATTTGGGACGTAACATAACGATTCAGCGAGTCTAGTATTAACAGCCGCTGCCTACACCTTCGGGTAGAAAAAGGCGTGAAGTTATGTTATGACTTCATATTCTCCAGTGATTGTCAACATAGAGAATGACCTCTATATCTGGGCGAGAGGTTATATACCCCTGGCCCCTACTAATATACAGCATTCCTTTCAGGTACGCTTATATTAAAGGTACCTCCAGTTTGAGAGGGATGAACCGCTCTGCGCCATCCCTCTCAAGTTTTGGCCTTAAAGATTTTGTAAAACTGCGAATATTTTCTAAAACAGCCTATTCACTCATGCTTAAAAGTGTGACAATTTATTAACTGTTTTATGAGACTTTGTTTTGATACCGTTCCCCTACTGGGTGGACCGACCGGATGGGATAGCAGCAAGTCAATAGATGCGACTGGTGCAAGACCTTCAGTTGTGGCGTACCATGGCGGAGGCCTACATATAGCAATGAACATTGAAAGGCTAATGATGAAGCCTACTTATATACAGCGACGAATTCTTATTGCCGCGGTTAAAAATAAAACAATACACATTACATATACGTTTTTAATAATTCTCATTCATTATATTTTCACTCTTATTTTTTTCATTTTATATAAATCACATAATCATAATTATATTTCCGATTCACACTTAATAATTAATTTTAAAATAAATTAAAACGAGACAAAAAAAAAAATAATTCTGTTAAAATTATTATCATTAGATACAAAAAAAAAATACTCAGTCGTTTCCTGACAATACTAATGTACAATCAAATTTTACAATAATAGGAATCAGGCACATAATAATTTAAAATACTAATAACTAAGTGTTTTTATTACTTAATCCCATTTTATAAACAATCTTTACATTACTTACATTAAAATAATAGGTATGTATGTGGAGTAATACTTTTAAAGCTTGTATATGATCAAATATTTCGCTAAAACACTAACGACGCCTACAAGTATTACCAGGCGTTAAGATACAGAAAATATGCAGCAACTAATAACATTCCAAAAATAATAAAAAAGCAACAGTATGTTACATTGGTTCATTTGAGTAGTGTCAAGATTGTACATAAAATGAAACAAGCAATTAAAACATTTTTTTTCTAGTGAGGAATCGTTAAAACAAAATGAAAACTGGTCACATGAAATATTTGTACAATTATTTGTTATGTTTGGCCAAGAATTACACATTTTTTTATAAATTGTGACAGCGACAACGTCTACTAACTTTGTTTTTTTTTTTTTCAATAAAGTGTGTCAATAGATTTTGCAATGTGGCACAACAAAGCAAAAAATTTGGGCAAAAACGTCATGTGAGAACACATCATAATAGTTGAATTTCCGTATATTAAACAGGACGAATACAATTTTAAATGGACGAAATCACTTCAAGAATACTGCTTGTATTACGTTATAACAGAATATTATTAATATCAATATTATAAAAGAACTCAATTTTGAGCACAATGATGATCACTGTTAAAATATTAATTATTTATTATCATTGCAATTGAGCAATTTTTACTAATTATATTTTTATTTTTGTTAGTATGGTGAGGTATTATCTTTGTGCGCTCCAGAACTGATTATTTTTTCGACATTTACAGCTCAATCAGTTTTTGACTCAGATACATTGACCACAAGAAATTATAGCAAGAGAAAGAGAATCTTGCTAATTTCGATTATAATAAAAAAAAAACAAGTTTCTGTGAGTCCAACAGTTGTTATTGTTATGGTTTTTTTAAAATAAATTTTATAACCTAGGGTATTGTGTAAATTGTTTTATTTCATTTTCTGAATTGAACCCGAATGTCAAAGGGGAGAACATTTCACCATGAGCGGGAGACACAAATAATATTATAAGTAATACCTCGTATTATTAAAATCTTAGAATAATTATTTAACAGTGAGCAATGAAATATAATCAATATGTTAATCATATTTAATCAAATCTAAAACAACAAGATTGTGTGGGGGAGTCTTTCATTGTTCGTACATAGATGCAGTTTATCCTAATCTTTGGTGTGCTGGGCATAACTATGTAGAACGATTTACTATATGTAGTGCTTATAAAAAATAAGCAGACTTATGTATTATTTATTTCTATCAGCATTTTCCATTTTATTTATTCTGTCACTCAGATATGTTTATATAATAAATCAATATATACAATAATTTAATACTTTCATTTTACAATCAAAACTAAGGTTTTAATTTTTCTCTACTGCCGACGTCATCATTGCAAAACTAGATTAAATTTAATGATATCGCATCAAAAAATACAACTTGAACGTATCGGGTATAATTGAAGATAATGTGGACTATGGAAGCCTTAAATTCCAAAATATCGGAACAAGGGAAAGTCGAATGTGAGCATTACACTACATTTAGTAAAGTCGGTCTGAGCACAAGTGTGTGTGGAGTGTCGGGTCGCCGGTAACGTCTCAAACTACATCTAAAGGACGCCGATACTAAGGTACAAAAATATTTCACCTATGAATTAACACTACTTAACAATAAGTTCCTGAGGAGACCTTTACCCGATCAAATATCTACATACAACATGGACAATATTAATCTCAGATAGAGTAAAATAAAAAAAAAGAATGACTATTAATTAATTATTAGTTTTCAAACCTATAATTATCCAACCGGGTGCGGTCTCCTCAATTATAATTACTTATAGCGAATCACACTAAGGTAAATTGACTAGGCGAGTTTTGAGTGGATCATGGATTTGTGATCGACTGCTAGGCTTCGACAGAGCGGAAGAGGAAACCAATATTTATATATAAGGATTATTAAGTATATATAATGCTTGCTATAGTCAGTCAGTCATAGACAAAAAAAAAATCATCAGAATATTAATTTAAATTTGTCATTTAAATTAAAGATACCTTTACTATGGTTATTTAAATCAATGTAAAAATCAAACGCATACAACCATACTGACATGTTTTCAACTTAATATTCACTTATATATAGGGTTAATATTCAATTAGCAGAATATTAAAAAATACTATTATTATCCTCTCCGTCAGGTATATTTATTACAGAATTATAAATATATATATATATATATATATATATATATATATATATAAATTATAAATATATATATTTATAGCTTGAATACCTGACAGAGGAAGGAACCTGGATAAGTGACAATAACAGGTGAGTAACTCTGTGAAAAAAAATGGCTCTAATTTCAAATACCCTATAATCCAGGAGTATGGGAGCTTGGTTAAGTATTTCGTTTGCTATTTCTAGGAGAAAAAAATAATATTTAGTCAAACTAATTCTAACTCTCGTCTATTGTGAAGTAGGAAGTCAGAAGTCACTTATCCAAGTTCTGCATAATGAATGAAATGTCGAGGTAGATGAATGTCGAAACCTAGTGTCCGGTGGTTGTGTGCAGTCAGAAGGGTGCTCCGAGGACGGGCGGAGGGTCCGGCGGCATGTAGTGCAGCTCGGGGGGCGGAGCGCTGCACAGGTTGTAGAGCAGCGCGAACAGGGTGCAAGCGGCGTAGGCCCCGAGGGCCGCCCACCACAGTAGCCGCTCCCAGAGCCGCTGCTGGGCGTGCTTCAGCACCAGCAGACCTATCGTCAGTCCGGCTAGCGCTCCAGCCACGTGGGCCGCGTACGATACAGGTGGCGCCTCCTGAACATACATACAGATACATTTTTTCTTTTCAATAACGTTGATACAGATTTTTATTAAAATTATTTCGTTAATTTTTCTCGTGGTTGCTACCACCAGGGTAAACAACAGTCGCTTTTCAGATTTTTCAAATATCATGCTGGGAATATTTTGAGTGACATGATATAATAGTTAGAGCTAACGTTCGGAAAGTCGAAAATCTCTTTTCTAGCAAAAAATTAAGTAAGACAAATGGGGTTGGCTGGCCGAACAAAAGATCTAAAGACTAGTTACCTAGAATTAAGCTACATATAAGTTTCGAATAGTTTCGATCCGGCAACTCTAAGTAAAATATATGTGATGGTCATTTACATAAACAAAACACTAATTATTTTATGTCTGGAAGCAAACAGCGTTGTATAGAAAAAGGAAATAATTTATTATGTGCTGATATCATTTGATTTGTTTGCTTGTCTCAGACTAGTTTTTTGTCGGTAAGATAACGGTAAATATTACATAATACTGTTTATAAATGCACATTGACTACTTGTAATATTTGAGTAGTAAAATAGCGTTGTTGGTACTGGGATCGTTTTGAGACTATTTTGCCATAAACCCGCCAAAATTTTGAAATGGTTTTTTGATATATGTATATTGTTTAATTATTGCATTATGCTGGCAGAAAATTGAGAAGATGGACTAATATTTAAAAAAGTAGTTTTGTAGGTAGTAAATAACCAGATACCACCACACTAAATTGACATTAACGAATATGTAAAACATAAAGTGCAATAAGTTTATTTTTTTAAAGGTATCCCGAGCCAAAAACTCATTTAAATGAATAGTGAATATTTTCAATTAGTACTTTTTTTGAAACAGAAACATTAACAATTCATTCATTCAAGTATTTGTGTTGTATCTTTACGAATGAATTAAGTGATGGTAATATATTATATTTGTTGTCTGCTTGTTTCGAGCACGCAATCTGTCGTCGAAGTCGTCTTGTATAAAAAAATTCGTCATCTATTTATGGTGAGTTGCGTTCACAAACATGGACACACGCACATGTCCCACAAATATCTTCAAATTAATAAAAACAATATTTTATTTCATTTTTAATTTACGAAATTACTCTAAGAAACCATTAATCTTAATTTTTTTTTTCTGATAGGAATACTACAAGTAAACTTCTATTTCAGATGTCCCTGGCTCGAATCTGGATATGATGTATTGGGTGAAGTAATATCGTAATTACCTTGGTATATCTGGCGTGCACCGCAAACCCGACGTCACAGGAAGCCACGGCCAGCGCAGCGACCAAACGAACGGCTCCATACCTCATGGTATGGAAGTTAAGTAGCGCATTGGCTAGATGTGCCGCTAGTAGGGCGTAAACTCCGCCAGAAGCACCCGCCAGACACACGTCAGGGTCCAGCACAGAGGCAGCCAGAGAACCCCCCAGCACACCAGCTAAATACACTGCAGCGCAACGTACTGCTCCATGAACCATTTCTAGAGGTAGGCCCACCTATAACACAAATAAAACATGTATTTACTAATACTGTAAAACCGAAAAGTTTTTTTGTCCAGGAACCACTAGTTCGAGTTGAAAAATGCTTTATCACGCTGCACCTAACAGAAGCAGAGTACTGATCTTTTTAGTGGTGAAGGAATCTACACTACCACTATAAAACTGAAGAGGGTGTTTGTTTGGACTAATCTCAGGAACTACTAGTGCGAATTGAAAAATGCTTCTTGTGTTGGATAGCCCATTTATCTAGGAAAGTTATAGAGTATGTAATATCACGGTGCACCTAATAGGAGCGAAGTGTTGATCTTTTAAGTGATGAAGGCATACAGATTTCGGGATGACGTTCGCGTGATAATACAGTTGTTAATAAATATATTCACAGTGGTAGAGTCACGCAGCTCGCTGCATGAATGTGCCCACTCGACCGGTGAAATATCACGACCTCTCAGAATATCGACGTAAAGTGGCTCTTGCCGCGTTTCGCTCAGTAAGAGAGGTATCCGGAGGCCCAACCCCTTTCCCGCTCCCCTTCACATCCCACGGAACTGTGACTAGATGTATTCAGGTGTCCATGGGCGGCGTCTGTTGCTCACCATCAGGTAAACCCGTCTGCTCGTTTGCCCCCTATACCGTAAAAAAATGTAGTCTATTTCCAGGTATAGGCATTTACGAATGAACGAATTGCGTTAACTACCAAGTTTTGCGTCATCACCGTGTTTGTCTGAGACTTTAATAACAAATATTTTATTGTTTGTATTGTACGTAAAGTAATTAAATTAACTAAACGCAAGTACTTGTTAGTAATTAAATTAAATTATAATATTACTACCTACTACTATTAAAAACTATAACTGACATTCGTCGAATGCAATAAATTAGAAGCGAATTTATTATTAAGTAAAGTAGAAGTAAAAATAAATAATTTAGTACTTTTAAGTAAAATTAAATTAAGGCGTACAGATACCAATTGGTATTTATATTCTCTGGAAAAGTATACGTTACTAACTTTGCTACATGTTATTTTTTACCTGAGGTTTAGCCCGCGAACATGAAATCGGATCTATTAACAAAAAACTGTCATATCCCAGTGCAATGCATTACTTTGCATTATCGTACGTTTTATGGTAAATATCATTCATAAATAAAGCCCAGACAAAAAAAAGTTTTCTCAAGGTCAAGCTATAAACTTGAAGTAAGTATTATCCTAAGGAAACTAATACAAAAAGATAAGAAGAAGATTTGAAGATATGACTAATATGAAAAGTACCAACATATTTATAAATATTTTTTTTATTACTAGCGATTCGTTAAAGACTTCTAAAAACTATTACGGTACCTATACAGTTTCTTTTAATTTTATTTTGAAGTCGGTAAATAAATCAGTGTTAAATTAAGCATACAAAAGTCCATTGTTTATTTATTGGACTGGATCACAAAGAATGACCAGTTTCATTAGTTCTTAGATACAAATTGATTGCTAGCTAATTGATAGCTCTTACCGCAAGTTGCACAAGGAGATTGAAGGACAGATGCAGCCAACCGGCATGCACCACACTGTATGTGAGGAACCGCCACAATTCACGTCTTCTGTCGGAACGGTAGACCAGGGGCGAGTCGACTGGCACCGGACCTGCCGCTGCAGCCATACCACCAGCACCCCAAGCATACCAGGCGAACACACCTAGCTGAAAAGGTAATACAAAACTTTGAAATCGCGGAAAAATGAAAATCAGCATCATGATCAGGGTTCAATATAACTAACTTATTTCTAGCTGTGATTGGGAATCGTCTTTATACGTACATAAATAACTTCACGTCACGTCCCTTGCGGGGTACGCAGAGAGAACAGAGTGGTTTTTACACACTTCACTCGCTTCATAACTCCTCACTCGTAGGATTTTAAGGCTCTTGACATCATCTTCCGTAAGTACATACACTATCAATTTGGTCATGGATTACAATTCGGACCATGTTAACCAATCTGGGTGCTAAACCACTATGTCATCGACACGACCAATTGAGGATAAATAGGATTTGAATTAGTTGTTTGTTTGACATGACATTGAAAGTAATAATTAACTATTATGCTGTGTGGCGCCGCCTTAGAATACCGCCACCCCATCTCTTCCCGTGGGTGTCGTAAACGGCGACTAAGGGAAAAGCTAGAAGAAGGGGCAGCAGCATTCTCTCTCAACAAAATACAGCCTACTGCGATCGCCAAACCGCCTGCCAATTGTGGCGATTATGGCAAAATGATTGAGAGGTCCGGCAGTTGTGGCGCTCTATGGGGGAGGCCTATGTCCAACAGTGGACCTCAAAAGGCTAATGATGATGATGATTAATATTTAGCACTATGAGGGCAATACGCAAAATCTGTGGAGTGACTTTCGTTGACCGCGTCGAAAACAAGGTTGTAAGGAAGGAAGTTGGTTTGAAAGAGAGTGTCGGTTTAAAAGTAAGCAAGGGCATGCTCCGATGGTCCGGACATGTAGAAAGAATGGATTATGCAAGATTGACGGGAAATTCAATGCAAAAACGGATGGATGTAGGAGTCGAGGACGGCCAAGACACATATTCCATGACGTGTTCTGGAGGAAGGTGATGCAATGAAAGTCAACGAAGCGAGCGAGGCGTGTAAGAATCGGGCCTTATGGCGCTCTGTTCGCGCTCTGCCTACTCCACAAGCGATATGTGGTGTGAAGTTATATATGTATGTATGTAGTATGTATATAGGGAAAATAATGTCGTAAATAATTGTATTTGATGGGCGTAATGCTATGCTACTACGTCCTTAAACTAGGAGCCCGGGCGAACTTCGTACCGCCTTATTCTACATCGTTGACTTACGATTTACTCAAATTTTAAACTAAGAATGCGAAATATTTTCTAGCAATAAATATAATAATAATTCCTTCATTATTAGAATTAGAATCATTCCAATAGTAAAAATAGTTTTTGAGTTTATTCAATACAAATATACAACATTTTCCTCTTTATAATATTAGTGAAGATCATGAATAGGTAACAGCTTTATAACATAACTTGACGCCTTTTTCCACTGAAAGGCGTAGGTAGAGGCTTTCAAGCCTCGACTCGTTAAATCAGTTATGACCCAAATGGTATAGATGACACAAAGTTGTCAGTCGGAGTGAGCCTGGAATCGATCTCACGTCATCTGAATCAGAAGCGGGGAGATGGACCACTGGACCACCGAGACTAACTATTTCGTGCGGAATCGTGCAAGTTTTATAGGTTGTGAATCACAATCGTGTGACGGCCGAGGTTTGTGCGCGCGCGCAGTATATTGTTATTATTCACGTAAACCGCTTGTTTGCACGGATGTGAAATCCGCTATTATAATTTTTAATTAAGCGAAGTAACTAGAGCGGGGATACGAAGCGGCTACGGGCGCGGTAGAAAGTGATGCACTTCACATCGTTACACTTGTTAAGAAATAATGGCCGTTACTAACTACTAACAGTACTGTTAGAATCATACCGTATCTTTTATCTATCTGTGGGTATATAAAGTAAAGCCATGGTGAAAAGTTTGATATTTGAAAATGTTATGCGTTATGTCATTACTTAATTTAACTTCACGCCACGTCAATTGTGGGGTAGGCAGAGTGTCCAGAGGGCCTATAAGACACGATTTATAGACACCTCTTTCAAACTCTTGTCATACAGTCGGTTTTTAAGCTCTTGAAATCACTATCCGCAAGGATACGTTCAATTTGGTCATGGACAAAAAGTATTATATCTAGTACACTTGTGTCCAATCGAGATACCTACTAATAGTCATTTATTTGGAAAAGATCCTATCACTTATGTTTTAGCAATTCAGCAGTGTCGATGATAGAAAATGAGAGTTTATTCTTTAGTAGACTTACCTCCAATAATGTCACACAGATGATGAAGAAGGGTGGTGGACAGCAAGTGTACCTCTCCTGGTAATACTTGCGATCCCTCTCCTCTGGAAGCATCTCCATCGCAACCAGGTGCACCATTCTGCAAAAATGGACACACTAATGTATAGTTCACTTATTTCCGATCAAAGTTTTCTAAAGAACTCAATTAGTTTTTATATGGAATGGTTGTGACTCGACCAAATTCTTAATAGCTGACCTGGTGGACTTTGTATTACTTCAGAAACAACAAGATTATTTCTCCTTCTTCCTCCTCCTTATTCATCTTACGCAAGAAGAATTTTAGTAATCCTATATATCTTATAGTCTCGGTGGTCCAGTGGTCGAGCACACGGCTTCTGATCCAGAGGTCCAGGTTCGAATCCTGACACTGGCTCACACCAATGATTTTTCGAAATTGTTTACGAAATTTATGTGTGAAAAATATCTATGACTGAAAAACTTTGTGCCCGGTATAGCAATAGGTTCGCCACATATTCCATTTGGGACGTAAACATAACGGCGAGACGAGGCTTAACAGCCGCTGCCTACACCTTCGGGTAACAAAGGCGTGAAGTTATGTTATGCTATAGTTATATGTTTCCTCAATTTATAGGTAAAATCTTAAGATTTTTACATAAAAATATACTGATTTTACTGTTTAAATAATATCCCATACAATATATTTAAATTGATCGAGAAAACAGATTTTTAATAACTTATTCATATCTCGGTAAGAGTATTTTATACAGACTTTGACAGAACCGACTATATTTAACAGAAATATTTTTAAAAGACGTAGATAAATTTATAAGTTTACCTGTATACTAAATTATAACAATATTATTTCTATTTTATTATTTTTTTTCTATTCATAATGTCAGTAATCGTTCAATTCTTTTCCACTTTACTCTATGTTAGAAAGCAATTTGTAAAAAAAAAAAAAAATTACCGTACGAAAGCACACTAGGCAAATGTCACTTTGACATGTAAATTGGTCGTAAAATATATGTTTTGGAAGCAGGAAATCGATACGTAATCACTTTTATTAGAACATTTTGTAGGAAATTTTACGTTTGATCAATTTTGACGACTATAAATTTTGATATTTTCACAATATGTAATATTTAAATGTTATGTTACATTTTACTTGTAATTTATAAGTTGGACGTGTGTTCCCAGTAAACGGTTTTTGTGTTCTGTCTGAAAAATGACAGACAGAAGTCACAGAAGTCACGGCATACTGGATTTGTTTAGAAAATGATACATAGATGGTATTGAATTTGTTATGCGTAAGAAATGTTGATTTATATATATATTTTTACATTTATTTATATTGCTACGCGTGTTTGAGTAACTTTAGATATTTTTGGGCGATAGTAATATAAACTTTTTTTTTTACTTAAAAAGTTTAAACCTCCTTTAATATAGACTAAAGTTGAAGAGTACGCATACAAAATAAAATATGTAATATCCATACTAATCCATACCAATCTGAAAGTAATTTCAAGAAAAAATAAAGATATTATTTTTACATTTTAGGAATTAAGTATATTAAGATGGGATGACCTACACCTTCAAAGAATTATGTGTGAAGTTACAAGCCGCAAATGACTGTTGGCCGATCAAGTTGGCACCAGGCTAGGTTTTTTGCTACGGATCCTCCTTCATAGGAGTCTTAAGTAGGGTAAGATGTTAACCTACCTGGCGAATAATGTAGGATCCTCGAGAAGCAGACGGAAGTCGTTCTCAGAGCTGACCTCCCGGTCTCTATGGTGTACTGCACATCTATAGCTACGTGTACGTTTGCCGCTCATCTGCAACAATTAAAAAATTAAAATTAAACTTCACAAACTTACAATTTAATATTAAAGTTTGTTTAACTTCAGTTGAGACTTTCGAGATCCAGGTCTCCTTTTTTCTGTAGTCATTAGAGTTTGAATCAGACACTAATGATTAGTGTCTGATTCAAACTCTTGATATCTATAATGGATGTCGAGGTGCTTAACCGCGACAAGTAAAAATATTAGCGACTAGCTGACCCGGCAAACGTTGTCTTGCCAAAAAAATCAAGTTTAACAATAGGTGTTGATCGTAGGGAGGTGAAAATTTAGAGTTGTATGCATTTTGTTTAATTAAAAAAATAAAAAACCCAAATATCTTACGGAACCCTATTATTTTTCAAAATAAAATTTTGCCTATGTTACTCAGTGATAATGTAGCTTTCTAATGAAAAAAAAAAATTAAAATCGGTCAAGTACTTTTTGAGTTTATTCGTTACATACAAATATACAAATCTTTCCTCTTTATAATATTAGTGTAGACTACATATAAATTAGCAGATTCCTCTATGTTCATCATCTCATCTTTCTGCTCTGTTCCCATTATTTGAAGTCTTTATTAGGTTGTTTGATTTCCACACTTCCCTATCATTCGCATCTTCCACACTAACACCCATCTTAGTCATGTCGTCTTTCACACAATCCATTTATATTCTCTTATGTCTTCTTATTCTCTTATTCCCTTCCACAGATGATACATGATACACATGTTGGGAGAAGAATGATAGACCTAAATGGTCTATCATTCTTCTCCCAACATGTGTATCATCCCACCTCATTATATGCCCATTTATCTATGTTCCTTTATTATAAAGTGCCAGAGTCATCTATACTCATTTATAGATATAAGTTATATTTATATATATATATATAAGAGATTTCCACCTATATATTGACTCATCACGATATCTCTGGAACCATAAGGCGTAGCGACTTGAAATTTGGTAGGATTATTCCTTTCGCCGAGTAGAGGTCAGCTAAGAACGGATTTTACGAAATTCCACCCACAAGGGGGGTTGCGGGGGTGTTAACAATGGAAAATTCCCATTTTTAACCTATAACTGCTATTGACTTCAAATTTGTCGAAGATATTGCAGTGTTAACATAGCGGGGCAGCAGTTATTACTTTTTTGCGAAACAGAGTTCGCCGGGTCAGCTAGTATTTATATATTAGATATATCTTATATGTCAGATATGTGGCAACATGTTGCGACACATTTTTGATGTTGTCATTCCAGTCCCATAGAAAACACGGAAATAGCAAAATTAGGACTGCGGAAGTTGAGCGGGATACAGGCAAAGTATTATAATTTAAACGGAATGATCATCGCATTTTTTCAATTAGAAAATAACTGGAATATCAATGCAATATAGTAATTTTTAAATTACATATATATATATATCCATGTAAATATTTGTAATCGGATTGGGAATCGAAACGACTGACCTCTACTTGGCATTCGGTATAACAAATTAACAGTGATAGAGCCACGCGTTTCGCTGCATGAATGGGCCGACCGGTGAAATACCACGACTCTTTATTATAATATCGACGTAAAGTGGCTTTGGACGCGTTTTGTTCTGTAAGAGTATAGATGTATCCTATATTAAAGGGCGGCAACGCAACTGTAACGCTATCTGTTTTGCAGGTGTCCATGGACGGGGCTAGTAACTTACCACCAGTTTATTCGCCCGCCAGTTTGCCCCCCCTATTCAATAAAAAAGTACTACAGACAAGTTTTAAATCCAAAATATAATGCAGGTTGTATTTTTACTTAACGTCGCGACAGTGGTATTTGGCTCGTGGCCAGATCATATCGACCCCACTTTACTCAGCGCACAAAGTAACATGCCTACCGTTAAAGCATATATCGCAAAATAAGCACTAATTTTAATACGAAGTCAAACGAAGTCAAATAATCGAGTGAGATGTGTAAGAATCGTGCCTTATGGCGTTCTGTTCTTACTCCATTCTTACTGCGCTGGGGACTTCCGTCTAGAAGTGAATCAGCTCGTTGAAAAATGTCCTTTTTTTATACCAAGCTTTTTAAGTGGCTTCTGGTAATCAGATGAATCCCTTAGCCCTCAAGTCGAAAGGACCTTTCTTTGGACCCCTGACAAAACAGTAAACTGTTGTAGTTTCGTCCAATTGCGTAAAAGCAAAAGATGATAAGATGATAATATTTCTACGAGAGCAATGCTGAGCGGACTCGGCACCAGTACCCTGACTGGGTGGGCGTTGGAGACATTGTGACCGACTGGTTGTGATACCAGACGGTCGCAGTCATTCAACTCGCGATTCCCACGGGACTGCGGCGATGTTCAATGCCAAAATTACAAATAGCCTAGACGCCTCGCAGACAACTAAATGTGTCTCCAAACAATTATTTTGAACGCGTGTCTCCGCGGATACTTGGCCATTGTCAATATACATTTGTTCCGCGCTCCTAATTGTGTCACGACGATTTCATATTATCACACAGCGCCTTCTAGTTTCCCAGCTAAACAACTAAATGCTTGTGACATGGAAACTAGATAACGGATATTATTAATAAATTATGTTTTACGTTGTTTTGAAAATATATATTTATAATACATGGAAAAACACATAGACGCGTGTCATGGCTATTTGTACCTACTAGGGTAGGGATAGAATCACCACTCCAACCGACTGCGTCTTTTACTAATGCACCACAAGGCCCGTCTAAATTACTGGTAGTGAGAAAAAACAATATTATAGTTGTAAATAATTAAAAATTAAAGTTTAGTATTAATGTACACAATAATAAACTGAGATCTTAGTTCTGTTTACTGCCACTGGCTGCGCTAGAATTTCGGACGCACTGATGACACGTGAACATGCGTTGGAAAGTCCTCTAGCAGCGAGGGTTCTTTCTCCTGGATGGAGACCATTCGTTTAAAATTACTTTCGGGGTCCTTGTATCTATACTTCGCCTTAAGGATTTACATTGTGAAAGTCAGAACACTACCTTTTGTTAATCGTAAAAAAAATCTCTAAATACTTGTGTGGTAGAGTTGAGTAGGGCGCCAGTGGGTGCCAGTCGGGTGCCGGTGGGGGCCAGTGGGCGCAGTGCAACATCGGCGTGGGCGCCTCGTGACTCACGCAGACATCCGACACGTCCGATTCGTATCCGGAACCTACTAACTAGAGGCACCTATTGCCGATACGCCACGGTTACAACAGGCGCGCAAGCCTACAAACTAAAGCCACAATAATACCAGATTTGCATACAAATGTGACATATTATATTAACTATGCGTAGTATTATAATACCGAGTCCTCGGACGGAATTCGTTTTGTCGATGATCTATAAGTAAAAACGTAACTTCACGCCTTTTTCTACCCGCAAGTGTAGGCAGCGGCTATTAAAGCTTCGGCTTGGCGAATTTGGGACGTAACACGTCACGTACGAAATGGAATAGATGAAGGAACCTATTGCCATTACAACGGGCACAAGTCAGTTGTCAGTTATCGATATTTATCACACATAACTTTCGAATCTACGAATTTATTTTCTTATTTAAGTTATTTAAGAAGAAATCTTTGTTTGTTTGTACTTTTTATAAACTGTAAAAGTAATGAAGCGATTATAATAAATCTTTCACTAGTAGTTTTTAATAATTAGGGTTCCGCATTAAAATAATAAAATACAATTATGCTGTACATAACCAAACTATCCGTGTCTTATTGGAAGACAAGAACCTTGAAAACTGACGAGTATGTATGACAAAAATGAAGAACATCAAGGAATCCAAACAGGTACATATGTGTCTTCAATTCTCTCTACCCCTGAAAGGATTCAGCGTGAAGATGTCTTAGTTTTAAACAGGAAAATAATAATAGCTTAAGCTTACTTAAGCTATTATTATTTTCCTTACTTACTTATAAGTAACTTTTTGTACTGGAAAATTCCATGACTTAGCAATACATCTTACTATACTTTATAAATATTGAACCAACCGTTTTTTTTTACTAAATAAGTACATACATATGAATAAATATTCGATATTTACACAGAAATAACATTCTATTAAATTTTTGTCTGTCTGTTCCGGATAATCTCTGAAACGGTTGGACTGATTTTGACAGGACTTTTATTGGCCGGTAGCCGATCTAATAAGTAACTTAGGCTAATTTTGTTTTAGAAAAATGTATAAATCTTATTTATTACTCTAAAACGAAGAAAAATGTTCGCTGGGTCAGCTGGTAATGTATAAAATCGTGTTTTTTTTAAGTTTATTTAAATGTTGTGGTTGTTTTTAAATGTAAATATTATTCATTTACCGCAATATAATTGCAAAGTTTGAGATTTATTGGTGAATAACTTGTGTAGGTACTAGGTACTACTCCTACGCTCAAGCAGAATCATTGCGCCTTTATGAATGAATGGAAATATAATTGATTCAGTTCATTCACTCATCGTATTCGTATGATTTATATAAATATTTATAAATGTAGTTAGCTTTTACCCGCGGCTTTGTTTGCATACGTGGAGGTACTGTAGTGGAAATATTTTTTAAAAGAATATAAAACTATCCCAGGGGAATGCATCACCGGGATTATAGTAGGTTTTCTGGTCAGTGCCATTTATTTGTGAAGTTTGAAATAAGTCTAATAATAATATATTTTAGGTCTCGGTAGTCCAGTGGTCGAGCAGCCCGCTTCTGAATCAAAAAGTCGCGAGTTTGAATCCTGTCCCACACCAATGACTTTACGAAATTCTTTTCGAAAGTTGTGTGATATATATCGATGATTGAAAACTTTGTGCCCGGTATGGCAATAGGTTCCACCTTTGTTATGAAATAATCACAAAGGTTGGGGTACACTTCCAAAGAAACAGATTACTGGGATAAATTATATAAGTTCTACATTTTAATCCAGGAACATAACATAACTTCACGCCTTTTTCTACCCGAAGGTGTAGGCAGCGGCTATTAAGCCTCGTCTCGCCGTTATGTTTACGGTATGGCAAACCTATTGCCATACCGGGCACAAAGTTGTCAGTCATCGATATTTATCACACGTAGGTAACTTATGAAAATTTCCAAAAGTCATTGGTGTGTGCCAGGATTTGAAACCACTCTTTCCTGAATCAGAAGCGGAAAAAAGGAACAACAAAGGAACCACTGAGGTTTTATCAAAATTTTATCCGTTTTGTATTCGTATACATATAAATTGTACATGCATAGTATAATTACTAATAAAAGAACATTAGTAAAAGATGTCTTATCTAAATCTAGCATATATATGTATATATTTTGGTATGGTAGAGCGATTTGGCCGGTACGTGAACTCTGGGATTGTTCCCACGCAACCACCTTCGCACAACCCATTATGTTTCTAATCTCTTGTAGTCTCTTACCATTATTAATATGCCGTGAAAGTATGCTGTACATTTTGCAAGTGGTGGGCTGGGAGGAGTGGAGGGGTTACCTACATTGCGATATTTCCGTACAAGCTGCAACAGTTCAATAAATAACCTATAAATTTGATTTTGACAAGCTGTCAATTCGGATCGTCGGCGCGTAAAATTTTGAATTTGGAACTCGGATGATTTTTTTTTCCTTTCTTTGGAGACAGAGGTTTTATGTCAATCTATATTACACTAACTATAATAAAAATATAATTATTAGTAGTTAAAAAAAAAACACTATAGTTAAACACTTTTTTAAATAAGGTTTTTTACTGCATATCTTTGAAAGTACTTTCGCTATTTGTTAACTACACAGGAGGCAGTTAAAATTTTAAAAATACAATTTCTTATCATTAATTATGGTATAATTATGCTAAAAGAATTTAATGGACTATCATAATCATAACAACTTGAAAAAAAAATAAGACTTCCTCATATTATCGTGTAAAAATGATAAATCCTAATGCCCTTTTGTTTTTATGAATTATGTGAGACTTTGAGGTCAGATGAACAAGCAATCCAAAACCCAAAGAAAAATGTATTAGGATATATTTTCGGAAATTACTTACGTGTGATAAATATCGATGAACTGACAACATCGAGCAATAGACTAAAAATAGATGGCAAGAGGTTAAAGGAGTGAGGAGGTATAATTTGCCAACGATTACATTTTTGGATTAAAAAAAAAGTAATTTGACAATAAAGTATAGGTATAAAATATATTAATATTTATATTATTAAATATATAAAATATATTTATATTATTAATTATATTATTAAATATTATAAAACTAACTACAATTCAGAATAAACGCATCAAATAGCTATTCGCACATAGTAACCTGATATTTAATTGTAGTTGTTAAAATTATAAAATGAATTAAAATGATTCATAAAAACCATTCTCGGAATTCATTCCAACAAGAAATTTAATTAAGTAAATATTTTTAATAACATAATTCTAATAAATATCATTACATAATATAAAATAAAGTCGCTTCCCGCTGTTTGTCCCCTTATATGCTTAGATCCTTGAAACTACACAACGGATTTAGATGCGGTTTTTTAATAGATCTATAGAGAGTGTCAACAGGGTGGTTTTCAGCTAAAATTCATGTATGATGTAGGAAATAAAAAGTGATAAATCCAAAATTTACTTATTTATTACTTTTGATGCGTAACAAAGTTCGCCGGGTCAGCTAGTATAAGTATATATTTATTATGCTCTCTGCTCTCTCTGCCTACACCCCTCAAGGGATTTGGCGTGGAATTGTGTTGTTTGTTTTGTTGTTGTATATTATTAATTTTATTATTCTCATATTCCTGCTTAATTTATCATGACCCTTTGTGATCCTTCCCCTAAATATGCTTTAAGTTTATACGTTTGATGAAACCATTTCGTTTCTATACATAATACAGAAAAGTATTATTATTTTAAACCAAAGATTGTAAAATATGTTTATGGTTTTAATACTTTAAAAAGTATAAATTACAACCTCTTCAACATTAAAAAGTGATTTAAAGAGTGTATCGAGTAAAAAAGTATTCGAGCGGTAACTAGCCACCATTCCAGAAGTCGGCCCGGTGTTCACCCGCGATATCCTGTTGGTACTTCCGGACACTGCCGCAGACCTGGCATAAGTGATTGCCAGTTACATAACATGCATTTTTAATATTTCACGGTATATATATATAAGTGGAAGAAGTGTATACAAGTGTGTGAAGTGTAGACTTTTTGCAATTCCATTGAAAAAATGTTAGGTCTTTTTAAATTAAAAAAAAGTAATTGCAGTCACAAGATGACTAAATTAGGTTTAAATCTAGAAGTAATCTAGAACTAGAACTCAATGTGATAAGCTAAATCTATGGTTTAAAAAGTTCTCATCAATACATAGTACAAAACAAAGGCGCTTTCAGCTGTGTGTCCCCATAAATGCTTAGATCTTTAAAATTACGCAACGGATTTTGATGCATTTTTTTTTTAATAGATTGAGGGTGTCAGCGGGGTGATTTTTATGTATAATTCATGTATAATGTAGTAAAGATCAAGCACTTTAAATGTAAACGCTGTAAAGTTACTTTTGATGTGGAACAAAGTTCGCCGGGTCAGCTAGTATTATTTAAATTAAAGTAAAAAAAAGACTAACTACATATTAGATACAACAACAAAAAAATATCCCTTCATAGTAACATTATTATTATTAACGACGCAATGATATTTGAATGTAAGGTAGACTATGTCTGGCATGTCTGCTAATAAATATACATCACAAGCAAATGTTTTATTAACATGTTCGCGACATGTTCCTACATGTCGTCTTCGCTGACCTACTTGTATTATTTTTTATACCAGTTCCACACGATCGGATCAAAACGATTGTTTAGATTTGCGCTAATCAAATTATATCGAGTGGACAGCGGTCGGTGATAAAATATATTAAAATAGCTATATTATATAATTCACTATGACCATCACTCAGACTGACTCAATTTAATTTTATCATCAATAACTGGTATTCGTTTAACTTATTCCACATATTTTCCAATGTCAAATATTTTTAGCGCGCGAAATTTTTAATTCGAATTTTGAGGTTATACATTTCAGATAAAAATGTTACATATTATTATGCCAAGAATTTTTTTTTTTGGGTTTTATTGACCTGGTAACAAAGACCTTTCAGTCAATGCCAAGAAAAAGTAGATTCCGAATATTGTTAGCGATGCTGTATGATGATTACTTAATATATTATTATTATAAATTGTCTATGGTATAATATCGATCTGGTAATTTGACTATGTAAATTTGATGTGATGAAATCGATGATTGAATGAGTCAGTTTTATGTATATCTGTGTTGTATCATTGTGAAAAGGTGTATTGCACAACTAATTTGATTTTGAACTTTTTTTATTTGGTATTTTTGAGTATGAGTGATCACGTATTCGCGGGCGGTTTTTGTTTTATCAGAAAAGACTTGTTAATGTGGTAGTAATCTGCATTTACACAGCATAAAACAATGTCGTTTCCGCTGTATATTTATTTAATGTGATTATGCAAGGTGATTAGAAATAAAATTTATATGTGTAAAAAATTAAAGCACGTGTAAAAAAAATATTATCATATGAAGTTATTAACTATGTAAAAAAATCGGTGAGCAATTTTTTCGCAACATACATATATATTTTTATTAAAATTATAAAAAAGAATTTATGTGGAATGATCTTTTTTTAAAAAAAAAATATTACCATATAATTATATTTTTATAATTAGTATATTTTTATTTGCACCATTTTTTTCTAATATTACGACACCGAGAATTAGATTTCATGCATTTACCATTTCCATTTTTGAGTAAGCACTACTCATAACTTCACGCCAAATCCCTTGCGGGGTAGGCGGAGAGAACTGAGCGTCATAAGGCACGATTCTTACACGCCTCACTCGCTTCGTTGACTTTCATAACTCTTTTCATGCACTCGCGTCTATTTTTAAGGCTTCTCACATCACCTTCCTCCAGAACACGTTCTATTTGGTCGTGGAATGTGTGTACTACTCATAATATGATAAACTAACACTTCTAATATGTTTTAAGTATATAGGTATATACTTAAAACATATTATAGTCCTTCTGACGCCGTCGGCAAATCGGATAGATATTACAAAAATTGCGTCATACCGCGTGGGCAATAGTGGGCATTAAAGTTTAGGACGCCAATTTGATTGCTAAATTTATGGGTACACACATATGTCAGCGATTTTTTTTCTAACCAGGGTATTTGCTTCTTGGCCTGAATTTAATTGAGGACACAAGTTACCTGATATATTTTAGGAAGTACCTACATACGCATAATCTCAGGCCATTGACGTAAGACGTCCTAAATGCCTGGATAAATTTTTTATTTATTAAAATATTAGTATGTTTTAATTTTTATATGCAATATTTTACATTTTAATTAAATTATTTACATGATTAAACTACAATAATTTTAATTTACAACAATCACAAATATTATTAAACAACTTAGTCCAATTGCATTGCATTGCTTTACATATCGCATGCAAATCAATGTCAATTTTACAATATTAAATATTAAGATAGTTCAAGAAATGCATACTATAACTAGTAAAATAATTTGAATACATACTTAAAAAACTCAGACCCCCAAAGCTATTGGTCAGTTTATTATAAAATTTTGGTAAGAGACCTAAAGGTCAGAAGGGCGTCCGACTAAAAAATGTGATTAAAAAAAAAGTGAATATGGCCTTGCATCCTATGGGGGATATCGCTGGTATCAAAATAAAGTACCTAGTAATGTCTAAAATATATAAATGTACCTACATTACCACCTACAAAATGTCTGCTTACATTTAAAATAAATAAACTAAATAAATATGATATGATATAAATAATTTAACGAAGTCCCAAATTCAATGTTTCAGTGTACAAGTCAAATGGTAAATCAAAAACATTTATTATAGGTAATTTATGCTACGAAAGTTATAAGGCTAATTTTTTTTTTATTAAGAAATATGCTTTTTAATATTAATATGTTTACTTGAATATTTTAAACTTTAAATTCAATAAAGCTTGCGGGTAAACATAACCTAAAAATTGTGTCAATATATATCAATATTTTACTCAATAAAATTAATCATTATCATTTTTAATCAATCTGTTAATTAAAGTTTAACTTGTATATAAACATTTTATAATGAATTATAATCGTAATTTATTAATATCGTATATGTTTAATATAAGCGACTTACCCATAATTTACTAGATGCAATGAATTTTCACTTCAACAACAATTTAGTTTTTCAATTTATATTATATAATGTAAATGATTTAATATTTGCACAACACTGACAGTCACAATTCAATACATTTGAGGTAGTAGCGTTATTTGGAAATAATTTTTAACTAAATTAATAGCGACGCGTGCGTAAATCAGCTGAGTTGAGAGCGCGGAGTGACGCGAACTACTCCAGACAGCTCTCGTTACCGACTGACAAACGCTGAGCAACGATTCGATGACGACTGTTGTCGGGACGGGACGGTTTACGAACGCAGACGTCTGGTTGCGTTCCGAACTTGCGGTTTGTATTCGCCGGATTGTCGATTTCAAAGGCAGACTTTTTTTTTTAGTGAGTTTGAACTTGTAACACGGCGGATGCAATATAGGTCCCGCTGTTGTAATCTATTTTGGGGTAGATTTAAAACGTGCCAGTATCATTTACCTTCCCCTTATTGAGAAGATCTTTACTTAAATCGGATTGGAATCGATTTTTTTTAATATAATTTTGTTATAATTTTAGATTATGCAATTATGTTTTTCTATGTTGTTTTAATATATTCAATCGATAATTAGACGATACTGTTAAGTATAATTTATTTGTACCTAATCAATCAAGTTTAAAAATAATGAACTTATTTTCATTATTTACATATACAATACACTAAAACCATTACAAAAGTACTGAACTCGTTATAGGCCGATGTTTGTATGTAGGAACAGCTACTTTTTTTTGGAGAATTATTGGCTTTATAGAAAGGAGATAAGTCCATTAAGGCTTCAATATAAGGTCATAATGGACTCAATTAGATAGTGATCCATAATTATCACACATAATTTCTGAAAAGTCATTAGCGTACCGGGATTGTAATCTGAAAAAAAAAACCCGTGTCCAATGTAATTGGTGCCTACCCACTTGGGATCACGGGTAAATAAAATTACCCAAGCCAAGTACATACCTATATTAAAAACTGCCTACAAGAGTTTTGCATATATGCCAATACAGAGTGTAGATTTTTTTGTATTTATTGGCGAAAATAGTCTTGGTGGTCTAGTGGTTGAACACCCGCTTCTGAATCCAGAGGTCGCGGGTTCGAATCCTGGCTCACACCAATGACTTTTCGAAAGTAATATGTGATAAATATCGATGACTGAAAACTTTGTGCCCGGTATGGCAATAGGTTCGCTACCTACTCCATTTGGGACCTAAAGATAACGGCGATTCGAGGCTAACTGCCACTGTCTACACCTTCGAGTAGAAAAAGGCGTGAAGTTATGTTATGTTATGTATGTAATGTAATGGCGAAAGTATATTTTACCCAACTGCACCAGATACTTTTTTTTTTGTTTACATAGACATAAAGGAATTTTTAAAGTAAGAATTGACTTATATTCATTCTTAGGGCTAATGGCCAAGCTAGATTATTTTTAAGATTATTCCCATGGGAAGAAAAATCAAGTTATTTTTGTATAGTATTATTCATTACTTATTTTTATATGTTATAGAAGTATGTATTATATATTGACAACATTATCAAGTATTAGGAAATACACAAAAAACTATAATTATTTATTTAAATTAACGAAAGTCCCGTCGAAAAGCGTTAGACCGTTTCGGCGATTAGTCTGGCCAAAAAAATATACATACATACATAACTTCACGCCAAATCCCTTGCGGGGTAGGCAGAGAGAACAGAGCGCCATAGGGCACGATTCTTACACACCTCACTCGCTTCGTTGACTTTCATAACTCTTTTCATGCACGCGCGTCGGTTTTTGAGGCTCTTAACATCACCTTCCTCCAGAACACGTTCTATTTGGTTTTGGAATGTGTGTCTTGGCCGTCCTCGACTCCTACATCCGTCCGCTTTTGCATTGTATATCTGCTTAGTCAGTCTTGCGTCAACCATTCTTTCTACATGTCCGAACCATCGGAGCATGCCCTTTCTTACTTTTACACCGACACTCTCTTTCAAACCAACTTCCTTCCTTACAACCTTGTTTTCTACGCGGTCAGCGAGAGTCACTCCGCAGATTTTGCGTAGAGCCCTCAAAAAAATATAGACAGTATTTAAAAAAAAAGCTTATTAAGTTTTAATATATTGTAGTAATATCTGCTAAAATAGTAAAGTGATTAAAGTAAGGTATACCTAAATAAATAAATATATTTACATATAAGTTGATGCGAAAATGCGATAGTTTTTTTTACAGTGGTAGAGTCACGCAATTCGCTGTATGAATAGGCCCGGCTCTATCGGTGAAATGCGACGGCCTAACTTCTAAAAAATATTATTTATCTTTAATCTATAGAAATAAAAAATGCCAGTGTCGACGGCCAACCGGTGAGAAACTATACTACCCTCTCACAGATCGGAAGAATCGGCGTGAAGTGGTTAACTTCTTAGTGGCTGCCATGCTTCAACTGGAGAGTTTCGTATGCCCGTTCCTATCCCCTTTTAGTTAAGGCTACCCTTATATTGGCGGTTGCTAGAAAAACCGATGTGACGATTTTATCAGTGGTAGATTTACTCACTTCACTGCATGAATGTGCCGGCTCGACCGGTGAAATACCACGACCTCTCAGAATATCAACGTAAAGTGGTTTTCGGCGCGTTTGACTCGGTGAGAGAGGTATCCGGAGGCCCAACCCTCCTTTGGCCTTCCCGTTCCTATCCCACTCCTGATCCCGTCCATATCCTATTGTAAGGGCCCGCAACGCAACTGTAACACTATATGTATTCAGGTGTCCATGGGCGGCGTTTGTTGCTCACCATCAGGTGACACGCCTGCTCGTTTGCCCCCTATACCATAAAAAAGAAGCCTATTATTCTAGGAGAGTTGCATTTACTATTGAGTGGTGGTCTTTCTACTTTCTTTAAGTTCGATGAATGGGCCGGCTCGACCGGTGAAATACCACGACTTCTCAGAAGATCGACGTAAAGTGGCTCATGCCGCGTTTCGTTCGGTGAGAGAGGAAACCGGAGGCCCACCCGCATTCCTCATCCTTCCCTATCCCCTATCCCTTAAAGGTCGGCAACGCATCAATAACACTATATGTGTTGCTGGTGTCCATGGGCGGCGTTGGTTGCTTACCATCAGGTGATACGTCTGCTCGTTTGCCCTCCAATCACATAAAAAAAGTTCCTATTTCACATTCCTACGAATCCTGTTTCATCCTTGTATGTACTCTTGTTGTTTTTTGTGTCCCTACAAATAAAATTAAATGGCGGGAATATTTTTTTTGTTATGGCGTGCAAAAATAATCAGTGTTATGTTATGGTGTTTGTCTATGCATTCCTTTAGAGCAGTATCAAGTTGGTTTATCTTCATACTTAAAATCAATCGTCGAACAGCCCGCTTCTGAATTAAGAAGTAGTAGGATCGCATCCTGGCTCATCACAATCACTTCTCGAAATTATTTACGTAAATTATGGGTAATGTAATAAACATCGTTGAATCACATTACTGTGCCCGGTCTAGTAGTAGTAGGTTCCGTCATTTATTGCATTTTGAGACGTAAACATTTGGAGAGTCGATATTTAACACCGCTGCCTACACCATCGGGTAGACAAGAAAAAAATAAACAAATTATGTATTTTTTTTGGATTCACGCGAGCCTTTATATTGTCACTAAGAAAGCATTATTCATTAATAATACGTTTTTATTCTGAGGGTAGTTTCTTTGGCAGAGATTTTCGATAACTAGCTGACCTAGCGAAGTTTGTTTCGCCTCAGAAATGAAATAAAAATGGTCATTGTGGGATATCCTTAAGAGATAGACAATTGGTATCGCGGACTTTTTGTAGACCTATTCAAGGTGTATAATAATGTAGTACAGTGTTTTGATCTATCACTTAGGGTTCAGCCAGCGTTTGCAATTATAGTGCTAAATCTTGAAAATTATCACTTTTTATTTACTGCATTATACATAAAAATCCAACCACCCCATTTACACCTTCTACCTATTAAAAAAGACCGTATCAAAATCCGTCGCGTAGTTTCAAACATCTAAGCATTTAAGGGGACAGACAGCGGGAAGCGACTTTGTTTTATATTATGTAATAATGAGTTTCCAGTTTGTTACATAAAATAAGTCGAAAACAACACCTATAGTCGGATTTTTAATTAAATAACAACCACTGAAGTTTACGGTGTTGTCAGTTTTAATGAAAAAAAAAAGTGTTGTAGCAAAGCAAATGAATGAAAACACTCTTGAATGAATAAAATTGCCACGATTGTTTAGCTTGGGAATAGTTAGGTTATCGGAAATTTGTAAAATTGTCTCATTTTTAATGTATCACGTAATTTAAACTACATATGTATAAAATATAACAATTATAGGTAGGTAATAAAAATAAACAAAACATCGTTTATAACATTTTTTTTATATTCATCTTATCACTTATCACTATCACAACATTTTTATGATTTAAATTTTTATACAGTTTTTAAAAATTCTGATGAAGAAAATTATTTGTTACATAAAGTTTTAGAAACTTTGTTATAAAGTATTTAAAAACATTGTTGATGAGTCAAATTATGTGTTAAATTGAGTAGTATAAGTTTTAGAGTATTTAGTCTAATTTTAGATGATTAACTATTTCACTCATTGTTCATTCATCTGATTAAGTAAGAACTGGATGCATCACTATTGCTTTAAATTTGGCAACATTATTTTACAAAGTGACATTAATTACTGTCAGCTAGCTTTGTCTAATTAAAAATACGACTATAGCTAAAAATATAATAGAGAAGTAACTAATTCTCTACCAAGACCGTGTGATCTTTTGTTTAACTCCGGAGCGAACACCTGTTGGCCAAATGTCTATGTATCCTATCTTATACAATTGTTAACGTAGGTACCTAAGTACCTACCTTTTATTATACCACAAAAGTGTAATGAGCTTTGTATTCAATAATATTGAACGATAATCTTAAACAGATGTGGCAATTTTTATTATTTTATTGATTTTTCACAACATCTGGTAAGGATAATGATAAAACAGTTATACTATGCATTTTCTATGTAACTAAATATATTTATGTTAGGTATGTGTTTTTTTGAAAGATTTATTTACAGTGGTAGAGCCACGTAAATTCTTAATACCCTAACTTGGTTAATTTTCGTTTTTATGAACTGTTTAGCTAGCTGTGTGGGATGACTGTAATTTTGTTGTTGCTAAATTTTAGAAAAAAATTAGCTACATATAAGACAATCAAAATTGATCCAGATTTCGTTTCTGAACAAATTACTTTCAGGATGTGCTTTAATTATGTTACACTAGCTGACCCGGCGAACTTTTTTTCGCATCAAAAGTAATAAATGGGTACATATATAAATGAATTATAGATACTACTACTGAAAAAAACAGCATCAAAATCCGTTGCGTAGTTTCAAAGACAGTAGTTGCCTATAAAAGGGGACTGATAGCGGAAAGCGACTTTGTTTTATACTATGTAATGTTGTTGCATAAATATTTAATAGTTTTTTAATAATTTAACTTGTAAAACACGGGTAGAAAAAGTTTGAAACAAAAATTAATCGCAGTTAACGCCAAAAATATAGCTATTTAATACTAAATTGAGCGATTTATTAATCGATGAATGCGCATGACCTCCCATGACTTTACTTCCTCAGTGCAGAACGCACCTAGCTCTGGTCGCGAGCCGCGAGCTCAAAAAACAAAAACCATATACCTAACTTTCCTATTTCATAGGATAGGGACCTACCTATTTCGTTATCAAACTGCAAATGTTGTCACAATATTTAGGCTATCCATTTTTTTTACATTGTTCTTTCTTGCGATCTTCTGAAACTGGCCAAATTATAAAATAAGCGCGTAGATAAAAAAAAATGAATGCAAGGTAACAAAGCAGATGGTTGATGTTTCGAGTCGAGCGCGGACATAATGACATTTCATGCTTATTGCTTTTTTTCTTTTCTATATAGAAAGTTTACGGTCCCCATGGCTACGTCAACACATGGGCTATCGGTAACATTAGCAGGTGGACGTGAGAGGGGGATCTGCTAATTTGACCAATATTTATTCGCAAAATGGCGCCGACAGTAAACGTGGGGGTCATTATCGCCCATTTGTTGTCAAGCGGCCCTTTTGATGTAAACGACGTGTGTTAAGCTAGAAAGGTCAAGTCAGCAGAATCACTTGTTTTATATCTCAAAATTTAGTGCTCATTTAGTGCTAATTTAGTGCTGATAACAGATATTTAGTGCTGTGATAGGGGGACTGAAAATGAGAACACTGCTAACTTTACATTAAGCTAGCAGTGTACCATTCGTCTCAGTCTGTCACAGTCGGCAGAATCACTCGTTGTATATCTCAAAATTTAGTGCTCATTTAGTGCTAATTTAGTGTTGATAACAGATATTTAGTGCTGTGATAGGGGGACTGAAAATGAGATTTCTGCTAACTTTACATTAAGCTAGCAGTGTACTATTCGTCTCAGTCTGTCTCAGTCGGCAGAATCACTTGTTTTATATCTCAAAATTTAGTGCTCATTTAGTGCTAATTTAGTGTTGATAACAGATATTTAGTGCTGTGATAGGGGGACTGAAAATGAGATTTCTGCTAACTTTACATTAAGCTAGCAGTGTACCATTCGTCTCAGTCTGTCTCAGTCGGCAGAATCACTCGTTTTATATCTCAAAATTTAGTGCTCATTTAGTGCTAATTTAGTGCTGATAACAGATATTTGGAGCTGTGATAGGGGGACTGAAAATGAGATTTCTGCTAACTTTACATTAAGCTAGCAGTGTACCATTCGTCTCAGTCTGTCTCAGTCGGCAGAATCACTCGTTTTATATCTCAAAATTTAGTGCTCATTTAGTGCTAATTTAGTGCTGATAACAGATATTTCGTGCTGTGATAGGGGGACTGAAAATGAGAACACTGCTAACTTTTGATGCACTAAATGAGCACTAAATTTTGAGATATAAAACGAGTGATTCTGCCGACTGAGACAGACTGAGACGAATGGTACACTGCTAGCTTAATGTAAAGTTAGCAGTGTTCTCATTTTCAGTCCCTCTATCACAGCACTAAATATCTGTTATCAGCACTAAATTAGCACTAAATGAGCACTAAATTTTGAGATATAAAACGAGTGATTCTGCCGACTGAGACAGACTGAGACGAATGGTACACTGGTAGCTTAATGTAAAGTTAGCAGTGTTCTCATTTTCAGTCCCCCTATCACAGCTCCAAATATCTGTTATCAGCACTAAATTAGCACTAAATGAGCACTAAATTTTGAGATATAAAACGAGCGATTCTGCCGACTGAGACAGACTGAGACGAATGGTACACTGCTAGCTTAATGTAAAGTTAGCAGTGTTCTCATTTTCAGTCCCCCTATCACAGCTCCAAATATCTGTTATCAGCACTAAATTAGCACTAAATGAGCACTAAATTTTGAGATATAAAACGAGTGATTCTGCCGACTGAGACAGACTGAGACGAATGGTACACTGCTAGCTTAATGTAAAGTTAGCAGTGTTCTCATTTTCAGTCCCCCTATCACAGCTCCAAATATGTGTTATCAGCACTAAATTAGCACTAAATGAGCACTAAATTTTGAGATATAAAACGAGCGATTCTGCCGACTGAGACAGACTGAGACGAATGGTACACTGCTAGCTTAATGTAAAGTTAGCAGTGTTCTCATTTTCAGTCCCTCTATCACAGCACTAAATATCTGTTATCAGCACTAAATTAGCACTAAATGAGCACTAAATTTTGAGATATAAAACGAGCGATTCTGCCGACTGAGACAGACTGACACGAATGGTACACTGCTAGCTTAATGTAAAGTTAGCAGTGTTCTCAATTTCAGTCCCCCTATCACAGCTCCAAATAACTGTTATCAGCACTAAATTAGCACTAAATGAGCACTAAATTTTGAGATATAAAACGAGCGATTCTGCCGACTGAGACAGACTGAGACGAATGGTACACTGCTAGCTTAATGTAAAGTTAGCAGTGTTCTCATTTTCAGTCCCCCTATCACAGCTCCAAATATCTGTTATCAGCACTAAATTAGCACTAAATAAGCACTAAATTTTGAGATATAAAACGAGTGATTCTGCCGACTGAGACAGACTGAGACGAATGGTACACTGCTAGCTTAATGTAAAGTTAGCAGTGTTCTCATTTTCAGTCCCTCTATCACAGCACTAAATATCTGTTATCAGCACTAAATTAGCACTAAATGAGCACTAAATTTTGAGATATAAAACGAGCGATTCTGCCGACTGAGACAGACTGAGACGAATGGTACACTGCTAGCTTAATGTAAAGTTAGCAGTGTTCTCATTTTCAGTCCCTCTATCACAGCACTAAATATCTGTTATCAGCACTAAATTAGCACTAAATGAGCACTAAATTTTGAGATATAAAACGAGCGATTCTGCCGAATGAGACAGACTGAGACGAATGGTACACTGCTAGCTTAATGTAAAGTTAGCAGTGTTCTCATTTTCAGTCCCCCTATCACAGCTCCAAATATCTGTTATCAGCACTAAATTAGCACTAAATGAGCACTAAATTTTGAGATATAAAACGAGTGATTCTGCCGACTGAGACAGACTGAGACGAATGGTACACTGCTAGCTTAATGTAAAGTTAGCAGTGTTCTCATTTTCAGTCCCCCTATCACAGCACTAAATATCTGTTATCAGCACTAAATTAGCACTAAATGAGCACTAAATTTTGAGATATAAAACAAGTGATTCTGCTGACTTGACCTTTCTAGCTTAACACACGTATGTAAACGTTATTATTTATAGATTATTTTTTATTTATTTATTTATATTTGTTAATATATAATTAGTCCCTACAGGTTTTTTTTTAATATCTCTAAGAATAATTTTTATGAACTTTTCACCTAGTCTTCGTTTATAAGGTTTACCAGGATACTAAGAATGTTGGTATTCCCCGTAATAAAACTAGTGTCCGACCGAAGCTTCGGCTTCGGCCACCTCCGGCCTAAAGGCAATTTTCGGCGGGACCTTCGGCTTCGGCCTAGAATCCAGCCGAAGCCGAAGGTCCCGCCGAAGGTCCGGAAACAGTCGGAATTTAACGAACAATTACGAATGAGCGAATGACACTTAGTTCACTGCGGATACCTCTATCACCGAGAGAAAAGCGGCATGAGCCACTTTATGCCGATATTCTTCTTTATCCGTGGATAATATTGAAGAAAATTATTAAATTACTAATAGTTTATAAACCTTCGGCTTCGGCCAAAAATAGACCTTCGGTCGGACACTAAATAAAACACAAGCCAGTGACTATTTTTTATTTCTGATTACCATCTACGAGTAGAAGTTTAATGCTACGTACAAAAAACAGAAAGTGGCCGAAAAATTAAAACGTATAGTTGATTTTTTTTTTAATTAGTTCAGGTATATATAATTATCATACGACTATACTAAATATTATCATTACATAGTATAAAACAAAGTCGCTTTCCGCTGTCTGTCCCCTTATGCTTATTTCTTTGAAACTACGCAAAGGATTTTGATGCGTTTTTTTTAATAGATAGAGGGTGTCAACGGGGTGGTTTTTATCTATAATTCATGTATGATATAGTAAATGAAATGTGATAAATCCGAAAAGTAAAAAAGTACATACATACATACATACATTTACTTATTACAATTGACGCGGAACAAAAGTTCGCCGGGACAACTAGTAAATATTATTAATTATAATAAATATTATCATAATATAGACACTTCCATTTTATTTATACAGACCACATTTCATAATGGGGTGGAAGTTTAGGATAAAGTGGCTACACGTCACAGAGCTTAACGACCCCGGCATATGGTGTGGCAGACATAAGCGCGGTATGCCGTGTTATCAAAAAATTTGTTAATTTCACTAAAAACAGCCAGTCATCCCGTCTGCTGGCGCTGCCTACTGTCTTTTGAACCCCTCACACAAAACGATACCCCAGTTCAGTCTGTTTTTTATTTACACTCGAGAGCAATGAATCCGGGTCACTTAAAGAATCCTAAAAATCTCGGAAACTAAAAATGCTAGGTTAATGCAATAAATTGTATTTAATAGACAATGTAATACTCCTTAAATGAAGGTATTAAAACTTCTTAGTTATTGTAAAGTTATATCATAAAAAAATCAAATTTGAAAAAGGGCCACTTTCGAAGATGGAACTACGAAATTACAGCATTTGGTTTTGCTTTTGTTTGTAATCTGTCATTTATGTGGGTACATAAACCATGTTGATAGTGCTCTATATTCATTATTCAAGCTGAAATTATGTCGCTTACGCCTGAAGAATGCACCAGAATACTTACAATTCTGGAAACCGGCCGGAGTCAGCGCGATACAGCCAGGACTGTTGGTGTGTCGCTGTCAACAGTACAAAGAGTTCTCCGACGTTACGAAGAAACTGGTTCTAACCTACGCAGACCAGGAACGGGCAGAACCAGGTATACCACAGCACGAGAAGACCGATACTTGGTGAACACCATGCTTCGAAATCGCTTTCTCACAGGAACTGAACTCACCAATCAGTTTCGACGCCTCGGAGGAAGTAACCCAAGTGCATGGACAGTAAGACGTCGGCTTGCTGAATCTAACTTAAAACCCCTTAGACCTGCAAACGGCCCTAAACTGGAGCGTGGGCATCGTATTTCAAGACTAAGATATGCCCAGAGCCACGTAAATTGGAGTATTGAAGATTGGTCAAAAGTTATGTTCTCCGACGAATCAAAATTTATGCTCTACAAGCACGATGGAAGACACAGAGTGTATCGAAGACCAGGGGAAAGATTCAAGCAAGCATGCATCGAGGAAAAAGTAGCCTACGGTGGTGGGTCTGTACTTGTGTGGGCCGGAATTTCTTCTGAAAGTCGCACAGAGCTGGTGATCATAGAAAACGGCTCTTTAACTAGCGTAAGATATGTGGAAGAAATCCTCAATGATCACGTTGGTCCATTTATGGTCAATTTAGGTGAGGATGCTATATTTATGCATGACAATGCCCGACCTCATACAGGTAGGATTGTGAATGACTACCTTCAAGAGATGAACATTATTCGTATGGAGTGGCCAGCGCGCAGCCCGGATATCAACCCGATCGAGCATGCTTGGGACGAGCTAGGCAGATGCGTAAAACAACGAAACCCTCCCCCAATCACGCTTCGTGAGCTCAAAATTGCTCTCACAGAGGAATGGGAGAATATTCCCCAAAATCGTATAAGGAACTTGGTGTACAGCATGCCAAACCGCGTAAACGCAGTAATGGAAGCACGAGGAGGCAATACGAAGTATTAAAATTCAAGAAAATCGTAATAAAGTTCAAAAATTTCATGTTTCCTATTTTTGTTTTAAGGAGAGATCAGCAGATTTTTTCTTTATGTAATTTTGTGTTAATAAAATGTATGGTGACTCATATTTTTTTTACTTTCATTTAAGGAGTATTACATTGTCTATTAAATACAATTTATTGCATTAACCTATCATTTTTAGTTTCCGAGATTTTTAACATTCTTTAAGTGACCCGGATTCATTGCTCTCGAGAGTATTTATCCATCCATTATTTATTAAAATGAGTGATTGAATGAGTAATTCAGAATTATATTATTTACCTATGCATTGGTAAAAAAAAAACTATAGAATTATGTGTGTTCTCAAATCAAAAATTTTTTTTTTCTTTTATTGATGTGTGCACATGATTTATGCAGAAGAAATAGGAATATAATGTTATAAACTGTAACCAAGTACAATAATAGTAAAGAAATTTATGAATTAAAAGGTTAAACAGGTGTTCCTGTGTTATTAGAATGCATTAAAGAGATTATTATGTTATGAAATTCTTTGTAATTGATAACATTGATGATTATCACCAATACACTTGGATTCACATTCCATAATTGCAGTTCTTCGCAAATATTTTACCAAGCGAACTTTGTTTCGGCACAGAAGCAATAAATAAGTAAATTTTGGATCTTATTATGTACAATTTGCGTACAAGTCCCAACATTTTAAAACTGTAATATCTTTTTAAAATATTAATTGAAATTAACTAACGTGCCATATTAGTGTATATTAAATGCACAATCTATTTAAGATGCTGAATTGCGACGAAAATTAATTCTATAATGGTTAAAATCGCTTGGCAAATAAGCCGTTATTTCTCGTAAAATGTAAATAAAACAAAAATGGTAATTGTGGGTTATACCAAAGAGATAGACATAGGTACACCATTGCGGGCTTTTTTGTAGATAATTATGACGTAGTACATTGTATTGATCTGTCACATACGGTTCAGGTTTGTAATTACATTCTTAAATCTCGAAAATAAACACTTTTTATTTACTGCATTAAAAATGAATTATATATACAAACCGCCCTCTTGAACTCTTCTATCTAATATAAAAAACATTAATATCCGTTGTTTCAACGATCTAAGCATGTAAGGGGACAGACAGCGGTAAGCGACTTTGTTTTAACACATAACATAACTTCACGCCTTTTGTTACCCGAAGGTGTAGGCAGCGGCTGTTAAGCCTCGTCTCGCCGTTATGTTTACGTCCCAAATGGAATAGGTGGCGAACCTATTGCCTAACCAGGTACAAAGTTTTCAGTCATCGATATTTATCACACATAACTTTCGAAAAACAATTTCGAATAGTCATTGGTGTGAGCCAGTGTCAGGAATCAGAAGTCAGAAGCCGTGTGCTCGACCACTGGGCCACCAAAACTATTTTATACTCTGTAATAATGATGATACTACGCTATCATAATTATTTTCGTTTGTCTTTTCGGTCTTTCTTTACGGATATGTCCATCCACAGCCTTTCTCATCACTCTCCTGGTATAACATACCTTTTTTCAATGGTCCTACTTTCCTGCTTTCTTCTTATATTCTTATTTCATAATACATTTTATTCGACATAGGCAATTATTTATATTAGTTTATAACATACATACATAACTTCACGCCTTTTACTACCCGAATGTGGAGGCAGTGGCAGTCATAAGCCTTGACTCGCCGTTATGTTTACATCCCAAAATGGAAATGTTGGCGAACCTATTGCCATACCGGGCACAAAGTTTTTAGTCATCGATATATATCACACCTAACTTCCGAAAATAATTTCTCTTAGTATTCCAGATGTACATCTGGACAGCACTAGTCGCTCACCATCAGGTGGCCCGTTTGCTGATTAGCCCACTCTCCCATAAAATGATCTCATTTCAGTAAAGCCCATTGGATTATGACCCCAAGGTCACGACTTGGAATCCAATTATTAAACAAACAGCCTAAAAAAATACATAATATTATATAATAATACGAGTAATATAGACCGGCATATTCAATCTCTGGTTATCCTTTATTACTTAGAGTAAATAGCTGGCGAAATAGCAGGTGCACCTGGTGAATACAGCACCTGATGATGCACCGGCATGAGCGATCACCTTTCCGTTTAAAATAGCCTATAATAAATCAGTTCGAATCGATTCAGATCGCGGGCGGCTCGTTTTTGTACGAATGATTTAGTAGTTCAGACAAATTGGTGCTTCAATATGGTCCGCTGATATCGATATTATCCATCGTGAGCGCACCTAATACTTGGACATCGAACCTGGCTACCAATTACATGGTACCGAAAGTAAACGATCACCAATTTGGTAGTACATATAAAAAAATCGATTATCCCGATTATAAAAGTTTTTAAAGGTATCGAGTAAGTGTACAATCAGTTTGTGTCCGTAGATTTTATAGTTGATAGAAATGATGATAAACAAACATACAGACATAATGGCATTGTGACAATAATAATGATATTGAAATATTTATTACCTACTTACTAGATAAATTGTTTTTATTTTCTTATTGTCTGATAGATGTTTGTTTTAGATGTGCATTTATAATTGTTTCTTTCACATCTAACAATCGTGTTTCTCTTTTTATAGGTTGATACACTACTCATAACTTCATGCTTTTAATTTTTGAAGGTGTAGGCAGCGGGAAGTATTCTTCGACATAACAAATTGGATGGTTACATAATATGACGGACACTGATGCAGTAATCATTAGATAGTATAAAACGAAGTCCTTTCCGCTCAGAATATCTACGTAAAGTGGCCCTTTGTTCAACGAGAGATATTCGGAGACCCATCTCCTCTGCCCCTACTCATGATGATTCTCATCCCAATCCGGAGCCCATTAATCCTATCCCTATCTTAAAAGCAAACAAAACAATTGTGATGTTATCTGTTACAGGTGTCCATGGGCGACGTTAGTCACATATCACCAGAGACCGGATTACTCATTTGTCCATGTCCCATAAAAATGAGATTTATAATGGTCTTCGCGAAACCTCGTTGATTTGAATATAGGTGAGACTTCTGTCAGAGTTAGCGGCAGAGTTGATTCATCATGATCCTATTTCCATCATTTTATTGATTCCTCTTATATGTAATCGAGAACAGTGATTACTAACTATTGCATCATGTTTTTTTAATAGTCTAGGTGGTTCAGTGGTCGAGTATCTCGCTTCTGAATCAAAAAGTCGTTGGTTCGAATCACGGCTCACTCACATGAGTTTTCGAAATTCTTGTCGGAAGTCATGTGTGATAAATATCACATAACATAACATAACTTCACGCCTTTTTCTACCCGAAAGTGTAGGCAGCGTCTGTTAAGCCTCGTCTCGCCGTTATGGATCCATGGATATCCACGTCCCAAATGGAATAGGTGGCGAACCTAATGCCATACCGAGCACAAAGTTTTCAGTGAAAGTCATTGGTGTGTGAGCCAGTTGAGCCAGTGTGAGGATTTGAACCCGCGATCTCTAGATTTAGTGGGTGCTCGAACACTGGACCACCGAGACATTAATCATTGAAAACTTTGTGCCCGATGTATGGCAATAGGTTCGCCACCTAATCCATTTGGGACGTAAATATAACGGCGAGTCGAATTATGTTATTGATTCTTCTTAAATGTAATTGAGAACAGTGATTACTAACAACTGAATCATGTTCTCTATTACCTACAATGAAACATAGCCACTAATCCACTTAAATACAAAGTTTGAGATGTCTCAGTGATCAAATCTGCTGTGATTCACGCCGCCCGGTGAATTGACGTGATTCATGACACTAAAAACGTATCTTCACGCTTTTTCTACCCGTGTAGGCAGCGGATGTTGAAGCCTCGACTCGCTGAATCGTGAAGTTACGTCCCAAAAATTAGGTGGCGAAATTATTCCCATACACCGGACACAAATATTTATCACACATAACATCCGAAAAGAATTTCGAGAAATCATCGGTGTGTGTCCGGAATCGCACCCACGACTTCTCAATCGGAAGTGGGGAGCTCGACCACTGGACCACGGAGACTAGATTTATCATGATCCTATATGTCCACATATTGTTCTTATATCTTTCACATCATTATATATTTGTTTTATAATTATCCTGAGTTAGTATAAATTAAAAAAAAAAACAATCAATCCCGTTTTTGAAGTCGAGTTTTTGACGTTGGTAGAGCCAAGCAGTTCGGTGCACGAATGGGCCGGCTCGACCGGTGAAGTACCACGACCTCTCAGAAGATCTACGTAAAGTGGGTCATACCGCGTTTCGTTCGGTGAGAGAGGTACCCGGAGGCCCACTCCCCTTCCTCATCCTTCCCTATCCCCTATCCCTTAAAGGTGGGCAACGCAACAGTAACACTATATGTGTTGCTAGTGTCCATAGGCGGCGTTGGTTGCTTACCATCAGGTGACACGTCTGCTCGTTCGCCCTCCTATCCCATAAAAAAAGGTCAAAAATATCGCACTCCTTGTATTGGGAAACACTGTATTAATATATTATATCGTATTTGATGTTTTACATTCATACATACAATAACTTCACACTAAATCCTTTGCGGGGAAGACAGAGAGAACAGAGCGCACCTCACTCGTGACTTCGACTTCCATATCTCTTGTAATAGATGCACGTCGGTTTTCAGTGCTCCTGACATCGCCTTCCCCAAGGACACGTTCCATTTAGTAATTAAAATTTTGTCGCAGCCGTCCTAGAATCCTACGTCCACTTGTGCACTGAATATCTGCTTAGTTAAACTTGCATCATCCATTCTATTTGTTTACATGTCAGAATCATCTTTGCAAATTTTATTATAGTTCAAATTTCATTTGCTGAAGCTGCACCGGATGGTGTTGCCTAGCAAGCGGAAGTTAAAAATATCACTCTTAGTATATGATATTTATCTGTTGCTCCCCTTCTTTCTTGTCATAAAATGTATTTTTTTTTAGTACCACGATGAATGGATAACCCCTAAAGAATAAGGTTTCAACTCTGACCTGTGCTAGATACGAGGCATTATTTACCCCATTTTGGAGTCAAGTGGTGGGGTTGTTGGACCGACGTGAGTGGCATTAGCCTACTTACCTGACACTTCGGACATTTGAAAAACGTAGATTATATTTGTTAAATTTATGATTCGCTTTATTGATTTATAATAGCAAGCCGACCTCGTTTTAATTATATGAGTATTTAAAATACCGTAATTTTGTTAGTGATATAGTTAATCTTTAAAACATTTTTTTAAAAAAAAACTGAAAACTTACGTTACTCTATAGTCTATAGCAATGCTGAGAGATTTATCTAGTCCTAAGTCCAATTATATTGTCCTGTTTGTCCATTCCTTCCAAAATTCGTGATTATTAATAAATATATAGAAAATATATTTAACTCGTACATATTATTATTAGTATAATCATCGTTCATAAATTTTCATTTTTTTTTTGCCTCAAAAGGGATGTACCATCAATATAGGTGCAACGTTCTCGTCACGCAATCTTACGAGCGGTCAAAATCCTGGCACGATATGAATATGAGTGGTCATAACGCCATCTTTCCGTTTTTAAAAACTAAAAACAACGCAAAAAAAAAACTAAATTTGCATTCGAAATTGGAACGCGAGTGGCACGAGCGCCTCGGGCGGCGTGCTACCGATCGTACAATGCTCACATGCAGATTTTCTCATTTCTGTTCTTATTATTATTAATAATTTTCGTAATTTCGCATTGCCCTTATTTAAGTAGGTAGTTAATTTAGTTCTTTGTGGTAAAAATAAAGAGAAAAAACTGTACTAGGGCTGCATGCAACGCTACAATCAACGGAAATGAGCATTTATTTATAACGATTTTGTTTTGTTGTTACAATAAATCATCATAACCTTTTCAGATTGAAAAGTGCAATATTAAAATTTATGATGAATGCTATTATTGGCCTTGATTTTTATATAAAATATATTTCGTAGAATAAAATAGGGGCGCGTGTTCGTCGATTATTTAGAATACAAACGCACTAGTTCACACATGTTTGTAAAAAATGATAAATTTAACGCTATATTACATGTAAAAGCTAGTATTTTCAGATCATTATTATGACGAATGAATGATATTTATTAATTTCAATTTATCTCATTAGATTTTTGAAATATTTATGGTTGCCTTTAATTTACATAGCGACATCTAGTTCTCAACTAAATTTAAGCAAATTGTGCTGTGGGAACCTTGTATGGTTATCGGATCTAATACAATAAACTTATATTTTTTTAAATACTGTGACACTATACAAACATCTATGTTCGTCATAAACATTTGTCATGCGTGGGAATCGATCCTCTAATATTTGTTCTAAATACTTTAATCAACTGTACACAATTTTAAAAGGCACATACATAAGTACTTTCACTAAGACTGGTTATAAAAACTCTTTTAAAGTTATCTGACAATTTTTATAAATCATAACATTCACTAATAGCTATGAAAAAAAAAAACTGTAACAATCTATTTTTAAATATATATAAAACATGGCAAATGTATTTTCATTTGCCATGTTTTAGGGTGCGAAGAAAAAGAAAAAAATAATAATTTGACGTTTAGTAACTACCATTTCAGTGTTTGACATACGGCACGGGCTGCAGTCCCAGGTTTGCGTGTGGTCGCTCCGAGCAACGCCGTGTCAACGTTGGCCTAATGTTTGAATTTGCTTACGTGCTATTGATCGTGTTAACAATAAAACTCTATAAATATAATTTCATTAGATTTAGATTAAAATATGCTATATATTATATTAATGTAAAATATACAATATTTCAATTACACTTACTCGTAATTATAAATGCTTGTTTTGAATAATTTGTCGGGCTGCGCAGTCCATTGTTAAAATAACCAACTGCTGAGTAGAGGTTGGCGGATTCCATCCCAGATTGAGCGTAAATGGTAGGTGATCAATATGATCATGTTTGGGTGGGATAGATTTATAATATGGCGATTCTTATTTATTTTAAGTATATTTTACGCCTTTTTCCACCAGAAGGTGAAGGCAGCGTCTGTTATAGGCTCTACTCGCCGAATCGTTACGTTACGTCTCGATTGGAATTTGGGGAACCTGTTGCCTTACACCGGCACAATGAAGTCATCGATAATTAATAATTATCACGCATAACTTCCGAGAAATCATTAGTTTGAGTCTGTAATCGAACCCACAACTCCTGAGTCGAAAGCAGGGAGCTCGACTGCTCGACCACGGAGACTTTTAAACTATACCAGTTTGGTTCGTTTGTCATTGGTTATTGGTCTGAACGGGTTGGTAGTAATTACGTCATATTTATCAAAACATTTCTTTGAAGATGTGTTCTCATTTCAGAATGTGCATGTTTTGCTTTTAAGTGTCTGTAACGTCCATAAAGCTTTTCTGATCTTATCTGTGACATTGAAAATTTCTTAATCGCTTCAAAGAGTTTATACCAAAACGGTCGCATTCCAATTTCGTGATGATTATTGACAGAATTGACATATATATATTTTTTTCTTCTATAAATAATTTAAATGACACATGAGAGTCTAGGTGTTCTTTTTTTAAATGTCCAAATGTGAGTTTCCGTTTTGAAATGAACACTGGCCGAGCAAGATATTACTTCTGAGTGATAATTAACTTTTTGTTTCTGTTTTTAGACGAACATAAATTGTCACCGTAACTGTCCTTCCGCGTTGTGGCGTCGTCCAATGTCTCTGAACTAATTACTAAATTGAGAATGAATATTTGCTGGACTTTCTATCTATTTACTAAACGTAAAAGTACAAAAATATGTTATCTAGTTTCCAGAACACAAACATTTAGTTGTTTAACATGCAAAACTAGAGAGCGCTGTGTGTTTTGTCTGAAATACTATCATCATAAATGGCGTTAGTATCAACACTTTTATCAAAAGTGGTAGAGCCATGAAGTTCGCTGTATGAATGGGCCACCACGACCTCTCAGAATATCGGCGTAAAGTGGCTCATGCGGCGGTTTGCTTGGAGAGAGAGGTATCTTGAGGCGCAACCCTCTCCCCTCCCCGTATCACTTCCAATACCTTCCCTATCCCACCAACGAAAACATTCCTAAAGAAGGTTCACGTCTGACAGGCGACGGGTCATAGAACCACAGCCAAATCTTTAAAGAAGATGGGTAGTTCGAAAGGACGACCTGTTCGCCGAACCCAATTAAAGTGGCTTAAGGCCAGGACAATGATGAATGACCTTAAAGAACTTAGGAAAAGTCTCAAGAGCTTTATTAGTATATCTTTAGATAGTAGTAGTAGTTAGCAATCAAGTTAGTATTTTTACTATTTTTTAAAATTTACTATTTATACAATTAAGAATGTTTTGATAGCGTGGCATAAATGTCGATAAGGATTATTAGCCAATGGCCGCGTATAACGAGCCAATTTGTATCAATGCCCAGATCGGTGGTCGTCCTGCGTTTCAAACGACGCCGCTGCACCTGCTTATCTTGTAAATATAGCTTCTTAACACGCATTCATACACATATTTAACAATAAATTATAAACTCTAATATACTTATATTAAGCTTCGTTACAGCTTATAACCGTTTGCGGTATTTTAAGACTTTATTAAATAAAATGATATAATATATGTATTACACAATTACGGACAGAAAGACCGCGCTGCCATGCGTACAAACCGCAACAGTTTTGACAGATATATTTTTTTTCAGTGAAAAGTATGCAATATTATGCATTTGGGTTGATTGAGGTAGAAGTGAATTTTCATATGAGTATTGAAAATGAAGTTTATAAGACGAATTTGAGAGGCGAAAAATTCTAGTTTTACTTGCGCATGAATGAACGGGCTCAACCGGCGAAACACCATACTACGACCGTAGATAAAGCAGCGTTTCCTTCGGTGAAACTAGTATCTGAAGGTCCACCCTTCTTTCATCTCTACTCCCATTCATGACTGCCCTGCCTGTCATATCTTGAAGCCTGGCGGTAGTCAATTACCATCAGATGGCCCTCTTGCTCGTTTGCCCCCTTTGTATTTAACAGTACGCTGTTTTTTGTGACAGATTCCAAATCGAGTCCTTTGGATTTAAAATTTGAATGTTAAACGATTAGACCACTGAGACCATCAAGTATAGATACACAGGAGTCCGAACAGTATAGGCTTATCCATAGTGTTATTGTGCACAATAATAAACTGAGATATTAGTTCTGTTTCCTGCCACTGGCTGCGCTAGAATTTCCAACGCACCGATGACACGTACGTATGAATATTATTATAACACGTAAGCACGCGTTGAAAAGTTGAAATGACGAGTGCTTCTCGAAAGATAGCGCCCTCTACCGGCAACGTGTGTTAACGACTCCTGTGTGTCTATACTTCGTGACTGATATTTTAGTGATGATGATGATCCTCCTCGACGTATCCGCCGACGGCGACCCTATGTTTATCTCCTGGAGTATGCACGGATGTGACTAGCAAACCCAAACTTTGTTTTAAAAGTACGATCACAAGTACGGCAGTAAAGTTGACCGCTGTCATTGTACGTGTAATTTGTATATGGGTTTCGGCCGGGTCTTTCATGAGAGGCGTTTTGCGTCAAGTTCTTTTAGACGCTGTTCTTCGAAGATATCACATCCAACTGCGATCCGTCGTCTCCATTCTTGCCGATTCATTCGGATTCGATAATTCATATGATATTTTTAGTAATAAGTACGCTATCTATATTTTTATGAATTAATCTAAATTAAGTCAACTCATAGATTAAAACAACTTTTAGGATTATATCGTGTTTATTTATTACTTATTTTTATTTATTTCCCGACGTTTCGAACTCTTTACAGAGATCATTTTCACGAGTGATGAACAAAAAGATGGTAGTCGTTCAAAAGCTATTTTCAAGTCAAACTCATTCAAATCTTGGTGGTCCAGTAGTCGAGCACACGGCTTCTTTTCCAGAGGTTCGGGTTTGAATCCTGATGCTAGCTCACACCAATAACTTTTCGAAATTGTTTTCGGAAGTTAAGTGTGATAAATATCGATGGCTGAAAAACTTTGTGCCCGGTATGGCAATAGGTTCACCACCTATTCCATTCGGGACGTAAACATAACGGCGAGTCAAGGCCTAACAGCCGCTGCCTACACCTTCGGGTAACAAAGGCGTGAAGTTATGTCATGTATGTATGTAATCTAAATTAATTTCAAAGTTCATCTATTATTTATATATTATATATTTAGCTACAATTTAAAGTTGAGTAGAAGCATTTATAACAAGGGATTGTTTAGTTGTCACAATAGATAGGACAGGGACGTTTACATTCAAAACTGACAACCCGATGATTGGACTCTTTCAATAGACAATGAGAAGTTTACTCTCACATACATAAAACACGATTGTTGTCCATAGACAATTTTGTTTCTTTTTTTTATAATTTATGTAGCATTGATTGTCATAACAATATTATGTATGCGGAATCCTGGGTCTCGAATCTAGGACTACGTTCGCTTGTACGTGTATCACGAGTATAAGTATATCATTACTTACTTAGTATAAAAATTACTTTAAAAAAAAGTTAAACCGACTTCTAGAAACGTAAACCATACAATCTATAAGTATATGAAAACAGTACCTCTATAACTAAAAAGCGATAAATAACGTAACTTACTCATTTGTATACTTAGTTCGATATACAAAACGTAATACTTTAATAAAGTCATCTTTAACTATTATAGTATTTACAAATGTTACTCATTATTGAAGTCGGTGCAACACAATAGAGTACGTTACCTAGGCTGGCACCGACTCCAAAAATAAGTAACATTTGTAAATATTATAATAGTTAAAGATGACATATCATAATGCATATCGTATTATGTATACAAATGAGTAAGTTACGTTATTTATCGCTTTTTAGTTATAGAGGTACTGTTTTCATATACTTATAGATTGTGTGGTTTACGTTTCTAGAAGTCGGTTTAACTTTTTTTTTTAAAGTAATTTTTTTCACGAGTTTTAGTGATAGTAGTTTTAGTGATTGAGTTGTGAACTTCAATAGAAGTTAGTTCATTTACATGGCTTTGAGTTTAGTAAATATATTTTCACTAATTACAAGTCCGTTTGTTAAATGGTTGATATTTTTAGGGCAAGAGTATGATTATACTAGCTAAGTATTTATATTTTTGTAATTATCATTGGTAGACCCAATAACACTACAGCCCGGATGAAGGCCAATCGTAGCCTGGAAGAAAGTATTGCAGAAAAAAAAATACATTTTACAAAATTGTGTCCTAACTCCTAACCGTATAAGAGTTCTGTAGCTTCATCATCAGCACAGCAGTATCAGACGTTGATTCAAGCATGCCTAAGCAACACGTTAGTCCTGTATACTACTAAACAGTTTCCATCGACTAACTGCAGTACTGTCTACCAACTCCTAACCGTTAAGGAGTTCTGTAGCTTCTTCATCAGCATAGCAGCATCAAGTGCAGGTTCCAGGATATTTCACAAGCAACACGCTAGCCCTACATACTACCATGTAGTTTCTATCGACCAATTGCAGTTCTGTCTTCAAACTCCTAACGGTTGAGGAGTTTTGTGGCTTTTTCGTCAGCACAGCAGCATCAAATGTTGGTACCATAAAGAATATCCTTAAGACATCAATATTACTTAATGAAAACACCATACTCGCATACAAGTTTTGGTGGATGCCTTCGATTTCTCCTGGTTCCCATCATCAGATCGTGACCTGGTGAAAATGGGACCATTTCGGAAGTAAACACCATACAACGAAAAAAAAGTTTTTGAAATCGGTCCATAATTGACGAAAATATCGGTGAACATACATAAAAAAAAATATATTATACATACAGACGAATTGAGAACCTCCTCCTTTTTTCGAAGTCGGTTAAAAACAAAGTCACTTTCCGCTGTCTGTCCCGTTATATGCTTATATCTTTAAAACTACGCAACGGATTTTGATGCGGTTTTTTTTAATAGTTAGAAGGTGGACAACGGAGTGGTTTTGATCTATAATTCATATAAGATGTTGTAAAGAAAAACTGATAATTTTCAAGATTTAGCACTTTAATTGCAAACGCTGGCTGAACCCTAAGTGATAGATCAAAAAATGTTCTACATTATTAAATACCTTCAGAAGATCTACAAAAAAGTCCGCGAGAGCACATGTCTATCTCTTAGGGATAACCCACAATGACCTTTTATATTTTTTTACTTTTTACGAGAAATAATGGCTTATTTACGAAGCGACTTTAAACATTACAGCATTAATTTTCATCCAATTAAGTGTCTTAAATAGATTGTGCATGTAATATAGATGATCCTGGCCATTTGCAATTTCAGCGAATATTTTCGAAGATATTGCAGTACCTATTAACATAAAAGCCGAATTGAACCTCATGATATCCAAAATTTACTCATTTATTACTTTTGATGCGGAACAAAGTTCGCCGTGTCAGCTAGTATATATCATTTTATCCTTAATTCGTTAGCATTGGAAATAAAAAAAATATACTCGCTTTCCTTTAGTAAAAAATCTACATAAAAATTACATACGTTAAATTGTATTTCCATTAATTCTGATTCAGAAGTCGTGGGATCGATTCCGGGCTCACACCAAAGTTATGTGTGATAAATATAAATTTATTTATTTATTAGACGACTTTGCGCCCAGTGTAACGCAATGGGTTCGCCACCTAATCCATCTGGGACGTAACAATAACGATTCGACGAGTCGCTTAACAGCCGCTGCCAAAACGCCTTCGGATAGAAAAAGGCGTGAAGTTATGTTTTTTCTACATATTTATATGAGTATGAGTAACAAAAATATTGTCTTGTTTCATACATAGAAAATAAGAGATCTGATATGCAAGAATAATACTTAGAAAAAAATAAACGGGACAACATTCGTCATAAAAGTAATTTCAATATAAATAAAATGGAAAGTGACTCAACAAAAGATGGTTTTATATGTATTCCCTTTCAGATGTGCGTCATATAGATATGAGATCGCGTAGACCTCGCGTACGCGTGACAACAAAAGCTTTTTTTTTTTTTAAATATTGTCAAAAAATGTGTCGTCAATTTGTACTTAGGAAGAGATCACTTTGTCGACTCGCTATCAAATACTAATTTATATTATTTAGACAGCTTACATTGTTTAAATTTGATACAAGAATCTTTATTTACAATATATACAATTAAAAAACTTGCTAAAATCAAATTTCTCCGCATCTCGGTCTACTGGCAGCGTGCCCAAAAGACTGGCCGCATTGCCACACTGAATGGCAATGCTAATCCTCTGTGCGAAGAATAGACCAGCCCTCTGGTCGCGGGAGGCCTCGATCGGTCTCTTTGCAAGATCTTTTTAAATTAATTTTAATGCTTAATTGTTAGCTACTAATAACAATAGGTAACTTTTTATAGATCGAGCTTGAACCTACTATCATCAAACAGATATATTATAGAAATTCCAGGTCAAGAGTAGCCAAAAACGAAGAGCGTGTAAAATACCTATATTGAGAATGGAGGAAGCAAAAAATGTGTATCTGGATCGTAGCGAATTAAAAGAGTAGTCTCTGCCTACTAGCCCCGAGGGAGAAAGGCGTGTATACATTACAATTTCAGGCTGATTCAATTATCTGGTTGGGGAACATCCATTAATCACGCGAGGCTTGAAACGGGGCGACAAAAATCACGAAATATGTCGGCCCATCATGTCCTCCTTCTGAACTATCCATGTTGTCCAAAGATTTGGTTGTGGTTTTATGACCGGCCGCCTGCCTGACGTCAACCCTACTTGGAAATGTTTTCTTTGGTATCCTCCACTAGGAGGATAGGAATGTATGCTGAATGTATATTAAAGAAAAAAAAAACATCTTTTTTAAATTTAAATTTACATGACTGAAGAAAACTTGTTAGTCGTAAAATGATACCTATTTTTATTACATGTAAAATTTGTTTTATTAAATATAACTTTGACATAAATATGATAATTAATTCATTAAATTTTAATTTTTAGTCACTGCGTTAACTAATTAGTTAACTAAGTTTATTAATAAATTTGGTTTTCCTTTTTTACAGGTTTTCATTTACATTTTTAATATAAACAAATAGCGGATTATGCAAAGTGTATATGTATTAATAATATCCGTTTACTTAATAAGTTTCGTGATAACTTAGTAACACTTAATAAATCGCTAGTCACGCCAACATGGCCGTTGCCTTTAGAATAGGTTTCTCTATGCAAATGGCGTATCTCGTAGCCGCGACAGGTGACGTGCCTTAATTGTTTTTTTTTTTTTAAGAATAATATTCAAATATTATGACGTTTTTTCTTCTTAGTTTTTTTTTATCTGTGTCAGTCGTTGGCGCGGGTGGCGTACCAGGTGGTCTATAAAAAAAGTTTTTTTTCCTTTCTTCAAAGTAACAGCAGTTGTTTTCAAGATTGGAACAGTTATTACATACAACGGTATAAGTTCACGCCAAATCTCTTGACGAGTAGATCGATGGAACTTCATAATACGATTTACTCGTAAGATATTTAGGATTGTGAAAATACGCCATCATAAAAAGTGCACCTTGGCCTTTCCCAACTCTTACATCTGTCCAATATAAACAATCTATAAAAAAGTATCTGTTTTAAATAAATACATATAATTTATATTACACAATTTAGATACTAAAAAGATTTCTGACTAATCCCAAGAAATTCGGCGAGTCGAGGCTTAACAACCGCTGCCTACACCTTCGGGTAGAAAAAGACGTGTAGCTATTTAAAAATGAATATAACACGATACGATTGGGATATATGACATACAATTTTTATATCCATATCTATATCGATTCAGTAACGATTACATTTTTTTCTTTTTAAAATTATCTTTAAGTGTCAAACGTCATGTTAAGTGTTTTCAAAACTAACCAGAATACCGTCTGCCATTGTTATTGTTGGCCGTTGAGCATGTCTCGCGGTGAAATTACAAGTTGTACGGTAATTTTGTATCTTGCAAAAAAAAAAAAAATCAAAATCAAAATCTCATTTATTCAGTTTAGGTCATTAAAGACACTTATGAACGTCAATAATTTCAATCCGCCAATTCGATTACTCACGTCCTGAGAAGAATTGGCAAGAAACTCAGGGGAGTCTTTTTTTTTTTTCTTTTTACTTAATTTTAAGTAAACTAAATTACAAATTATTAGAATAATTTATAGAGCAAGATGAGGTTCCTCACGTAAAACTTAGGACACAGTACGTTAATATTCTTTGGACGCTTGAACAGACCAGTCCCCACAAACAGCACCCGTTCACGAGCATGACCCATATCTCAGCCATCGCCTCCCTCGCCATATTTTAGGGAAGGTGGCGACCCGATCAACGACGCCGCTATAAGCAAGGACTTTTCAGTGAGCATGACTTATTCAAGATCCCAGACAAAACAAAAAAAGAAATTAGTAAGCTTGCCGGTGAGAAACGTCATATTGCACACAATCCTACTAATTAACAGTAATGTTTAGTTAGCAGATTAACAATATTTTGCTACAGCAAATACAAACAATATAACACAAGAGAAGCAATTCAATTCCAAACGGTTTTATCATTGATATAATCTGCGATACAGTAATAAGCCCTTGAATATAGTCTACTTTTAACATATTTCTTAAATTTACATAACGATAATTCAACCGCGTCGTTTGGAAGCTTATTATAAAAGCGTACACATTGACCTGGAAACGCGTTAGAAATTTTATGGAGCCTAGTAGTGGACACAGCAAGTTTGTTTTTATTTCTTAAGTTTAATTGATGAATATCACTGTTTTTCTTAAATTTAGTTATATTTTTATGAACATAGATTAAATTATCATAAATATATTGTGAATGTAACGTCATTATTCGTATCTCTTTAAATTTACTTCTCAGTGTATCCCTGGGACTCATCATATAGATAGCACGAATAGCTCGTTTCTGGAGCACAAAGACCGAGTCTACATCCGCAGCACTACCCCAAAGCAATAGACCATATGACATAATGCTGTGAAAATAACTAAAATATACTAAACGTGCAGTATCAACGTCGGTCAGTTGACGTATTTTCTTTACAGCGTAAGCGGCTGAGCTAAGTCTACCAGATAACGTCTCTATATGTGGGCCCCACTGTAGTTTAGAGTCTAATGTTATCCCAAGAAAGACAACCTTATTGACCAATTCCAGTCTCCTGTTGTCCATCACGACACTGGTTTTTACTTGTTTAACATTTTTTGTGAAAAATCTAACATATTTGGTTTTGCTACCATTTAAAAGCAAATTATTAGCACTAAACCAGTTTACTATCTTTGAAAGAGCATTGTTTACATCGTCAATTAATGATAGTTGTCTCTTTACCTTAAAAACTAAAGAAGTATCATCTGCAAACAAAACTATTTCATGATTGTCCTTTACAAGATAAGGTAGATCATTAATGTACAAAAGAAACAGGAAAGGTCCCAAGATAGAGCCCTGCGGCACCCCCATTGCTACGGCTGATCCATGTGATCTCTTTCCGTTAACATCTACTGTTTGGATCCTATTACGTAGGTAAGAAGTAAGAAGATCCAAAGCAATGCCCCTTATGCCATAGTGATGTAGTTTTCTGACCAGAGTCTTATGCTGGACACAATCAAAAGCCTTAGATAGGTCACAAAATACCCCATAGGCATCCTGCGACTCCTCCCAAGCCTCAAATATACTTTCGAGTAATTTTACCCCAGCATCACATGTTGACCGTCCTCGAGTGAAACCGAATTGTTTATTATGCAGCAGACTATTTTCATTAAAGTATTTAAGTAACTGAGCGAGGATTAGTTTTTCGAAAATTTTACTTAATGTAGGTAGTACAGATATTGGTCTAAAGTTAGTGGGTTCTAATGTACTACCTGATTTATGCAACGGAATAATCTTGCTTAGTTTCATCAGGTCAGGAAACACACCACAATCAATACATTTATTAAAAATCACAATTAAAGCGGGAGCGATAGTGCTAAATAAAGATTTTATAATATATACAGAAATGCCCCACAAATCAGCCGTCCTCTTAATATTAATTGATTTAAGCGCGACATTTAGATCAAACCTATCGACATGACGAAACTTAAAACCGTTAAAAAATTCAGGCACGTTTTCTTTAAGTAACGAGTCTGCAAGGGAGGTGGAAGAGCCTAGAGCACTAGTAAGATTGACGGGGAAAACAGAAAAAAAATTTTCAAAGGCATTGGCCACCTCATAATCTGAGCTGGTCTCATGGCCATCGACACATAACTTAAATTCTGAATCCCTAGCCAGACTCTTACCAGTCTCTTCACTGATGACTCTCCAAGTGGCTTTGATTGTGTTACTACTATTTCTTATTTTACATTTAATGAAAATAGATTTCGCTACTTTACAAACACGTTTGAAAATCTTTGAATATAATTTTACATAATTGCCAAACTCTTCACTGCGGTTGAATTGTCTTTCATAGTACAACATGTACAAAGTTTGCCTACTTTTATGAATCCCTGTGGTTGCCCAGTCGCCAAAGACGGGGCTATTAGCAACAGTGATCTCCCTGGGAGTAAATATTTGGTTAAATTCGCGAAGAAAACAATTAAAAAATAAACTATACATTGAATTCGGTTCTAATTCATTATCTAGAAAAGGTAAGTTATTGGCTAAGTTAGCTTTCATACATTTCAAGCGACCAGCTGTTACTGGCACAAAAGTAATTTTTTTCTTCGCTTCATTTTTATTTTTTAATTTTATTGTAATCATTTGCCCAGAATGATCAGAATCTAATTTATTAATAATACTTTTTTGTGTAGGATTAATATCTGTATATATATTATCCAAACAGGTAGCTGTAGTAGCAGTTGTTCTAGTAGGCTCCATAAATAAATTAACCAAATTATGGGATTTAAAAAGACTTAGAATTTTACAAGTTTTGCAGGTCAACTAATGGCCGAATGATTGCGTGGCAGGTGCTCGTCTGTGCAGAGGGGTTGCCACGCCGGGCGCACACGCTACGCCGCACGAAAACAGTTCAAACATTTAACTGCATTATTTATTTACGAGTCGAATCTTACAATTTAACAGCTCAAATTTTTTTTATAACTTCACGCTTTTTCCTACAATAATCAATTGGCAGTGAAGGCAGCGACTGTTAATTTTCTACTGGGCGTATTTTTATGTCGTAAATGTAATAGGTGGTGAAACCTATTGCTGTATACCGAGTTAAAAGTTTTCAGTCGTACATACTTAACACGATGACCTTCCGTCTTCCGTCCGACCGTCCATCTTTGAGGCTCACATCACCTTCCTCCTGAACACGTTCCATTTGGTCATGGCCGTCCTCGACTGCTACATCTATCCGCTTTTGCATTGTATATCTGCTTAGTCAATCTTGCATCATCCAGCCTTTCTGCATGTCCGAACCATCGGAGCATGCCCTTTCTTACCTTTACACCAACACTCTCTTTCAATCCGACTTCCTTCCTTATAACCTTGTTTTCGACGCGGTTCATTCCGGAGATTTTGCGCAATGCCCTCATTCCGACCGCTTTTATCCTACTTTCATGCACACTCTGCCATACCCAGCTCTCGCTTCCTTAAGTTACCGTTGGGATCAGTATTGCATTGTGGATTGCTAGCTGGGCTTTTCTGCTAATATTTATTGCGCCCAGAAATCTGCCCAACGCTCCATTTACGCTATTTCCTAACGCCACTCTTCTTTCTACATCCGCGGTGTACCTTCCATCCCTGCTAAAAGCGCATCCAAGATATACAATTTCATTCACCTGTTCCAGCACTACGTCATCAACCATTATCCTTATATTCTTATATCATATAAAGAGATAAATTGAGTTAGCATTGCATTAATACAATATTTAACTCTGATTTACGCAAACTAATGTTGATTTTGCATATTCATTGCAAAAAGTCATGAAGCATGATTAATTTATTATATCTCAAATGTATGCGTATTAAACGGTCCATGAAATTGGACGTACTTAATGAATTTACTGAAAGAGATATTTAATAAGACGTGTCTTGTCTAAGTATATACGTCATTGCTATAAATTATTCTTGAATTAATGATCTATTGTTTAGGGGCCGTCCATTAATCACGTGAGGTTAGAAAGGGGGGGAGGGGTCTAACAAAGTCACGAAATATCACGAGAGGGAGGGGGGGGGGGGGAGGTATGTAAGATATCACGTGTATTTATTTTTTCCACCTTATTATTAGAAAAAAATAGATTGGTGTGAGCCCAGAATTGATCCCACGACTTTGTGATTCAGAAGCAGGCCGCTCGAGTACTCGACCAGCGAGATTGATGATGAATTAAAAATAATACTCTAAAAACTTTAAGATTCTTTGTATGTACTAAAAATAAACGTGATGTTGGGGGGTTGGGGGTTAGTTATAAAATGTCACCGCGTATCACCATGGGAGAGGGGGGGGGGTCAAAAAAATGATGAAAACACGTGATTAATGGACGGCCCCTTATGTAATATAAGGTAGAGTCTTGTCAGTTCGCTGCATGAATGTGCCTGCTCGAACGGCGAAATACCACGATCTCTCGGAATATCGGCGTGAAGTGGCTCGTGACGCGTTTCGTTCGGTGAGAGAGGTATCCCGGTGCCCCGATTCCCTTTCCCCTCCCACTCCCTTGAAGGACGGCAACGGACCACGGTGTTCATTGCCACCAGGTGACCCATTTGCTCGTTTGCCCTAAAATCCCATAAAAAATCTCCACTCGCTTCTTTGACTTTCTTAACCTTTGTTATATAGGTATGCTCATCGGTTTTTAAGACTCCTGTCATCACCTTCCGCAAGGAGACGTTATATTTGGTCATGGAAAGTGTGTCGTGGCCATCCTCGACTCCTTCATCCTTTCGTTGTAAGGTATACGTAGTATTAATTTTACCCTCGTTAATTTTTTGGTGCACACATTTCAAATTCGCCTTTAACTCCTAAATATACCTATAGTTATGTAAGAATAAGTGCACCTTCTTGGTCTTTATTTCCGTAAGTGCGACTTAGTATTTTTTCAATTAATATAGAATTTGGGGCATAATTTTATTAAAAAGTCATTTATGTTTATGTGGATTCCAACCCGGCAATTATCAAATAGACCTATTTAAGCCAATATACTATCAAGAAGAATAACTTAAATCTATTGAAGTTTTGTCCCTACGCTATTATTGCCGCCATTTTGAAAACTAAACTTTTTGGTTATCCAATAAGTTTGCATACAAAAAAAAAAATACATAAAAAGTAATAAACATATATTTTTCTTAATCGATTTTCACAAATGGTAATCTACATATATAGATTGTCTATATATGTAGATTTAGAGGATATATAATTATCATTATTTTTGTAACTTTTTGACAATTATTTCATATATGGCATACAATCTTGGACAATAACATGTTAAGCTATTGGTCAGCCATTATAATTTATCAGGCCATTTTAGTATACTTATAGTAATGATATTTAAGAGTCACAAACGCGTGAGTAAAAAATGATCTATGTATGAACATAGATGATTTTTTACTTCTTATGCTTGCTATTTTATGTAATTGTATTTGTCTACATACATACATACATTACATAACTTCACGCCTTTTGTTACCCGAAGGTGTAGGCAGCGGCTGTTAAGCCTCGTCTCGCCGTTATGTTTACGTCCCAAATGGAATAGGTGTCGAACCTATTGCCATACCGGGCACAAAGTTTTTCAGTCATCGATATTTATCACACGTAACTTCCGAAAACAATTTCGAAAAGTCATTGGTGTGAGCCAGTGTCTGGAATCGAACCCGGACCTCTGGATCAGAAGCCGTGTGCACCGACCACTGCGCCACCGAGACTTATGTCTCTTGTACTTGTCTAATATTTTATTATTTCACAAAATTTCAGCAACGTGTCATCTGATGGTAAGCGACTACACAGATAGTGTTACCGTTGCGTTTCGTCCGTTTATGATGAAATAGAGAGTTCATAGTCGGAAGTAGGACAGTCCAGCGGTCGAGCACCCCGCTTCTAAATCAATAAATCGCGGTTTCTAATCCTTGCTCACACCAATGACTTTTCGAAATTCTTTTCTAAAGTTATATGTGATAAATATTGATGACTGAAAAACTTTGTGCCCGGCATGGCAACGGGTTCGCCACACATTCCATTTGGGACGTACCACGTACCATAACGGCGAGTCGAGGCTTAACAGCCACTGCCTACCTTCTACCTTTGGGTAGAAAAAAGCGTGAAGTTTTGTAATACCTCTCTTTAAAACGAAACGCTTTAAATATTTCTATTAGTCGGATTACGCTTATTAGTATCCAACACGCACTAATATCGATAAATGGCAATAAATGTTGATTTACTTGTCCAAATGGTATTAATACCACAATGGTATCTGGTCACCTATATCCATACTAAAACATAACATAACTTCACGCCTTTCTCCACACGCAGGTTTAGGCAGTGGCCGTTAAGCCTCGACTCGCCGTTATGTGGACGTCCTAAATGCACACGATGCGATGTTTTCAGTCATCGTTATTAATCACACATAACATGCAAAATAAATTTCGAAAAGTCATTGGTGTGAGCCAGGATTAGAATCCGCGACCTCGTGATTCATTAGCGTGGTGCTCGACCAGTGGACCACCGAGACTTTATATCCATACTACAAAGATTTTTATCTTATAATTGTGGGTCTGGTGTTGAATTCTTCATTAGGGGCGTGTTGTGGTTGTGGCGGCCGTTGACGGAGAGCGTGGTATTGTGGGGGGTTTCGTAAGTGCGAGGAGACAATGGTCGCCCCCCCACCCTGGCGTGGTATTGTGAGCGTTAATGTATGCGCGTACGACTGTCGCCGACAGGGCACCTTCCAGTCACAACACAAATATTTCAACTCATCTAATTTATTGTCTTGTCGGGATGTGCTACGCAAAAAAAAAATGTATTGTCAAGATCAAGATACAGCGCTAACGTACTGCAAGTAGGTACGTACTTACGTTGGCAATAAATTTTCTTACAAATTTATATATATATATATAGTATATTTTATTAATACAATACACACAGCGCCACCTAGTTTTCTAGGTTTAACAACTAAATGCGTGTGTTGTCTAACTAAATAACGGATCTTAATTTACTGTATAAAACATACAAATAATATAAATATAGTAAAACACCCAGACGCCGTATACTTATTATATTTTTGCTCGAGCGGGTATCGAACCTACCGATCTCTACTTTGCAGGGTTGGCTTTTCTATCAATGAACCACGAGCAGCATCAAAAGTAATCATTCGGCCCATTCATGCAGGGTGACAGTGATAGCACTATTAAAACTAATAAAAAGTATTTATTTATGGGATAAAGGGCGCAAACGATGAGGCATGTCACCTGATGGTAAGCCACTAACGCCTCCTATGGATACCAGAACTTGCAACATGAATAGTGCTTAAGTTGCGTAGGGCGCATTGAAAATTGTTAAGGGGAGGGGTCGGAATTCGGATGGAGTGGGGAGGGTTTGGGCCTCTCTCACAGCTGCCAAACGCGGCATGAGCCATGTTACGTCTACATTCTGAGAGGTTATGGTATTTCACCGGTCGAGCTGGGTTATTCATGCAGCTAATTACGTAGGCACTGAGAAAAATAAAATAATTAAAAATAACCGGTTCATTGATTTCCGAGTTTGTCGATCAAAAAAACCAAACAAATAAATCTTTCCTTTTCAATAATATTAGCATAAATAATATAGATTGACTTATATAAAAAAATATATATAACATATTAATCACATCAATCCTTTTTGTTATGTGAACGTGGCCGACCACCCAGTACCCTACGGGGACTGAACCAACTACTTGGAGTCAACCACTCAATTGGTTGGTTGCTGGCAAAAACTGTATTTGCATAGCGTTCGATGTGTGCTCCTGATAGTGGCCACCGAGGGTTCCGTACAGTATCAAGAAGCAACTAATACATGGATAAGGTAAAAATTTAACAATAAGACTGTTTTTATTTATTATATCAGAGTGACTGGCGCTTTGATTTTTTTTATAAAAAAATAGTTTTTTAAAAAAATGAGGAAAAAAGGGCTTTTTCTATAAGTAAGCGTTTAGTGCCACAGTTGCGTTGTTGGCTTCAGAGATGGGATAGGGAGAATCATGAGGATAGGACAGGGAAGCAAGTGTGCCCCCCGGATACAGGTTTGTCACCGGTATGAGCTAATTTCCGTTGATTTTCTAAAAGGTCCTATTGCAACGCTCGAGCCGACCCATTTATGAAGCGAACCTATGGAAGTGAAAGTTATACCTTCCAGACAATATTTATGCCTAATTTAGTGGATTAGTAAAACTACCGACGGTGTGCGGGTTCGTCTCCTAACCGAAATCACACATTTATTAAGAATGTTTGTATGTATGTAGCGTTTGAGACTTTTTCTATATATTTACACTCGTCGGTTGTCAAGGCTCCCGACGTCACTGTCTGATAAGGCAAGGTCACACTGAGCTATATAAACAGAACATAAGCAAAAAACTCAAGTTCTAGGTGGTCCAGTGGTAGAAGTACCTGCTTCTAATTTAGAAGTCGTGGGTTCGATTCCGGGCTCACACCAATGATTTCTTTTCGGAAGTTATGTGTGATAAATATAGATGAGTGACAACTTTGTGCCCGTTATATGGCATTAGATTCGCCACCTATTCAATTTAGGACGGTAAGACAATGATTTGGCGAGTCCAGGATTAGCAGCCGCTGCCTACACCTTCGGGTAGAAAAAGGCGTGAAGTTATGTTTGTGTTATTCAAGTAAAAAAATAACAACAAAATATTAGATCTCAAACAAAAAACCCATCGAGCTGATCCTATATATATTTATGGACCAGATTAAGATCGTGCAAGAGTATTATCATTCCTGACCCACACTTGAAATTCTTGTTATAAATACTATGCAAATTTTAAAGGCAACACTTTTTATTGGTCCAGTTAATTGGCCGGCAAAAGTGCAAATTAGAGGTACTACAACATATATCGAGCCAGAGGACGTCCTCGAGCTGTTCGACTTTTGACGTTCAAAAAGGATGAAGGTTGCTTCGCAAAAAATAAGAGATACGATACAGTTGATTAAATTTATACAAAGTTTTATCGGCAGTAGACAGTAACAACAACGTTAGTTGTAATAGTATGGTTGATTTATTTTTAAAGTGAAACTTTATGTACATCGCCATAAGTTTTTCGTTAATGTCGCGTGACTCTCAATGCCAAAATCCCAAAGGCATTCAATTAATGGCCAAAAGTGACTAGTAGGGTCATAGTCGCCAATAACGAAAGAAGAAGAAGAACCTTACCTTTACCTATCCTAAACCGAATATTTATCCATTTTTTTTAGTTTACTGTCTAAAGTGCCATGAAATTTTCATTTTTACTGTGGTCTTATAAAATCACACAATCAAATGCTTCTTATATGCTCGCTTCTGAATATAGAAATACAGGGATAAAGCAGGGAATAAAGAAATACAGTAAGCAAGGATTTGATTCCTGCTCACTGACCGACAGGTCAGTGTTTCACAACACTGACCTGTCGGAATCTTTTGTCGTAAGTTATGTGTGATGACTGACATTTTGTCTAATTTATGGGTTCGATAATATGGCACCTAATATTGCGGCGTATCGAGGTTTGTCAGCCCTAATCCTTCTAGTGAAATTGTATGGCGTTAATGGATAGCATACAATATGCTACAGAAAAAAAATCAATACCTACAGTTTAAAAAAAAAAATTGCACGTGTAATTAAAACGTACAAATAAATAAATAATTAATAAAAATAAAATAAAAATATTGATTGTTCTGAATAAACGAGCTAGTTATCTATACATAATATATATAGTGTAAAATCAAACAGACCCCGTGTTGGCTCCATTATCGGGCCACATTCCTCGAGTCAAATTATTTATTTTGTTCGGGGCGTGAGTTACCGGCCTGCCCGCCCCTTCATTACCAAGTTCGTTCTCCGCTACCTACAGCGCCGATCTTTGTTTTGATGTCGTATCAACTAGGCAGGCTGACTTTCAACAGTTGCGTTTATAAAAATCTTGACCTAAAAAATAGTCCTATAGTACCTTGGGTCACTCGAATCTACCCCTCCCCCTTCGACATATCATAAAGGCTAGCAAGCAGGTTGCTTATATCCATGGATGGCACTAGTAGCTTGTCACCCTTTTCCAAAAAAGGCATTCTCAAAATTAAAAAAAAAAATGGATTATATAGAATATTTTGAATTTTTGGAATTAATTTGAATAATCCCACACAACAACAACTGTTAACATAATACATATATATCATGTATACCAGAAATAAAATAATCTAGAATTAAATTTAATTAGAAAAAAAAAACTAACATTCACCAAAAAGGTCACAACATTTTTTAATTTTTTTTTTAATTTTTATACAATTTAACATTTGGAAATGTTTATTGGACAATGTAATTGGTTATTAAAAAAGTGCATATATCACGGCTCGGACTCACTCTCATCGTGTGGGAGTCAAAGGACTTGATTTGTGTGGTACCACAGAGCTGGACCACGCCCCTTCATTACCATGCTAATTCTGATGTACTTACACCCTTCTTATCCCATTGGATCAACGTGAAACACATCGGTTCTAGTTAATATTAAAAGGTCGGTAGGTATTCTGATGAACTGCTTTAGGCCAGATTTTAAAACGTGATGGGAATACATATCCAAAAGTTTTATTTCGAATGTTTGCTGCTATAATTGGCGGGAATTCAGATGTAACGACTTTTGCATTATCTTTTATAGGTATTTCCTTTTATATAGTGATTAGTAACTGGGATTAAAAAAAAATGTTGGGATATCTTATATATATCATACTTTTTCTTTTCTTTTATATATTATACTTTCTTAGCATCTAGATTAGGTTTTTTATTTTACACATTTCCTGCATTCACCCTTTTACTATAATAGCGCCACCTATTTAATAGTAATCAGGCATGTCGATGTCCTCATAATTTTAATCATCATTAACTTTGCCATTATGCCTTATGTAACTTTATTAAATAATTAGAAGAATATACGTTCTTTGACGTTAGATGTATTTTTAAATGCATTTTATGATCAATTTTAAATAGAAATAAATCTGTCCCTAATTATCCAAATGGTAATTAGAGATTTGTGGTCATCAAAAATTTATTTGTGTATGTTAGCATTTATAAATAAAATACCTATGTTGTACCTATGTGTGGTTTTTGACAGGACTGGCAGGTGAACAAATGGAATGAAGAGTGAACGAATGAGTTAGTGATTCTCAAATTTATAATACGTGTTTGTTTGTGTGTATGTGTTGCAGGCATCGGGTGCGCAGACGACAATGCGTGCTGTGATAATGTATGCACTCCGGGGAGGTCCTCGCTGTGTCGCATCATCATGAGTAATTAACTATACGGAGTGAAAACTCTATAGAAACCTTTCCAATTTAAACCTATTTTTACCTTTCCGCCTAAATCTCTTAGACCTCTTAGAACTTTGACTATGAATAAAAATTTAGGAAAATTATTTAAATATTAATTCTTCGGTTGACATTCAGTTGGTAAATGGTTGATGTGAGTGTGTGTGACCATAGATATTATACTGATGAAAGTTTATCTTTATTTCAACATTTTATAGGTATAGATATAAACAAAATTTTATAAAGTTAATATAAGGAATCATCATATAAGGAATTAATTATTCGGATAAACCGAATCATCACTTAACTTCACGTAAAGTCCTTTGCATGGTGGGCAGACAGAACAGAATACAATAAGGCACAATTCATATTCAATCACTTCTTTGACTTTCATAACAATTTTCATACACGCTCGTCGGTTTTTAAGACTTCTTACATTACCTTCCGTTAGCACATGTTCAATTTGGTCATACAAAATATGTCGCGGCCGTCCTGGACTCTTACATCCCTACGCTTTTGCTCTGTATTTTTGCTCAGTCTGATTCTAATTTGATTTCAATCCGATTCCCAATTGATTAATGAGTTTGTATAATCTGTGTCAGTTATTTACTCTGTGGTGGAGTCGTGGGAAGATGTTATCGTCGCGATCTGGCCCTCCTGTATCTATATAAAACTTTACAACAACATAATGTTATTATACTTATATTGCCGTTAATTTAGTTTATTAATTATATTATTACGGTTCTAACTTTTATATTGGGAACTCCGAATTGGAAGTCGGACTGCTGAACCACTACAGCTATCAGGTTTAATTCCTCAACCTCCTCGTACGGCCCCCAGGGGACAAGATAGGGTGACAATTTTCTTGAGGGCAAATCTTTCAAATAGGTAAATAAAGTGTCTTTCAATACTCGTTAATATTCTGTTGTAACTCCCGCCTTTTTCTACCAGAGAAACCGTTGATGGCTAGTCCGGATTTAATCCTACGACTTCTTGATTCAGAAGCGGGGTGCTCGACGTCCAGACCACCGGAATGAATACGTACTAATAGTTTATAATAGATCACATTTAAAAGTTAGAGATATTATAAATATTCATTTATGAGTCTACGCGCTACGTATTCGTAGAACTATATCGTAGCAGAGTACAGTAACTAACTTTCGATAGCAGCCGCTCGCATTTGTGTGGCGCCACTGTAACTAAAAGGTAAAAGGAGGTTTTATGCAAATGCATAAAAACGTTTTTTTGTTATGCGTATTTTAATTGCGCGTGATTAAATCTTAATAAATCGGCTTGTCGGTATATTTACAACAACACACACATGTCAGTCTTCGTCTCGCAATTATATGGTGCTGGCGTGTGTTGCAATTTGACGGTGGCCCCGGGCGTTATATATATAAATTGCATACATACGGTTTGGAACAGTGCAACTTCGCGGTCTAAAAAAACATAAAGCTAACACTAGGGCATTGCGTGTGTATCGGCGCGCGCGTCTGACAGAAGAACACAGGCCTCCACTCACCCAATTACGTATCGTAAATGCGACTAAACGGATGAACCACGTATACAGTTCTTATTGCTTTAATTTCTCATTCGACACTGGCAGTTTTCCAATTTTACATTTGGTTTTTTTTTTGACAGTAGTTTGTTGAGCAGTTTATCGTTATTATGATAGAATGCTCATATTTTTAAATATATTATTAAATATTATTGTATATATTTCTATCACATTTACTGTTAAAATTTTATATTATAGGTAATTCAACATTAAGATTTTGATTTTAATTTGGTTGCTAGCTGCTTACACCTTTTATACACAAGCCTACTGCTATATTTTCAGTAGCGATATTAATATTATTGTTATGAATTTTAAATGATTTGAAAAGAGTAATTGGCAAATGAGTTTCTTGCCCGATTCTTCTCATGATATCCCCTACACTCGGAATCGGGCCGCTCGTGTTGTTTTCTTGTTCTACGGAGGCAATTTTCTCAAGTATCCGCGTTTAAGGATTTCATTTTATTTTTACATACATACATATATAACTTCACGCCAAATCCCTTGTGGGGTAGGCAGATAGAACAGAGCGCCAAAAGGCACCATTCCTACACAGCTCACTCGCTGTCATAAATAACTCTTTTCATGCACGCGCGTCAATTTTTAAGACAGAACACGTGACAAGCCTGGAATTTTAATACACCAAAGCTTATTTTTATTAGCGAAATTTCTAACTATACATCGCGGATTGGGGGTATTAAATACAGTGCTGTAGTTTTTAATGTGATACTCGTAAAAAACACTGACAAATTATTATGAATTCTAAATAAAAAAACTATGTATCTCAATCAAGTACTCTCCTCGCTTGCTTTTAAAAAGCTTTTGATTCAGAAGTCGTGGGTTCGATTCCGGGCTCACACGAATGATTTTCCGTAACTTTTTTCGGAAGTTATGTGTGATAAATATCGATGACTGACAACTTTGTGCCCGGTGTATGGCTATAGGTTTGCCACCTATTCTATTTGGGAAGTAACACCTACCGGTTTTGCCTACACCTTCCGGTAGAAAAAGAAATTATGGATCTTTATATGTAGATAGATTTTGTACATGAGTGGCGGTAGTAAGATTTAAAACGATCCATTAAAAATAATTTATTCCATCTAAGTCTATTAATTTATTGTATTATTTTATACGTATATGCCTTTATACCTGTTACGTTAAGCACCGACCAATTATCCGGGTTTACCGGATGGGTTTATTTTTCGGCACAGATACCGACGCGTCGGTCGAAAAACTAATTTATATTGGAATGTGATATATGTGCGGGGCTTGAAAGGCCCCGAGGGCACGCGCTCACCGGCTCGGGCGGGTTTTTTTTAATCACCTTAACCCTTACTTAACTGCTGTTAAAAACACTACCGAAGTAAAGATCGGAACAAGGCCGCGCCTCTGATCCAGGCGCCACAAATACGCTCGCGCCAAATTGGGTCTATTAGGCCCCCTCATACACTGCAGTATAAGCATTCGAGTTTGTGTATGTATTTTTATTGATTTCATATATTAGTTTAAGCTCTATCAAAAGAGCAGTAACACTCCGAAGATTTTACAATATAATATGTTAAATATTAGCCAGGATTTATAACAATTATAATAACCCAATATTTTGATCTGAATCGAATTTCTCTGAAATTACCATGCAGACGAAATTGTTAATATTCAGCAAAGGAAAAGAAGCAAGGCAAAGGAATTATTTCGTTTCAATTTTCAATTCAGTACAAAAATCGTCTTTTCATGTGAAAATGGGACATCATAAGAGTCCAATCATAAAAGTTTTGTTATTTAGTGCTACTTTTTGTATGGGATAGGAGGACAAACGAGCAAGTGGGTCACCCAATGGCAAGCAACCACTCACCACCCGTGAACACCGTGGCACGTTGCGGTCCTTCAAGGGAGTAGGAGGGGAAAGGAAGGGAAAAGGGGATACGGCCTTCGGATACGTCTCTCACTGAACGAAACGCGGCACGAGCCACTTCACGCTGATATTCCGAGAGGTTGTAGTATTTCACCGGTCGAGCCGGCCCATTCATGCCGGCGAACTGTAAGAATCTACCACTGGTAAATAACGTTATTTACTGAATACTGTTAAATACCGCTGTGAATTTAATTTATTACTACAGTATAAAATATAAATTTGCAAAGCACGACTAGCAGCTATGTCATAGTGTGTACACAGCCTTAAATATTCTTAAAGCCTTTGACCACTAAGTAGCATACTCTTTTACCGTCGACAGACGCATTATAAATGTTTGCTGTTTTTTTTTTAATAAATTCATAAATTGCATACTCAACTCTAAATAGGTTAGTTGGATCGCGAAATGAGAATAAATTGCATACTCAACTCTAGAGTCGGTTAGGTTAGTTGGAAAGCGAAAAGAGAGTCAGTTACTAATTAAAAGAGAAAGAAGAGAATTGATTTTAGTGTTCATCATCATCATCATCATCATCAGCCTATTGCAGTCCACTGCTGGACATAGGCCTCTCCCAATGTGCGCCACAAATCTGCAACTGAACTGTTTTGACGGTGGTAATAAAGCCACGCATTAAATAGCATGCTCTACCGGCGAAATACCATGACCTCTCCAAGAATATTGACGTAAAGTGTCTCCTGGCCAAAGTCAATTACCCCTTAACCGCCTTTGTGACCAAAAACATTTTTATAGCATTTGGTAATGCACTCAGCATCAAGGCAGAGTATATCCTTATCATATCTAGCATATGCTAAATCCTCAGTAAAGTATCAACTCATTTTCAAATAAATATCGATGACTGACAACATTGTGTAATTGACAATAGGGTCCGACACCTATTTCATTTGGGACATAAAATTTGGACTTAACAGCCTCTGCCTACTCCTTCAAGAAGCAAAAGACGTGATGTTAGTTGTATATACTCGTATGTCACGGTAAGAGTGAATAATTGAAGATTATTAATAATTATCTATTATTATTAATAATTACCGAAAGTCGAGGTTAAAGTGATGAATTAATCACATTTGTCGGTTATTATTAATAATTTAACCCTAGTAGTGATAAATGTAATAAGTAGCTCGGCTTAGTTGGCTCGGTGTTATTGTTTTAAAAGCACGTGCACGTTATTTGTTGTTGCTTACTAGGGTTAGTTAGTTGTTTAGTTTAGGTTTCGGTTTAGGTTAGGTTAAGTTAGGTTTTAGGTTTTTTTTTTCTAGGCAGGAGTCGGAATCCTCGTGGACACCCAAACTACGTCACGTATGAGGTAGTTTGGGTAGTGCCGGACTCTTACCGGCTAAACCTGTCTCCTGCCCTCTAAGCTTTCTCCATTGACTGAGACTCCATAGAATATTATAACTTTTACTAATATGAGTCGTGAATTATTAATAATTACTACTAAAAGTAATAAATTTCGAATTAATAATTTTGTAAAAATATTAATAATTTTCTATTAATCAGATTTACCATAACATATATATATATATATATATATATATATATATATATATATATATATATATATATATATATACCTTCAAGAAGTAAAAAGCGTGAAGTTATATATATATTAAAAAAAAACGATGCCGATTATATCGATGTATCGGAGAGACCACAGAGTGCAGTAATCGTGCGGTGTGGATGCGCCTTTATTACAAGGCGTTTGGAATGCGTGCGGTTTCCGACTCGGAAGCGTAATGAACAATCCCTATTATATTTAGTGACGGTGATAAACATGGCAGCTTTGAAGTCTACCGTCACAATAAGAACACAATAACACCTTTTTAAATAATGCTATAGTTATTTTGATTGATCTTAAATACTTCTTATTTTAATGTCTAGATCATATGTGGCCGTAATGGCTCTTAAGCTAGAACATAAAAAACCCCTATACTTAATATTAATATTTAAAATCCGAACGTACGTTCTGTCTGTTTCCTATTCACGCAAAAACTAATCAGCAGATCATCATAAAACTTTGTAGGTACACAGGTACACAGGCTTTTGGTGGTATCAGAAGTAATTATTTTAAATGAACGCTCGCCTACCGCGTCGATAAGCACGTTATGGGAATTAACTAAGCAGACACACAATACAAAGACGGAAGGATGTAGGAGTGGAGAACGGCCACGTCACACTTTCTATGTCCAAGTTGAACATGTCCTCTGTATTTGTGCTCAAAAAAATTAAAAAAACTGGCGGGTAAACGCCAGCGGTGTCCGTTCATGAGACTTAAAAAACGACGAGCGTGTATGGCAGGAGTTATTTGACATTTAAACCTCTGTGCCGCACTCTTTGTCTACCCCCCAAGACATCGGTGTGAAGTAGTCTATTTTTTAATTTGTCTAAGCTAATATCACAAATCTGCAGAGCTTGTTTCTAAGAAAATATCAGGTGCCAATTACTTCTATTTAAAAAATTTTTTTTTTTCATTCGTCCAATTTTGGACAGGCTAAGCTTTGAAGCCGTACTGCCTTGTTTGTCGGATTAATTAACTAACCTAATCATCCATAAAGTCGTGGCACTTTCTGCACACGATTTTTTCACGTCCAAATTGTATAAAAAGAAAAAAAATGCCTAGCTCAAACCGGCCGATATTGATACAGCCATTTACGTGGATCTTCTAAATGACCTAGACAGTCGGTCAACAGACGTGCCATGTGGGAGGTAGGCAGAACACTTTTTACTTCATATATGGGTCGATCAAGTTTGTACGCCTCCATGCTAACGGAGTTATATGTCTTATGTGAATTAATTAAACGATTGTTTGTATATGATCGTCTAATTTATTTGTTTAATAACTGTGCGAAAATCTATAATTTGTTTTGTCTAAATACATAAATGCACAGCACTTGTGAGATTTTTGCCGTTTTTTTTATTATTTTATACTTAAACTTTCATTAATAACACAATCCTATCGTCAAATAAACTCCAGTTTTCCAATATAGTCTCGCTGGACCGGTAATCAGAAATCTCGGGTTCGAATCCAGAAGTTATATGTGATAAATATTAATGACAGACTAAATTGCGTTCGGTGAATGGCAATAGGTTTAGACTACTTTAGACATAATTTTAACTGCCAACACTTTCGGGTCTATACCCAGCGTGAAATCAAAATAGTCAATATATTTTATTATGTATTTATTTCTTGTCTGGATATCTTATTGGATGGGGACTTCCGCTGGTAAGATTCGTATTTTCTTTATTTCACATAAGCACCATTTCGTAGGAACAAAATATTAAATTGCATACATACATACATACATAACTTGCCAAATCCCTTGCGGGGTAAACAGAGAGAACGGAGCGCCATAAGGCACGATTCTTACACAAAATTAAATTGCAGAATATATATTTACAGAATATACTGCTCTTAAACTTGAAAAATATTAAACAAAGGAAGATTAGTGTTTATGGAGTAAAATAGCTTTAATGTCTGCATGTTAGTTTGTTTATATTTCCTTCTTCGTTAGTTATCTTTTCTGCCGCTGGCTACGCTAAAATTTATAACGTACTGATGGTATTATTATTACAGAAGCTTTGCAGATGTCCTAAAACTTTTATTTAATTTAGCCTTTTCTACAGCTGTCAACAGCAACAAAACTTCACGTGCGTCTTGACTGCTCGCTCTCCCGGCAAAAATTTTGTCCCCTGAATGGAGACCATTCGTTCAACATTACGTTCGGACTCCTTGTATCTATATTTCGTTTAACTAGTATCTGTCTCATAGATATAAGATTATTAGTTCGGCAATAGTCACCCAAACAACGAGACCAAAAATGGGTTTTGATGTGTGAGTGACTTATCAATGTGTGCGTACAAAGTGCTTCCAAGTGTCAACTTTTACATAATTATTGTTCATGTGTTCAATTATAAATATCCTGAGTATCGCTTACTCACGGTTGCGCTGTCAGTGATGATTACTAGCCTAGTTTTCCAATTACAGCATTTTAGCGCATTATGCGGCATAATGCTAAACGCTGATGTTCCAACTACAGCAGCGCTACGCACAATCGGGCACTCACAAAGTAGTGCTTTCGAATGATGCGTGCTATGGATTATCAATTACCAACATTACCAACTCATTGACAGAAAATTATTTAATGTTTTTTTTTCATGTTGGCATTAATCACAATATTATAAATAAATTTTCTTTAGTAACAATAATATTGTTAAAAAAAATTATAACTTTCGTTTGGTTGTAGTTTTTGGAAATAACCAAAGTTAATTCAACCTGTGTTAAAAAAAAGTAATATAAATATTAACTTAATCTCGATAACTTAGCGCACTCTACTGGCGCATTTTAACACCAATTTGCGTTCCAATTAGGCTTCAGCACAATTCGGCATTGTGCGGCACTGAGTAGCATAGTGCTCTGTAAGTAATTGGAAAACTAAGTAGTACATTTTTACTGACATGTGCCAACTACTATAGTCTATGATCTGTCTAGTATACGTTGTCCAGGTAAGCTAATATGTTATCAAACCTATATTACCCATTCAAATTTGTTATTCACATTAAATATTCATTATTTAAATATATATAAGCAAAGATGACACCATACCCATTCTGTCAGTAGGCGTGGCGGTCTGATGTCATGTCTGCATTATCAACTTTCATATTTAGCAAACCCCAAAACAACTTTGTGACATATTATATCATACAAATATAGTTAAAAATAAAATCATTTATTATGTTCTGAAGAGGCATTGGTGTGAGTCATGATGTGAACGTGGGACATCAGAATAGGTCTATGATACGAAAGCTATAGGTGAAATCCTTTAGGTTTCATGAGACATGGCTGGTGTCTACACTTTCGGGTAGAAATAGGTGTGATGTTTAAAAAACCTTTTTTCGTTTCTTCGTCTTCACTTTTTATATACGATGTTTAGATTTATCATTATTTTCATGACATGCGCATCATTTTTCCTCAACGTCTCATTTAGTGGCGCAACTTTCAAACGATTTCTGACATACAAATTTCTTACATAAGCATTTTTAGCATTCCATGCATCCATCTTAACATTCGCAACTCCATAGCATCTTTTCATCCATCCCATTCATATTCGATATAGTCTTCAAAAAGGTCCATTAAAAAGGTTTCATTTATCCCGTTTAATAAAAAAATAGAGTAATCGCAAAACGTCATTATGTCGCAACTTAAAACCACAGAGTAATGTAATGTAGAGTTGAGAGGCAGCGGGACAGGCTACGTTGCGATCTGTGGCGGCGGTATGCGGCAGGTGTACGTACACCTGTAAACGATTGTTACATTCCAAAGACCGACTTCTGATCATCTATTGAGTGGATTCTCCTTCAATCAACAAACGTTTTACATTATATAAGAGACATAGTCAGTAACGAGGGAATAATAAAACATTTACTCTATATCTGATTGGACTCGTAATTATTCGACGATTTTATATATTTCGTCGTTACAATGGTAGAACTAAATAAGTCAAAATTTTAAGTTTCGAATTAATCACGACTCACTGCGACTTTTGAATTTAATTTTGACGTTATTATGAAACAGAGAATAATTTTATATGCCTATGAACTCGATACTATGCTTAATCAAACAATATTTTTTTAAATAAATTAAAATACAGCATTAAAAACATACCGTAATTATTAGGTAATTCTTTGTGGTAGTTATTGAGTTTTTCCTCACATTAGGTGACCGGACACTTATTGAGTTTTGAATTTAACTTAACTTGGTTTCATTAGAATATTATCGCTGGCGGAAGAAATAAATAATTGAATTTAGATAATTTATTTCGTACTCAAAGTGATCAAAAGTCACTGTTGCTTATAACATTAAAACAACTTTTTAGGATTTTATAGCGTTTATTTATTACTTATTTTTATTTATTTCCCGACGTTTCGAACTCTTTACAGAGATCATTTTCACGAGTAAGATCTCTGTAAGGAGTTCGAAACGTCGAGAAATAAATAAAAATAAGTAATAAATAAACGCGATAAAATCCTAAAAAGTTGTTATAATGTTATGAATGTGATTCACGAAAATCTGAGCAATAAACACTGTTGTTTATTTATTTATAGAGTTAGTTATTCTAATAATATTTAACTTTAATTATGTTTCTATCGATTAATATTAAACAAAAAAGCCTTGATTTTTGTATTGAGTTAAGATAAGTGTACCAAAAGATGACATTTTGGTGGTCACGAAAATGGTAAAAATTTAATTTGGTCAAAATGTGAGTTATTTAGTTCTACCATTATACCGACGATTAACGTTAATGACACTATTTTCTATATATTTGGGTTAATTTTCGGTTTATGTCAATAGAAAATTGATCAGTTTTTTATTATAGTAGACTGAGGCCTATTTGAGCGTAATGAGTTTACTTTATGATATGGTCTTGTCTATAATAAAACGTGTTCGGATTTAGTGAATGATAACTTCATTCGGTAGAAAGAGCTATAAGAATAAGAAGAAATAACTAAATCAATAACTTTAAGCAGATTTTTTGCCTGATTGGCTAATATTAGTTAGTACATATCGTTTCTATTCCACTATGTATTATCTGTAGTCCATATCATTATTACATCGCTGTCTGTCCCCATAAATACGTATATCTTTGAAATTACGCAACGCATTTTGACGCGGTTTTTTTTATTAGATAGAGGGTGTCAACGGTGTAGTTTTTATGTATAATTCATGTATACTGTAGCAAATAAAAAGTGTTAATTTTAGAGATTTAGCACATTAATTGCAAACGCTGACTGAACACTAAGTGATAGATCAAAACAATGTACTACATTATTATAGACCTTCAAAAGGTCTACAAAAATTTCGCTATGGTGTATGTCTATCTCTCTATGGATCATCCACATTTAACATTTTTATTTCTTCTTATTACTTCTAAGGCGAAACAAACTTCGCTGGATCAACTAGTTTATAATAATTGCAAAGTAAATTTAATTAAATTTAATATTTAAATAAAAAAATATATAATAATGTTTTACGGAGCGGTTATTTATTCTAGGCAATCTGTTACGGCTAGATTTATTGACACACATTTGACAGATTCGTCATATTTACCTGACCTGGTCAGAAGGAATGTAACGTAACTATCTCTGTATCCTCAAAAGTTGAACGAAATTGTTTGCAGAGATTTTATTGCAATTGTCTAAATCGTAAGAGACTTCTTCTACAATAAATTTCCATGGCAAATAAATATAAACACTTTTATTGCGTAATCGGATAGGTATCTTTTTTTTTTTAAATATTACCATAGATAATAGACCAGACAGGTTCACACCTGTCCCTTTAGCCTTGTCAGTGACACCACTCAATTTGCAATTCATGATCAAAGTTGTTGCGATGAATTTTGATTAATCGAAGATATGATATAGAAATATTGGCCGCTAGAGCCTCCATATGTTACAGTTGTTGTCTGGCGCCGATGAGCCTTAACGGATGAAGGCAACACGTTCCGTGAATACATAATGATTAGTAGTTATGATATCCGTAACATTTTGTTATCTTACTAATATTGTAAACGTAGTTTATGAGTATGAATATTAGTTACTCTTTCACTTGAAAACTACTGATTGAAATTTGATGAAACTTTACCATTATATGGCTTATATATCACAATAAAAATTATAAAAATACTAACTGACCCGGCGAACATTCTTCCGTATCAAAAGTAATAAAAAAGTATATTTAGAATTCATCACGTTTTCTTTACTACATCATACATCAATTATAGATAGAAAACACCCCGTTCACACCCTATATCTATTAAAAAAACCGCATCCTAATCCGTTGCGTAGTTTCAAAGATCTAAGCATAAAAGGGGACAGACAGCGGAAAGCGACTTTGTTTTATACTATGTAATTATATTGATGTAATGTATTGTGTGATGTGTTCTCGTGGTGTAGCTACACCGGTGTTCCAGCTCGTAAATTTCAAGCTATTCGCTGGATACAATTGAGCTCTGACAATGCCAACTTTAGGATGATAGTATCGCTTGGAATTTCGTACGCTATGATTTAGTATACCAGACTATGTTGTTACAAAACTCTCCTTTTTTGAGAGTTGGGGGGCAAACGAGCTAGCGGGTCACCTGCTGGTAAGTCACCGGCGCCGCTATCTACGGAGTGACTCTCGCTGACCGCGTCGAAAACAAGGTTGTAAGAAAGGAAGTTAGATTGAAAGAGAGTGCGGATGGACGTGGGAGTCGAGGACGGCCAAGACACTCATTCCGATACCAAACAGAACGTGTTCTGGAGGAAGGTGATGTTAGTCGGTAGTTTGGCACGCGAGAATTGTACATCTTATAATAAATAGGTACGCTTCCTACTAAAAAGATTAGTGCCCTGCCCCTATTAGTCATAGCGTAATGATATTTAGCGTAAACCCGTCCTCGATAAATGGACTATCCATAACATGCGTCGGACATGAGTTTCTTCCCTGGTTCTTCTCATGATAGTCCCTACACTCGGGATCGGAGCACTCGTGGAACAGGAAAACACGGAGACTGCGTCCGTGTTTTTGTTCCACAGAGACAATTTCTGCAAGCGCTCGCACCCCGCTTCTGATTCAAGAAGTAGTGGGTTCAAATCCTGGCACACACCAATGACTTTTCGAAATTTTCGGAAGTTACGTGTGATAAATATCGATGACTGATAACTTTGTGCCGGGTATGGCAATAAGTTCGCCACCTATTCTATTTGGGACGTAAACAAAACGGCGAAACGAGGCTTAACAGCCGCTGCCTACACCTTCGGGTAGAAAAAGGCGTGATGTTATGTATGTTATGTTAAGTTTAATGTTTGTATTTGTTGATTATTTTTAAGTGTCTTCAACTTCAAAATATTTTTTGAGTTCGTAACAACAGTTTTCTGACTATGATTGCGCGGTTAAACAAGTAAACAAACACTTCAGCTTTATAGTACCAGTACAGATTTTTTATGGCATAGGGAGCAAACGAACAGGGGTGCCACCCGATGGCAAGCAGTGTTACAGTTGCGTTGTCGGCCCTTATAATGGGACATTGAAGAGGGCGACAGTGGGACGGGAGAGGGAGAGGAGAAGAGATTGGGCCTCCGGATACCTTTCTCTCCGAGGGAAACGCGGCATGAGCCACTTTACGTCGAAAATCCGAGAGGTCCTACAACTTCTTGGCTCTACCACGGTTCAAAAAGATTTACAAATAAAGCCTAATACATTTTAAAACTTAACAATCAAGTCTCGGTGGTCCAGTGGTCGAGCACTCCGCTTCTGAATATAGAGGTCGTGGGTTGGAATCCTCACACTGGCTCACGCCAGTGACTTTTCGAAGTTTATTTCGGAAGTTATGTGTGAAAAATATCGATGACTGAAAACTGTGTGCCCGGTATGGCAATAGGTTCGCCACCTACAACATTTGGGATGTAAACATAACGGCGAGACGAGGCTCAAAAGCCGCTGCCTACACCTTCAGGTAGAAAAAGGCGTGAAGTTATGTTATGTTAACAATCAATGAAACAACTTTGGACGCAGTAACAATGTTATCTTCTGACGAAAAGATTGTAAATTTTCCAAACTAACCTATACTCATCATTATCTATATTGAATTTACAAATTACATATCGAAACAGTGACACTTGTCTGTGTGTAAACACAAACAGTGTGTGACGCGCGACTTCACTTGAAAATTTCAATAGATAAGTCACGTGGCATCACCAACAACAAGGTTACAGCCTAAAATATACTTATTACAAAGTTACAAGAAAACATTAGTTTTGAACGTGCAATATAAAAATCAAACTTGTAGTGTTTGGAATAAGGTATATAAATAGAGATTTAGTTGATAATTGTATTGTTGTTAGATCATGTCGGCTATGGTACAAACAAGAACTGTTTGCAGGAGATAGCACTATCGCCTGGGAACTTCAAACAGGCGGGCCCTCGGAACCTCGTGCCACCGCCTCCCACCACTTGTGCAACACAAAGAAATTATCTTTGAATACTCAGCAATTTTATTTTAAGCATATTTACTAGGTTTTTTTGTCTTAACTTAGCCGGAAGGTGTTGACAGCGGCTGCTAAGCCTTGTCTCGACGAATGGAATAGGTAGCGAAAGCTATAACCATACAAAGGGAACAATAAAGTGAGACATTGTAATTTATCACACATAACTTTTTCTCCATTAATGAATGGGTAGATTTTGCCTGCGCCGGCAGGCAAAATCTACCCTAATCTAAGGGAAGACGGGTAGATATTTTACCGGTCATGCCGATGACCGGTAAAATATCTACCCGTCTTCCCTTCCCATCCCACTTCGGACCCGTTTCCTATCCCATTTTAAAGGCCGACAACGCAACTGTAACACTATCAGTATTGCAGGTGTCCATGGGCGTCGTTAGTTGCTTACTATCAGATGACACGCTTGTCCGTTTGCCTCCGTATCCAATGAAAAAGTCATTTAGAAGCGGGGTGCTCGACCTCCAGAACACGAGACGACTAAACTAAACGACGACTATTTGCTTTTGGGCCTGAGTGAAATGTACATTATTTTTTACTAAATAAAGTTTGAGATATTTAAATACATTTTAAATTTAGAACTATCTAGAATATCAAAATAAAAAAAAACATCCATCCAACTACAGAGTAGTTTGAGAGATACTAAATATATTTATGTCATTACAAGTGCTGCTTCAAATTATACAAAAAAGTTTTCAGATCTTTTATGACAACAGCAACTGTATTTATAGTTAGCTAGCTCGAATTAGTGGTATGTTTGGCGATAGCTGGTAGTATTTAAACATAATTACAATACCACCTGCAGGGAGACATATGCAAGGCCACGGGAAAAGGTCACTAGGCTGGTGTGCTAACACATGCGCAATACCAAGGACCAATATTATATGCATCAGATGTACAACGACCTGTTTTGTTTAATTTTATTACAATTTCTACAAAAAAAAAACAAAAGAAACAGGACAATATATTACCGAGAAGTTCTTATTTTAAACTGTGTAATATGAAGTCGAAACTTTTCCAAAGAGTAGTCGGAGTGCTAAATCACTAAGGCCATCAAGACAGCTAATTTAAGTAAGTGTTGTCCAGAAATAGTAGACGACTCTCAGCTAAATCTGTCAACCACGGCGTGGCGAGCTTGCATCCGCAGACGTCGCGAAATGCAAAGAGAAGAAAGACTGCATTTTGCGATGCTTAAAAGCTACCGGTAGACTGGTACATACTTGTATGGGTACATTAACATGCCTCTCAAATAAATAGACCAGAATTAGTAAGAAACAATGTTCAAGAGTTTTTTTTTGCTAATAGTTTTATTTGTTTGCCAGTTTGAAACGAAATAAGTTTAGCTCAATGGGTACATTGGTTTTAATAATCCGCTTGGAAAACTGCCAAGTTTGTTACAACTTTATGTGTAATCAACAAACAAACATATATATTCTGCCTATTTTCTTAATCCTTGATTTAATTTAAGAGATATTAATCTTAATATCTCCGAACATATTTTTGTTGTTTGTTATTTTATAATAGCCTTTCAATGTTCGAAATAAAAATATATACTGACATATAAACATACTGGACTTTAAATTGATTAAAATTTGATCATTACTTCCAAAGTTTGTATTCGATATAATATATCGTCTATATAAGTTTATTTTTGTTTAATCGTCAATCATATTATGATTGACGATTAAACAAAAATAAACTTATCTCTTTTTAAAATATGTACCGAGTACTGTCAGTTTATAATGCTTTATATAAAATGTTGTTTGTTTTATTTGGCTGTTTATTTGAGTTCTGATTTTGTCGATTGCACGCCGCTGCCGATCTTGAATCCGAATAAACAAATAATTCGCTTGTTTGCATACATTTCTGGATAATGAAATGATTGTTTTTAGAACTTTATGTTTGTTACACATATCACGGTATTTTTTAATTCGATATTTGTTAGTGCGTTCTAAATTTGAAGATTACTCAAATCAATACTGTCAAATAATGACATTTAAATTTTTTTCTTTTCATTTTTTTTTATTGTCAGCATACCACAATAGGACCATGATCTCGGTAATAAACTTTTTAATGAGAACTTGATATCTGTATAGATAGAGGCAGTATCAACATTCCGACTTCTAGTTCAAAAGTTCTACCATCAAATACTCTCTCACTCCAATTTTTTTTTCAAGATATGTTTTTTTTATGGGATAGGAGGGCAAACGACGTGTCACCTGATGGTAAGTGACCAGCGCCGCCCTTGGACATCCGCAACACATATAGTGTTACAGTTGCGTTGCCGACCTTTAAGGGAGTAGGATAGGAAAGGCATGGGGAAGGGGAAGGGGGCCTCCGGGTAACTCTCTCACCGAACGAAAAGTGGCATGAGCCACTTTACGTCGATCTTCTGAGAGGTCGTGGTATTTCACCGGCCGAGCCGGCCCATTCATGCAGCGAACTGTTTGGCTCTACCACTGTTAACGTATGATGTTAATGTATGAGAAATTATATGTTATACATATATAGCCACAGGTTTTACCACATTTGGAACTGCCCTGAGAGTTACAGTATTTTATAGTTTACTAACTCTGGTCTTTTTTTTGCAAGTTCAAACATGTTTGGGATGCTTCATTAGAGATGTGAATATGCGCTTAATAGAAAGCGCACGACACGACGTTTTGATGGCATCGTTTTATAAAACACTCTGAAGCTTAGCTTTCTGGATATTTTCTAGTGAACATATTTTCATACGATTGAAATTTTACTGTTATATTGCAGGTTTGAGGCTAGCGTGCGACACGCCATCAAACCATAGTACTCTCATGGAGCCTTAATATGCTAAGGCGTGGCTAGTTCATGGGCCTCGTGTTCAGTATGGTCTAGCAATTAAATTAAGTCGCTCAGTCTACACCTCTAGCTATTAAGGGCGTAAAGGTATACAAAGTTTATCGTCGTTACAATATATATTTGTTTGGATTTTAATTTCGTTCTCGTATAATGTTTACCCGACTACACAAAAAAAGTACGTTTAAGATCAAAATATTCTGCGGATGAATAGAAGGTAAGGTGATCTTTAATTTTCTTAATCGAAAAAAGAAAGTTAGGTTGAAAGAGAGTGTCAGTGTAAAAGTAAGGAAGGGCATGCACCGATGGTTCTGACATGTAGAAAGAATGGATGATGCAACATTGGATAAGCAGATATACAGTGCAAAAGGGGAGGGATGTATTTGAACGCTGTAAAAATTACTTTTGATTCCAAACCAAGACCATTTTTATTTCTTCTTATTGCTTCAAAGTGTGATGGCGAAACAAAGTTTGATGGGTCAACTAGTTTATAATAATTTTGTATAAATTTTAAAATAACGTGATGACCTCAATATGGAATTAGCAAAAAAATCTAATTCGATCATCACTTAATTTTTTCGCATGTCAACTTTCCATAAAGAACAGGACGTTTATGCCCACGTAGCAAATTATACACAATTCGACCACACAGTTCCATTTTTAAATTTAATATTTTTTTTGCAACCTCTCCAGTCCATTATGGATATTGTGAATTTATTTTTAATTGTGCTTCCAGTCCATTATGGGTATTGTGACTATTCTAATTAGTAATTAATGTTATATGTAATACTGTATCATAGTTGAGATGTCTCTATTCAGTGTATAGTCAGGTTGGAGGTCGCCTGTTCACATGCGTCCTACGCAATAGGCATGTAATTAAGGTACCAATTGCGGCACTCTGATCCGTCATTGTTCGTAGTAATGTCTCCTCTAAATCAGAGCTTAGTGCATCGTGTGTGTATTCAGCCTATTGTAAAGTTTAGTTCACACGCACAGAGTAAAATTCTCCCACGGATCCGTTTGACATTGCGTTTTGTTGTTTATTATATTTGACCGGACTGCAATGGCCGCAGAATAAATTTCATAGTAATAATTTGTTCTATTTTTCATATAAATACTAGCTGACCCAACAAACTTTGACTTGCAAAAAAAATAGAATATTTGATAAACCAACAAAATATAGGGTTTGATTGTAGAGAGTTGAAAATTAAGGGTTGTATTAATTTTTGTATATTGGTTCATAAAGACTTACTATTGTGTGACCAGTGACCTTATTGCTCGTAGTTTGCTCATTTACCCCATATTCACAAAAACATCTATACTTAAATATATACATAACATTCATTATTAAAAAAAAAACAACAAAAAAATTAACTTTCAAATTTATAGTCACACGAAATTCTGTAAATTTATCATTTCATGCGGTCTAATAATAAAGAGAATTGTCGATAAAACAGTGCCAGCCCGAACCTATTATGTGTTATACAACAACAACAAAAAAAAAACCTAGGCAAATAATTAAGTAAATTAGATTACATAAACATAAATATATAGGCCTAATAACGGATAAGCTGAGGGCTAGAAACCCTTAAATATTCTTAGAATTTCTTACGACTATTTCTTTTATATTTCGTATAAAGATTTTATCACAAACTGGATCGTACTCGTATATATACTAAAAAAAAACTATGAAAAATAACTTTTCAAAAGCCAATGACGGCCATAAATTACGTAAAATAATGTACACGCCAACTTCAACATCACACGGAGTTATGTAATTAAAAATATATACCTATGTAAATGTATTTATTTAATTAATATTAAATTAAGGTGGAGTAACGTTTACAAAATTATCGTTGGGTAGAAAGCGTAACTAACGGCTTTTATTGAATAATATTAAAATCATGCTGCCATAGACCGTAGAGATACACCATTTATAACATAAGAAGGAAGAAGAAGGTGTAGGCAGCGGCTGTTTACGTCCCAAATTGAATTGGTGGCGAACCTATTGCCATACCGGTCACAAAGTTTTCAGTCATCGATATTTATCACACATAACTTCCGAAAACGATTTCGAGACGTCATTGGTGTGAGCCAGTGCCAGGGTTCGAACCCGCAACTTCCGGATTCAGAAGCGACCACTGGACCACGGAGACCTAAATTACACAATTTACATATTACAGTTTTTAAACACATTAATTTCCCAGCCCTTATTCCATTCTAAGCGACGTCGGCAAAACATGTCATCCTCTCGCACTATTCACGTTGTCAAAAGATTTGGCTGTGGTCTTATGACCGGCCGCCTGCCTGACGTCAAGGAGGGTACTTTTGGGAATGTTTACGTTGTTGTTTTCTCCCCCACGAGGAAGCCCAACATTGTCATTTTCTTTATTAGATTTAAACTGTTTTATCTGTATTGTCAATTAAAATCATTCTTTGACACCTCCAAATAGTCATGTTTTAAATGTACTTAAAACTTTGAATTCTTTTCGCATGGTATGTGTGATAAATATGGATGACTAAGAACATTGTGTCCAGTGTATGGCAATAGAGGTTCCGCCACATATTGCATTTGGGAAGGAAAAATTCGGCGAAGTCTAAACGGTTAGTAAAGTCGGTATAAAATATATTGTAAAGAAGATAAATATAATTTATGTTTATCAAATAACTTCTACCCAAATTTATACATTAATTACAAGTAATTTAATCGACTAATACATACACACCATAAGGCACGATTCTTACTCGCCTCACTCGCTTCGTTGACTTTCATAACTCTTTTCATGCACGCGCGACGATTTTTGTGGTTCCTAACATCACCTTCCAAGTTTTTGTATTATTTGTATTATACAACTTTGTATTATTTAACTTTGTAAAGACTTCGTAAGCTTGGTAAATAATATGTTCTGATAAAAAACTGGTGCAGAAACAGGAGCAAACCGGAGACGATGTGGTTGGGTCCACTTCTTGTTGAATTTAAAAGTTATTAATGTGCCATTACAGACAACTTCCTGTGTATTGGCATCCTTTATTTATGCCAGGAATGATATAACTCATTAAAAAGTATTATAAAAATACCACAATGAATAAAAGAAACATTTTGTAAATTAATTTAATTTAAGGCAAGACTCCTGATATCACCTTCAGCTAGGACACGTTCAATTTGGTCATGGAATGTGTGATATGAACGTCCTCGACTCTCGCCTACTTCCACTTTTGTGTTGAATATCTACTTAGTAAATATTAAATATTATTATTAAATATTATTAATAAAATATAGTAAATCTTACATTTTAATTTTGTCTACATTCAACCGTCTAACCATACAAAGATATTTACGTAATGAAACAAAAAATATATCTATCAAATTATCAGATACAATGCAAAAGCGGATGGATGCAGGAGTCTAGGACGGTTACGATACACTTTCCATGACCAAATAGAACTAGTCCTCGAGGAAGGTGATGTCAGGTGCCTTAGAAATCGATGAGCGTTTATGACAAGAGTTATGAAAGTCAAAGAAGCGAGTGAGGTGTGTACAAATCGTGCCTTATTGCGCTCTGTTTTCTCTGCCTACCTCGCAAGGGACTTAGCGCAAAGTTATATATGTATTTATTATATTAAATACACACACACTGCTCTACTTCATATATAATAATAATATCTTGGACACAATACACACAGCGCCCTCTAGTTCCATTAGCTTGTGTTATGGAAACTAGATAACGGATATTAATACATACATACTTTTATTTTTGTAAATACATACTTATAATACATAGAAAAACACACAGACGCCACACAAATATTCATGTTTGTCACAAATATTCGTGCTCGGGTGGGAATGGAACACCCGACCTCATTGCTACAGCCGGTAGTTTTACCAATGCGCCACGAGGCATGTTGGCGTGCTAGCACGCGTCCATCTTGTTTGACCGCTTGTCGCAGGTGGACCAATGCATTTTGATATTCAACATATGGGACACATTATACATTGTTAAGTTTTTCTATACAATTTTATAATTACGCTTGTACCGGATTTGCGGCATGGCTGCAACGGTATTCATTATAAATATAAAACTCGTTTGACCGTATTTAATGATAAAAATAGATTCGACATTACATAGATAATATAATAATAGCCATTCACGAATCGATTTGAAATGTAAAAATCAAATTTATTAATCTATTTTTTTATTTATATATAAACTAGTCGTTTCCAGCGGGTTCACACGCGTGGCCATTCCTACGACGGTCTCGGTGGTTCAGTGGTCGGGCACCCCGCTTCTGAATCAAGAAGTCGCGGGTTCGAATCCTGGCTCACACCAATGACTTTTTGAAAGTTATGTGTGATAGATATCGATGACTGAAAACTTTGTGCCCGGTATGGCAATAGGTTAGCCACCTATTCCATTTGGTAAACATAACGGCGAGACGAGGCTTAACAGCCGCTGCCTACACCTTTGGGTAGAAAAATCCGTGAAGCTATGTTAAAAGTCCGCTTTTTTAAAAGTTCCTCATATATATATATATACATATATTTTATAACATATGTCATTTATATGGGAAAGAGTGCAAACAAACAGGTTATCTGGTAGTAAGAGACTAGCACCGCCTATGGACATCTGCAACGCCGATGGAGTCACAGTTACGCTGCAGACCATGAAAATTGTATTAGGAAAGGTAAGTAAGTCTCTGGTTATCTGTCTCATCGAACCAATCGTGGCAAGAGCCACTTTACGAATGGTCTTTCACACGTAGAGGTGTCCCATTCATGCAGCGAATTGCGTGGCTCTACCACTATCACCATTATGATAAACAAATATTTTTTATATTTATTTTTGAGTACAGATCTAAAGATATGTATTAAAATTCGTTTCGACACGAATCTACGGTCAATATGGCTGAACTAATAGTCAAACGTCCGAATACTGAACCGCCACTCAAATCTGACAATCAATAAAGTGCTACTTACTGCTCAAATTTCACCTATTCTGTCTAATGTGACAGCTACTTAAACACATAAGTAGCACTTATACATTTGAGTGGCGGTTCAGTATTCGGGCTAAAGAAGCTTTATTTTCGTAGGCCTTCATAGGCACTTAAAAATAGTCAATATACAAAATTTAACTTAATATTTAAAATGAAGTTCTTAAACACGAGCGCTTGAGGAAAGTGCCTCCGTGGAACAAGAAAACACGGACGCAATAGCCAAAAGCGGCCCGATTCCGAGTGTAGGGGCATATCATGAGAAGAATCGGGCAAGAGTCTGATGTGCCAAATACTCTTTTCGAAACCATTTAAAATTAATAACAATAATATTAATATCGCTACTGTAAGCATAGCAGTAGGCTCGTGCACAAAATGTGTAGCAGCCAGAATACTCGACCATTACATTTAAGACCCAACTATTTTAAAATCAAAACTAAAACAAATCAATTACGTCAAACAAGCCAAACAAAAAAACAAAACAATACGACCCTAGTGATGTACCGTACGATTGAATCACAGAGTATCATTTGTGATTGTTTTTAGTGTTGTGACGATACTTTCATTGGCGCACTCCCACGGTTTTCCTATATCGTAAGCTTTCTCTGTACAAGATAAGAACGAATCGACAATAATGGCGCATAATAATTGATGAAAGTCGACGTTTTAGCGAAATGAGAATTTTATAAGAAGGTTAAATAGCATTTTATAGAGATATTTGTCTTTTTATAAAGATCGTAAGAAAGGGCAAGCTCCGATTGTTCGGGCACGTAGAAAGAATGGATGATACAAGATTGACTAAGCAGATATACCGTGCAAAAGCGGATGGATGTTGGAGTCGAAGACGGCAAAGACACACATTTCATGACCAAATAGAACGAGTTCTGGAGGAAGGTAATGTTAGGAGAGTTAAAAACTGATGCGCATTCATGAAAAGAGTTATGAAAGCCAATGAAGTGAGTGAGGCGTGTAAGAATCGTGCCCTATGGCGCTCTGTTCTCTCTGCCTACCACGCAAGGGATTTGGCGTGAGATTATGTATGCAGTATACTGTACGTAATACGGTCTTTTATAGTGTTTTTTTTTGGCATAAAGGGCAAACGAGCAAGCAAGCGCCGTCCAAGGACAAGCTGATATACCCGGGATGCTTCGTTCTTCAAATGAAATGCGGCATGAGCTACTTTATGTCAATATTCTGAGAGGTTATAGTATTACGCCAGTAAAGCTGGTCCATTCAGGGTGCTAATTGCTTGGCTCTACCACTTGTAGTAAATATGTTTTACAAGTTAAGTATGTAGTTATGTTATTAGATAATTTATTTTCAAGTGTTTCTAATAGTACATATGGGTTCTTCGATTACAGAATCCCGCATGAATGATCGATTCGACTTCCTACTCCCTCCCTGTCCACGATTCTAAAGCGATCATTATGGCTGTTAAGAAATAAGATACCAATTAGAAAGGCAATGTTGAATTAGAATGATTAGAAAGACTAACATAACTTCACGCCTATTGCTATCCGAACGTGTAGGCAGTGGCTGTTAAGCCTCGGCTCGCAGTTATGTTTACGCCCCAACCTATTGCCATACCGGGCACAAAGTTTTCAGTTACCGATATTTATCACACATTAATTTCGAAAAGTTATTGGTGTGAGCCAGGATTCGAACCCGCAACCTCTGGATGCAGAAGCCGTGTCGACCACCGGACCGCCGAGACTATTATAGTAGGAATCCCTATCCCTATCCCTATCCCTATCCCTACTATTGTATAAATGTGAATGTAAGTTTGTTTGTTACGCTTTCACGCGATAACTACTCAACCGATCGTCATGAAATTTTTTACACAAATTCTTGGAGGCATTAGAAGTAACATAGGATACTTTTTTCTTTCTTTCTTTATTTTACATACTAGCTGTGCCCGCGACTTCGTACGCGTGGAATTTGTGATCAGATAGCTATATTTTTACATAGACAGTTGAGAAGTAATTACCTCTAAAATGAAATTGTAACTGGTAGGATAAGTACAGATTGCGGTAGCAATGGTTGTTGCCCGCATTGTTTATTTTCATTTTAACAGGAATTTTTGTAGTATAGCTGTAGCCCGCGACGTCATCTGCCTGAACGCTATACAGCACCAAAAATACCTACGATTATACCTTTTAAAATAACATTTATTTACCCGTTACTTCTTTACATTTCATAAATACAGAAAGTACAGTAACAGAGGGAGACTGTCTTTTGTAAAATTGTTGAACTTCAAAAGTGCTGATTTTCAGTCTGCTTTGAATAAATGACTTTATGGTGATTCTGCTGAATTAAGTAATAAGTTGCGACTGAAGCAAATGTAGAAAATAATGAATAAGAAAATATAAATATAGAAAAGGATAAAAATATATACTTATAAAACTTCTCTATAAACAACATTGCTGGTTTGGCTCTCCGCAGCCAAAATGTAAAGAGAGTCAGGACTGGTGACGCGGGAGCAAGCGACGTACAGCTGCCCGTGTGAGAAGCAGCTCGTCCTGAGGTCGACACCCGCTGCTCTCAGTGTCTGCCCCTGCGACTTATTGATGGTCATCGCGAAGCAAACACTCACGGGGAACTGTACGCGCTTGAACTGGAACGGGAAGTTATGAGGTATGAGGGGAATGCGTGGTACAAATACTGCCTCGCCTACGCCACAACCCGTAAGAATTTCCGCCTCAATGCTGTGTCTGTGGAGCGAGATGACTTTAAGGCGGGTCCCGTTACACAACTTCGGAGGAGATAGGTTCCGAAGAAGCATAATCGGGACACCGACTTTCAGCTTGATAGTATGCGCTGGAAGTCCACTTGCTGACAGAGAGTTCAGAAATTCCACGGGATAATGTGTGGCATCATCTTGCTCGATGACAGTGTTTATAGAGGTGTAAACCACTTCATTCCCCTCAATTTTCGAGAGAATGCATTCGTTGATTGCTTCAGCCTGACCATTTTTGGGCGTCAAAATTTGGGCTCACATACCCAAGAATTCTGCTGGTGCGGTATATGACTGATGTCCCCGTACACACAGCGAATGAGTTCTTCTAAGCTGGATACGACTCTACCGAGAGACTCTGGAAGCACCACCTGCCCACCTCTCTCCTCTGGTAGAGTGCCTTCGCCAAGACTTAGAAGAACATCGGAGAATTCTTGAGCACGTGCATTGCCGCCGAGCCGAGCTCTCATATTAATGGTCAAGCGCAGCGTACGAACTCGTGACCACAGCGAAGATCGTTTCAACGAAGCATTCACCTCGTCAGCCCTCGATCCCCGCGTCACCACGGGAAGCGTTTGTCGGAAATCGCCACTGAATAGAACTGTGACACCACCCATCAAGTGTTCGTTCCTGCGGATGTCCTGCAGGGTTCTGTCCACGGCCTCAACTGCTTTTCTATTGGCCATCGTACACTCATCCCATACGATCAGAGAGCAATCCTTCAGCACGTGTCCCTTATCACTATTGCGTGACACACCACAAACAGGCGTTTCGGTGCTCTCTAAATCGATGGGAATTTTAAACATGGCATGTGCTGTCTTGCCACCCGGAAGCAGTGTGGCAGCGATTCCCGACGACGCTACAGCAATGGCAATTTTGCCTTGCCTCCTGACCTCTGCAAGTATGCCAGTGGTAACAAATGTTTTTCCTGTTCCACCAGGAGCATCCAAGAAAAACATTTTACCCTGGTTTTGCCCAACGCTTTTAAGAACAGTGTCATAAATTTGTTTTTGCTCTGAAGAGAACAAAGCGACATGGTGATTTCGTATGGTGGTCATTTCGCTCGGATCGTAAATTGTCTCAGCGTTATACTCTCGATTTCCACGGTCTTGATGCGGTGATGATTGGGGAGCTGGTAACCCATATTCGACCAATGGATTGCCGCCGATGGAAATGACCACGTCTTGAAGTGAACTAAGACAGGTGTTCAGCACGCGTTCATCAGTTACTTCGACTTCGTCTCCAGTAGCACGCCTCAAAGCTCGTAGAAAATCTTCAGATAGATGATGTCGATATTTTTCCCACAAAGCTACCGGGTTCGTGACTCCACAAAACACCAAGATGACGGCAAACAGATGACGCATACGGCTGGGGCTGTTACTGACGCTCGCTTCCGCGAGGGTGTCATCCCAGTTTTGGTCACCGTCGAGAAGGTGACGTGCTACACAGGCTGCGCGGTAAGTGGGATACTCCACGCCATCAAATGTTCTCAGAAAGGCAAAAGACGTTGGGCCTCGGATCGTGTGAAGTAATAACCGCAGAAAATAGCATTCGCCATTATTCGGGTGCACGGTATAAACTCTACCCAATACGGTGTCCTTGAAAATTCCCGGAAAACCTTCGACAGCACCTCCTCTTCGACGTCGGTTAAATATTCCCCTTTGCTTGTCGTACGTGTAATATGAAGGCACCTCGTCATACGTAAGGAACCTCGCAAACTGGTCGATTTCGCAGAGCCTGAAAAATGCCAAGAGAGTTGTTTGGCGCGGATTTTCTAAGCGCTCAGCAACGTTGTTGGGATCAAAATATATGCGCTGACCGTTTTCTAGGTGGACGTCTAAATGCATGACGGCAGGATGCCTGTCATGTATAGAGAACGCCAGTATCCGCCAAACTGCTTCAGACGTGCTGATGTAGCGACCGGACTGATACTTGGTCACCTCGTCTCTGTCAGTGTTCTGTAAAGCAAACGTCGCCTGATCGCTACCTTTGTTCACGTATTTGCAGATATATTTGATCGACCCGACGCTGGTGCACGACTCGACGTTGATGTGCGTCTGGAAGGTCCTGGACAGTACTGGTGAGTAAGGAACAATCCATCGGTTATCGACCGGTCGCGCCTGGCCACGCACGCTCAGCTCAGTGGAATGCCCGCCCTCTGCTGGTGATCGGCGCCGGTATGAGGGATATCCATCCTCACCAGTAATGGTTTCGTTGGTAAATTTTTTTGGGAATCTTTTTGTACAACGTCCGTCTTTCATACAAGGGGAACTTGGATTTAACGTGCCACAGGGGCCATGCACCATGTGACTTTTAACAATTTGATGCAGAACAGGATCAACGTCAGGGTCCGGAAGCTCTGCACTTATGACTTGATCAATCTGGATAGGCCTGATCTTTTCTTCCAACCACAAAAGCAGATGCGCGTGTGGCAAGCCGCGTTTTTGCCATTCCACGGAGTACATATGACATCGGACTGTACCAAACACTTTTGCCTTTGTTAGAAGATCCATAAGGCATTTCAACTTCAGGTGGAATACGCGAGAGATCAAGTCGTGCCTGTCGTACGAAACCTGTCCTGCAAGGAGTTGAGCTGTTATTTCAGGCCACTTTGGGTTGGTAGTGATAGTAATAAAGAGGTCCGGGCGACCAAACTTTCGCACATAGCAAAATGCATCTTGGGTCCTCTCGTGCATGTACCGCGGACCTCCTGTGAAGGTGGAGGGGAGAATGACCATCCTTCCTACATCTTGAGCATTGGCATCATTCTGCATGGCATCTCTGAGATGGACGTAGTTCTCAGCTCTCAGCTTTCTTTGATTGGACCTTATAAATACCAAACGCTCTGTCTCAATTTTGGCATACATGTCCACCAGAAACTGACTAAAGAGTGTACGATGATGGTGGAGATAAGAGCCATTGTTCACCCTCAGCTGGATCAAGAAGCTGTAGAACTGCATGGCGGACGTTTTTTTGTTATAATTTGGGGAGCCTGTCTGGGGGTCTACATTATAGTGGGCGAAATGGTAGCCATCCTCTCCGCGACAAAACATGAGCGGATATTGAAGAGAATCGTACGCGCGGTGAGTTTCGCTGATCCTTTGAAGCCGGTCATCGTGCGTGCGTAAGACGATATCTCTTTTATCACACTCCTGATCGACTAAGAGAACGGCGACCTCATTCGTCGTTGGCGCATTATATCGTCCCGGATGGGCTGCAATCGGCTTTCTATCTGCACTGATGACAAACTTAAAGCGGTTGCGCTCGTTCTCAGGCACCGACGCCAGAGCGGCTTTGAAGTTGCCAATGTGCGGATTAACGTTATGCAACATACTTTGCAATCCTCTGACCAGAACAGGATCCAAATTGGGGATGTGTCTACTTCGTAGGTTTGCTTGTTCTTCAAAATCACTTACAAAATAAATTTGCAAAAATTTTGGAATGTCTGTAGGTAGCAGCGAACCGATTTGATGGTAAACTTGCCCCTGGACCTTGAATGTCGGCATGAAACCTGCTTCAACGATTTGATTTGCACCAAACGAAGTCATCTGGAAGGCGCTGTTATAAGCTCGGATGTTTTTCAAAAAATGGCTGGACTTCGGATGTTCGCCATTTAGTAAGATTCTTAACAGATCTGGTGGGTCTTGCATAGACTCCAAGCGTACCTTACCAGATGCACAACACATCCCATTGGGCTCTCCTTTCCATTTGCGGGCTTGACAGTGGGCACACACTTCTTCTAAGACACCAATATCTCCGTGTGCGGCGTAGTTAATCGCAACATTGTACATAAATCCACTTCCCTCTTTATTTAGCCACGATTGCTCTTCGATATCGTAAACCATGGATTCATCGTCAGATGTTGAAAGTTGATTCATGCTACGCCGCAGACGATCTAGTTCTAGTTGTGCCGCACGCTGTTCACCCGACCAAGATCCTCGAAACTCTTGAATTCTATCCCGTTCTAGCGATAGATGAGCAGACGTATCGCCACACACGTCGTGGTACCGCTGCCGAGCAGCTGCACGACGTTCTTCACGCTGCTCATCGTTCTCTAACGACCGTGAAAGGGCATGCTGAGAACGATCTCTTCTTAACCGGGTCATCCGCTCTTCATGATCTTCGATCGACCGAGAAAGAGAAGTGCGACTCCGCTGCGAATTCAACCTCGTCTCTCGCTGCGTGTATGTCTCTGACGCGCGAGACTCGGCGTGGCGCTCCCGGTCGCTTTCCAGTCGCGCTTCTCGCGCTTCGACACTCTCATAAAATCGAGCGGCATCTGAGCGAGAGCGCTGGGAACTCAACCTCGTCTCTTGCTGCGTGTACGTCTCTGACGCGCGAGACTCAGCGTGGCGCTCCCGGTCGCTTTCCAGTCGAGCTTCTCGCGCTTCGACACTCTCACAAAATCGAGCTGCATCTGTGCGAGAGCGCTGGGAACTCAACCTCGTCTCTTGCTGCGTGTACGTCTCTGACGCGCGAGACTCAGCGTGGCGCTCCCGGTCGCTTTCCAGTCGAGCTTTTCGCGCTTCGACACTCTCACAAAATCGAGCTGCATCTGTGCGAGAGCGCTGGGAACTCAACCTCGTCTCTAGCTGCGTGTACGTCTCTGACGCGCGAGACTCAGCGTGGCGCTCCCGGTCGCTTTCCAGTCGAGCTTCTCGCGCTTCGACACTCTCACAAAATCGAGCTGCATCTGTGCGAGAGCGCTGGGAACTCAACCTCGTCTCTAGCTGCGTGTACGTCTCTGACGCGCGAGACTCAGCGTGACGCTCCCGGTCGCTTTCCAATCGAGCTTCTCGAATTTCAGCACTCTCGCACGATCGAGCGGCATAAGTGCGGCTGCGCTGCAAACTCAGTCTTGTCTCTTGTTGCGTGTATGTCTCTGACGCGCGAGACTCAGCATGGCGCTTCCGATCATTTAATAGCCGCATTTCGTATGCTTCTATACTTTCCAGAGACCGCAACGATGCATTTTGAGTGCGCATAGTATCTAATCGGGACTGGCGCGACGTACTACTTTCTCCATCTCGAATTTCCGCATTGTGTTCTCGAAGAGTAGCTATCCTTGCCTCACGCTCAATGGTGGTTTCAAGAGATCGAGCTAACCTTTTCCTTCGACTATCGTTTGAGGATTGGGATAGATTAGACCGTTTTCTAGGCATTTTGATTATTTTAAGTTTGAAAAATAACAGAAAATAATTTACACACAGATAATGATAGCTAAGCAGTAAGCAGTAGTCCGATTCCGAATGAAGTTTATTTAAGTAAATATTTTTTTTTTTAATTATATTTCAGGAAAGTATTTTCAGTTTTCACGTTAAATTCGACTAAGCACACGATAACTTATAGCAACGCAGGTAACCCCAGTTTCTATGAGTTGTCGCGGCGACATCCGTACTCATAACATCACTTTTGGTGAACGAAATTATAGCGCGATCTAATTCGACGCCAACGCCATCTAGTTAGCGAATAGGAAACATTTTTTTTTAATGGTGTAAAATTATAAAATTACGAAGCAATCATTACACCAATAAATACCGAACAAAAATATTAACAGTTTTTAGCATATACAAATACATTTTTTTAATTGTCTTGCTCATCTCTGAAAAGAATTAACGATACAATTTTAAAGAAGAAAATGCACAACTCCATCTATGACTCTTAAAAACATCTATTGACCGCAAGCGCATGATGAAATTTCAATTATTTATATTCAAAAAGTGTTTAAACATGTAATTCGACTTGATGTTTTTAAAATCTCAAAGATTTATTTATATCTAAAACCAAAAAGTGCTTACACGTGTAATTCAACTTAATGTTTTCTGTTTTGTAAATCTCATAGATGGCACTGTTTTAAAATTGTCTGTTATGTTTAACGGCATAAGTTAATTAAAATGTGAAGCTAACTTATATTATATTATTATTATTATTATATGTATAGATTAAAGCATGGTTATTAACATAATAACACCATAACAACATACAAATATGCGTCGTTAGATTACACGTTGCTACAGAATACATTGAAGAAATAAAGGTTCACTGCTCGTTCCTCGTAGGTGATAGCGTGATAATATGTAGCCTATATGTTGACCCGACTTCTTAATAATTTTCGTGCCAAATTTGAAGTAAATCCATGCAGTACTTTTTGAGTTTATCCCGGACATACATACAGACAAACAGACAAACAGACAAACAGACAAAAATTCTAAAAAGTATATTTTTGGCTTCGGTATCGATTGCAGATCACACACCAAGTATTCTTTTTAAAAAATATTCAATGTACAGTTTTGACTTTTCTACAATTTTATTATATGTATAGATATTATCAATGCGAGCAAAGCCGCGCGTAAAAACTAGTATTATATCAGATTTAATTAACCAATATTATAATATCGAGCATACGTTTTTTTAACGATTCGTTTAATTAACGAAATATTAACATTCAACTCATGAAATATTTGCCTACAAACGTTAGCAAAGGTGTGCTGGAAGGCAATGACCGGCCAGCGAGGCGCTACCCTACCACCCGTTTCACTCATTTTGACCCTTAAAATCTTTACATATAAATAAAATGCAAGTGTCCGTTTGTAATATTTAAATAACTGCTTTCTACTACATTCATATGAATCATTATATAGTATAAAACAAAAGTCGCTTTCCGCTGTCTGTCCCCTTATACGCTTAGATATTTGAAACTACTCAACAGATTCAGATGCGTTTTTTTTAATAGATAGACGATATCAACGGGGTGGTTTGTATGTATAATTTAGTAAAGAACAAGTGATATTTTTCGAGATTTAGTACTGTAATTGTAAACACTGTAAAAATTACTTTTGATGCGGAATAAAGTTCGCCGGATTTTTAAATTTTTGTCCGTCTGTCTGTTTGTTCCAATTTTGACGGGACTTTTATTGGCCGGTAGCTGCTGTAATAAGGAATAACTAAAACTACTTATTATTAGAAAAAAAAAATATTTATTGCTTCCGAGGTGAAACAAAGTTCGCCGAGTCAGCTAGTGTAATAAATATTTTGTTCGACGAAAAGAAAAAAGTATATATGACGTGTTAATTAACAGTGTTTTTTAGAACATGTAACACTTTATTTCAGGTCATAATTCATTAAAATAAGTGTACATTTTGTGACTTATTATAATTTCATCTATGCCTTTCGTAGACCAAAGAAGGTAAGAAGGACTTAACTCCGGAGATGCTAGAACAATTTTTACATGAAAAGTTTTTGGTACCGTAACAGTCTATATTTTTGAATGTTTATTGTCACATAATATATTAATGTTCTTATCACCAGGCGGTCTCTTTATTTCCAATCAATATTCTGGACATAAAAAAAAAATCGTCTATATTATTTAGATGAAGGAAGCCAAGAGCTGTTTATTTGGGGGCAGAAGCTAATATATCTTATAGCGAGACTAAACAGGAAAAATTACGAAGCAAGAATATATGTATATGAAAAAAAGGGGATCTTTAGTTCGCGATCCATTTCCCCCTTACTGCGTCAGACGTGTGAGGGTAAGCGCGTATCGGATTGCAATAAATTCGGGGAGGGTCGGTCGGGCGACGTCGCGACGAAAGTCCTCCCGACTTTGACGGGCTTCACTTAAATACTTCACAAAGTTCAACCTGAACTTGTAAACGATTCCCAAGTTTTTTTTCTATCTCCGAAACTAAATGCTATTTATAATTAACACCAAAAAGGTAGGACATTTCTTGTCATCAGTATTAGTCCGAAAAGTTTTTATTTGAAATTCAATCAAACTCGAAATACCTGGTATATGTTGGTTCTTGAGAAAAAAAAAGTGTTCGAAAATGGAACTTTTAGAACTTTTGAAAATAGAACGTATTGTGATGTCAAAGTCAGAGTCAAAATAACTTTATTTTTATAGGTCTTCACAGACACTTAAAAATAGTCAACAAGTACAGATAACATTATGATTTCAAATTAAATAAAAAAAAACAAACACGAGCGCTTGTGGAAAGTGCCTCCGTGGAACAAAAAAAGACACGGACGCAATCGCCACGAGCGGCCCGATTCCGAGTGTAGGGGCTATCATGAGAAGAATCGGGCAAGAAACTCATGTGCCAAATACTCTTTTCAAACCATTTGAAATAAATAACAATATTATTATCACTACTGAAAACAAATCAGTAGGTTGGTGAATAAAAGGTGTAGCAAACAGAATACTCGACAATCACAATTAAGATCCAACCAAATTAAAATCAACGTCCTACAAGTTAACTAAGAAATTCTATGCGATCACAGTAGTCGAGCACATCTGACGCGACACACACAATTAGAGTGGTAACGTTGTGCAAAAATTGTAGCGAATAATAAAAAAAAAAATAAGTTTCTATTAAATATGTGAACACCATATCAAGGCAAATTTACAATTAAAAAGCTATCAGAAATTATTACAGAACGCCTCCACTCCGAAAAAGTGAACAAATTCCAATACACAAACTACAAAATTCGCGTTGAGCAAGCAATTTGACGGTCTCACTCCGACTTGTCAGTCATGAAGTCGTTGATGGTGTAGTATGCACCACCAATGAGACGACCCTTCACAGCCCGCCTAAAGCGATCATAAGACAAATCCAGAATATGCGCAGGTAACCTATTATAAAATTGTACACCCATTCCCAAAAAAGACTTGTGTACCTTGTGCAGGCGATGATACGGTAATTCAAGAGATGAGAACGTATTGTAAGTCTTTATATCATCTAAATTTTAAAAACTAATGATTTTATTTAAAATCTGATTTAAAATACCCAAAAGTTTTATTTATTAGTTAATTCATATTAATAACTTTTCCAGATTTAAGTGTTCAAAGAAATATGTATATATTTATTATAAAAAATACATCTACATACAACGAATTTGTCGGCCAACTCCGTCGGCGCCATTCAGTCTGGGTCTTAGAAATTTATTTCATGAATAACCAACAACTAACATTTGATCAAAGAAAACCTTTTAAATCATGACTAGAGTATCTCTTCTTATTGTAATCACAAATTGCATGATCCAGACCATAGATTAGCGTCAGTTCTTTTCTTATGTATAAAACATTCTAAGTCAAAAGAGTTTATATTTGTATACGCAATACGCAAATTTATATAATAGTTAGAAATAATCTTAAGAAATTTGATTGTTTTTATCCGATTGTGCAATAAAGAGGGTTTTATTTTTCGAGTGTAATTATATTTAGTATTTACATTTCGTTAGTACATCGTGGAGATTAAACGGTTGAATGTATTTTAGATTGAAAATAAACTTGACTCTTAACTAGTAACATAAGTTATTTATCAAAATACATAAGTTATTTCTCGAATTATATAATTTTGCGTAGTCTAGTTTTGATGTTTTTCTAATATTGAATCAAATATAATAGAGAATTAAATTTAATTCGGAAATGATCAGTAAAATGTTGTATAGGATGGATGTTTAAAGAAATACTAACTCAGTAAATACGTGTTAATAAATGATTCTGATGTTTACAAAGAATGATGAATGTAGTCTTCTCATAAATAAAAGTAAACAAATTTATATCTAGGACGTATAAATATGATCTATGATGTAGACATTGTTAGACGCGACTCAGGCATTGTGACGCCTAGTTTTTTTTTATCCGATATCTGTCAATATTAGAAAAAAGATTAGAGATAAACAAATGATAATTGATAAATTAAAACGTATTATATAAAATAAAGCGTTGTTTTTAAACGTATTTTAACATTATAGTTCGCAATACCTAAATTCAGACATTTTTTGCCCCATAAGCTGAGTAGTTAAGTATCTATATAAATCTATAGTATAATGAGTATTTTTTTTAATTTCCCGTCATTTTTATTGACATTCGATACACAATCGAATAAAAAGCTCGATATAACTTATTATACATAAAAATAATTGCAAAAAATCAATCGTTCGCGCCCAAAATCCGAACCCTTCAAAGATTTCTTGATTTTTATTAATAAATTTCATTCTGATGAAGTAGCAGGTACAGTTAGTATGTACACAAGTGCGTAAATACTGGCCAAAGACCTATCATTACAAACCAATTTGAGCACACAATAGTTTCGTCACAAACACAGGTACAACTTTTTAATTTAACCCCAACCATACATATATAGTTCTTTCTCTATGGAAATCAAAATTCGAACATAAAAGGCGACACGACCAATTACTCTGCGATTACTCTGTACGATTATTGTGTCCACTCGCTATTGTTATGGGGGGAAAAAAAGAAAAAAAAATAGAACGATTTGGAGCCGATTATGTTCAGGGTAATAGTTAGGTAGGTACCCACAGAAATAAATCAAGATAGAACGGCCGCGATGTCATATTTCCATACATTTCGAGCGTGTCACTTTTTTGAAAAACCACGCCCACAGCGTGACGTCATTTTCATTGTGAGCGGGACGACTAGTTAGGAGACACACACATTAGATTATCGATGTTAATATCGGCAACGTGTGTTAATTTTATTATTTTTATATTTTACCAACTTTATTGATTTTGTGTAACGATAATCATAGAAAGTAAAACATGTTAAATACTTTAATCCGACATATTAAAACCTAAAACATATTTTTCCAACATAAAATTTAATTATAAATATTTTACTGTCCTTGAAACTATACATATTAATTAAATATTTGCCTTTTGGTAAGGGTTGGCCTCACAGTCCTGGTTAAATAACGAAGCCGAACGTCTACATATGCCTCGGTTACTGCCCGTTTGAGAACAACGAGATGATTTTCCATCGGCGATTGGTCAAATTGGTGAAAACTTATACTGTCAAATAAACTGCTGCCAATTTAATTACGAATCACTTTGGTTGAAATTTGTGGTGTTAGAATAAAGTAGGGATAAAGCAAGACATGAGCTGATACTCAAATTATTATTGAATTAATTTATCGATAAGTCCTAAGACTCAACGATACATGGAGTGCCCATCTCTAACATTCGAATCACAGCGATTAACAGACGCAGCGATCAACTGGCAGGTGTATTGTGTATTTCGTTCGATTCGACGTACATTACGCGTATAATTAATGCGCGCAATGGTTTTTGTATACGAGCGTTGAATGCGGACAGCAATGGATATTTATCATAACGAAAAAATATACAACTTGTGATCGTAATTATTGAACATAGTAAAAGTAAAACAATAATTTATAATCTCAAAAAAATACTTTCTACTGATTTTCTGTACTTACTGATCATACGAAATATTTCCTTTTTTCATATTTGATTCACTACTTTTGTTTTTACAATTTGCCACAGCATAATAAGGCCTATATGTGACGTTTTATCTATTTTTTTACGTCCTGAACGCATGGCAGGAACGCTCGTTGCGTAATGAGAGCGAGTTTCGAAAAGCATGCAATATAGTGCATGGTTTTGGCACGCTTGCCACGCCTATTCGCCGTTCTATCTTGATCTATTTCTGTGTAGGTACCCATGTCAGGGGCAGTAATTATTCGAATCATGAATAATATTCCCGCTACGGAACCATGTGCACACATATTATAGAACGTGGAGTGGTTTTCACTACCGATTAAAAGGGGTTGAAGTATTGAATAGGGGGCAAGCAAAGCGCAGTCACTTGGTGGTGAGTATCCAGCGCCGACCATTGGCACTTGTAACACTATCTGTGTTGCAAGTGCCCATTTAAAATATGATATTTAAGGGATTGGAGGTGAGAGGTGCGGGAGGAGATAACCCTCTCAATGAAAGAAATGCGGTTTGAGCCACTTTACGTCGATATTCAGAAACTATAATATTTGAATCATACTATTGAGGTCGTTTTAAAATACCGAAGAAGAAAAAAGAGGGGTATGGTGTTTGATGAAACTTTGACGAGTATACGTGTCGTTGTATCGATTTGATTTCAGCGGTGTTATTAAATTCATGTGAACTCGGTATCATACCCTATGCTTCCCACGGGAACGTAAATTTCGCGTTTGACGTAGTTAAGTATTTATAATTTAAAACTTCACGCCTTTTTCAGCGGCTGTTAAGACTCGACTCGCCGATTTTTTACGTTCCAAATGGAATCAGTGGCGAAACTTATTGCCATACACCGGACGCGATGCTGTCAGTCATCGATATTTTTTACACAAAACTTCCGAAAATAATCCAGAAGTAATTAGTGTGAACCAGGATTCGATCCCACGACTTCTTAGTTCAGGAGACGTGACAACTTAGAAGTGTAGTTCATTTTTTCTAGCTATATTACAATATACATATTATACATTCTCAAGCAACGGTTTGAATCAAACTTTTTTTTAATTATGAAAAATTTTTTTTAACAGTGGTAGAGCCAAGCAGTTCGCTGCATGAATGGGCCGGCTCGACCGGTGAAATACCACGACCTCTCAGAAGACCGACGTAAAGTGGCTCATGCCGCGTTTCGTTCGGTGAGAGAGGTACCCGGAGGCCCACCCCCCTTCCCCATTCTTTCCTATCCCCTATCCCTTAAAGGTCGGCAACGCAACAGTAACACTATATGTGTTGCTGGTGTCCATGGGCGGCGTTGGTTGCTTACCATCAGGTGACACGCCTGCTCGTTTGCCCTCCTATCCCATAAAAAAAAAAAATATGAATTAAAAACAGTTCTAAAATGAAAATTTAAATAAAGAACAAAACAAAATAATTACATAACCTCAAACATATTTAGAGTCAAACGATTAAACTTCATACATAATAGAATCGTTCCATATTTGAATGTTGATTCAATAGTATTTACCCTCCAAATTAAGTTGAATTGGCGTATTGTTTTTGGTCTATAAATTCGTAGACCCCCTTAGAATACAGGTAGGTATATTATTCTTTTGAAAGGGTGGCCATAGACTATTTCCTCGTTCGTATAAGCGTAAGCACTCTTTGGTATTTATGACCGCTGCGTCATGGGATTTCACCGTTTTGCCAGTTTCACATTTATGTTCAATGCAATTTAGAAAATTTAGTACAGAAGGGGAGTGTTGTGTGGCAAAATTGTTTTCTTTATTTTTGCTTTTATTTTAATTACGCACTGCTGAATATTGTGTTAAGTTAATATACACATATTATTTTACTAGCTGTTGCCAAAAATTTCGTCTGCTTGGACGCCATAAAACAGCAAAAATACTGTGCCTGTACCATTACAAGGGTTCATTGCTCACCCCCAATTTGTGATTGCGTGATAATATTGAGCCTATGTGTTGACCCGACCTGTTGGCTATATTCATGTAAAATTTAATATCAAAGCCTGCTGTTCTTTTAGAGTTTATCAGTAACAAATCTACAGACACAAATTCGAAAAACCTTATTTTGTTTATGTAGATCATGTCGCAAGTATTCTAAAAAAAAAGTACAGTTTTGCCTCTCCTACGATTTTATTATAACCCGCACCTCTGGATTCAGACAACGTGTGCTCAACCACTGGACTATAAGCAGAATATATTTTTAAATTAATTTTTCAATAGGTTACAGATGTATCAAACGACGTATGAACACATGTTGAAATCTGCGCATGCGCCATCTATTGAATAGAAAAGGTGTGCTGCCCATAAGTAAATTAGCGGTGCTTCTGTAACACATGGCATGGAAAGTAAAGTAAAAAAAAAACTCAACAGCCGGCTAATGCCCCAGATTGATCCGTGCCCATCACGTGGGGCGCTACCATAAAAGGTTATTATTAACTATGTACCGGTTACACCTTACCATTAAACATTGAATAGGTTCAAGGTGATAAAAGTTTCGAGGTGCTTTTTTTTCTAGAAAATATTAGTCAAAATTGCCATATTCAACCTTCGTTTAGTGTCGGCGGTCCAGTGGTCGAGCACCACGCTTCTGTATCAAGAGGTCGCGGATTAGAATCCTGGTCAACACCAATGATTTTAAGAAATAAATTTCCAAAGTTATGTGTGATAAGCATCGATGACTGAAAACTTTGTGCCCGATTTGGCATTAGGTTCGACATCTATTCCATTTGGGATGTAAACATAACGGCGAGACGAGGCTTAACAGCCGCTGCTTACACCTTCGGGTAGAAAAAGGCGTGAAGATATGTTAAGGTATGTTAAAAAAATCGTATGTCGATACTATTTTTTGATTCCGAAAAGTTTCATGTACCTATAGCCTTTTTGATACCCGAAGGCATCGGCTGCTGAGCCTCGACTCGCCTAATCAATGCGTCCCAAATGGAATACGTGACGGAACCTATTGCCATACACCGAGCACTCAACCACCGGACCACCGAGACTATTAAATGAAAAAGTTAGCAAAAATACAAACAAGACAGGTAAAAATCGCGGCATAAACCCTTCAACAATGACAGAAAATTTTGTGGAGCATTTCGACAATTTTTTTTCTGAAATTTGGCATGCAGGTAAATGTTATGACGTAGGCATCAGATAAAAAAATAATTTTGATCAAATCTACCCCCAAGAGGATGAAATAGGGGGTGGAAGTTTGTAAGAAACTTTGTTAATTTTAAACCGATCGGGCTGAGACTTTACTTGGACAAAGCTACTATGAAGTAAGCACCTACTAAAAAAGGATTTTGATCAATGCCACCCCTAAGGTGATGAAAGGTACTTGGTAAACCGCCAAACTATTATTTTTAACTCGAGTAAAGCCGTGAACAAAAGCTAGTTGACCTATAAAAGAGAACAATACTTATCGCTTGATTCTAAAAAAAAACGTTTTAAATGTCAACGATACGAGTTGTCGGATTATCTTATTTCTTCTTAACTACTATACAGCAGTATCTTGATATATCAATTTTATAGATTGTGCTTACTCAATATACTTACTGATAATAAAGTTACTAGTCGATTTTAACGTTGCATGCATAACACCATTTTGTGGTTTGTTACTTCACTGTAACCGATACAGTGGCTATTATGGATTCGATCCAAAACCGCATTTGTCTATGCTACTTACTGTAACTGAGAGATTATGTTTTTTTTTTCTAAGAATCTCGTGTGAAGCAACGGGACACAGCTAGTTAATAAAATGATTTCGGCAAATTTCCCAATGCGGTACTGATCTCAACGCTAACTTATGGAAGCGAGAGTTGGGTATGGCAGAGCGTGTATGACAGTAGGAAAAACGTGGTCGAAATGAGAGCACTGCCCAAAATCTACAAAGTGACCCTCGCTGACTGCGTCGAAAACAAGGTTGTAAGGAAGGAAGTCGTATTGTTACAGAGAGAAAGAGAGTGTCGGAGTAAAAGTAAGGAAGGGCATACTCCGATGGTTCGGACATGTAGAAAGAATGGATAATGCAGATATACAATGCTAAAGCAAATGGATGTAGGAGTCGAGGACGGCCAAGACACACATTCCATGACCAAAATGAAGGTGTTCTGGAGGAAGGTGATGTTAGGAGCCTCAAAAATCGACGCGTGAAAAGAGTTATGAAAGTCAATGCAGCGAGTGAGATGTATAAGAACGTGTGCCTTATGACGTTCTCTCTGCCTAACCCGCAAGGAATTTGGCATGAAGTTATATATGTATGTAAATCCCATACAAATCACCGCGGTCAGAACAGGGTGATTACTAATAGAAAGGCAAATGGATCTTAATATAAAATGGCCTTTATTGTATTAATACGATAGAACGCTACTATCAGTTTCAAGCACTAAAGGTGAAGAAGAATAGAAACAGTTCTCAGTCATCCAAATCTTTACATATAAATAAAATTCGATGTGTCTGTTTGTAATATTGAAATAACCGCATTCCACTATATGACGCGCACGCAGAATTTAAATACTGCATAATAGGTGCATACAGCAAAGCTAAATTTTTACAATTTTTGTTTGTCTATACAGATAGACAAACAAAAATTGTAAAAAAACAAACAGACAGACAGCTGTCTGTTTGTTCCGGCTAATCTGTGAAACGGCTGTACCGATTTTGACGGAGCTTTTGTTGGCACTAAGCTGGTGTAATGAGTTAGACTTAGGCTAAATTATTTTTATTTATTGCTTCCGAGGCGAAACAATGTTTGCCTGGTCAACGAGTTATAAAATCGATACTCATTTTAGATGACTATGAAATTAAAAAAAACACCAGCGTTAATTCGAGTCTATATAAGCCCATGCACGTGCATAACTTTTGTATAGGTAATGGAAGCCCACCTTGCGGAACAGATGTTACCAAATATCCGGCAAATTTACACTTTATTAAATAATAGTATCCGATTCACACATTTATCTTATCATCAAAAGATACTACATTACTTAGACGTTTTGTTCACATAGGATAATATAACTTCACGCTTTTTCTACCCGAAGGTGTAGGCAGCGGCTATTAGGCCTCGTCTCGCCGTTATGTTTACGTCCCAAATGTCAGCCAGGATTCGATTTAACTGACTAAAAACTGGTGTTGATAATGCTAGCGAATTTTGTTCCTCATCAGTAAAATAAGTAAATTTTGGTATTATAATTTTTACTTTTCTTTAATATAATTTAATTATAGACATACAACATACATACATTATAGCTAAAAACCACCCCGATGACACCCTCTATCTCTTAAATAAAACCGTATCACATGCGTTGCGTAGTTTCAAATATCTAAGCATATAAGGGGACAGACAGCGGAAATTGTCGTTATTTTATACTATGTTATGATTGCTAGTTGATCCGGCCTTATCAACGTATTCAACCGATTTAAACCGTGATGAAGGACCCACAAGGAGAGAGCAAATTAGGGGCCTTTTCGGAATTCTTTTCAGAAGTCATGTGTGATAATAATTATTAATGCCTTAACAAAGTATGCCTTAAGTGCGCTACCCATAATATTTTCCGAAAAAAAGGGCATGAAAATAAACAATAAAACTCATAAACATACAATTTAAAATAAATTTTTGTTAAATAAAAATTAATTCAGTGTATTTATTAGTCTCGGTAGTCTAGTGGTCGAGCACCTCGCCTCTCAATCAAGAGGTCGCGGGTTCGGATCCTGGCTCACACCAATGACTTTTCGAAGTTCTCTTCGCAAGTTATGTGTGGAAAATATCGATGACTGAAAACTTTGTGCCCGGTATGGCAATAGGTTCGTCACGTATTCCATTTGGGATGTAAACATAACGGCGAGTCGAGGCTTAATAGCCACTGCCTACACCTTCGATAACAAAAGGCGTGAAGTTATGTTATGTTATAATCAAAAGTCACTTTTTATTAAATAAAAAGTAATTCATTAAACATCTTTATAGGTGATAAATCTCTTTTTTCTACGTATAAATAGTACAATAAATGTGAAACTATCCCAACAGTAGCTGCAAAATGCAAACCGATATGGTCCCTTTACAAATTAGGGGGACAAACAGGATAGTGAGTAGATAGGACAGCAGATAGCTAGTAACTGAATAAAGATTAAAGATTTATCTAATCTGTCATTCTCGCTACCGTGAACAAGATAAGTGGAGCTGAGCGGTTTCGCCAGGCGTTATAGCTTGTTTAGGCACAATAGGATTAAGTCCCGGAACACAATAGATCATGGCCTTATAAATGGTCACGACAAAGTAATCTCATTTTACAATGTTTTTAAAGAGACATTTTATAATAAGATTACACATTTATTTATAATTTAATAATATATGTATGTATTTACAAGAATCTGCTGCAGTAATCTGAGATGGAGGTACGTACCTGTAACAAATAAAGATATTATGTTATCAATGATTTTTGTATAACATACATACATACATAACTTCACGCCAAATCCCTTGCGAGGTGGGCGAAGAGAACAGAGCGTTGTATAATATTGGGTGATTTTAAATACTTTGTATCTTTACAGAATCCATGGTTTGCTTATATAGTAACCCAGATATATATGTCACGGTAAGAGTGAATAATTGAAGATTATTAATAATTATCTATTATTATTAATAATTACCGAAAGTCGAGGTTAAAGTGATAAATTAATCACATTTGTCGGTTATTATTAATAATTTAACCCAGATTGAATGGCAGGGTCGGGATCGGGAAACCAAGATGGAGCTACCACGGCCAACTAAATGGTCTGTTTAAAAAAGGCAAAATCCGTAGCACCCGAAACCGACGTGAATGCATGATGAGATGTATGACTGTGGATGAGGTGAAAGATGTGTGTCAGGATCGTAGCTTGTGGAAGGCAAAAGTCTCTGCCTACCCCCATGGGATACATGCTTGAGCTTATGTATGTATATATAGTAATTTCCTATCCCTAAAAATATAATATATATATATATATATATAATATATAAATGTGAATGTAAGTTTGTTTGTTACGCTTTCACGCGATAACTAATCAACGGATCATCATGAAACTTTGTACACATATTCTTGGAGGTATTAGTAGTGACTTAGGCTACTTTTTTTATTCTTTCTTTCTTTAATTTACATATATTTGCACCAGAAGGAAAAACTTATAATATAGTCTACAAAAATATCCTACATTAATACTCTGTATTTATATCTTAAAAAATTGTTTAAGGCCAAAATTATTTATTTTTGTTACAGATAAATATATTTTACCGTTTGTTGTTGCATTTCATTCATGTTGTTAGTCTCGGTGGCGCAGTGGGCGAGCGCACGGCCTCTGATCCAGAGGTCCGGGGTTCGATTCCAGACGCTGGCTCACACCAATGACTATTCGAAATAGTTTTCGGAAGTTATGTGTGATAAATATCGATGATTGACAAACTTTGTGCCCGGTATGGCAATAGGTTCGCCACGTATTCCATTTGGGACGTAAACATAACGGCGAGACGAGGCTTAACAGCCGCTGCCTACACCTTCGGGTAACGAAAGGCGTGAAGTTATGTTATGTTATGTTGTTGCATTTCAATAAAGTATATTATAAGGTTTTTAAACGTCATTGTATGTTGTAATTTTAAAAATTGATAATCGCAGCTAAGCAATAAAATAAAGTTATCATATTGATTCATTTGTATGGTAATGATCTTTGATACATGTTTAATGGCTTCATGCGAGCAAATACATAACATTGTGCCCGATTTATGGCAGGCAATAGATAGCCTGGGTAGCAATAGGTACCTTCGAGTGGAAAAAGACGTGAAGTTAAAAAAAATAACAGTATTCATAAAAAAAAAACATTAAAAATTAATACAACTCTCGCGATACAAATTAACAAAATGATAAACACAGTTAAGAAGTTACGATGTGTTCAGATAAAAATAACATGTGAAGTAGCGCGTGTTGTAGACAAGTCGGTAGGCAGTACAACAGTCCTGTCATCGCCATAGACACTTCATCGCCGACTGCCAGGTGCGCACATTAAGCTTAACTTTTTTGGGATGTTTTCTACAAAAATACAGAAGCGGAATGAATAAATTTTGTGTCCGTAAATAGATGACGGAATATGACATCTTTTTAAAGATATGTAGGTACGCTGTTAATTATCTCTGGATTTTATTGATAGTACAAAACGTGCTCCCGGCTTAGGAATTAGAAGTCGTGTGTTCGAATCCGGACTCAAACCAATGATTTCTCAGAATTCTGTGATAAATACCGATGACTGACATCTTTGTGCACGGCGTATGGCAATAGGTTCGCCACCTATTATTCCATTTGGGACGTAACATAACGATTCGGTGAGTCGAGGCTTTAACAGCCGCTGCAGAGGCTTTAAAGTTTACATTTATATCAATAAATATTTGTACACAGATGGGAATCGATCCCGCCCACTCCTACTCAATCAGCTGTTTTAGCCAACAAACCACGACGCATGTTCCACTTGAATAATACCCTAAATAAACATTAAATGGCGCGCGATAGCAGTATTTGAACAGCGGAAGCAGGTTGGCGGAAGATGGTATTCGAACGCGTGGCTTTTTACATCCAGGGTATGGCGGTGAACGACAGATGGACAGAAGTTGCCGTGTGTAATCGAATTACTGTTCACCAACACATGGGTTACACCGTCGTCGAGGGGTTAACTTCAAGTGATTCAGCAACAAAAAAAAACACTAAAGCCTTCATGTCTATCTTTGGCTTCATTTCAACCGAAGGGAAAGAGCGCGGCACATTTTTTATATGACCAAATAGTATTTATAACAATTATCCTTTTTATTTATAGAATGAAGAATGGCGTGTAAGAGGCCGCTTAGTTTCAGAAGTCATTGAGTACTCGTACTTTCAGCTTGCAGGTTTAATTACTGAACAGTGATAGAGCCACGCAGTTCGCTGCAAGAATGGGCCGGGAGAGCTATCCGGAGCCATTACCCCTTTTCTCCTCCCATAAGGTACGCCTGGTCGTTTGACCCTTTTTTTACGCGAGGAAATGCTTTATGCACACCCCCCGCCTGGGAACGGCAGGGGGTAGTGTGAGCCTCCCAAAACAGTAAACTGCAATCTGATCCTAGGGCTACCCACTAAAACCTCGCGGCGGCCTTCCTCCGGCGTAGGGGTGGTCCAGGATTCGGTTAACCCCTCTGGTCCACCCCACCGTCCGTGCGCCGACCGTGCGCTGTAAAGAGGCCCGCGACGACCATCCCCGGCCGCACCGCGAGGTCATCCTTCCTGGGCCTTCCCGTACGCCCTCGCCTCCCGTCGGCGGCGGTGATCACCGATCTCCCGATCCCGCCTGTTGTGCGTCCGGTTACAGGTATAACGATGCTACTGTTTACGCATTTAGCTAGTAAAAGGGTGAATTTACAACACAAGCAGAATATCACAAGAAAAGAGGCTAAGCATCTGAATCACCCAATCACCTAATTACGGTATATGTGTGATAAAACTTCAATAGGTTCCGACATCTATTCAGGTCCATTTAGGACGTAAAATTTCGGCGGTAAAAACTTAAAAAGTCGAGATTTAACACACGCTGCCTACCCCTTCGGGTGCTAATCAAAATTGCCACGAGCGAGATCTACGGAGAGGAAACCACTTAATCTAGCTGGTGTCTGTAACGCTTCCCGTAATATTCATTAGCTAATAAATCATGTCTATAATTAAATATTCTTTCAACACAAACATACGTTGTATTAGAATATATTAACAACAAATATTTGTCACTACCAGAAATAATAAATTCATTAAGTACTTTTAAGGGTTTTAATAATATCATAAACTTTTCTTTCGGTCGGATCAATAAAGCAGTTTGTGCGAATAACTAATATTCTTGGTGGTTTAGTAGTTTAGAGTTTCAATTGCAAATTAAAGATCTCAAGTTTGAATCAATGACTGCTTCTTTGTCTTGGAGTTATTTATGACTGACAAACTTGTGCGATATATTCGCAAAAAGATACCCACCACAAACAAAAATCGACGTAAAGATGCATTATTTTCCCTGCCTATACGCGCATCTATTAGGGGTGTAAAGTTACAAAATACAGCCGGGAGTATTTTATAAAAAAAAATATAAAAAAAGCATACGCTACGCTAAGGAAGAGTTTTTTTTTAACGCATCCATAAAATTAATTAAAAAAATACCTCAGCTATTTACATTTGTCTATGTATATATTCCCCCGCGCAATCAACTGTCTTAGTCCATCATTTTTTTCCAATCCAGGTGATAAATCGACGGAAGCTTTCAGTTATCTCCCCTGCAGTCTGCTCAAAATAAATTTGTCACTTTTTTTCATTTAAATGCATACATACTTTTGATCTAAATATAAATGTAAGTATGACTAATTTTATTAATGACTTACATACTCGTAAGTATATTTTATGCCAAGTATGTTGGTTCAAATGTCCTAGTGGTTTAATACTCAGAGTACTGTTAGAGATTGTGATGTAGACATGTCATGAGAAAGAAAGAAAGACATGTTACACTGAGACTGATGAGAATGAATCTTATAGAAACAATGCTAGAAGAAGATCGAAAAAGAGATGGATGGACTGGAGATAGAAAAGTTGAAATGAGTATAATGGGAGTAAATGTGAAGATGACGAGTGATAGACGAGAATGGAAATGGATGACATGTTGTGCCGACTCGACTAAAAGTGGGATAAGGGTAGGAAAATGATGTTGTATGATAGATATTCAGAGAAGTTTATGGTCAATAGACTCTGGCACTCTCTTTTAACATTGGTAGAGCCATGCAGTTCACTGCACGAATGTGCCGGCTCGGCCGGTGAAATACCACGACCTCTCGGAATATCGGCGTGAAGTGGCTCGTGCTACGTTACGTCCAATAAGATAGGTATCCGGAAGCCCCATCCCCTTTCCACTTCGACTCCTTTATAGAAAGGCAACTCAGCAAGGTGTTCATGGGCGGTGAGAAGATACTTCCCATCAGGTGACCCACTTACTCGTTTGCCCTATTGCATAAAAAACCCTATAGGATCAGATAAGCTATGATTACATACTAAAATCTAGCCTATAGAGAACAGAGATTTTTTTTCTTCTATTCTATTCTATAAATGGTCAGCCTTATAGACAAAGAGCGTTTCTATCCAAAGGCAGGTTGTGTTACATTTCTGACGAGTCTATATTGTTTACTTGCAGCATCGCAAACAAAACGGATATGACCTATTAGATAGCAGCTGGTCCGTCTCGACTGCGCACGCGCAGCTGCCGCGCCGCGCCGCCCGAATTTCGGCGAATGATCGCGAAACGCGCGCCTTCCGTTTCCGGCCGATTGTACTTGCTCGTTTTCTTTACTTACCACTTAACTAGAGGGTGGACGTGTATTGACATGCCATATGTACTCATACATGCCATGTGCATACCACATAAAGGGGATAAGTTGATAAAGGTTTACATAAGTCTGCATACAAGAAACGGACCGCAATTTTATTACGAGTAATTTACTTAATTTTTACTGGCCGGTGAAATACCAACTGCCTCTCAGAATATCGACGTATAGTGACTCATGCCGCGTTTCGTTCGGTGAAAGAGGTTTCCCGAGGCCCATTCCCCGAGGTTTTCATAAAGGCCGCCAACGCAACTGTAAGACTATATGTGTTGCAGGTGTCCATGGGCGGTGGTAGTTACATCGGGTGACCCGTATGCTTGTTTACTTTCCTTTTTCATAAAAAAATATTTACAATAGTAAGAACAAATAAATAAATTACACTACTTACAATTAAAGACTAGTTGAAATAAAATTTCTCCGCATCTCGGTCTACTGACAACGTGCCCAGAAGACTGGCCTCATTGTCACGCTGAACGGCAATGCTATTCAACTGTACAAAGAATAAACCAGCTCTCCGGTCACGATCAGTCTCTTTAAAATTTCTTTATTATGAGAATAAGCTCACTAAAGTGGTAATGGGCTGGTCATATCTGCCGAAGGGCCAATGGTAGATGGAGTAAGAAGTTCATAAAGTGGAGACCGCGACTCGGTAAGCGTAGTGTAGGACACCCACCAGCTAGATGGTGGACATCAGAACGGCTGCCGGAAAAGACTGGATGCGGAAGGCAGAGAATCGGATATTGTGGCGCAAATTGGGAGAGGCCAATGTCCAGCAGTGGACTGCAATAGGCTAAATGATGATGAATGATGAGATAAATGTATAAAATTTCTATATTAAAAAATATTTTCTTAAAACCTCTATATTCACGGATGAGGTACTGACTGAGTACCTTCTATCCTGGTTACTCGAATAACGCTTAAATAAATATAATATAATATATAACTACGAAACTGGACAGGTTTGTGTTCAGTGCAGAGTGGCATAGTGACAACACGCTACTTGACTTGTCCTGATGGTCACCATTGTGGTGTTCTATTGTCTACAAAGGCACCAGTCGTACAACTGGTGTCACTTTACAAACATTTACAGTTGTCTGCTTGATACTTACTCTAATAATCCAAACATAATATTTAGTAAAAGTCTCAGTGGTCCAGTGGTCGAGCATACTGCTTCTGAATCAAGAGGTCACGGGTTCGAATCATGACTTTTCGAAATTTATTTCGTAAGTTATGTGTGAAAAATATCGATAGCAATAGGTTCCCCACCCATTACGTTTGGGACGTAATCGGGTAGAAAAAGCGTGAAGTTATATTTATGTTTAATATTTAGACCTGATTATGATGGGACTTATTTGGATTGAAGACATCATGTTTTATTTTATTCAATTGTCTCAGTGGTCCAGTAATCGAGCACTCCGCTTTTGATTCAAAAGTCTTGGGTTCCATGGGTCTCACACCAATACCACGTTTCTCGGAATTCTTTACGGAAGTTGAGTGTGATAAATATCGAGGACTTTGTTCCTGGTGTGATGGCAATAGGTTCGCCGGCGTGAAGTTATGTTCTCGTGTTTTATTTTAGGTCAACGAAGCGAATGAGGTGTGTAAGAATCGTGACCGTTCTCTCTGTCTACCCCGCAAGGGATTTGGCGTGAAGTTATGTATTAAGTAATGCAGAAATATTTCTTGAGGTTGTGATTCAAAAAGTCCGATTGAAAGAGATTGTCGGTGTAAAAATAATACATACATGGACATGCTCCGATGGTTGGAACGTGTAGAAAGAATGTGTGATGCAAGATTGACTAAGCAGACATACAGTGCAAAAGCAGGTAGATTTCAAGGATGGCCATGACACACTTTCCATAACCAAATTTAACTTGTCCTTGCTGAAATGTCAGGAGTCTTAAAAACGTATGATAAGCGTTATGAAAGTCAAAGAAGCAAATGCGGTGTGTAAGAATCGTACCTTATGACGCTCTGTTCCCTCTGCCTACTCTGCAAAGGACTTGGTATGACGTTATGTCTGCGTATGTGAGATTTAACTATGGGAGAATAAGCAGACAATTGACGATTAGTTGGTGAATGACAACTGTCTTTAAGGTAAAAAATATCAGAGAAATGACTATTAGAGTATTAGAGTATTTTTTACAGTGGTAGAGCCAAGCAGTTCGAGGCATAAATGGGCCGGTAAAATACCACGACCTCTCAAAAGATCGACGTAAAGTGGCTCACACGTTTCGTTAGGTGAATCAGGTACCCGGAGGCCCATAAACTTCCCCATTCCTTCCTATCCTACTCTCTTAAAGAGCGGGAATGCAACGGTAACACTATACGTGTTGCAGATGCCCTGGTTGCTGACCATCACGTAACACGCCTGCTTGTTTGCCTTAATGTATGCTCTAACTAAATATTACATATTTGTAAAGAAATTCATTCATAAATTTTCGTTAATCCAGAATGCACTTCTGTAGTTTGGTAACACCTAATTTGATTATGTGTCCGTATAACAAAATAAAACTGCATTCCTCACCGCTCGCGTCCCATATGGGCATGAGGTTTGTTACTCATAACTCCGCGTATTAACGTGTCCATTTGAAGAGACAATTTAAAAAAAGGAAAATTAACACAATTCTATCTGTTACTTAACCGACTAAAACAAACTAATACAAATATAATTAACTGTCTGTTAATAAATAAGTCTACTCTACTACTACTGTTTGATAATTAAAAAAAAACCGCTAGCTATTTGTCTGTTAGATATTGAATTTTTAAGCAGCCATAGACAACAAGGTCTTGTATTTGAAAACTTCACGAGATATTGACAGAAGGAATCTATACATAGATAAATAAAATTCCAGTGTCTGTTTGTAATATTGGATTAACTGTTTTCTATTACATTCATATGATTTTGACGGGACTTTTATTAGCAGGTAGATGGTGTAAAAAGGAGTAACACTACTTTTTTTTAGAAAAAAAAAAATATTTATTGTTTCCAAGGCGAAACAGAGTTCGCCGGGTCAGCTAGTATTAAATAATTCTATGGTTCTGTATTATACGGAACCCTACATATAATGTTTAGTTAATCCATATTGGATGTGGCGTCAAAAGCTGTGGCGCACGTGCGTCCGCGCACCTGCCTCGAGAAATCCTCCCCTTGTAGATTTGGGTTGAGGGGGAGACAGGGGGAAATATTATTATACGAAACTATTTCATATTAAGACTTTTAATGATACTGGCGTCTCGATGGCAAAGAGAAAGCGTAGAATTAGTTTTGTTTATAATACAAATTATAATAAATAATCTTGTTATTGTTTTTTGGTTAGAGCTGACTGTTATAGTCTTGATTGTCCAGTGGTCGAGCACCTCGCTTCTGAATCAAGAAGTCGCGGATTCGAATCCTGGCTCACACCAATGACTTTTCGAAATTAATCAAAAGTTATGTGTGTTAAATATCGATGACTGCAAACTTTGTGACCGGTATGGCAATCTGTTCGCCACACAGAAATAAATCAAGATAGAACGGCCGCGATGGCATATTTCCATACATTTCGAGCGTGTCACTTTTTTGAAAAACCACGCCCTCAGCGTGACGTCATTTTCATTGTGAGCGCGGCGACTAGTTAGGAGACACTCACATTAGATTATCGATGTTAATATCGGCAACGTGTGATAATTTTATTATTTTTATATTTTACTAACTTTATTGATTTTCTGTAACGATAATCATAGAAAGTAAAACATGTTAAATACTTCAATCCGACATATTAAAACCTAAAACATATTTTTCCAACAGTATATAAAATTTAATTATAAATATTTTATTGTCCTTGAAACTATACATATTTATTAAATATTTGCCTTTTTGTAAGGGTTGGCCTCACAGTCCTGGTTAAATAACGAAGCCGAACGTCTACATATACCTCGGTTACTGCCCATTTGAGAAGAACGAGATGATTTTCCATCGGCGATTGGTCAAATTGGTGAAAACTTATACTGTCAAATAAACTGCTGCCAATGTAATTACGAAACACTTTGGTTGAAATTTGTGGTGTTAGAATAAAGTAGGGACAAAGCAAGATATGAGCTGATACTCAAATTATTATTGAATTAATTTATCGATAAGTCCTAAGACTCAACGATACATGGAGTGCCCATCTCTAACATTCGAATCACAGCGATTAACAGACACAGCGATCAACTGGCAGGTGTATTGTGTATTTCGTTCGATTCGACGTACATTACGCGTATAATTTATACGCGCAATGTTTTTGTATACGAGCGTTGAATGCGGACAGCAATGGATATTTATCATAACGAAAAAATATACAACTTGTGATCGTAATTATTGAACATAGTAAAAGTAAAACAATAATTTATAATCTCAAAAAAATACTTTCTACTGATTTTCTGTACTTACTGATCATACGAAATATTTCCTTTTTTCATATTTGATTCACTACTTTTGTTTTTATAATTTTTCACAGCATAATAAGGCATATATGTGACGTTTTATCTATTTTTTTACGTCCTGAACGCATGGCAGGAACGCTCGTTGCGTAATGAGAGCGAGTTTCGAAAAGCATGCAATATAGTGCAGGGTTTTGGCACGCTTGCCACGCCTATTCGCCGTTCTATCTTGATCTATTTCTGTGGTTCGCCACCTATTCCATTTGAGACCTAAACATAACGGCGAGTCGAGGTTTAACTGCCGCTGCCAACACCTTCGGGAAAAACGCGTGAATATAAAAAATCTAGTATTATAATTTATAAAAAAAATAATTAAACATCAAACATTTGTGGATAGTTTCATTCAAAATTGTACGGATGGTTGGTTCTTGACAGGCGTGTTTCGCCTGATCTGTTGTGTCGGTGATTAAGTCTTTTTTTACGATCACTTAACCAGTTGTTAAGGATCAATTAGCATTTATTGGACTTCCCTTTTCATGTCCAACACCGGCATAATGTTTGCCTTTAAATACACTGAACACAAGAGTTTTAAAACATGGCAAGTAAATAAATTTATTTATTATGTTCAGTAAAACTATTAAAGTATATTTGCACGCATGATTATTTAAATCAATTTTAAAACTAGATGCAGGCAATTTGACAATACTTGAAATAAAAAAAATTGAAAAAATAGAACTTGTATATCGGGCTAAGACCTTATTAAATTAGTATTGTTACTGGCACACAAAAAGAAAACAAAAGAGAAATACAATTTGATACGGAGTAGTAGTGAGTAGCATTAAGAGTTTTGCTGGTAAAGTAGAACAAAACAGTGTTTCAATGCATATTAAATTAAAAAGATAGAATGTGTCGCGTTTCATCTATTAAGTGTTCGTATATGTGTGCAAAAGTGGAAAATGTAGAAAATGGGGTTAGTAAATATCGTGCCCATTGTCGTCAAAACTCCCTTGGAATCTCATGTTAAAAGTGCCACGACATAATGAATGATTAGGTTAGGTTAGATTAAGTTTTATATTGTTAGGAAAATTATACGACACACATGGCACTATGGCTTCTAAGCTTTAGCCTGTCCAAATTAGACGAATTAAAAAAAAAGTAGTTGCATTAATTCTAATTCGTTGTCACGCTTCTTTTTTGGTCGAAGCATGGAGTATATAAACACGGTAATTTGAACGATCTAAGCTTTTCCATAGAATTAATGTACACAATAATAAACTGAGATCTTAATTCTCTTTTCTGCCACTGGCTGCACTAGAATTTCGGACGCGCCAATGATTAATATGATTATGTACGCACGTCGCGTTTAGTATTAAACAAAGCAAAACTTCCGCACAGGGATTTCAACGAGTGCTTCTGGAAATATGTCGCCCTCTACCGGTGAAAATTCTTACATTACTTTCGGACTCCTCTGTTTCTATACTTCGTGTGACGAAGCCTCATTTTATTTTCGGTGCATGTCAAAGAAAACATTTTGTATTTAAAAATAAGTATTTATTTCGTAGACGCATGAGTTGAATTTGGCAAATGAATGTTAAGTAAAATTTTCATCAGACGAAAATGTGCTTGTACGGCACCACGCTGCGGCTATCCAACTCGGCCTTGACCGGATTACTGTACAATAATTTGTAGCTATAATACAAAGGCGTTCATTCAACTGTAGACAACATAGTTAATAAGTATATTTGCCGTAAAAGGCAAAAAATATAAAACAATTCACGCCTCGTTTCTGCCCGAAGGTGTAGGTAGCGGCTGTAAAAGCGGACGTAATGGGTGGCGTGCCATACACCGGACACAATGATGTCAATCATCGATATTTATCACAAATAACTTCCGAAAAATTTATTATATATATTAATAACATAACTTTTTCTTTTAATATTGTATAAGGACGTATTTTTACTTTGTTCTCTTTTGTTTTCTAGTGAACAACGCAACTGTAACACTATCTGGGTTGCCGGTGTCCTTGAGATGCGCTAGTCGCTTACCATCAGGAAGATCCTTAGGAGAATTGTAAAAAAAATTCTAGATGGGATGGCAGCTCATTGATATTCTCGGTAGCATGTAGTAAACTGCACGGGATGCACTCAGTGGACTCATTGCGGAGGTAAGTGTACTTATTTAATAATGAGGGTTAAGGACAATAGAAGGACGGAAGTTCGCGTGTGTCCGCCGGATGTGAGCCCATCATCGATCATGTCAGTAAGTACCACTGGCTGAATAGTGTCTATGGCACATTTAATTTAACCTATTTGGTGACATCAAAGTGTTTTTTTCGAAATTTTAATTTGGAACGAGAATAAAGTGCTTAGCATGGATATATACAAAACCATGCATACATTACAAATTTAATTGTTAGTTATTCCCCACGGTTTTATTACAGAATCATATCTTAACTGGCAATAAAGTATTATTAAGTAACTGAATAAAGTTTCGATAACTATATTAGTATCTGAGTAATCTAGCGAGCGAAGTAGTTACCGACTTAGGCAATTGGCAATGTTTTCTTATAAAAAAAACACTAGTTCTTTTTTCTTTAGAGAAAAACCTTTTGCGGTCTAGTCTCACTTCCAACGACACGGCAGGTACCTAATTGTTCAAAAACACTTCCTCACATACAACAATAAACTTTAAAATCTTTTTTTCATCATTCATTCACTCATTCTTAAAACAGGAAGTACGGATAGGGTAGGTAAATATTTAGTGAAAAAAAAACTTCTTTCCCACGGTTTCTCACCAAAAATCATATATTTCTCGCTTCTAATGAAATAATTACGTGATTGTATGCAAGTCAAACGGCTTAATGTAATATATATAGTGGCGAGCCAATAGATGTTGACTATTTATGATACCTTTTTGTAGTAGACCGCCAACAATAATAAAATGTTAAAATTTCGTCTGTCGTGCTGTCTGTCCCTTTTGTGTGGGCACGTAGAACACCTACAATCATAGAGATCCTGTTGATTTAAAACATAATTCTCACGTTTCGTTTCTATTGTAAATACTTATTTAACTACTAACGACGGGACACCGGTTACCGTTCCGTTTTGCTCAGTACAACATTGTTCTATTATATTAGGTCGCGATATGTAAACTAGCGTGGCGATGCTTTGTAAATGCAGTTATTTTTCTCTTTAATTTAACAAAAAATGTGGAAATATTTGTATTACACAATTATATGTGTTTAAAAAATACTTATTTAATTTTAGGTTTTCTATAGTCTCTTGTATAAAATAATTATAATAATTGTGTAAAAGATATCCGTAAAAAACTATAAATTATGTTAATTATAAATATAAAAAATACAATGTCCGTCTATTAAATTCCTTACGGAACAATCTTTACACAATGGTATTGTACTGGTATGGCGCGTAGTAAATAATAATATTTATAAAAATGAATGAACGAATGAATGAATCCATTCTCCGCTATCCGCGTATAGAGTAGTTTAGTCACGTACGGACACAGGCGCGGGCGACCGGTTGCCTTTTTCAATTCGTTTGGTATCAAAGCATAGATTAAACCTTGAAATTTTATAGACACGTCCATCGATTGCGGAAATAATACATCATTGACGGGACATTTATTGAAGTTATAATCTTTAATACGTGTCCTAATCAGATGGCTCGTTTCTATTTCTTAAAGAGGATTAGCATAGACTTCATGGTGCCAGTTTTGTTGGTCATCGGGGCGGTTTACAAATAAAACTAGAAATACTCAGATTTAGATTTTCTAAGTACAGTTACTTTTAGAAAATATTAGTTTTATTTTATCAGAACAGAAGACAGAAATCGTAAATAATGTTATTTTGGTGAATATACCCTGAGCACTAATTACAATATTATAAGCAGACACTTTAAATTCATTTGTATGTATAGATGCTGTGCCTAATTTAGAAACTAAACGCGACTAGATTTTATAAAAAAATACAGTTATCGATTACTAAATGAGAGTTATCTCTCGGTTCTGTTACTTAATCTATGTCCAACGTTGCAGGTGCATTGCGGCATTCTGTACAGCCATTGGGCACTACGTCATTCATGTCCGGCCGACCTTCCGGTGTACAATGCGGTTTTTAATCAATGTCCGTCATGATTCATTTAGTTTTCCAAAAACCGAGCAATTGACGGATCTTTTCACGGACTTTGATCCTACATCACTCATGACTCACGCTTATAGAGGCATTCCCTGTTTAAAAAAACCCATTGAATTTTTAAAGGTGTTATGTAGTTCCGAAATATGAAATGTATATCGTAAAAACTTTTCTTTTGGTTTATTCGAATCTACATTGAAATAAGGAAAATTAAACAATAGTATTTATATTATATAATATATCATAAAAAAATATAAACTAGAGTTAACTAGACTATGTAACGCAATGACCAGTAAAATTAGAAGTAGGTAGGTTCTTTTTGCCGTGTGCCGTGTGGCGCCGGCTTAGAATACCGCCACCCCATCTCTTCCCGTGGGTGTCGTAAAAGGCGACTAAGGGAAAAGGCTGGAAGAATGGGCAGCAGCATTCTCTCTCAACAAAGTACAGCCTACTGCGATCGCCAACCCGCCTGCCAAGCGTGGCGATTATGGCAAAAACCCCCCATGAGTGAACGGACCGGCAGTTGTGGCGCTCTATGCGGGAGGCCTGTCCAGCAGTGGATCTCAAAAGGCAAATGATGAGGTTCTTTTTAGATTAGTGGGCTCTCTATCTTTCTCTCTCTCTTAAATTAAATAAGATTACTTCTCTGTCAATTTGAATTGAGATGAACTGCGTCATACATTGTAAATAATTTATAAAATTAATTAGTAAAACCAACTGAATAATACTAATTTGAAATTAAAACCAAAACATAAATACCAGTGCACATAGGAACATAAAAGAAAAGAAGAAAAAAAAAGACAATACCGTCTCCTGTGAAACCGCTCAACATAGGCGCCAAACAATTTGTGAACCTATATTAACGTATTTACATAAGCTATTAGCTTTGAGAATTACAATGAAGTATCCGTTCACTAAGTGGTAGTTAGTTTTTTTTTCTTTTTTTTTACTAACTCGTAGTCGGAACCTACCGATGTTTGCGGTTCTCATATTAGTGCTCCACATTTCGCACTTCTCTCTAGCGCAAACAACAGCGGTAGCCTTGCTTGCATCAATCGGCTTTGTATTGTTACATCAAAATTTGAAACAATGCACTTAACACGATTCCCTATATTTCGGTTAAGCTATTTCGACACGCAATACCAACGTGCCATGCAATAGGTAACATATAACATAATCAGTTTGTAATATCCACAAAAGTGCGCTCCAGTCACCTACATTTGATCGAAACTATTGTAAAAATACACAGATAATCAAAAATGAACGAGTGAATGAAATGAATGAAAAAAAAATAACATAACATAACACACGTTTTTTTCTCATTTTATTTGTTGTCTGTGTGACCTTGACTTGGTATTCTTTTCAGCAATACTTATCTAACAAAATTAGTAAACAGTTGTAAACACATAAAACTATGGCAGCGTGGGAAATTTGCCGTTAACTCAGACATACAAAGATATACAAGCGCTACATAGACATATTTACCACCAAGTAAATACTTATGTCGGCGCCTCTTTTCTTCACAACGCCTTGCTTTTTTTATCTGGAACTATTTTCCGCAATCATTTATACAAATAAATATTACGCTGTTTGCCCCTATTCTTCTAGTTTTGTGTGTAGTAAGAGCTGATAGATTTATGTAATAACCAACTGCGTTTGGCAGTTGCACTTCCTATATAAGGATTTCGTACTAAAAATTAGAAAAGCATTAGAATCGAACAATGGTAGAGTCAAGCAGTTCTCTGCATGAATGGGCTGGCTCGACCGGTGAAATGCCACGAGCTCACAGAAGATCGTACCGCGTTTCGTACGGTGAGAGAGGTACCCGGAGGCTCGCCCCGCTTCCACATCCTTTCCTATCCCACTCCCTTAAAGGTCGGCAACGCAACTGTAACACTATAGGTGTTGCAAGTGTCCATGGGCGGCGGTGGTCAATTACCATCAGGTCATGCCTGCTCGTTTGCCCTCCTATCCCATAAAATATATATATATATATATATAGGCTAAGTTACTAATATTTGTGAAATCTCCAAGTTGGTTTATCATCATCATCATTAGCCTATTGCAGTCCACTGCTGGACATAGGCCTCTCCCAAAGTTGGTTTATATGAAGTATTTTATCCTTAAAACTATAGCATAAATGCCCAGACCCTTGCTGTAGGCAAAGAAAACTTGACTTACATAACTCTTGTCATACACACGCATTGGTTCCGAAGCCTCCTGACATCACATTCCTCAAGAACTACTTCAATTTGGTCATGGAAAGTGTATTGTAGCCGTCCTCGACTCCTGAATCATACCACGATTCGCTCTGTATATCTGTTTAGTAAAATTTGTCTCTATTATTCTTTCTATAATATATCCGAACCATCGGAATACACCCTATTCTGGTTTAAAGGTCCTCATTTAATCCGAGTTACTGATCAATTTTTAAGTTTTGAAAAGACAAACCGCGTCATTATAGTAGTTGAGCCCTAGAATTTTTCATTTCAGCACTTTTTATCTCATTTGAAGGAGAAATTACGTGAAAAAGTCAATGGTAGAGTCAAGCAGTTCGCTGCATGAATGGGCCGGCTCGACCGGTAAAATACCACGACCTCTCAGAAGATAGATGTAAAGTAGCTCATGCCGCGTTTCGTTCGGTAAGAGAGGTACCCGGAGGCCCACTCCCCTTTCCCATCCTTTCCTATCCTACTCCCGCAACGGTCGGCAACGCAACGGTGGAGAGCGCTGTCTACAAATGTTTAGCGCGATATACGTATAATACATACATACATAACTTCACGCCTTTCTCTACCCGAAGGTGTAGGCAGTGTCTGTTAAGCCTCGACTCGTCGAATCGTTACGTTACGTCCCAAATGGAATAGGTGGCGAACCTATTGCCATACCGGACGCAAAGTTTTCAGTCATAGTTTCGAATAGCCATTGGTGTGAGCGAGGATTTTAACCCGCGACCTCTTGATTCAGAAGCGGGGTGTTTAACCACTGGACCATCGAGACTATTAGGAGGTATTAGGTCTCAAAAATTTTAATAATATGCGAGTACTGTAATGCTTGCTCTTTTTTTAACCATCTTTTGTTCCTCGCAGTACAAACAAATTATTGCGTCACAAATAGCAACAATATAATTATCTTTTGTTTGAACATTATTAAGCGGGGTATTGTTTTAATTTGCGTATTGACCAACTTCTTGTGAAGTACGAGAAAAGAAGTAAAACAAAAACAATATATGAACAAACAAACAATCATCACATTATCCATTATGATTGTCTGTTTCGAAACATTTTGATTAGTGATGATTTTTTAAGCAATTTCTGTATATAATATAATAAACGGCTTCTGATCCAGAGGTCCGGGTTCGAATCCTGACACTGGCTCACACCAATGACTCTTCGAAATTCTTTTCGGAAGTTAAGTGTGATAAACATCAATGACTGAAAACTTTGTGCCCGGTATGGCAATAGGTTCGCCACCTATTCCATTTGGGACGTAAACATAACGGCGAGATGAGGCTTAACAGCCGCTGCCTACACCTTCGGGTAACAAAGGCGTGAAGTTATGTTATGTATGTTATATTTAATTTTGTAATTTAACTGTTTTACTAGTCCGGCGAACATTATTTATCTTGCGTACAATACACACAGCGCCCTCTAGTTACCGACTAAGCAACTAAATGCTTGTGTTATGTAACTAGATATTGGATATTAATATAGATATACTTTTCCTTTGCAAATACATGCTTATAATACATATAGACACACCCAGACACCATACAAACATTCTTGCTTGTCAAAAATAATTTTGTACTCGGGTGGGGGATCGAACCCACTGACCTCAATTCTGCAGACTGTAGTGTTACCAATGCACAACGACGCCCGTCAAATCAATCAATCAATCTTTATCCTACATGTTATAAAATAAATTTGCTGTATATTCGCATAGATATTTTCTACAATTCGAGGGAGTTTTCAGCAGTACTTCATAACAAATGTTTTTATAGATAAAATATATAAAAGGAATAGTGGCTAAAAACAAAATACATACATACATAAATTCACGCCAAATCCCTTGCGGGGTAGGCAGAGAGAACAGAGCGCCATAAGGCACGATTCTTACACGCCTCACTCGCTTCGTTGACTTTCATAACTCTTTTCATGCACGCGCGTCGGTTTTTGAGGCTCTTAACATCACCTTCCTCCAGAACACGTTCTATTTGGTCATGGAATGTGTGTCTTGGCCGTCCTCGACTCCTACCATCCATCCGCTTTTGCATTGTATATCTGCTTAGTCAGTCTTGCATCAACCATTCTTTCTACATGTCCGAACCATCGGAGCATGCTCTTTCTTACTTTTACACTGACACTCTCTTTCAAACCAACTTCCTTCCTTACAACCTTGTTTTCTACGCGGTCAGCGAGAGTCAGCAGATTTTGCGTAGTGCCCTCATTTCTACCGCGTTTATTCTACTTTCATGCACACTCTGCCATACCCAGCTCTCGCTTCCAGGAATCTGCCCAACGCTCCATTTACGCTATTTCCTATCGCCACTCGTCTTTCTACATCCGCGGTGTACCTTCCATCCCTGCTAAAAGCGCATCCAAGATATACAATTTCATTCACTTGTTCCAGCACTACATCATCAATCATTATCCTTTCATCTGTTGCATCTGTCTTGCATCCTTGAAATATTGATGTGTTAGTTATGAATAATATCATTACTGTCTGTCCCATTATATGCTTATATCTTTAAAACTACGCAACGGATTTTGATGCGGTTTTTTATAATAGTTAGAGGGTGTCAACGGGGTAGTTTTGATCTAAAATTCATATATGATGTTGAATAAATGATAATTTTCGAGATTTAGTACTTTAATTGCAAACACTGGCTGAACCCTAAGTGACAGATCAAAACAATGTTCTACAATGTAGTATCTTCTGAAGGTGTTTAATAATGTAGAATCTATATTATATACCTATTATACAAAAAAGCGCGAGGGCATATGTCTGGGGAATAACCCACAATAACTATTTTTATTTTTTTACTTTTTACGAGAAATATTGGCTTATTTACGAAGCGCTTTTAAACATTACAGCATTAATTTTCATCCAATTAAGTGTCTTAAATAGATTGTGCATGTAATATAGATGATCCTGGCCATTTCCAATTTCAGCGAATATTTTCGAAGATATTGCAGTATTAACATAGCGGAACAGCCGATAAATAGCACAAATTGAACCTCATGATATCCAAAATGTACTCATTTATTATTTTTGATGCGGAACAAAGTTCGCCGGGTCAGCTAGTAAAATATATAAATAAAATAGTGGCTAAAATCAAAATCTTCAAATATTGTTTTATTAGTTATGAATAATATTTTATAATAGGTTGGGGAAAAAGTATTTTCGTATTTTTGTATGAAAAGTCAAGACATTTTTTTCAAAGTTTATTTACATTTATTTACAATATATATGTACCGTTTTGTTGAATAACTTTCTGCCATTTTGTGGGCAGAGACATTATCCCGTTACTGTAGAAACTTTGGGACTTCTGATCAAAAAAACGGGACAAATAGTTTTGGCAGTCCTCTCTTGAGGTCAACCTTACAGAACCTAAAGAATTCTGAAGAGACCGAAACAGGTGAAAATCTGAAGGCGCAAGGTCAGGGCTATATGGTGGATGCACTAGGACCTCCCAGTCGAACTCTCTTAATTTTTGCTGAGTGGCTAAAGATGTGTGTGGTCTAGCGTTATCGTGATGAAAGACCACACCCTTCCTGTTGATCAATTCCGGCCGTTTTCTCTCGACTGCTTCCTTTAATCTCATCAGTTGCTGGCAGTAAAGATCAGAATCGATGGTTTTGCCGGACGGTAAAAGCTCATAATGAACAATGCCCTTCCAATCCCACCATACACACAGCATCACCTTATTTCGTGTTAGGCCAGGTTTGGCCACAGTCTGTGAAGCCTGGCCAACTTTCGACCATGACCTTTTTCGCACGTTCTTGTCGTACGTGATCCACTTTTCATCGCCAGTTATCAATCTCTTCAAAAACGGCTCGGTTTCATTACGTCTCAATAATGAATCGCAAATGAGTACACGGTTCATTAAGTTTCTTTGAGTGAGCTCGTGTGGCACCCAAATATCGAGCTTTTTTGTATAACCAGCTTTCTTCAAATGGGTCAAAACTGTTTTGTGGTCAATTCCCAGTTCTTCAGCTACATCGTAACTACTAATATGCCGATCTTGCTCCACTCTTTCAAAAATGGCGTCCATTTTATTCGTAACAGGGCGACCAGAGCGAGGTGCATCTTTAACATCAAAATTTCCGGACTGAAAACGTTTGAACCAAATTTGTGCTACTCTTACTGACACTGCATCAGGTCCATAAACATCACAAATTTTTTTCACTGCTTGAGTTGCATTTTTGCCTTTTTTATAATAAAATTTTAAAATGTATCGAATTTCTTCATTAGATTCACTCATTTTTACGGAGAGAAAAACAAATGAAAAATAGCGGGAAACAACTTTTTTTTATTTTTTTCTTTTCTTTATAATGTAACCTTTTTAATGTTACCAAAACTAGCCAGACACAAATAGTACAGTCAAAGAAATTTTATAATAAGTTTATACCTACGTTATGCGAAAAGACTTTTTCCCCGACCTAATATAAACCTAATAACCTATAAACAAACCTAACCGATAACCTCTAAAAGGTGATGATAGGAGCATCAAAAATCGATGCGTGTGCATGAAAAGAGTTATTAAAGTCAGCGAAGCGTGTAAGAATCGTGCCTTGTGGCACTCTGTTCTCTCTACCTATCCCGCAAGGGGTTTGGCGTGAGGTTATGTCTGTATATAAACCTGTACTTATGCAGCGATGGTCACCGAAAACTGTTCAAACATTGGTAGATGCTGTTGACGCGAGGGTGTGATCGTGTAAGCGAGCCCTCTCACGGAGAGTCACACACAAGGGCCGTGGGAAATCATCGGACACCGATATTATTAACAAAAATATTGACCCGCTGCCTACTTAAGGGGGATTTGACCACTAGTATGTGTTTGCTCAATCAGTTTGCCGCTCCCAACAGACACATACACACACATACATACATAAATACAAACACAAACACACATGTATGATGACGTCACGCCGACATGTCCCACCAAATATAGAAATACTACCTTATGGGAAAACTTGGTTGGAGTCAGAGAGAAGACTGGACCAAACTTATTTGAGTTCGACATCGAAAAGTTTGCTGTATTATGAGAAAAAAAACAACATTGTTTCTTCATTATAGTCTTAGTGGTCCAGTGTTCGAGCACCCTGCTTTTGAATCAACATGTCGCTGGTTCGAATCCTAGCTCACACCAATGACTTTTCGAAGTTATGTGCGATAAATATCGATCACTGAAAAGTTTGTGCCCGGTATGGCAATAAGTTCGCCACCTATTCCATTTGAGACGTAAACATAACGGCGACACGAGGCTTCACAGCCGCTGCCTACGCCTTCGGGTAGTAAACGGCGTGAAGCTATGTTTATGTTTATTATTTCTTCAATATATATATATATATATATATGTTGATATACCTAAATTAATATTTGTGCGCTCCAATTATTTCGTCATGGTTGGTCAGGTTACCAGGTGTTTGGTTTGAGTGATTTGTACTAGAGCAGTCTAGTACAAATCAATCGGCAACGGTGGGGTCCGTTATTTGTTTATTATTAGCCAACCCACCAGTGTGAAGTGCGCAACGAATCATGTAAACAAAACATTTTCTTGTGCCAAACTTCACGGCTAAAACGTAGACAATACAGAATGTTGCTTTAAATAAACCCCCGAGGAGGAAAATGTTTGCGATTTCAAGGAAATCATCATTAACCAAATTATTATTACTTATTAGTGATTAGTATTTAAAAAAAAACATCACCCATGGTCTCGGTGGTCCACAGGTCGAGCAACCCGCTTCTGAATTAAGAAGTCGCGGGTTTGAATCTTGGCTCACACCAATGACTTTTCGAAATTATTTTCGGAAGTTATGTGTGATAAATATCGATGACTGGAAACTTTGTGCCCGGTATGGCAATTGGTTCGCCACCGGAATATGTGAATTTGGGACGTAAACATAACGGCGAGAAGAGGCATAACAGCCGCTGCCTACACCTTCGGGTAGAAAAAGGCTTGAAGTTATGTTATCACCCATTTTTCTTATGATAATACTTGTTTAATGAATTTGACTCGCCTAACGTCCGATTGTGTGGATACCTGAGGTATGAGACCAGAGATTGGAATGCAATTGATTGTAACTTCAAACCTTTTTCCAACGGAAAGGGTAAAGAGCGTCTCGTACGCCTCGACTCAACGAGTTTTTGATTCTAACGTAACATAACTTCACGCCTTTTTCGACGCAACGGTGTAGGCAGTGGTTGTTACAACCTCGACTCGCCGTTATGTTTACGTCCCAAATGGAACGGATGGTGAACCTATTGCCATATCGGGCACAATTTTGTCAGTCATCGATATTTATCACACGTAACTTCCGAAAATAATTTCGAAAAGTCATTGGTGTGAGCCAGGATTCGTTCCCGCGACCTCTTGATTTAGAAGCGAGATGCACGACCACTGGCCCATCGAGACTTTATAATTTCTCCTTCTAAATAGCGTTTTATTGCCGTTCAATACAATATTATTGTCAATTCACACATAACTTTGGAAAAGTCATTAGTGTAAACCCAGAATTCGATCCCACTTCTTAATTCAGAAGTGGGATGTTTTATCTATATACCACATACATGTAAATTTCTTTACTATCTCATGAGAAACGAATGAAATTGAGCATTAAAAACAACCATAAATTTCATCTAAGTATCTAATTATGTATAGCCCCAAAAGTTCACAGAGTAACAAAAGCTGATTTAGTTGTTTACTGCACTAATTATGAACACTAACTAATTGGACTTATTACCGTGGAGTCTAGATTGCCGTAATTTGTGTAAATTCTTTGAATAATACGGGAAAATCGCTATTTGTAACACAGCTAAAGTTAATTCGATGGGAAACTCGCAGAGTCACTTTGTTGGTTTTACGGTTATGTACCAACGTTACGGCTGAAGCTTTCGTGGTATGCTAAAACAAATTGTTAACTTGTTCTACTGGCGTCCGTCAGTTTTTTTTTATGAGATAAGAGGGCAAAGGTGCAGGCGTGTTACCTGATGGTAAATGATCAGCGCCGCCCATGGACACTTGCAAAACATATAGTGTTACAGTTGCGTTGCCGACGTTTAAGGGAGTAGGACAGGAAAGGATGGGGAAGTGGGGTGGGCCTCCGGGTAACTCTCTCACCGAACGAAACGCGGCAAGAGCCACTTAACGCCGATATTCCGAGAGGTCGTGGTATTTCACCGGTAGAGCTTCACTGTAAAAACTAATGTATGTATGTTTAGTATTTCAGTTTGAGGGGCTAAAATAATTTTTAGTGTTCCCTACATAAAAGATTAAAACCGGACCCAATTACTAATACAGCATCCCTATTTAACGGGATAGGAATAGGATTGGAAACGATCAAACAAATCCCCTGGTGGCAAATGACTAACGCTGCCTAATACAGTCACAGACACTAGTGGGTTGGGAGTGCGAGGGAATGATGAGGGCTTCACGTCGACATTCTGAGAGATCGTAGTATTTCACACGTAGAGGCGGCCCATTCATGCGAGATAGTATTTTATATACGCCGGAAATAGAGAGCGTGTGACCGTATCACAACTGGCCCGATTGCAGTGTGCTTTATTACTACACCGATAGTTACTGTCGTGTCTCAACGACAATACTTTACTACTAATGCACGTCCAATGTGAGGAACTTCGGTCTGCTCAGGTGACTGTCCGTCCAGCTCGCCGCAGTCACTAGAGAAGCGTCTTCGGTGTCTCCACACAACTGCGCATTTCCCCCTCTTATAATCGTCGGCCAACTACGTACTACTAGTTCGGAAACATTTGGCTCACGCGATCAGCACGCGCTCTATCGATACTTCCCGTTTTAAAATGATTTTAAAACCAAAAAATAATTCACGAATACTACAAAGATTGTACGCTCCAACATAATGTGAGAGAGGTTCCCGGAGGTCTGCTCCCCTTCTCCATCCTTTCCAATCCTACTCCCTTAAAGGTCGGCATCGCAACGGTCACACTATATGTATTGCAGGTGTCCATATACGGCGCTAGTCACTTACCATCAGGTGACACGCCTGCTCGTTTGCCCTCCTATCCCATAAAAAAATATAAAAAAAGATTCTGTAATATTCTATCTCATATAGGAATCGTGTTTAGTAATGTGTCAGGCGTGTGCTGTAGCTGTGACTGCTAGTTCTGATAGCAATCATCCAATTGATTGTGGCGAGACGCCCCTAGATTGACTCATTATCCAATACAGATATGGCGCCTGATAACTGCCAATTTGAATAATATAATAATATTGACTACTAGACGTCACTAATAATGAGAAGGAAGGTCAACTTTTGTATGAAATTATTATTCGTACTTAGATAAATCAGTAAATAAAATTTATTTTTATTTACCAATGTAAATACTTTCATGCCCTGATTTAGAGCAATGATATTTTATTTCGAATTTTACGGTACTTAACCTCTAAGACTGTGGTAAAGACCAACTTTAAATGAGGTTGTATATCGTTAAGACTTTTTCAATTCAACACAAGCTTATTTATGTTCTGTGAATTAGACAATCAATATATAGGATAGGATGAGAAATTTTGAATTTCGAATTTATTTAAGTTTCTTTTTTAGAAGGTGTCTCATGTCAAAAAAAATAAAAAGTATGGAAACCAATCGATTTGATCATTACAAAATCGATACAACCATTACACACAATTAAAATATTAAATGTGTCTACACGTAAGTAATCGGTAATAGCGTCATTGACCATACAGCTGTCTTTGACATGGGACTGTGGACTTTTGAGCAACAACGTCACATCGATTCATCGTTTCACGTAGAACGATGGTATATTAAAGTTTCCCATAGAGAATCGAATGGTCATAAAACCTCGGTAAATAATAATATTGACAGGTATGGCTTTTAATGTGAATTAGAGGCGCCGTCGAGACGCCATCGACGCGGGCGGCATCCGACGTACAATTGCTTCATAACAATTTGATACGATCGTCTGTATCGCCACAAATAATAAATTCGCACCAAGAAAAAAATATATAAAAACAAAAAAGAAAAAAAACTCGAGTGTATCGAATCATTGATAACTTTATTCCGTTTTACAGATACCAATATTAAAAGGTTTGTTAGGTTGAAAGATTATTTTCAGCTTCTCGGTGGTCAGCAGGGCTTCTGAATCAAGAAGTCATGGGATCAAATACTGGGTCACATCAATGACTTTTCGTGCCTCTTTTCGGAAGTTATGTGTGATAAATATCGATGACTGACCACATTGTGCTGGGTTTATACTAATAGGTTCCACGACCTATTCTGTTTGGGACGTTGGTACTTACGTAGAATTACTTGTGCCTCGACACAAAATTAATTTTCTATTCACGATTGCACAATTTTGTACTAACAAAATTGTGCAATCATTTGTAGCATAAATAACTATATTTATGCTACAAATGCTTCCAGAAAACCATTAGTGAGAGCCAGGATCCTCAAACTCTGGATTAGAATCAAGAAATCAGCGTGTTGATGATGACTGCATCGGGTCATACATTTTTTTATGGACTAAAGAGCAAACAAGCAAGCGGATCACCTTATGGCAGGCAATGACCCATGAACAACTGGACCACTAATAGTGTTACAATTGCGTTGCCTACGTTTCAGGTTGTGGAATAGGAAGGTGGGGGGAAAGGAATGGTTTGGTGGGGGTGGCTTTGGTTTGCCAAAAACTATGAATAAAAATCTTGTTTGCTCTCAAATTTTGTCGCGATCAAAATTTCCTTTTCACCTGGCACAGGCACTCGCTGCTTAAAAGGTGACCTCGATCAAATGAACTAATTTGTCATGTGGTTGATGATCAATAAATTTATTATTATTATTAATGTGAAAGTTATCTTCAATACGTTGAGTTGCGTATTGTTGGACTGGGTATTTGAGGCATTTCCTCATTGTCACACGCGCGCCGTGCACCAGCCGAGCGTCCAATACAGCGAGGAATATATTTGTTTTTGTCGTAGTCGTACTGCAATACATGATATTAACGCTGGTTGAGTATTATGACACGTTTCCTGTGCTCTCACTTTTTGTTTTGTCCTTCGTATTTTATTTCTATACAAGAATGTTATGAATGAAATAGAAATATTATCTGTGGTTATATATAACAGTGTTGCTACTCTCTAGAACTAGTTCGCGTATGGAAATTGGCAATGGTTTATTTTGGTTTATTATATACTAGCTTTTAACCGCGGCTTCGCTCGCATTGAACCCATTAAATAAGTATCAAAGATCATTACCATAGAAATTAGTTACTACTAATACCTCCAAGAATATGTGTACAAAGTTTCATGATTACATTCACATTTATAAACATATTAGTAACAATTTTATAAGATACTAGCTGACCCGGCGAACTTTGTTCCGCATCGAAAATAATAAAGGAGTAAAATTTGGATCTTAAAAACTTTAATTTGTGCTATTTATTTATTGGCACGCGTTTTGGCGCGTAACTAATACTGTAATACGATAAACGATAATACTGTAATATCTTCGTAAATATTAGTTTAAATTACATACTGTAAAGGGCAATAGTGATCTATTTTAAAAGCACAATCTATTTAAGATACTTAACTGGATGAAAATTAAGTTGTAATGTTTAAAATTGCTTCGTAAATAAGCGATTATTTTACGTTAAGAAGTAAGAAATAAAAATTGTCAATGTGGATTATCCCTAAGAGATAGACATATGCCCTCGCGGACTTTTCTGTAGACCTTCTGGAGGTGTTTAATAATGTAGAACATTGTTTAAATCTATCACTTAGGGTTCAGCCAGCGTTTGCAATTAAAGTGCTAAATCTCGAAAGTTATCGTTTTTTCTTTTTATCAACATATTTTTATTATAGATCAAAACCACCCCGTTGACACCCTCTAACTATTAAAAAAACGCATCAAAATCCGTTTATTAGTTTTTAAGATATAAGCATATAAGGGGACAGCAGCGGAAAGTGACTTTGTTTTATACTGTGTAATGATAAATGCAGAGTATTAATGTAGGATATTTTTGTCGAGTTTATTATAAGTTTTCCTTCGGGCGCAAATATATGTAAATTAAAGAAAGAAAGAAGAAAAAAAGCATCCAATGTCACTTCTAATACCTCCAAGAATATGTGTACAAAGTTTCATGATGATCATTTGAGTAGTTACTGCGTGAAAGCGTAACAAACACACTTACATTCACATTAGTAAGGATAAGGATATTTGAAATTGGTTTATTTTAAAATATTAAACCACTTTGAACTGGCAGGCTTTTTAAATTTTATTTGCTATGGAAATAATTTGTATGTCAATTATTTTTTACATAACAAATCAAATATACATATTGATAAAAGATAAGTTTTAATTTCTAGCTAGTTATGATTCTATGCCCTCTATTTTACAACTGCAGTTCTATTCATTGAGCTATCGAGACTCCTTAATTGTATACCAAAATCAGTCAAGTCAATAAGTATAAATATGTTCCAAATAAATAATATTAGTGCCATCTATCGACAAAATTATATATTAAAAAATAGCGACCAACTAGTTTTACAAAACTATCCGTTACATGCGAAGTTATAGTTCAAAATACTTGTACAAAATGAACATACTTAATAGCTTTCACTTTTATTTGAAACTCAGACTGAGGTCGAAGATTCGGTTTCGATTTCGTTATGAACGAATCACACACTCGATCGATCTTTAACAATGGAATCATAGACAAGTTATTGCTTTTTAGACATAGATAATTCACATAGGGATTCGAATTTTAATTTCGTTTTCAGTACCGGATGATTCTAGGGGAAGTTAGTGAGATATATAATTAATATTAAAGTAAATAAAAAACGAAATATGGTTTTATAAGAAGTTCACGCATGGTCAGATATTATACACATTTACAATAAGTCGTCTCGGAATGTAAAAGTCATGGCATCGAATGCGGGCATCACCCAATGACTTCTCGTAATTCTTTTCGGAAGTTATATGTAGTAAATATGACCGAGATCTTTGTGACCGGTGTATGGCAATGGGTTCCGCCACGAGTCAAGACTTAACAGCCGCTGCTTACACTATCGAGTAGCAAAATGCTTGGTATTATAACATAATATGTTATAATACCAAGCATAGTTAATATTATTAACTATAAAAAATGAGTCACTTCTAACTACGATTGTCGTATTAGACCATTTATTGTGTAACAGTGGAACAGTATGCTCTTCATCATCTCAATTGGTAGTCCAGTTAAGTCCTCATTACCTGCATCCTGTCACATCTCAGGCGATTACGTACTCGTATCTAACATTGGCACAAATTCTAGGAATGTTCATATCTAGGTCGATAGATGATAATAAAAACTTTCAATCCATTCATTCATTCGTTCTCTTCAGGTCAATTCCCTTGCGGAGTGGGCTTAAAAATAACATAGACGATTCTTACACACCTCACTTGTTATTAAACTTTTTTAACTCTTGTCATACATTCTCGTCAGTTATTAAAGCTCCTGATATCATTACCAAAGTTTGTCGTGGCTGTCATCGACTATTACATCCTTTTCCTTTTGCTTTATATCTGCTTAGTCATTATAAATATTTTACAAATATCCCAACATCATAGACGCAAACAGCTCACATTAAAGGTAGTTCATTTTTTTCCAAATGATATAACCTTATTTGTCGAGACAGATCGGCATCGCTAAATACAGGGGACACAGTATAATGGTTTTTATGCTGTTCCACTGAATCAATTTGGTTATATTCTTGTTTTTTTTTTTACTCGCGGATTTCGGAAGCCGCAGGTAGAGAGATAGACCCAAGATCCGGGTTCTTGCATTGTGTACACCTATTTTGGAGATTTACTAATATTTACCTATTCGCAATTTAGGTTTGCAATAAATGTCGGAACAAATCAGCTGCGTCACTCGACCGATTGAATCATTGAACGAATGAACTAAACACATGTTCCACTTTATCCCGTGTCGATATTATTAAGGACGTTTAAAGTTTTTTTCTTTTTTTTTTCATTTCAAACGCAAAGGCTTTTTTTCTATTATTCCATTTATAAATATAAAAGCTACGCTCAATATAAACTCTCATTATTGTTCGATTTTTAAAACTTCATTCAGTTATGCACGAACTTTTATTTATTATTTCATTGATTTTGAACGCATCAATAGTTTTATAAAAATGGTTGTCTATTTAAAAATGGCAATGAATAACTTTATAAATATATAATTTGTGTTATTGTGGATTCCCGTGATCCATGCGTAACGATTCGAAAGGGTTTAACTTAAAATCTATTTGACCGTGAAATGTTTTAACAATGGATTTATTTTTTGTATTACATTCATGAATAATGGCTGTAAGTATTTAAGTCAGATTATAATTTTCTAAATTATTATAAATTATAAACATATATTACACAAATTTTGTATTGCATACTAGAAGTTACCCACGGATCGGTTGCCGCGAACTGCTATTATATGGGAATAGTAAATCGTTATTCTTTCACGACAAATGTTGAGAAAAATCAGAATATTATAAGAAAAAACACTCGATTTAATGTCGACACAAAGTGATTTTGATTTTTTTATGTTACTTAGTATTAACCTATATTTAATGGTTCTATATTCTCTTAAATTCTATTAGTAACATAACATAACATAACTTCACGCCTTTGTTACCCGAAGCTGTAGGCAGCGGATGTGAAGCCTCATCTCGCCGTTATATTTACATCCCAAATGGAATAGGTGGCGAACCTAATGCCATACCGGGCACAAAGTTTTCAGTCATCGATATTTTTTACACAACTTCCGAAAAGAACTTCGAAAAGTCATTGGTGTGTGCCAGTGTGAGGATTCTAACACGCGAGCTCTAGATTCAGAAGCGGGGTGCTCGACCACTGGACCACCGAGACCATGATTGGTTTATTTTTGAACGATACTTAGAACAGTTTTTACTGGCAGTTACTTCTTAATAAAACGAGAATAAAAGATGTAAAAAAGTAAATGGAAACAAACACAGAATTGCATGCGAACCGTGACGGGTGCATGGTGGCGGGCGGACACCGCAGCATATGGCTGGCGGAACTAATCAGAGACATTAGCATTTACGGTATACTACTGTAAAACCATTGGTGCACAGAGTAACCGCTACGCAATAGTTGTTGGGCAGATCTGACTGTTTCATATGCCGTTAAAAACATGATTACATATGTATACATATGGATATATATATATGTATATATATATATATCTTATATTTTTAGGTTGTTTGCTAAGCATGACCAATGATAGGTCAAGATTGAGGTGTTGCGATGTGAGTAGTTGCTTACTAATTTTCAATTAGACGTCTCGGTAATCTGAAGATCTCACCCCGGTATTGAATCAAGTCGCTCGTTACAATCCTGGGTAAAATCTTTGGTGTCACCCAGAATTGGAAAGATTTGAACCATAGATTTGACATAGACTGTAGTTGATCACCGACAGCGCAACCGCGAGTAAGCGATTCTCAGGATATTATATATATATATATATATAAAATTGAACACATGAACAATAATTATGTAAAAGTTGACACTTGGAAGCACTTTTTACGCACACATTGATAAGTCACTCACACATCAACAACCCATTTTTGGTCTCGTTGTTTGGGTGACTATTGCCGATCTATTATTCTTATATCTATGATTTGAACAGAGAGCCACATACAAAGCCACACCTCACTCGCTTTTTCGACTTTCATGACTTTTGTGATACACGCTCGTCGGTTTTTAAAGCTTCGCGTCTCTTATTTAAAAGTTAGTATCGCTCCTTTTTGGTCGAGTTTATTTAATGAATTAATAAAATAGCCATCACCAGAATCAGTACCATATATTTACAATAATAAGAAGAAATAAATAAATTACATTATTTACAATATATACAAAATATGTACAAAAATTATCTGAAAACAAATTTGTCCGCATCTCGGCCTACTGGCAGCATGCCCAGAAGACCGGCCCCGTTACCACGCTGAAATGATGTCGTTCAATGAGTTCGCGACGAATAGACCAGCCTTCTGGTCGCGAGAGATCTCAATCAGTCTCTTTGCAAGATCTTTATGAAGTGCACGAACACTCGGACCCCATGTCCCCAGAGTTTCAACCCCAAACCGCTATGATATATTCTCCAGAATGCCTACGTTATGGAAGAATAGGAGGAATTGTTTACAAACAACATGATCCATTCATTCTCACATGTAACCTCCATCTTTAAATAAATGCTAATGCGACCTCTTGGTATTTTAAGTATCATTTATTAAACAAGCCGAAAAAAGCTCTACATATTATTATAATTATAATTGATTTAATTTTTAAAGTAACAATGATTACAAATCATATTAATTTTAATTAATTAATTATTATTTTTTACCATGATTATATATGCATTCTCACCTGCAACATAGGTTGAGGAGAATGATAAAAATAAAAATTAGAAATTATAATATTTGAACACGGGGAAATTATGAAGACGTTGAACCCGAGGAACTATAATTAACTGTAACCATCTTATATTAACTACTATAGATACTATTGTTAGCGTGAATAAATTATATAAACTATTTCAGTTAATTTTTTAATTAATATGCCCATTATCTGCTTAGCGTGGGACCCTGACGCCCGTTATAATGACATAACATATGGTGATTATAATTTTAAGAAGTATTATTTTGGAATATTTTAAACTCTATAGTATCCTATGATCTGTTTTTTTTCTGTCCTCTATCTGGTAGGATAACATAAGGCTGAACAGGAGGCTGTGAAGCCTCTCTCGCCGAATCGTTTCAACCCAAATGGGCGGCAGAACCTATTGACATACACGGGGCACAGTGTAGTCAGTTATACATATTTATCACACATAACTTAAAAATTCCAAGAAATAATTGGTGTGCACAACAAGTGAAATACCACGATCTCTCAGAAATCGACCTGAAATAACTCAACTCAAATTTGCAAATTTAAGTCTAAAACTGTCGGTCTTATCGTAATTTACGATGTCATTTTATATAAACCTACCGCAGATAATATTTGACAAGTAGAAAAAACAATATGTCATTCGATTTTATCCATAAGCAACCTGGCTATAGAGTCCTTTGTGGCAAGATGTTAAAACCTTGTTACAGTGGTAATGTTTACTTTTTCTTGCGGCACGCTTCCTAATAATACCAAATAACAAATTATAGAATAGATGAGAAATAAAACACAAGTTAAGCTGTCGGCGATTCCAAAACATAATATTTGATTGTGCTGCTATAATGACAAGGCGCTGACTTTAGATCACCTTTTGTGTACAGCCGACCCGACCTTTACTAATCGGCCAAAATAAAAATAGATTTTATTGCTAAAGTCATAAAGTCGAAATTTATTATGTATATGTATGTTTATGTCTTCCAGTGTCTCGACTAAGGAGGTCCTGGTAATTGAGCAATTATGTACTCTAGCCCGTTGCGGTAAGCGACGAGTCAGTTGGACGTAAACGATTTTTTTTTTATTTGTTTTGTTTTTGGAATTATGATTTTTTTTAGACAGAATTAATTAAAATCTCTCTGGTGTTATTTTATAGATTTCAGCATCATGGTTATGTAAAATATTTAATTAGGGGAACGTTATTTATATTTTCATTTTATACTAGTTTTTTAGCCAATTTTGTTCGCCAAGGAATCAATGACATACATACACACACATAACTGTAAGCCAAATCCCTTGCAGGGTAGGCAGGGAGTACAGAGCGCCATAAGGCACGATTCTTACACGCCTCACTCGTTGCGTTGACTTTCATAACTCTTTTCATGCACGCGCGTCGGTTTTTGAGGCTCCTAACATCACCTTCCTCCAGAACTCGTTCTATTTGGTCATGGAATGTGTGTCTTGCACTCTGTTACACTCTCTTTCAATAAAGCAATAAATTAATAAATAACAGATTATTTTCTGCAAAAATGTAGCCTACGTTATTACACCAGCCAATAAAAGTCCCGTCAAAATCTGTCGAGTCATATCACAGATTAGCCGGAATATCAGACAAGCAGATAGGAAGACTGACAAAATTTTGATTAAATAAATTTTTATTTTAGTATGTACCGTATATTCATATGAATCTAGTACAAAACAGTTATTTCAATATTACAAAGCGACACTTCAATTGTATTTGTGTGTATAGATTATTTCAATAATATAATTTAATATATATATTAGAAAAAAGTATGATGTTCGATCCCTCCTGACCAAATCAAAGTAACTGTCTTTAAGATTTAACAGGTGCAGAGTTCGATTACGGGCTACTCAAAAAGGTAAAATAAAGTCACGGAAACGCAGTTTTTACATATTTGATTTAACTATTTTATTTTGTTGACATCTGAGGTAGAAGCATGTGGGCTGATGAGAATAGAGAGTCAATGAACGCATCTATGACTGACGGCGCCGAAGTCGCAACTTACAGAAATGTTTGTTTTAAAAAAACCTCTTCAAAAATAAGTTCTCGGCGGTCCAGTGGTCGAGTACCTCGCTTCTGAATCAAAAAATCGCCTACTCAAATTCAATGACTTATCGAAATTATTTTCGGAAGTTATGTGTGATTAATATAGATTACTGAAAACCTTGTGCCCCGCAACAGGTTCCACCTCCTATTCCCGATACTGATTTGGGATATTGACTGGTTTATATTACCTATTATGGCCGGGTTAAAACCGGTATGGCAATAGGTTCGCCACCTATTCCATTTGGGTCGTAACATAACGATTCGGCGAGTCGAGGCTTAACAGCCGCTGCCTTTTTTTTAAGCGAGGAAATGCTTTATGCACACCCCCCGCCTGGGAACGACAGGGGGTAGTGTGGGACTCCCAAAACAGTAAACTGTAATGCGATCCTAGGGTTACCCACTAAAACCTCGCGGCGGCCTTCCTCCGGCGTTGGGGTGGCCCAGGACAGTACGTCAGCCATCTGGTCTCCCCCGCCGTTGCCCCCCCTCTGTCGGGAGGGGGTGCTCATCCTTGGAGAGCCTCGGGAGGCTCCCCTGGGAGGGGCGGCTCCGACCGCGCGCTGTAAAGAGGCGCGCGGCCGGCGGCGCCCCCGACGACCCTCCCCGGTCGCACCGAGAGGTCATCCTTCCCGGGCTGCGACCCGGGCGCATCCGCGGGGTGCTCTCCCGCCATCATTGCCGCGATCAATGCCGGCGGGGACAAGTCTCGCCCGATCCCGTCGACCAGGACTCGACGCTCGGCCGCCCAGGCCGGGCAGACCGGGCAGATCCAGGTAGGATGCGCAATGGTCCACAGCAAGGGCCCGAGCACGGACCCCTGCGGAACCCCGCACGAAACCTCCTTCCTCTGCTCCGTCCCGCTCCGGTAACAGCCGCTGCCTACACTTTCGGGTAGAAAATGGCGTGATTATGTTCCATGTATTCAAGTAATAGTAATAGTTCATAATAACTCAACATATTCGTTATGATATTAACAGTTTTAAATATATTGATAAGTATATTGGATGTATCAGTATGGATCTATTTATATTCTATAGCCACGCGTCAGAATGTAGGTTGTAGAACACAAAACTAGAGGGCAATAACACGTCCTTGCAAATGTCGCATTCTATAAAGATTTGACTCACTCCGTGCGATTCGCAAACTCAAATGGAATGAATCATCTTTTACATATTTAATAACATACTTCCATTTTTAATACCTCGCCAAACAGTTGACACTGAAGCTGTCGACACTATCTCTTCGATGCGTCAAAACTGTCTCTCTCTGTCTCTCATACCTACTAAAATATCAAAGTGTGAATGAAGTTATACCTAATTCATTCATCCCGTTCAAACATTCGATTCAAAGGGATCATCTATCTGACAACAGGATACGTCAATTTCGTCCAGTCGGAACGGAGATCTTTAATCTACTGTTGGTAATTACGACATCAATAAATTGTACGTCTTCCTTTGCTTTATAGTCTACCAGTGTCTTTGGACTGTGCTGAACGAAACCGGTAATGTATGGTGTACATTTTAAAAGTCCTCGTCATTAGTGCGTGGTGTATTGAAGTGGCAGGACGTGAGCGTATAACAAAGGACCACGTCTAAACAGGCCATTAATAAGGAGGCGGCTCTCCAGATCCGTCCGGGACTTCCGCTGCATTCCAAGAACCGCTATACTTGGATAAGACAGGAATAGCAACTGTGTTGCTCTTCTTAACAGATATAAATTACAATCAACACGATTTTATACTTCGTTATTATAAGCGTTTTTGAAGTGGAACTTCTAATCATTCTTGCAATCGTTTAACGCTTTTAACGCCCTCATGCAGCCATAATAGGTAATATAAACCAGTCAATACCGCAAATCAGTAGGAGGCGGAGCCTATTACCGGGTTGTCAGCTAGCGATTTTTATCACACATAACTTCCGAAAAAGAAATCCGTGAAATCATTCGAGTAAAGGACTGAATATTTCAATGGAATTATTAATTGCTTTATAGTTAAAATTAAAATTTACAATTTTATTTACACACTTATTTGATCTAATATTAAAGACATAATTTTGTTTTCATAACGCATTCGAGATTCAACAAAGGGGCTTTTTTAAATATGAAAAATAAAAAGATACGAAAAAAATATAGAACCATAAATAAATATAAGGGGCTATGAGACATCTTTTATAATAAAAGTGGATAGGTAGGTAGCAATCTTCAAGATCTCTCACACTGCGCTTACCGGGCTCATCAGTTTGGATAAAGAAAGAGGAGGGCAATATAATCAACTGGTAACAGTGAAAGAGATGCAAACATTTCCACAGACCACCTTGTTAGTAATAATCGGTTTACGGTCCTTGTCAAAAATTAACTTATTAAGAATTATACAATTTGGAAACTTGACATATTATATCTTCATAATTGTATCGATAGTTTTAATAAACTTAATATGATTTACAATTTCGTAAGTTTGCATAGATAAAAAAATAAAGGTTGTGGTGGAAATAATAAAAAGATGAAACTGAAGTAAGCAGGATGGATAAAAAATGTAATATGTAATAGATTTGAAATGTAACTGACAATTATTTTAACTCCCATTTCTAAAATCGTAAGAGTTAGTGGACAATACAATAATTCATTCGTGTGCTGATTAACTTCTGAGGATTATTTTTTTGAGGATATTTAGCGCTATTTTTGTTTTTCTTTTGCACGGAACTCTGATTGTTGATAGTAAATAAATGTAGGTTCATATGTCGTACATAAGTTGGTATTTACATCACTGTAAATTATTATGTTTTTGTTTAATTATTGAAGTCGTGCCGTAACACTTCAATCACAAATCATTTTTAAAAACATTAACGAAATAGACTTATAGCAAATCAATTATTTTTTTTGTAGATTAGACATAATATATTCTACTTTGCTAATACGCTTTAATGATAAAAACTATACAAGAAAAAATCAATACAATTTTAATATCAGGAAAATTGCCGATATCGATAAAATCTCTACACTAAACAAATTCACTTCACTAAAGTCGCTACCTGCTTCTGATTAAGTGATTTAACAGCCAAGTGAGAACTTTTGCATTGCATTCTCCTACACCATTAATAAAAGCTTGTTATAACTTTTTATCTGATGTGAATATTAAATTCTAGTGGACAGGAAAAATATTATTTATTTTCTTATATTATCCACAACTATAAGATCACACCTTTCCGCACGAATTTTTACAAATTTGTTGAAAAAAAAAACTAACAGAAACGTGACTGAAGTTCCTATATAGTTCGATCTGCATCGAGTCCGGATCGGTATCGAATTGTTTGTAACATAATCGAATAGAATTGTGATCGCGGCTACCGATTCGTAGCGTCACATCGATGTCTGCCACCTGCCATCACGCGCGCGGCGACGGTAAATCACATCGCGTTGACCGGTGACTAATCGATTCATCATCGTTGACAACTTCATCGAAATTGTGTCGACACACCGATTAAATAGATACACGATTTTATTGGATATCGATGCCGGAGATATTTTCTCAGGAAATTTTGTGACTTGTACTTACCTACGGGTCATTGGCAAAGTTGGGGAATTAATTAAAGGCACGATAGTCTGATACTTGAGTTACATTACATTACTTCGAGTGGTTGTCGAGCCGATTTACATATATACACATAAAAAACCTAGAAAGGAAACGGATATTTGGACATTTTTTAAATGTTTTGATTTAAGCTCTGTTTCAGAAAATACGTATTCTACTTGAACTTAGTTAATTAAACATTAATCTAGTTTATATTATAAACTAGCTGACCCGGCGAACTTTGTTCCGCATAAGTTAACACTGCAATACCTTCGAAAATATTTGTTTAAATTGCATGCTGTCAGGGCCAGGATCATCTATATTACATGCACAATCTATTTAAGACACTTAATTGGATGAAAATTAATACTATAATGTTTTAAATCGCGTTGTAAATAGGCTATTATTTCTCGTACAAAGTAAAAAAAATAAAAATGGTCATTGTGGGTTATCCTTAAGAGATAGACATATGCCCTCGCGGACTTTTTTGTAGACCTTTTAAAGGTGTATAATAATGTAGTACGTTGTTGTAATTTATCACTTAGGGTTCAGGCAGCGTTTGCGATTAAAGTTCTAAATCTTGAAAATTATCACTTTTTTACTACACCATACATGAATTTTATTATAGATCAAAACCACCCCGTTGACACCCTCTAACTATTAAAAAAACCGCATCTAAATCCGTTGCGTAGTTTTAAAGATATGCGCATATAAAGGGACAGACAGCGGAAAGTGACTTTGTTTTATACTATGTAATGATAAATAATGTTAAACTCTCTATCTACAATTTCAAATTGGCTTCGTGATTTCATGCCGTAATACTTGAAGGTATAGGCAGCAGGAATTCTAACTAAGCCGCAGGTCAACATCGGGAAAATCCAAACAACCAATTGAACCTAACCACCCAACTGAATTTTGATGTAAAAAGCGACCAAATGCGAGTGAGACTCGCGCACAAATGGTTCCGTGCCATTAAAAAACAAACTAAACTAGATATTAATTAAACTAGATATTCTGTGACTAGTTAAAGGGTCTACCTGTCACTGTTATTACTTTATTATTATTGAGCAAGAAACAGTAAAAAATAATTTTGTTGTACATTTTGTCAAGCAAAAATATTTATTTTATTTTTAGTATTTTTTTGTTAAAGCGGCAATAGAAATACATCATCTGTGAACATTCCAACAGTTTAGCTATCACCGTACTTGAGACACAGCCTGGTGAGAGACGGATGGACAGCGAAGCCTCAGTATCCCGTTATAGATACGGAACCCTAAAAATTATTGAAATAATCAAATTGCTCCTTCACTAGGACCGCCATAGGTCCTATATAATATGGCTACCTACGAAATTAAATACATTGATTTATATGAAAACGGCCCACCACGATATCAGAATATTCCTATAACTACGCTTTATTAAGATGTAGGTACAACTGAAAGGACTTTCACCGAACTGTATTTGTTTGTATGCGATTATAATCACTATTTCTTTACAAATAAAGCTATAAATCGTATAAATTATTTGAATATATAACAATATTGTAGTGTAGTGACAAAACAAGCACATTCTAACTTGCAATTTGGATTTGACGTAAGTGATTCAAATTGATTTTGTGCTTTATTGCTTTAGAGGTAGAGTACAAATTATCTTGGTTTTATGTAGATTAGGAGTAATTTCTCACATGAGTGGGAGAGACAAGAGCTGCAGGGGGGCGCCGACAAAGCCCACAGGGGCGGCCACTGCTTCCAACTGCGCGTGCGCATACCAATACCTTGATTTGATAATAACATGACACATTTGGTTGTATCAATCTTACCGATTATGTTTATTGCTTGGAATATTTCCGTTTTTTTTTTTGTTTTTGATGAGCTAAAAGTTGCCCCGAACCTCTTCATATGGTATGCATCTTTCGAATGTCTAGCATCCAAAATATTCTATATACATTGATAATAATCCATACAAATAATTTAATAAGTCTATTCTTAAAAAAAACCTTGTAAGCACGACTAATTTCTTTTACTAATATCGGGCAGTTAACATTGCAAACCCAGAGAAAATCGTTTCAGCCTTTTCGAAGATGATACAGGAAATAAAAAAGACAATCACAAATTTATATTCATTTTCAATATTAAGTTTCAATATTAATTTAGTGTTCATTGTTAATCTGAAATTTCTGTAAAGCCTCTTTCTTTTAACATACACGAGATTAAGATTAATAGAAATTGTTCAAGATATTATGATAAAGTTACATATTAACGATTTAATTAATTACATTTCAACAGGTTTATTTAATATTTTATTAATAAATATAATGAAGAATTAAAACACAGCCTGATCTATTTGACCAATAAAATATTGACGGATAAATCGTTCTTGAGTAACTTTAACACTGACTAACGACCTAAAAATTATAGTCGCAATTAACTCTTAAAACAATAAATAATAATATAATTATGTGACACGGCTAATTAACTTAATTTAGAGAAAAACAAGCTTTCAGAGCTGTAAATAGAACCACTTGAGAACTGTAAAATTTTTACTTTTACTTATGATATACTACTTGAGCCAGCGAACTTTGTTTCGCCTCAGGAGCAATAAGAAGAAATAAAAATTATCAGTGTGGGTTATCCGTAAGAGATAGACATATGCCCTCGCGGACTTTTTTGTAGACCTTTTGAAGATGTAAAATAATGTAGTACATTGTTTTGATCTGAAAACTGACTCTTATTGCTTACTTTTTGCTTACCCATTGACATCTTCTATCAATTAAAGAAAACGCATCAAAGCCGTTGAGTAGTTTCAAAGATATCACGGCACAGACAGCGGAAAGCGGAAAGCGACTTTGTTTTATACTATGTAATAATATGATAATTCTTCATTGCTATATTTGATGTTAATGATTCAATAAAAGTATGAAGTGCTAAGATACTTAAAAGTTTTTAATGTCTACGTCGAGACAGGGTCAGGCAGTCATGCAGCCAGGGCGGTGTTGGTGCGTGACCGCTTACGAGCTCGTTCTGGCCTCCGCCCACACGCATATGACCTATTGTCTACCCACGTGTGGGCACGAGGAGACGAACCAACGTGATAGCATAACACCAACAGATATAAGGATTATATTAATCTTTAAAAACAAACAACAGTTAGTTAAAACTTGCGAAATCCTGTTGAGACAAGACAAGACGGTCAATTGTCAATTTCTTCTCATGTTTATCCTCGAGAGCCATAAGGAAAGTTAACTTAATTTTACGCCAAGTCCCTTGCAGGGTAGACAGAGAGAACAGAGTGACATAAGGCACGATTCTTACACGCCTTACTCGCTTCATTGACTTCATAACTCTTGTCAAAACACTCGAAAAATGTATCCTTCTTCAGAGTTTACGGATTAATAAATTCTATACTGAGACATATAGGCTAAATTCGCTTTTGATTACTGTGAAATAAGTATTATAATTTTAATGCAACATCTTACTTTTAGCACTGGAGAGAATTTTTGTTATTGGAAAGAGGAAAAACACTTAAAATGAACAATTTTATTATGGAGTTTTTGCCATCGTACTTTTGTGTGATGCAAAGTTAAAAGGCTATTCTTGACTTTCTTGGCCTGAATATTAAATATTTTCAAATCACACAAAAATCCGAATCTACTATTCAAAGTTTAATTTACAATATCTCATCTACATACGATCCAACTTAAAGTTTCATTTTCAAAAATTCAGAACTTGCGTTATAATATTTAACTAACGAATTGAATTATCAACTCTTTAATTAAAATAATAAGAAGAAATGAATTTATCACATTATTTACGATATATACAATTAAAAAACTATTACTACTCTACTGGCAGCGTGCCCAGACGACTGGCCGCATTGCCGCGCTGAATGGCAATACTAATCCTCTGTGCGAAGAATAGACCAGCCCTCTGGTCGCGAGAGGCCTCGATCAGTCTCTTTGCAAGATCTTTATAGAGTGCGCGAGCAGTCGCACCCCATGTCCCTAGAGTCTCAACCCCAAACGGCTCAAAAACATAATACAATACAACCTACAACGTTTAATTAAATAAATAAATTCTGTAAATATATTCATTCTAATACCTCTTCTAATATATCTCGTCCGTTTATACTGGACTGTGTTACATTTTTTTTTAAACCAAATTTCATTTACTAAATATTATTTAGTCCAGACAATATTCATAGCAACCATTATGGCCGACATGTACTTCCGACAAAATACTTCCCCAAACGGAAATCTTGTTGACATTAATCCTTAGGGTATTAGCGGATTAAGAATGACAAAACAACATTTGCTGGACGTATTATCTAATACTTTTATGTCTTACAAATTGTGGCATATTGGAACAGGAATATTATTCTTTCAATTCTTCTTTCTTCGCCTTCTCCTCTGTGTGAGGAGAATATTTAGCGTACAGTGACAATTTGTCTTATTGTCCTGATCAGCCCACCTACATCATGCCTTAAATCGCGGCTTATTTTTATCATTCTCTCGACAATAAGTGAAATAAACGCGTTGTGTGGCAACATATCTCTATTATTATACTTATATAATTCACGTTAAGTCTCTTGTGGGGTAGGCAGAGAGAACAGAGTGCGTGGTGACCAACAAACAGATACAAGGACAGAGGAGTTTTATGATCAAAATCCAGGGCTCTAACAATTTGGATACGGAATCCTTGTATTATATAGGTATATTTTAATGCTAGAACAAAGGCTTAATACTGAGTATTGTATATGAAAGTCTGACTAGTGGGTCGTGGGCGTGAGAAAGCTGCGAGGGCAGAGGCCTGCCACCGCCTAACGCTAATTTGACATTCAAACAAAAATGTCTGCAGCACCGAAAGCTTTCCTCTCTATACTAGTAGTAGCCTATTAAGTATTATAATGGTTTCGGGTCTAGAATATACAGCTTTATAAAAAAAATATACACCTTCGCACCTGCAACATTTTCAGGTGTATGCAGCGGCAATTAATCGCTTAACACATCGCCTTAATTTATTTTTTACTAGCTGACTCGGCGAACCTTGATTCGCTTCTAAATAAAAGAGTTTTTCTAAAATAAAATAGCCTAAGTGACTCCTTATTACTTCAGGTATCTGCCAATAAAATTCTTTTAAATCGGTCCAGCCATTGGATATGTTATTCTTGCTATTGTTAGTATATGCAGCAAAAAGCGGTTATTTCAATATTACAGACATATACTCAAATTTGATTAATATGTAATAAATAGAATTTGTGACGAATACATTGCCATTACGCAAATACAAAACCTTAAATACCACTTTGTTGAAAGTCGGTTTGGAAATTTCTGATGCTAAATCAGTTCCTGTATATCTGTATTCTATATTATGAATATTTAATTCCATTTAGTTTAGAACAACCACAGAACTGGTCATTTTAATTGCAGCGTAAAAAACGCAACTTCACGCATTTTTCTACCCGAAGGTGTAGGCAGCGGCTAATAAAGCCTTGACTTGCCGAATCGTTACGTTACGTCCCAAATGGTGTTAGCCCGGAATCGACGACTACTCTGAATCAGAAGTGGAGAGCTCGACCACTGGACCACAGAGACTATAAAAAATGACATGAAATTTGTAAAAATAAATAGGATGAACGTAAATAGTGAAAGAATATTCACACAACTTTAATTTAATATTCATTATTACCGCGTGCAGTAAGTTAATCAGAAAAGATCTCATGAGAACTGTTCTGAAGGCGTACAGTGTGACCGACCGAGGTCTTTTCACTCATCTGCTGCACATACTAACTCTATACATGTAAATTAAATTGGAGTGTCTGTTTGTATTATTGAATTAACTGCTTTATGCTACATTCATATCAATATATATACGGTACATACACCAAATTACTTTTTTCTGTCAGCTATTCTCTGCAATGGCTGGACCGATTTTGACGCGAATTTTATTTGCAGGTAGCCGATGCAACAAGGAGTATTTTTTGTGCTGGAAAATGTCTTTTATTTACTTATTGCTTCCGAGGCGAAACAAAGTTCGCCGGGTCAACTGATATCTAATAAATCTGTATGAAATACATTTATTTTATACTTTACACAAGTAAAAAATCCAGTGGTCGAGCTTTCCGCTTCTGATTCAGAAGTCATGGGATCGATTCCGGGCTCAACGATTTCACAAAATACTTTTGGGAATGACATTAAAACAACTTTTAGGATTATGTCGCGTTTATTTATTACTAATTTTATTTATTTCCCGACGTTTCGAACTCTTTACAAAGATCATTTTCACGAGTGTAATCTCTGTAAAGAGTTCGAAACGTCGGAAAATAAATAAAAATTAGTAATAATTAAACGCGATATAATCCTAAAAGTTGTTTTAATGTCATGAACGTGATTCGCGAAAGTCTTAGAGATAAATACTTTTGGGAAGTTATATGTGACAATCGATGACTGACAACTTTGTGCCCGGTGTATGGCAGTGCATGCTACTTATTCAATTTAGGACGTGACAAAACGATTCAGCCAAGCGTAAAAGCCGCTGCCTACACCTTCGGGTAGAAAAGGCGTAAGGGTATGTAAATTATATTCATTCCAGACCATTAAAAAACAATAGTATTCTTGTCATCTGTCTCCAATTCTGTATCTATAATTTATGTTATATTCAAATCTGTGTATGGCTGTTGAAAAAAGTTATAGTGCAAGACCGAAGCGGGCAAAGCTGCAGTCAACGACTTGTATGTATAATATGAAGATCCTTATCAGTAACCTCTCTCTTTCTCTGTCTACTCTCACTTCTACCGACTAATTGTACGTGAGCACTTACCCGTGAAATTACAGTATTTAAATACCCACATAACATAAAACTTAAAACAATAAAATCTTCATTATAATCTAAATAGAATGCACTCTGCTTATCCGACTGCGGTAGTACGGGGGAATATGATTTTCGTGTGCAACAAATGTTGCTATATTTTTTTTTTACGCGGGGAAGTGTGGGACTCCCAAAAGAGTAAACTGCAATCCGATCCTAGAGTTACCCACTAAAACCTCGCGGCGGCCTTCCTCCAGCGTTGGGGTGGTCCAGGATACGGTTAACCCCTCTGATCCACCCCGCCGTCGCCCCCCCCCCTCTGTCACGAGAGGATGCTCATCCTCGGGGGGCAAATTTTTCACTTTTTGAATGGGCCGGCTCGATCAGTGGAAAATATCCACGTAAAGTCGCTCATGTTGCATTGTTTTCAGTGAGAAAGGCACAATATCTAATGTCCCCATTCCTCATCCCTCTTCCAATCCTGTCTTTTTTTAAGGAATAGGATGGAAAACTAGCAAGTTGGGTGACCTGATGGTAAACAACCACTCACCGCCCATTAATGATGCCGTCCTTTAAAGGAGTAGGAGGGGAAAGGATGGGGAAAGGGTATCGGGCCTCCGGATACCTCTCTTACCGAACAAAACGCGGCACGAGCCACTTCACACCGATATTCCGAGAGGTCGTGGTATATCACCGGTCGAGCCGGCCTATTCATGCAGCGAACTGCAAGACTCTACGACTATTCGAAACAACGTTCGTTCGTTCCAGCGTTCGTTCGTTCCAAGAATAGCCTTTAAGTCAAAATAGAGAAGGCTACATCTTATTTTAAAGGCTATTGTTGTATTTTGTTATGAGTAACTACTAATTCTAAGCTTCATATAAATTAGTAGATACCTAATTGGTTTTAATTATAAGTACGGTCTCTACCTACTTATATAATTACGTAGACATCAATTATAAGGAGAATTAAAGGGCGTATACACTATATTACTAACATTGAACGTTGATAACTCACACAAGGAGTACTTACGCATAATTTCTTAACTTAGGCTTTGTTTTTTTTTATGCTCTATGAGTTTTCCGTATCAATAACTTTGTTTTTATTTAAATTTTATATTTAAATGATAATTGTTGGTAGCTGTTACGGCACTGTAACCTTTTATAATTAAGTTAATTAATATTAGGTCCATGCGGCTGATTTTAATGACATATTTCCCTATAGGATTTTCTATATTACGAAGTACAGATACACAGGAATCCGAACGGTATTAGGCTATTCCTTAGTATAAATGTACACAGTAATAAGTTTTAAGTGATTGATACATACATAAATACATACATACATAACATCACGCCAAATCCCTTGCGGGGTAGGCAGATTGACACAATAACACTATTTTGTCAATCATTGATATCAATCACACAAAACTTCCAACAATTCTATAATCCGAGGCAGGATTCGATCCCAGAAGTGCGGTGCTCGAACTTCCGCTCATCGAGACGAGAATTATTATTATACTTTATTATTTTATATTTATTTATTTAGCCACGCACAAAAGAGTGATCGATACATCGATATTGTGGTCTATAATCGATATTTATACGAGTAGTACAATCACGCGTGTCTTCACAACAGATCCAATTGAACAACACTAAACTATACCTTCATTGAACGTGTATTTATGTTTATGTAACTGTAAATATTTAGTTCAGGAAACGTCTGGCATTTACCTTACTTCCTCTCTTATCGCCCTATCGCGCGCGTAAACGATTCTTCGACTGCAAGTAAGTATGAATGCATCCGTGCCGACATACAGTTAACAGGATTTGTAAATAATTATTAAACAAACAAAAAAAAAAATAACGATCAGTCCTTGAAAGATTCATTCCCACTGTTATCTATCTATATTTAGTCTCCATTCGAGTCCAGTGGTCGAGCACCCCGCTTCTAAATCCAGAGGTCGAGGTTCGAATCCTGGCTCACACCAATGACTTTTCGAAATTAATTCCGAAAGTTATGTGTGATAAATATCTATGACTAAAAAAACTTTGTGCCATCCATCATCCATTTGGGACGTAGACATAACGGCGAGTCGAGGCTTAACAGCCGCTGCGCGAAGGCGTGAAGTTATGTTATGTTTATCTATGTATATTTAACTAAATCACGAAGTGTAATTAGTTGTTGGAAACATTAAGATTTAAATAGATTTAGATAGTTTTACAGTGGTAGAGCCATGAATTTCGCTTCATGAATGTTCTGGCTACTATATCCGACTTCCGACCCGTTTCATACTCCATCGTAAGGCCCGGCAACCTAACTGTATCAATATCTGTGTGTAGGTGTCCATGGGTGGCGTTATTTTACTTGCCATCAAGTGAAACGCCTGCTCATTTGCCCCCTTATCCCATAAAAAAATCATTATAAAAGGTCATTTACTTATTTTGTGAGGGGTAAAGTTACAAAGATAAAATACTGCTTTTTTTCCATTGATACATATATCTCAACTTCTGTTCTTTCATATACTACGATTCTTTTCTCCACAATGCCTCGAATGCCAGTGGTAGAGCCAAGCAGTTCGCTGCATGAATGGGCCGGCTCGACCGGTGAAATACCACGACCTCTCAGAAGATCGACGTATAGTGGCTCATGCCGCGTTTCGTTTGGTGAGAGAGGTACCCGGAGGCCCACCCTCCTTCCCCATCCTTCCCTATCCCCTATCCCTTAAAGGTTGACAACGCAACGGTAACACTATATGTGTTGCTGGTGTCCATGGGCGGCGTTGGTTGCTTACCATCAGGTGACACGCCTGCTCGTTTGCCCTCCTATCCCATAAAAAAAATCAAAATAAATCTATTACCTTTTACAGGACGGAAAAATATCTTTTCAACAACAACAAAATCACAGTCTCGGTAATCAAATGGTCCGGTTCTGGTTCAGAAGTCGTGGCATCGATTCCAGGATAACAATGATTTGACGGAATTATTTTCATTAGTAATGTGTTATAAATATCGATGATTGACAACTTTGTGTCCGGTGTATGGCAATAGGTTCGCCACTTATTCTATATGGTATTTAACAATTAGGTGATTTGAGGAATAACAGCCGTTGCCTACACCTTCGGGTAGAAAATGCGTGAGGTTATATTTATGTTAAACGCAATCACTTTTCAAACTTTAAAAAGACGGATTTCCATTAGTAAAATCATGCTATGTCTTGCCCTAGAAGGTGAATTATTTGAACATCAAATTTCATTTTGTATGAATTGTTTTAGCGGTATCGTAATGAAGAGGACTAAGCAGATATACAATGCAAATTCTGATAGATGTAGGAGTCGGAGACGTCCACGACACTCTTTCCACGGCTAAATTGAACGAGTACTGCAGATAGGTGATGTCAGGAGAGTTAAAAATCGACGCGGGTCTATGACCAAAGTTATGACAGTCAACGAAGCGGACGAGGCATGTAAGAATCGTGTCTTATGGCTTTCATTCTCTCTGCCTACCCCACAAGAGATTTGGCGTGAAGTTATATAACAGGTCACAGACAATCAGAGTGTACCAGTTGTTTGAACACGATGCAAGATGTCCTGACGTGTCATCTATTTGGAGTTATTAGTATATTTTGTTTCTGTGGTGATGTCACCACTGGTACCATACCATCATGACGAAGGGGGGCCCGTTTTGGTATCTTTACGAGCAACACCTCCACATTATTGGCAGTAACAGTTCGTTAACCTGGGTAAATGTGAATACCATTGTCAACTACTCAATTATCTAGGTTTTTGATCTGTTTAATATATCCGCGTTTTAATGGTTGCTTTATTTAAATTTACAAATTGATCATAGTTAACTATATACATAATTTTCGTGCAGTATACAATACTTATTATTTCGTATATATATATATATATGTGTGTGTGTGTGTATACGCTATACCTTCCGGCTGGGGGTAGGCAGAGAGAACAGAGCGCCACAACGCACGACTATTACACGACTCACTGGCTCTTTTGTCTCAAGGACTCGTTTAATTTGGTCATGGAATGTGTAACAAGGCAGTCTTCGATTCCTACATTATCCTACTTTCGCTCTATACTTAGTCTGGCCATAAATACTGTTACAACTAAAAATAAAAAAATATTACATTTCAATTTGGAATCTGTCATTTTTATACGATTGTTCATTGTGTTTTCTCGTTTTAGCGCCAATACATTGTACAATATTTTGCGATATTAAAATGGAGTGGGGTGATAAAGAGAACCGAATCGCTGTGATTGCATTACACAAAGTAGGTATGGAGCCAAATGCAATTTTTAAAACTCTCCATACACTTGCGATTAGTCAAATGTTTGTGTACCGGGCTATTAATAGGTACAATGAGACCTCCTCTGTTTGTGACAGAAAAAGACCTGGCCGTCCACGTAGTGTTCGTACGAAAAAGGTGGTCAAAGCAGTAAGGGAAAGAATTCGAAGAAATCCTGTCCGCAAGCAAAAGATTTTATCTCGTGAGATGAAGATAGCACCTAGAACAATATCGCGTATTTTAAAAGATAACTTAAGACCTGCAGCCTATAAGAGGCGCACTGGTTATTTATTAACTGATAATTTAAAAAAGAATAGGGTGTTAAAATCTAAACAACTACTGAAGCGGTGCGCAAAGGGAGCTCACAGAAAAATATTGTTTACAGATGAAAAAGTTTTTACAATTGAGCAACATTTTAACAAACAAAATGACCGTATTTATGCTCAAAGCTCTAAGGAAGCTTCCCAATTAGTTGACAGAGTGCAACGTGGGCATTATCCGACTTCAGTGATGGTTTGGTGGGGTGTTAGCTACGAAGGAGTGACTGAGCCATATTTTTGTGAAAAAGGTATCAAAACATCGGCACAAGTGTATCAAGATAGCATTCTTGAAAAGGTAGTCAAGCCCCTTAACAACACCATGTTCAATAACGAAGTATGGTCCTTCCAGCAAGACTCGGCACCGGGTCATAAAGCTCGGTCCACGCAATCTTGGTTGGAAGCGAACGTTTCGGACTTCATTAGAGCTGAAGACTGGCCGTCGTCTAGTCCCGATCTTAATCCACTGGATTATGATTTGTGGTCAGTTTTAGAGAGTACGGCTTGCTCTCAACGGCATAATAATTTAGAGTCCCTAAAACAATCCATACGATTGGCAGTGAAGAATTTTCCCATGGAAAGAGTGCGTGTTTCTATTGATAACTGGCCTCAACGTTTAAAGGCCTGTATTGCAGCCAATGGAGACCACTTCGAATAAGCTTTTTATATTGTATATCGTTTTATATTTATGTATTAAAGTAACACACTGTAAAAGTAATAAATGTTATTAGCATTTAAAAAAAATTTTTTTCTTTGTTACAATTTTTATGGCATGACTAAGTATATCTTAGTCAATCTTCCATCAATCATTCTTTACTTCCTTACGTTTCTGTCTGTTCTGTTTCCTCATTGTCTATAGATTCTGATTTTATTATATAGACAGTGTCAGAATATCAGGGTAAAGTGACTCATGCCGCATTTCACTCGGTGAGAGATTGATGTCAGACAGACGGCAGGTCATAAAATCACAGCCAAATCGTTTGCCAACATAGATATGACATGTTGTGCCGACCCCACTATATATATGTCTATAGGTTCTGATTTTATTATATAGACAGTCTCAGATTATCAGGGTAAAGTGACTCATGCCGCATTTCACTCGGTGAGAGATTGACGTCAGACAGACGAGAGTCGAGGCTTAACAGCCACTGCCTACACCTTCGGGTAGAAAAAAAATGCGTGAAGTTATGTTTTGTTAAAATAGTGATGTGACTACAGACGATCTATATCGATGACACGATTTTAAAACAGTCTCCATCTATAGCGTTATGATATCATCACCTGAACTATAAAATGGACAGTCTGCCAAATGCCATTATTACTTAGATCGTAGGTAAGTCGATAAACCAAGAGATCTTCCGCCCAATAAATTTCTTAATTTGATAAATTTAGCTTTCATACTAATTATAATAGTGATGTAAGTCTCGGTGGTCCAGTGGTCGAGCTCACGGCTTCTGATCCAGAGATCCGGGTTCGAATCCTGACACTGGCTCACACCAATGATTTTTCGAAATTGTTTTCGGAAGTTATGTGTAATAAATATCGATGACCTAAAACTTTGTGCCCGATATGGCAATAGGTTCGACACCTATTCCATTTGAGACGTAAACATAACGGCGAGACGAGACTTAACAGCCGCTGCTACACCTTCGGTTAACAAAGGCGTGAAGTTATGTTATGTTGATTAATATTTTGATTGAATTTTACTTTAATGTCCAAAGCGTTAAATTTTTATGTTTATATCAAACGCTTTTTTTTGTATTCGGTCGTTTTGGTAAACAGAGTGTGGTGAGGGTTTGAGAAGTTGGGGCAGAGGTAGATGCGTGTGAAGCACGCCGCGCGTGAAATCACTGTAAATTTAGTTTCGGTGTGGTCTTGGAGGGAAAAAAATACATGCAACGATTACACAAACCATCATCAACCCTCGGGGGTGATTCGTTGCGGTAACCTCGTGTCATCAATCTGTCCCTCCCACCTAGATCTACCCTCAGATTGAGTGATTATTTTATTTTATATTTATATTATACCAAATGTATGTGCTATAATGTGTGATAAATAACGATGACTAAAAACTTTGTGCACAGTATGGCAATAGGTTCGCCACCTATTCCGTTTGGGGCGTAAACATAACTGCGAGTAGAGGATTAACAAACTGTTAAAAATATGTTTTGGACACAGTACCTAACGCATAGCGCCATCTAGTTTTGTTTAAGAAAATACTAGCGTGATGGGAGTTAGACAACGGATTAATACATACATAACTTCACGCCTTTTGTTACCCGAAGGTGTAGGCAGCGGCTGTTAATCCTCGTCTCGCCGTCACGCTTACGTCCCAAATGGAATAGGTGGCGAACCTATTGCCATACCAATATTAATACTTCGATACTTTTTACATAGAGAAAATAACCATTCTAGTTCGTCGTAAATATTTGGGCTTGGGCGTGGATCCAACCCCACGACCTTTACTACGCAAATTCAAATTCAAATTCAAATTCAAATAATTTATTTTGCGGATAAGGGTACAAGAATTGGTCTTAGTTTTAAATAAATGAACACACCTTATCCCACCACCTGGCATGCAAAAATTTACAATTGAGGATTTTAACAAAAAATAATAGTATCAAATAAAATTTACAAAATAAATGTTACATAATATACCAGAAGAATGTCAAATTTTGGTAATAGCATTTAAAAATTTAACAATTTTACTAGCGTAGCAATTGAAAAAATAATCTCTACCCAATTGCAAAGAAGAGATTTTTTTTTTTTAATCTATATTAAAAATGAAAAGAAATTAATAAAAAATACAAAAATAAAATATCACAAGTAAAATGTCAAAAAAAAAAAAAAAAAAAATGTCGAAAAATTTAAAAGTCAAAAGAATTAAAAAAAAAATGTCACAAATTTCAAGAAAGGATTCAAATACATATTTCCAAATTTAGTTCCGCTCTAAACTTCCAGCTTTAGTTAGAATTTATCATTAAGAAACTCTTCTATTTTATAATAGCATTTATTAATTAGAGATTGTTTTAGAATTTTTTTAAATTGAGATGTATGGAGATCCCTGACAGTTTTGGGTATTTTATTATATATTAAAGGTCCCATACAAAAAACACTTTTCTCATGTCTTTTATTTTACCAATGCACCACAAAGTACATAAATAAATGTATGATTTACCTTTCAAATATATTTGTAGCAGTGATAGAGCCACGTTCGCTGCATGAATGGGTCAGCTCGACCGGTTAAATATCGCGGCCTCTCAGAATATCGGCGTTACGTGGCTTATGCCTGATTTCATTCGATTAGAGGGACATCCGGAGGCCCACCCCCCTTTCCCCTCCTTCCCCATCCTACTCCCTAAAGGGTCGACAATGCAACTAACACTATCTGTGTTTCACGTGTCCGTTAGATGGGCGGCGGTAGTTGCTTACCACCAAGTGGTACTTACTACCATGAAAAAAGTATTGTGGCAGTGTTTACTCAAGTTTCAAATCTGTTAGATTTGAAATAATTTTACATTTCATGTTTAATTTCGCTATATTGTAACAAACTGCAGTAAATACAATACAATTTATTGTAATCGGAGGGTATTGTACCAAAAGTATAAAAATGCATTCGACATGTCGAGACAAAATTGTGACTGCCTACACCTTCGAATGTTGGAGGACTGAAATACCTAATAATAATAAAAAAAAAAACAATAAAGTCATCCTTACATTAAAATACCCAAAATTTATAAAAAAAAATAATAAACATTATCTACTCTTTAACAATTGAGAGATAAAACTTTACGACATGATCAATTT